>VDFB02373365.1:45904236-46203861 GCA_007258455.2 Sequoia sempervirens
CAAATCATCATCATTTATCATCATCATCTATCATCATCATCATCTCTAATAAAGTCTCGACCAATCATGGACTTGTTGGATCCTCTTGTCATCATCTCATTTCCACGCTAACATTGCATCATGAATAGTCCATCATGCATCCATCCTGCATCCACAAACCGTTAGCATCATCATCACCAATGCATCCATCATGCATCCATTCTGCATCTAGAAAATTGTCAGCATACCACATATCATTCATATCATACATCATAGGAAACATCGATCATTTCACATGCATTGCATAATCATCATCATAGTATAGATCTATTAGTCTAAGCATCTGCATAAAACATCCATCACATAATCATAACATATCACATCATATCATCATTTAAGTTGTTTAGGATAATATAGATTTGTTATTCTAAGCATCTTGAAATCATCTCATTTGCATCGTCATCTATAACCATCCATTTTGAACCTCTTTATCGCGAGATCGACCCTCAAATCGAATCTTTTCGCTCGATCTCTCGAGGGGGCAATGTACCAGTGTACTTCTTTCCGCTGGGGCATCCAAAAAATCAGAATTTTTTTAAATTTTGATCGCGGCAAGTTTATTCTTTGAACCAACGCAACAAGTACATTGCTTCAAAGAGGGGAAAAATGTAGACATGCAAAATTAACATTATGCATTCGATCGGATTCAGTCAAATTAGATGTTGCATTAGGACCATTCATCAATTAATCAAGTGCATTTTCATCCATTCAAATAAACATTATCATTCAACCTTCATCTTGCATCATCCACTTAATTAAATAAATCAGGACTTCGTTTAAATCAAATCCTAAATCATATTCCATCATTTTCTAATTTAAATAAATCAATTATCAAAGTCTTGAAAGTCAAATCATCTAATCAGCATTAAATCAGCATAATCATCATCTAACCCTGATTAAAAGTTAATCCCATCCCACTTGCATTATCTAGATATCTCCACTTGCACAATAAATCAATTTTATTGATTTATTAAAACACTCATTTTCCCTCAACATGACAAGTCAAACATGGCATTTATTGTTGTTTTTCTTGTCCCCCTCTCAAAATTTATTGCAAATTTGAATTCAAATTCTCCCTCTCATGGGCACTCTTCCCAAATCTTGCACATACATCAACCAATCACCATTTGACAAGTATCCTTCTTTCATTGGTCCAATCTTAGTCCCACATTGGTCCCTCTTCAACACTTAGCATTTTGAAAATCTATAAAATAGGGCCTTCATTCTCATTCAAGGATCCAGAATTTTATGCAAGGTTACTCTCTTCATTTGAGATTTGATCTTGTCCATTTCACTCCATCATCTCCATTTGCATTTTATCATCTTGAGCTTTGATCAAGGATTGGGAAAGGGTCACTAGCACATGTGACACCAATCCACTATGGAATAGGTAACTTGCTTTTGTTTTCATAATGCTTTAGTCTTTCTATTATCATTTGTTGCATTTGGAAGCATTCACAAGATATTTCATAGAGGTATTTTGATAGAGTTTGCAAGACACTAACCCATTGTTTGAAGTTTAGTTGTTTGCAGATTTTAAAAGGATGCCTACACTATGAAAAGAGTTCGCACAGTCATTATTCTTTTGCATCTCATGTTTCATCATGTGGTCTTCTTACTTCATGTGATGCATCTTTCTCTTTGTGCTGACATTGGGTGTGATGTCCTTCAAGAGCGTGATCTCTCGTAGCATATTATATTCCTCTTACTGGCTTGATGCGACACACTACATCCCCTAAGCTGTGAATCTTCTATTATTCGATTGGTCCTCTCTTGGAAACATTAGGCACATTGTTCCCTAAATTGATACCTTACATGAACTAAGCAAAACTCCTTTGAATTTACCTTACACCACTCTTTTTCATTTACAATATCTGTTATATGGCCACCTTGCATAACACACTTTGCTTGCCTATGGTGCCATCCTATTTATTAATCATGGGTGTCAATCATATGAAGCTTTGCTTGTTTCATGAATCTTATTATCATGTTGTGTGGTTCCTTATCAAAGTTATCAGGATATATAGCTTTGATATGGTTGTATGTATGTGAGTTGAAATTGGGTGTGACTTTGCCATAGCCACTTGCTTGTCTGTGTGAGTGCATATCAATCACGTGCATATGTGTCTCGTTGGGGGCTCACCTAGTGGATGGCCTGAGGTTTCACTAGACCTTGTGAGTGTGTGTTTGGTTTGCATAGTGGACATCATGTTCCACTTGTAAACATTTCTTGGACAAACAACTTAGATCTGATCCACAACATGCAGGACAAATAGTCAAAGCTTGATCTGCCTCTTTTGTTTTTATGTTTTTCTTCTTTTTGTCTTTGGTAGTGTATGCTTGTGCTTTGTTGGTTGTTCCTTATTTTCATGTGTGTTCTCTTGAGCCTATGTTGGTTTTTCATGGGATCTCAATCCTAGGGGCTTGATCATCCCTCTTGATCATTGTCGTCATATCTTACTAGCATTGGTACACATGGACGCCTCTTGATGTGATTTTTTCTACTTTAGTATGAGTTTGAATCAAGTTCCTCCTCTCACTAAAGTGGGGGCTAAATTTACTGTAGAAAAATGTATCCCTCTACATGTTGGTATATGGAGCCTAATTAGACTCAGAGGTTAAATTTTTCCCACTTTTATCGGTGCAGTTTCCCCCCAAATTATTTAACGGGGTCAAGGGGTAGTGCCCCTTATGGGGGTTTGGGGGAAGCGCCCCCAAGACGGGGTCAAGGGGGAGTGCCCCTTGCAGGGTCCAAGGGCATCGCCCTTAGCACACTCCTTGTCATGATACAGGGCAAGGTCAATGGGCAGCGCCCCTGAAACCTCTTACAATTTTTTATATTATTTTATAAAGGTGTTGAGTGTTATTTTTCTATTGGCTGACATAAAAAACCCTATTTTTGTAACCGACATAAGGGTGCTGCCACAATAGTGGTTTACAATTTCTGAGAGGAACTGATTTTTGCTGAAATCACATATTTTTAGAAAATATAATGGTTTAAGCCTTAAAAAGTTCCATTTTAAGGATTCCAATTGAATAGGGTTTGATCAAATCACCTTAGATCAAACCCCCTTGGATAGAACCTCTCTAGTTTTAAACCATACCAATAAATGAGTCTCCTTTACACCTATCAAAATGCTGATAAAAAATCACTTTTGATTTAGCTTTTGGGGGATCAAATAAATTCATTTAAAATTTATTTGAAATTATTATGGTATTCCTCGGAACGAGCTATCCAACAAATATAATTTTAATATGTTTTGGTTTTGTTATGTATTTGTTTTTTTAAGTTTTATTAAACATAGGTTTTTCATCAAAAATGAATGTCTTTTTTCTTCACATGTGGAAAAATAGTAGATTATCAAAAAAAAATTGAAAAATATTAGTGCACTAGATATTGAAGTCCTTGATCCAACAAAAGAAAATAAAATTAATTTTTATATATACAAAAAAAGTTACGCGTTATACGGTCGCGTTGTGTCTGAATTGTAATTAATTTGACTTTGAAACTTGATTAAGTAAAAAATATTCAATAAAAAACTATATAACCAAGTGGAAGCACTAGATATCAGAGTTACAAATCTAAATTCGAAAGAATTATAATTTTATCCTTGTGGAAAAAAATTTATGCATTATATGGTGTGCGTCACTTTTTAAAAATGTTGTTTTATGAAAAAAACTAGTTTTTGTGGGAGATAGAAAGAGAAGAGCAATATGATTCCAAAAATTTTGAAAAAAATATTTTTAGAATCTACAAACAAAATTTGATGAGACTCTAGTTTGCACCATCTTCAAATTCCTCATGGTTTAGCCACTATAGGTGCCCAAATGTGAAGATTTAGTTAAAAATAATAATTTCAGTGTACAGCTTGGCCAAAAATTGTAAACCACTATTGTGGGATCACCCATAAGTCTTGATAAAAGGCTAAGGGTTTGGGTTTCTGTTGACATTGTATTGTAGCATTTGCAACGGTATTGAGTTGCAAGGATTGCTAGTTGTAATCAGTTCGATTTACTGGATAATAATATTGGACTTGAGCTGTTGGTGGACATAGCCCAAGTTTGGGTGAACCACATTAAATATTGTCTCTTGTTGTTATTATTTATGTGTTTTTCATTTCTCTGTTTAATCTTTATTTGCATTTAATTGATATCTTCTGCATACAATTCCTAACACTACATTTTCACACTTGTTTGGGCCCTCCTTGCTAAAATTTTGCTTCTTTATGCATTATTTGGTCCTATTTTGCATCCACAAGCTTTATTTAATGCATCTTTCTAAGGATGATCTCGACATATATCTAATAACCAATCATAACTTAATGATTTTAGATTGTATGGCCTAGATTTAGTGATCTGGGACTCATACGAAACCTTGGGCGTATGGGTCCCACCTAAGTTTCAAGGTCTAAACTTGAATTTGGCATTAAACTAAATATTTGTTGAAATTTGTGTCCTAAGCCTAGCCTACTGGGACTCGTACACCACAACTGGCATATGAGTCCCACTTAGCTTGGACCTAATTTTGAATTCAATTCTTGGTAGGATTTTATTCTCCTAGATATGATGTATGCTTGTAGTGTTGTAATTTTGAGAAATTTGGCATAAACAAGTATAAATACAAGGTTATTTCACATATTTTCTCCTAGAAAGTTGAAGAAAGAATTGCTATAGAAATTTTATGAGATCAAGAGCATTCAAGAGTGTTTATCAAGAATTTTGGAGCTACTTTCAAGATTCAAGCATCATTTCAAATTCATCATGGATCATGTTTATTTTTATGCTAACATTTGTGATGTGGGTTCTTATGATTCAAGTGAGCATTCAAGTCAAGGTCTATAACATACAAGCAAGAGTCAAGATCCACATTCATGCTAGCCATTACATACAATATTGCAACCTTTTGTTCAAGGGTTTGCTAAATTGCAACATAGCTTATTTGTTCATTCATCATTCCTTCATTCTATTTGATTTCATTTCAAGGTTTGATTACCAAAATAGGGTTTTACCAAGGAAAACCCCTATCTTCTAACAAAACAAAAATTTTCCCTCTCTTTGATGTGTGATTTGCAGATTTAGGCTGAAGATCCATTGAAGTGCAAGATTGGAGAAAGTTGTCAAGATTTTCAAAGTTGTCATCTACATTGCAAGATCATGGAAAGTCATCTACAAAGTAGAATTTAGTGTTTCAGATTCAGAGATTTGACAAGAGAGAAGCTATAGAAGATCACTAGAGGATTCCAAAATTTTAGATCAACCCTAATACTGGGACTAAATCACCACTTGTGGCATATGAGTCCCAGTATACCATATTTCAAGCATTTTATGTGGACCTTAGTTTAGCAGTTCTAGATTTTGGTTTTGTCCCAGAACCCTAAATTGGGAGTAAATCACCCCTACTAGCATATGAGTCCCAATGTGCATTAAAATTCATATTTTCAGGAGTGCAGACCTTGTTTCAAGCATCTTCAAATTTCCAAGCACCCCTCTATCCTTTCTTAGTTAGTTATTCTAATTTTTTCAGTTTCTTATCTTAGGATACATAGTTAAATTTGCACATTGCATTCATCCTCTTATTTTCAAGCCTTGATTGGTGGTGAACCCCCTTATTGTATTTAATCACACCTTAGGACACCTTATTGTAGATCTCTTTCCGTAATTCCATCCCTAGTTTGAGATCTCTAAGGTTTCCTTGAATGAAACTTGAAGGAAATAATTGGAAAGGCCCCTAAACCCTTCTTGTGTTCCATCTCCTAAAAGGTGGAGCACCCATTATTTTATAGGTTTCATTTTGGTGAACCTAACCTTTAGAACACCCTTTTTTCTTATTTGGAGTGCATCATAGTCCTAGGTCTAGCTTACATTAACTTTGAAGTAGGCCTTGCATTAGTTAATTTGCATCTAGGGTTTCTAAATCTTGCATTAGTGAAAGTGAATATAGGTTGCATTTTTTCATCTTGCATCATTGAAATTCACTTAAAATATATAATTAAACTTAGTCTAGACATCATTCAAACTAGAAAACCTAACATTCACCCAAAATTTTCTAAAATTATTTTCAAAATCCTAATCTGGCACTCATATGCCCCTCTGGGCGATTTAGTCCCAATGCAGGTTCTTTTACCTGATTTCTGGGTATTTTGTGTGGACTATTTTGCAACATTTGAATTTGTGAAAAACCCTAATTGGGACTCATACACTTGTGTGTATGATTTAGTCTTGTGTTAGACCTGAAAAACCCTAATTGGGACTCATACACCCTAATTGTTATTGTTGTTGGATTTTTGTTTCAATTTAATGAGTTTCTATTTCATTCATTTCATTTCATCTAGCTTAATTTCATTTGAATCATAATTAGAGAATGTCATTTATCTTTCATTCATTGACTGTCCCTTGCATGAGCTTTACAACTTGGTGTCCTATTGCTAATACTATAGTGACATTAATTTTGAGACTTGTGTCATCCCGTTATAGCAAAATCATTGTGGATCTTGGGTTATCTAGCTCTTTCAATCCTAGTGTTGACACTAGTTCACTAGGTATGGACCATACCCTTAACAACTCTTTTCCTTCAAGTAGTGTGACAAGTGTTTATACAATGGCTAAGTTGGTATTCTGCAATAAAACATAATCCAAATCCATGAAGACTTAGCAAACCTAAAATATCAACTGAGTACTAAAAACATTTCAACCACTGCTATCCCTACCACAGATAACATGCATTGTATGATTGAAAGTGAAGGAGTAGAACTTGTGTGTAACCTAGCTCAGACTTTTGGAAAGCATCTTACCTCAATGACTACTTGTGCTTAACCTCCGAATAATGTCCAAAGTTAAGGAGGAACTCAAATTCCTCCTCCCACAACCATTGCCTCTATTCCTACCTATACCAACCCTCAAGTTACAACAATGATGCAACCTACTAGTAATGTCTTTCCTACCTTGGGTATTTCCTCTAGCAATATTTGTACCTTTGTGGCATCACATGTCATAACTCCTACCACTTTACCTCTCGTAAGTATTCCATTCACTTCCCCCTCAAACACATATACACCTCCACCTTATTCACCTCCATCGCAATATACAAGCAACAACACCATCATAAATCAACTTGCACAAAAAATTTCATCCCTTCAAAATAAAATTTCCACCATAAATCAAAATCAAAATGGACAACCTACATACTATGTCAAAATCAATCCCTTATCCTTGGAGATATTGAGAACGTTGATACCAAAAGGTATAGAGATTCCTAGGTTTGAGAAATATGGGGACGAAGGAGATCCTTCTCACCATGTTTCTACTTACACCATCTTATGTAGTGATTTTGTCCTTGATAAGCTCTTGACTAAGCTTTTCCCTAGATCCTTGAAAGATACCTCTTTAGAATGGTTTTCCTCTCTACGCAACAACTCAATTTTTTCATTCAATGAACTCGTTGATGCCTTTATAAACCATTTACAAACTATGCACATGACTCTTAATATGACCTTAGAAGACTTGATGAGATGTAAGAAAAAGGATGATGAAAAATTTATTGACTTCATTTTATGCTACCAATCGCTTTTTCCCAAATCGACGTAAAGATTCTCAATCCTCACCTTCAATGAATGTTCATTGAGAACTTGAAAACTAAGATGTAGGATAAGCTTGGCATGATGAAGTTTCCTTCCTCTGTACATTTGTGTACTACCCTTTGTTATTATCAAAATTTAGTTAGTAGTCCTGAAACAAAACCCACCTCTAGCCATCATGAAAAGTATGAATCCACAAACAAAAATAGCTATCAACCTTTTAGGAAATAGAATAAATGCTTCCTTCAACTAAACAACCCTCAACCAACTCAACATGTCGATACCCAAGTGATTTTTATAAATAAAACAACTCCTTTTACATTTGGAGATCTGGCTAGAAAATTTACTCCCTTACTCGATACCATACATAGCACAATGTCACAACTTCTAGAATAGAAAATGATCACTTTGCCTCCCATTGAAACTCCCAATCCTAATAAGAATTTACCTCCAAACTTTATAACGAATTCTTATTTTCATTATTACTGAGAAAATGGACATGATATGGAACATTGTAAGCGTCTTAAACATCTTGTGCAAGATCTCTTTAATTTTGGTCAACTTCAAATTTTAGGTGTTAATGATCAAGGAAATAAGTTTGTTGCCTCTCCCAACCAAAACTTGAAAATATTTACCAATCCTATGCCTAACCATGATATTTCATTTTTCAAATCTAGTGAAACTAAGAAGAATGATGTGATGAATGTTGACACGAATGATGACAACATGGATACTATTGAACAAGGTCCTATGGATACTAATGAACAAGGTCATGTCGATAACATTGTGGGATTGATTGAAATTCTACCTTGTAAGGGATGAACTAAAAAGCCTCTTGAAATTACTTTATCATCTAAATATATAATTAGAAATACACCTAATCATCCTCTTTACATAGCCAATTGAATCAATGACAAGCGCACTAATGGGATATTAATTGATCTCATCTATGGAGAGAATGTGATCACTGAATAATTCTTACTTGTGCATGAACTCTATCAAGAAACATATGACAAACCAAAAGCATGGATAAAAAGGCATTATGGTTTTGTTTTCCCTATGATGGGATCGATCACCCTTCCTCTAAAAGTTAGACCAAAACAATTAGATGTCTCATTCTCTATCATCTCAACGTCAGATCAATTCTGTGTGAAGCTTGGTTATCCATGGCTATGCTCCATGGAATTTGTCTCGTCGGTCATGCATAAATGATTAAAATTTCCCTTTTACAATTAAATATTTACTATGCACCATAGTGGCTTTAATCCTCTTTCTTCTCGTGGGATATTTTCATTAGATTTCTTTTGGCCTAAGCCTATGGAACCTATTAAACCTCGCAAAGACTTATTTTTCAAATCCTATAATTTTTTTAAGGCAAAATGCATAGAAAAACTATCCCTTAGAAACATGCCTCAACCTGTGATTGACCCACCAATCCGTGAAGAAACCATGATTGAACCTAAAGAACTTCCAAGTAACCAAGACCAACCTAAGATAGATCCTTTACCTATCTCCTATTAAAGACCAAGAGAAAACCAAAGAAATTCCATCATGCCTCCTAAGATTAAAGAAGTTTACAAAGCTAAAGATAAAGAAGTTGAATAGCCTCCTATGGTTCCTTTTGTTCCTCCCCATAGGGAAGAAAAGAAACCTATGGTTTATAAACCTACTCCTATACAAACACAACTTGAAAATCATACTAAAAGAAATAAAAATTATGGAGATCATAGGTGTAGATGTCATGCTCTTGCTTGAAGGATGAACAATGAAAGCATCAAAGAAAATCAACATTGAAACTGGACTAAAGCAATACACGATGAGTCTCCCTCTTTACCACGACAAAAAGATCCTATTCCACAATAGAAGCTAAATACTTCTTTAGACATTGTCATTCGACCTCCTATTGTGATTAACTTGGATGACGATGATGAGGTTTCTAAAATTGACGAAGAAGTGCATAATGAGTTGAATACATTATTTTCCAAGCTTTTGTGAGCTTAAATGAAAGCTCTCCTAGGAAGAGTGTTGAACTTGGTGATGACCCTAGTTTGGCACTTGATGTTAATGTCCCTTTGGCTAGTTGTCTGCCTTTCGTAAATGATGAACAATATTGGGATGTTGATGACCTACTATAGGTTGACTAGCATGTGCCTTACTAATCTTTTGCGTTATTTTCTTTTTCATGTTATGTGTGTGATTGCATGTTCGTAATGTGATCCCTCGTACTGTTATGTTTGATGTATTTCTCTCCGTGACATTCCTCTATTTGTTTCTACATTCTTCTCTATGTCGTAAACCTTTATCTTTTCTTTGTCTTGTTTTTTCCTTTTGGGGATGATGTAAGGTGTTGAGAAATTTATGTCTCTTCCATATTGACCCAAAAATATTTTCCTTTATCTTTTCTTTGTCTTGTGTTTTCCTTTTGGTGATGATGTAAGGCGTCGAGACATTTAGGTATCTTTCATGTTGACCCAAAAAGCTTTTCCTTTTTCTTTTCTTTGTCTTGTGTTTTCCTTTTGGGGATGATGCAAGGTGTCAAGACATTTAGGCCTCTTCCATGTTGACCCAAAAGCTTTTTCTTTGTTTTCTCTCTCTCTTTTCCTCATTCTGCATATTCCATGAGTATTTGGGGAATAATGAAGTTCTAAGCTCTCTAAAAACATTGTAGCAAAGACATACTAACCCTGAATCCATGGATCCCTTATGTGATTTTTGGGATTTCATTTTGGGGGAAACCCCTTTTCATGACATAGCTTCATTTGGAAACATATGACTTGACATAGGGATTTCCAAATAAGCTCTCATGTCTTCTTTATTGTTAGCATTTATCATTTTCTACTTTAAGGTAATTTCTTGCAACATGGTGTTTAACAATTTCTTTAAATTGGGAGCACACATTAGCATTATTATTTTGCATCTCATATTTCATCGTGTGGTCTTCTTACTTCATACAATGTGTCTTTCTATTTGTGTTGACATTGGCTATGATTTCCTTCAAGAGCATGATCTCTCTTAGGGTATTATATTCCTCTTAGTGGATTGATGTGACACACTACATTCCCTAAGTTGTGAATCTTCTATTCTTCGATTAGTCCTCTCTTGGAGACATTAGGAACAATGTTCCCTAAGTTCAAACCCTATATGAACTAAGAAAAACTCCTTTGAATGTATCTTACACCACTCTTTTGCATTTACAATATATGCTATATGGCCACCTTGCATAACACACTTTGCTTACATGTGGTGCCATCCTGTTTATTTATTGGTGTCAAGCATACAAAGCTTTTCTTTCCTCATGAATCCTTCTATCATGTTGTGTGGTGCCTTATCAAAGTTATCAGGATATATAGCTTTGATATGGTTTTATGTGTGGGAGCCAAACTTAGGCATGACTTTCCCATAGCCACTTTCTTTTCTGTGTGAGTGCATATCGTCCATGTGTGTATGTGTCTCATTGGGGTCTCACCTAGTGGATGGCCTAAGGTCCCTTATGAGAATGTGTTTGGTTTGCATAGTGGACATGATGTTCCACTTGTAAACATTTCTTGGACAAATAGCTTAGATCTGATCCACAACGTGCGGGACAAATGATCAAAGCTTGATCCACCCGTTTTGTTTTTTGTTTTTCTTTCTTCTTTGTGTCTTTGGAAGTATATTCTTCTACTTTTTTGGTTGCTCCTTATTTCATGTGTGTTCTCTTGTGCCTATGTTGGTTTGTCATGGGATTTGAATCCTAGGGGCTTGATCATCCCTCTTGATCGTTGTCATCCTATCTTACTAGCATTGGTACACTTGGACCCCTCTTGATGCAAGTTTGTCTACTTTAGTGTGAGTTTGAAGCAATTTCCTCCTCTCACTAAAGTGGGGGCTAAGTGTTGTGTAGAAAAATATATCCCGAGCTACATTTTCACACTTGTTTGGGCCCTCCTTGCTAAAATTGGGCTTCTTTATGCCTTATTTGGTGCTATTTTGCATCCACAAGCCTTTTTTAGTGCATATTTCTAAGGATGATACTTACATATAGCTAATAACCAATCATAATTTAATGATTTTGGATTGTATGGTCCAGATTTAGTGATTTGGGACTCATACACCACCTTGGGTGTATGGGTCCCACCTAAGTTTCGGGGTCTAAACTTGAGTTTGGCATTAAACTAAGCATTTCTTAAAATTTGTGTCCCAAGCCTAGCCTATTGGAACTCATATGCCACAACTATTCTATGAGTCCTACTTAGCTTGGACCTATTTTTGAATTCAATTCTTAGAAATATTTTATTCTCCTAGATCTAATGTCGGCTTGTATTATTGTAATTTTGAGAAATTTTGCATAAACAAGTATAAATACAAGGTTATTTCACATATTTTCTCCTAGAAAGTTGATGAAAGCATTCCTATATCAAGTTTATGAGATCAAGAGCATTCAAGAGTGTTTATCAAACATTTTGGAGCTACTTTCAAGATTCAAGTGAGCATTCAAGTCAAGATCTATAACATACAAGCAAGAGTCAAGATCCACATTCATGCTAGCCATTACATACAAGATTGCAGCCTTTTGTTCAAGGGTTTGGTGAGTTGCAACATAGCTTATTTGTTCATTCATCATTCCTTCATTCTATTTGATTTCATTTCAAGGTTTGATTACCAAAATAGGGTTTGACCAAGGCAAACCCCTACCACTAACAAAACAACATTTTTCCCTCTCTTTGATGTGTGATTTACAGATTTAGGTTGACGGTCCATTGAAGAGAAAGATTGGAGAAAGATGTCAAGATTGTCAAAGTTGTCATCTACATTGCAAGATCACAAAATTTCATCTATAGAGCATAATTCAATGTTTTAGATTCAAAGATTTGACATGAGAGAAGCTAAAAAATATCACTAGAGGTTTCCAAAATTTTAGATCAACCCTAATATTGGGACTAAATTGCAACTTGTGGTGTATGAGTGCTAGTATACCAGATTTCAAGCATTTTCTGTAGATCCTAGTTTAGCAGTTCCAGATTTTGGTTTCAGCCCAAAACCTTAAATTGGGACTAAATCGCCCCTACTAGCATATGAGTCCCACTGTGCATTAAAAGTAAAATTTTCAAGAATGCAGACCTTGTTTCAAGCATCTTCAGATTTATAGGTGCCCCTATGTCCTTTCTCGGTTAGTTATTCTGATTTTCAATTTCTTATCTTAGGTTACATAGTTAAATTTGCACATTGCATTCATCCTCTTCTTTCCAAGCATTTCTTGGTGGTGAACCCCCTTATTATCTTTAATCACACACTAGAATACCTAATTGCGGATCTCTTTCCCTAATTCTATCCCTAGATTGAGATCTCTAAGGTTTCCTTGAATGAAACTTGAAGGAAATAGGTGGAAAAGATCCTAAACCTTTTTTGTGTTCCATCTCCTAAAAGGTGGAGCACCCACTATTTTTTAGGTTTCACTTTTTTTGTATAGATACTTTCTCTGACTGAATAATTTTTTTCCTTTTTTTATTAAAAAAATTTATACAACCATGAACTTGTCTTGTTTTGGAAAACTTAACCTATGTAATCTATAGAGTTTTTTCTTCAATTTATATGAGGTACCTTGATTTCTTTTATATCTTAGCATATATAGGGAATAACACTACTAATCTATACCTTTTTAAGATTCTCGTATAACCAACTTGTGAGGGATTTGTACCTTGATCAACCCCTTCAAATTAAAAATATATATAAAACACCCTTCAATCATGTAAATTCACCTAGAATGGTTGTGTGATGCTAGATTCCTTTTAGAGAACCCATTGAAGTGTTTGGATGTTAATGATTTCTCTCTTGCTTTGATTAATTCTAGATAAATAGAATGCTTACATTTAAATTTCCTTAAAATTAAAGGACATAGAAACATATCACACAAACTTGGGTTTAATCAGCCTTGGGTGGGAAGGATAAAAGTGGGAAATAAGTAGAATTGAATTAGGATGAGTCTATGGCCATGAGGATGACCCTACAATTGCAAACTAGTCCAAGGATAGAAAAAGGAGTAGATTACATTGAAAACCATGTGAATAAGAATACACACAAGAATGGAAATAACAAATAAGTGGATAGGGTGAATGTATAATGGTGCTTGAACATGGGAAAGAGAATAAGTGGTAGGTGAATAGAAGGTTATGTAGTGAAATATAGCCCAACTTTACAAAATAATATACAATTTTTCAATATATATCAATACACTTCCTTCAAATATGGGCCTTATGTAGGTGGTTGACTGAGTAATATGGAGGAATTGTGGAAAATTCTAAGAATAAACTACAAACTACCATCTGAAGGAACATGCACCCTTCATATTATAGAGATAGATTGTTTCACACAATGATAGATGATCGAGTTCAAGGCCACAAAAATGTAGAGAGGTCACTAATAAAGATGGAGCATGTTTTAAACCTTTTAACAATGGACCCCTTTCTCATGTTTTTCCACTCCAATATCTAATCTCCTTTGTAGGTCATGATGAATATGGAGCTTGAGCACTATCCAAGTTCTTAACTCTTCACATGCCACCAAGGGAAAATGAGCCTTGAAAATGCTAAGCACTGGAGATAAAATGGAGCTTGCAAAATCATCAAATTAGAATGGAGGCTCAAAAAAAAAGTTGAATATACTATTGTGTGGGAGGTCATGGGAAGAGTAGCTAGAGTAAACCCTCCAAAGAAAAACAACACCTACAAAATATGTGCAAAACACCTTGACCAAAAGAAAATATGTCAATCAAACCAAGAAATAAGCTAAATGGGCCAAATGTGCTTGCAAATAGGCCAAATAAGCAAATGGACAAAGAGGGAAAATTGGCCCTCTACTAAAAAAAATATTTTTTCTACGACATTTATATACTATATGGATTTGTATGGTACAATAAGTATAGAAAAATTAAAAATTGTAAAAAAATGAAAGTTACCAAAATTTACTAAATGAAAGGTATTTTTTCATTTCTTGGGCCTTCTAGATGTAATGGTGGAGTCTATTTGGATCCAAGATGCTCCATTTATAAGTCTATGTTTGTGTCACCTTGATGCAAGAAGGAATGTGCTCTAATGGCTCTAATACCATGTTGGAGAATACCAAGATCAAAAAGCTCGAATTGATAACCTTCCACAAGTGAAAAAATGAGCACAATAGTATGTCTATCAATATAAAATAAAGAGTGTATATATATACAATGATGAATCCTTGCATATATAGGCAAGGTAGATGAGGTAGGAATGTAGGAATGAACAACTAACTAACCCTCCAAATGTGGAACACTAGTGAGTTCACTTGACAAGTGTGTGAGCAAGTGTCAAATATATGTGCAAAAGCTATCTCAAATGACAAGGACACATGTCTCAATGCTATGAAGTGAGACAAAAACCTAAAAGTCCCTAAGTGGAGACTTGAGCAATGTGAATAAGACTCTCCTAGGTGGGCTAAAGCTAGCTAGTTTGATAAAATCACTATTTACACCAACATTAGGAACAATAATATCAAACTATTATCACCTTCGAATTAAGATTTTTTACCAAATTTCTATAGGGATGAGTTTTATTGTTAGTGATAAATATACAACCTTGAACTTGTCTTGTTTTCTAAAAATCAACCTATGTGATCTATAGAGTTTTTCTTCACTTTGTTTGAGGTGCCTTGATTTATTTTATATATCTTAGCATTTATAGGGATAACAATACTAACCTATACCTATTTTAGATTTTCATATAATCAACTTGTGAGGTCTTTGCACCTTGTACAACCCCTTCAAATTAAAAAAATATAAAAACAACACTCTTTAATCATGTGAATGCTCTTAGAATGATTGTATGATGATAGATTCCTTTTAAAGCACCGGTTTAAGTGTTTAGATGTGAATGATTTCTCTCTTGCTTTGATGAATTTTAGACAACTAAAATGAGTGGATTGAATTTTTCTTAAAATTAAAGGACATAGCAACATATCACAAAAACTTGGGTTTAATCAGCCCTAGGTAGGAAGGATAAAGGTGGGAGGTATGTTAGAATTGAATTAAGATGAGTCTATGACCATGAGAATGATTGGACAATTACAAACTATTCCTAAGATTTTTTATTTTTTTAAAAAAGAAGGAAGGAGGGTGGGGGAGGGCGAGGGGCGGAGGGAGTAGATTGCAGTGAACAACATGTGAATACGAATACATACAAGCATGGAAATAATAAATAAGTGAATAGGTTGAATGTATAAGGGTGCTTGAACATGAGAAAGAGAATAATGGTAGGTGAATAAAAGGTTGTGTAATGAAAATAGTCCAACTTTAAGAAAATTATGCTATTTGTCAATATATATCAGAACACTTCCTTCAAAATAAATTATAAATTAAATGGAAAATAATATAAATATATGAACTTCACATCACAAATACATTATTTAATTATCGTTCCAACTACTTATCCTAAAATTATTTATTGATTACTTAATTACAAACTCTAAAATCTTTATGTGAAAAATATTGTTTTTATTAAAAAATAATCAAATTTATATGAATGAAGGAAAACATATCTTAACAACTATTTAAGATGTTCCTGAAGTCAACAAGTGATTTACTGATTTCTAGATGTTTTAAGAAAGATCGGATTTTGTTGGAATTATTAGGAAGATGTAAAAATCAAATGTTCAAATAACCTATGTACAATCAATAATAAATATTTAAAAGGTTATACATAAAAGTCAGGTTAGAAATACTTATTATAAGTTCATAATTTATCTATTTATAATATTAGATTTTGAATGATCTTGAATTTGACTGCATAAAAATTTTCATCAAATTTCATAATCTACTAAATTATATTTTATAATTTTATAATTTTTATTTTAAATCAATTGACTGTATAATTTTATCCATCAAATTTAATAATTTATTAAATCTTTACACAATTTTACAATTTCTTAAAAGGTCAATTGAAAGGCAGACAGAGGTGACCTCAAATTCCAGGCCTGTAAAAGCTGTTCAATTTAACTCATCGAATGTTTGAACTTTTTCCCATATATTTTGTAAGCTCATAATCTTAGGGATTCACCACATGTACTTACAGTGCAGTTCATGTATTTCCAATTTTATTTCGACTAAACTCACAATTACAACTTGCTGAAAAAGATCAGAAAACAATATAACAAAACAGTAAGTACATCATAATTTAGTGCTGGAACCCATCAGCAGGAAGCTAAATTTAGCAGGCAGGAGAATGGCGGCGGGCAGTTTGTGCAAAGAGAAGCACCCTTTTAGACAGCTCTTCTGTGTTGGCTCCCACTATTTTGTCCACAACCTGATTTTTCTCCCTGATAAATAAGAAGGTAGGCATAGCCTTCACATCCAGTTTCTCTGCAACCCCCTGCAAATACCACCACACCAAACTAACTGAAAACCCGCCACCAAAACACAGAATTGTAACAGTTTCACTTGGATTTAAGATTTAAACAGAACGTTCTAAGCGTTGATTTATTTAGATAGTTCATCTTACTTTTTCAATAAGATCTATTATTAGTA
This sequence comes from Sequoia sempervirens, assembly GCA_007258455.2. Taxonomy (NCBI): domain Eukaryota; kingdom Viridiplantae; phylum Streptophyta; class Pinopsida; order Cupressales; family Cupressaceae; genus Sequoia; species Sequoia sempervirens. The sequence continues at coordinate 45,921,376 of VDFB02373365.1, forward strand.
TGATTTAAGATGAACCACCTAAACAAATCAATACTTAAAATGTACTGTTTAAATCAAACCTAAAAATCTCTACCATACAACAAGAAATAGGATATACCTTGGCCTCATCCACGTCAACTGACAGAAACAGAATGTCGTGGTACTTAAGTGCCAGGTCCTCAAAGAAGCCTGCCATGAACTTGGAGGGCACACACCAGTCTGCTGTGAAATGGGCTACCATCTGCAACCATCAAAATCCATAAGTAACAGAATGATATGATACCTCTATAACAATTAAAAACTAAAGACATCATTGATGTAGGGAAAGTCGGATGATCAGGATCCTCCTCTATAGTTGATGTATAAGGAAAATCAGATGATTGGGATCCTCCTCCTCCTATATTATTGTGTTAGCCGTCTTTAACAGTTTATTTGTTTCTATGTTCTATGTTCCGGACTTCGTCTAATAAGAGATGTGATTTTATATCCATCCAATTTTTCGATATATGTAATATTATCTTATAAATGATAGTCTAAACACTTGTTCAGCAAACTATAAACAAAAATCAAGAATAGATTTTGCAGAGACCGGACATGCTTGGATCTGGGCTTGGGCGATAATTTGCTCCCATGATTTGACTGAATCGACCACCAATACCCTCGAACTCTTCACCTGCTTGTTCTCCATAATTAGAATCAAAGCAATCGATCTTTTAGGTTGTAGATATCTTTAGTGCAATAATGCAGTGTTTATGCAATTATGGATGAGTGTGATATAGATTTTGTTTTGTTTTGTGGCCGCTAGATTTGCTGAAACTGAGAGATTTCAGATCAAACTGACTCATGTTTATCCAAATCCACATGGGACGGCTTCCAATACAAATCAGTTTTAGATACGTGGGTTTCTCGAATATGCTATTTGTTGCACCTTCTATTCTGAAAGACCTAAAAGCTTTTGCCGACTTGCAGAATTTATGGTAATCACAATTGCATGTAATAAAGTAGTTGTCTGTTGTGGGTTCCTTCCCTTGCAGTTATCATTAACTTTAATTATCATTTTGAAAACGATAAGGTTGAATTGAAAAGCTTTCGGAATCTTGTGGGCCCAAGTTCTCTACAGAATTATTTAGGATATTTGTTGTATGCCTCAAGATAAGAAAATGATAGGTATTTTTCTTTTTCTAAAAGTAGGTTTTATCAAGTGGAGGTTTGGAAGATTCTTATGTACTCTATTGTTTTTTATTCTTATTGTATTTAGTGAAAAGGTTGATAAGATAATGATCTTCATATTTTTGTTACAAGCGTCAAGATTGGAAGATTCTTATGTACTGGATTGTTTTTTATTTACTATATCTAGTGAAAAGGTTGGTAAGGTAATGGTCTTCATATTCATGTTACAAGTGTCTTATTTAAGATTGATTTGTGGTTTATGGTATTTGGAAGGTTTGTAAGGTGGTGGAGATGGGTTCATGATTGTTCTCTTTCTTAACGATCATAATATTTGGTGATTTCTTATTATTAATAATTCTAGTTTACTATTGGTGGAAATGTTAGTGACAAATCTTTTCAACTTTATTGCAAAGGGAGATGGGTTCATAATTGTTCTCGTTCTCAACAATCATAATATTTGGTGATTTCTTATTATTAATAGTTCTAGTTTACCATTGGTGGAAATGTTGGTGTCAAATCTTTTTAACTTTATCACAAAGGTATTTATATCAATAGAGACTTGTCGTCTTCTAGGAAATAGACCTTGTGGCTAATATTATAACAAAATTTCAATTATGTTCTAATTATGACTTGTCTACCTTCCTTTGCATTTAGGAGCTTGTACTTAATGTTTTGCTTCATGAGATAGGGCTCTAACCACCTCTAGCTTGGTGAAAGGAATTTCAATACCAATTGTAAGAATGATTTCCTTGAGTTTCTTTATAAGGCCATTAGGCCTTTTCCTCCTACCCTTTTGTATGTGTTGACAAATAAGGTGAAACTATTGCAACAAAATCTCTTACAAGTGTATGTAAATCTGAAATATAATTGTGTATCCAAGCATTAATATATGATGAGTATATGATTGCATAAAATCAGTAACAAGAATAAAATTAACAAACTATATGAACTCATGATTTACATGGAAAAACCTCTTAAGGGAAAAATCCACACAAGAAAGAGGACAAGTATGTGTTAATCTTCAACAAAAAGATACATCCAACATACTGACACTCTCTTTAATTTCATAATATTTGTGTACCTATAAAATAAAACTTATGAAACTACTATCTAATGCCTCCAATCTATAGAGAAATGTGAGAGGAGTACCACAAATGGTTTCCCAAAATAATGTACCATCAAAACATGGTAAAATGTGAAAACTTGCACATCCTAAATGAAGAGGCTCTTCTAAGAATAGTAAATGCAACTCCCAATGGGCCATGAATACAAAAGTAACTTGCATACTCACAATAGATAACTTTTTAAACTTGTAACTCCTCCAAAATAACACATATCCCAAGGTAGGAATCCAAATTCATCATCCAACTCATATGACGCCCACTAACAACACACATAATATGGTCACTACTCAATTCGTATCTCCAAGTTGAGATTTTTCTTAAAAATAGCTTTAGAACCATCAGAGCCAACTCAAACCCCTTCATGAATTCATATAACAACTAATACCAAGATTCATTATGAATCTTGATTATGTAGCATATAAATATGAATACCCTAGAAATTTCACGCTATAATTTATATGTTCACATTGGTGTCCATCCCCTTAACATGTTTTTAGGTTCATGCCAATCCTTTTCTTAGCCTTTTTCCCCAATGGTGCCAAGGCCTTTCCTTCCATGGTCCATTTTGGTCAAAATAATATTAAAACTATCTTAGTCTTGTGTATTTTCATGTTTCATTATTTTTAGGGCCAAAACTATCTAACTAATAGTGTAAGATGTGGATTTTTGTGAAATGTGCTAGTGACCCTATGATATTTTCTTGTTTAAGAATATTTCCACCTACTACCTACCCAATTCAATGGTAGCTTCTTAAAATGAATTTAATGTCTCTATGGCCCCTTTATCTCCCCCTATTTCTCATTTTGAATAGAACATTTCATTATGTGAATGGTAGCCCTAGACCTGCACAAACACAAACAAACAACACAATGTTAGTCAATTATGCCAATCTAAACTATCATTCCCCATGAAATTAATTTGAAGCATGATGAACAAGAAATAAAGTAGATAAATGAAGTAAAATTAATCTAAATCCTATTCAAAACACTCAAACCCTCAATCCCATGGGGGAATTGGTGCTATTTTGATGTGGAAAATAGCCCTTTCCTAATTCCTAGCAAGCTTGATGATGAACTTTGATGAAGATTGATGCCCCTTGATAAAATTTCTGCATAACCTAGCTATGAAATGATGAAAAACTATGAAAATGGATGACAATGGATGCACTTTGCTTAAAAACTTGAAGATGGTGATCTTACATAAAGTTGTGGATCCAAAATCAATAGGAGAGCTCTCCATTTATAGGAAAGATGGAGGAATGCAAAACATGAAGGATGTGGGATTAAAGATGAACCAATAGCAAAGTGCCATTTGTCAATATGCTATTGAAGAGAGGTGGGGCACATTTTGATCAATGTGCAAATAATTGCAATTAGGTGGAAATTTGAAATTTGAAAGTTGACTTGTGGAGGAAGAGAGAAAGAGGAGTTAATGCCACTTGGTTCAAGAAAAAGGACATGTAAGAGTCTTTTAATGCCATGTTGGAGGAAAAGTCCTTTTGGGAGGGAGTTTTCAAATTTGAAGAAAATTCCAACTTGATGCCCTTTTAAATGAAAAGGAGGAATTAATAAATTGATTAAATTGATTTATGTGTACAAGTTGCAAAATCTAGAGGATTTGATGGATTAGAGTTAGGATTAATCAAGATTTGATTAACTTAGATGGAGATTAGTTGATTTGACACTTTGACTTAGATTTTTAGATTTATTTAAATCAAAATGAGAGGAATATGAATATTAGTGATTTAATTAAATAAATTTGATCTATTCAATTAAATGAAGAACTTTATAAGTTAATTAAATAAAATTGATTTATTTAATTAAAGAGGAGAATATGATGATTTAATCAAATAAAGATTGATTTATTTAATTAAAAATGGACATTAGGATTAATTAAACAAAATGATTTATTTAATTAATAGAAGATGGTGATTTAATCAAATAAAGTTGATTTTTTTAATTAACAGATGAAATGTGATGAATTTAATCAAATAAAGATTATTCAATTAAATGGTTAGTAGAGAGATGATTCAAGATGAACTAGTGTTAGTAAATCAGAATCAGGTGCATGGGATCAATCAGTATATTTTACGTGTCTACATTTTTCCCCTCTTTGATGCAGTGCACCTATTGCGTTGGTTCAAAGAATAACCTTTCTGAGATCAAAATTCATTTTTTTTAAAAAAAATTCAGATGCCCCACTACTGCCCCAATTGAAGAATTACATTGGTATACTACCCCCTCGAGAGATCGGAATTTTTTTTGGATTTTTGGGTGATTTCTCAAAAAAAGAGGACAAGCCACTCGACGGGTCCAGAAAGGCTCCAAGATGCCAAAAACATGCCAAAACACAGAAAAAGGATGCAAAACGAGCTTTGGTTGGGCAAAAATAGGGTCGAGGGCACAAAACCCTAGTTTGACAGCTAAATAGGGTAAAAAAACCCTAATTTTCATGCTTAAATAGCCCTCGAGGGGTCACTTTCAATTCATTCGCACACCCAACCTTTAGAATTTTCATCATTTTGAGCTCTGACCTTCATGCAAGATGGTACAACGAGTGCTTCCCTAACACATTTCTGAGTAAGTTCGAGTCTACCAGAGGCTTCTAGGCATAGGACCACCGATATGTGACCCTAACCCAACTTGCATTTTTTATTTTTGTGCACATTTATTACACTTAAGAAGTCAAACTTGTCCAACGTTGTTGTTTAGCATCGTTGAAGGGGTAGAATCGGTGATGCTAGGCCTCAATCCACACCACTATTGCAACCTGTGAGCCACATCGCAGTTTAGGATTTACGGTTCAAAATCCAAAGGCCGACGCATATGCAAATGGAGTTGTTGCGATCCAGTTAGGTGTTTAGGGTGTTAGGTCAAATAGGCTCATGGTCAAACAATGATGTCGCGGCTTTGTTTGCAGTTTGGGGGGTGCTAGTGGCACAGTTTGGAGTTTCCAAACAGCGACACCTTTACTGATAGTGACACCTTTGTTGTTTTGGTTGTGAAAACTTCAAACGGAACCATATATTTTTAACGAAACTTGACGATGTGGCTTTTATGGGTGTAGGAAGACAGAGAGCCTATGCATTCATGCGAGCATTGATCCTCGGTGCTTAGCAAATTGACTGGATTACATGAGTTTCTACAGGAGCACCTTGGAGCGATCAGTTTATGGTACGTTGTTTATTCTCCTGCTGTGAGGACCCACCTATGATGACCATGTTAGCTAAGCGATGGCACAATGAGACTTCATTGTTTCATCTTCCCACTGGCTAGGTGGCTATCACTTTGGAGGATGTCTAGCGTATTTTACTATTGCCCATCCATGATGAGAGGGTTATATATGACATGGATGCCGACACAGATGCATGCTATGAGATCATGAGGATGGATGAGATTGTCTTCACCAAGGGCCAGATTGAGATTGAGTGCTATAGAGGTTGGGTGTCAACATTTTGACTAATTGTGGCCGCGATTATTTTAGGACTTGTAGCTCCAGATCGGCGGGGATGATATTTCTCTTTGGGATGGGGTTTGGCTTGGGAGGAGATGCTTTTCAGGAGGTACTACTTTGCTTGGGGGCCAGTGATGTTGGCCTCACTATATCATGATTTGCACGAGTTCACGTATTGCAATAGTAGAGCTATTGGCATCAGGGTCACACTCCTTCACATCTGGGCATGGGAGCACATAGTTGTGCTTCAACCAAGGGTCACAGTGGTCAACATCGAGCCTAATGACCTAGCAGTTTAGTGGTATAGCGGTGGTCTTTCATTCATGCACACAAGACAACCTGACATTCCTCACTAGCAGAGGGTTATTGATGAGATGACCACATTCACTTGGAGACCTTGGCTAGGGATGCCTGCATGGTATGATGGTGTTCAACAGTTATTTTATGTGAGGCAAGATCAGCTCATGCAGGGATGTGAGCACACTATGATTGAGTGCTACTTGCCTGATCGAGTAGCCAGATAGTTCGGGGACATCTAGGATAGGCCAGCTGATCAGTACGTGGCCATCTTTACTCGATCTACCAAAGAGCCTACATGGGGTCAGATGATCCCGAAAGAGGATGCAGTAGACTCATTTAGAAAGTTGGTAGCTAGGCCATGGGCCTATGATTAGGGGTAGGCTGATCCAGGGACTACACAGGCCTATGATGACTAGTTCAGGCCTCTAGTCTGATTGACGATTCCAGGGACAGTTCTTCCACGACGAAGGCCCTAAGGCTGGACAACAGGGTGGGGGCAGGGACGAGGAGGAGGAGGAGATGAAGAAGGAGAGAGAGAAAAAGGAGGAGAAGGTGGACCACCTCCACACCAGCTAGAGTAGAGAGATCAGAGAGATGGGCACCAGTAGAGGGATGCCCCTATGGATCAACAACCACCCGTGAGGGACCAGTAGTCCCCACGGAGAGATCAGGCACTGCCATCACCACCTCTGCCACCTTAGCTCGATCAAAGAGATTCTTTGATACAACAGCTCCAGGACCAAGTGTAGAATTTGACAATAGAGAGGGACCAAGCCAGGCAGCAAGTCCAGGCCCTTACAACAAAGTGTGATCAGGTTGTACAATAGTGATAGGCGACAGAGCTGCGACTAGCACAGGAGACCGACAGACGACAACAGTTAGAGAGCATACAGGGTAGGATAGTCCCTACGTGGATGTACCATGATGTTGTGCGGGAGGCTAAGTATTACAGAGTACATTATCAGTAGGAAGTGCCTCCAATGGCTCAGGTGCTAGAGTTTTCCCAGCAGACAGGGTAAAGATAGGACCAACTCGAGAGGCAAGCGGGTGAGGAGAGCAACCATCAGGGCTAGCTCACACATTTTTGATCAGTGACACTTGATTTTTTGAGATCCAAGGGCTCCGTTTTTTATAGTCCCATGGGAATTGTACACATTTGATTAATACACATGACATTTGATCCTGATTTTGTACCATGACAGTTACATTATTGATATATATGATATGATTTGATTTGATTATGAGATGTGTCCTATTTTATTTATGCATGATGGATGGATGTATATGCGATGTTCTATATGCTATGTGACTTTATTTTATGTGATGCGACATATGTATGATTCTATATTATGCGATGAATGTATGATTATGCAGATGCTTATGGATGTCATGGATGTATTTACTTTTTTAGTATCCTTTCTATGATGATGTATGGATGATATGAATGCAAATGTTATGATATGCAAATGATTTTAACATGCTCAGACTAACAAATCTATATTATGCCCCTAATGGATGATGATGTATGTTTTGATTATGAGATGTATGAGATGTTATGACATATTCCTTTCTTTTTTCAGTACCTTTTTCATGTATGTATGGATGATATGGTGATACTTATATGATTATGTAATGGATGATATGATGATGAATATAATGATACCTATATGGATGATTTAATGATGTTTTTATGATGATATGCAATGGATACAAATGTATTGTTTATGAGATGCTTAGAATAACCAATCTATATTATGATTATGCATGAGATATGATATGGATGATATGCAACATGCTAACAGTTTGTTGATGTAGGATAAATGTATTAGCGATGTTTTTGATTAACTGTCATGATAACATGTTAGCATGGAGAGAAGAAAAAAGAAATTAGATGAAGACAAGAGGATCCAACAAGTCCATGATCTACAAGAATTTATTAGAAATGATGATAATGATGATGATGATGATGATTTTCTTATCTAGAATTGGCATTTTAAAAGGGCTATTTACCTTATGTTTGATAACACACATAGGCACGATGCATCGTATAAAGAAATAGGATGGCGTTGCACCTAGTGTGATGGAATTTGACTTGAAAATCAGATAGGAGTACTCCTATTCACACCTGACATATGAAATCTCATTTAAACTATAGTTCAGATATTCCAAACATCTCAAACCAAAACATAGAAATGTAAACCTTCCTATGTGGTCAACAAGACACCTAAAACACCTTCCCTACAGACCAAAAAAACATGCATGACCAAGGTTATATTACAAGAACATCCAACAAGCACAACAAACAAAAGATAATGATCATTGCCCCATTCCTTTCTCTCTAAATCCATTTGTTTGGACATCATCGAGAGGTCATTGGAATGAGTGCAATAAGATAAATTAGAAGAAAAAGAACAAGTAAACAAACAAATTAATGTTCTTTATACCACTAGCCAAGACCAAACTACGGTGATTCCTGATGTTGATGTCCACTGTAGGAAGGATGCATCCTAGGACATGATGTTATCAGATGATGATGAGATTTGATTGGATGATGAGCTATTAAGATCAAGAGTTGATGGTCAACTTTTTTACCTACTGACCTAGACTTGAGACCTTGACGCTTAAGTTTTCACTTGTAACCTACAAGACTTTTTTCCAACTGTTTCACCAAAGGTTGAGGGTGAGGATGATTTATTATGAGAGAATGTTTATTTCAGATGAAAGTGAGATGTGATAGATGGAATTTTTGAGTTTTTTTGAATGTTTTTGATGTTTTGAAAATGTTTTGAGGATATTTTTGGCATTTTTGAGATTTTGCAAATGTTTTGATTTTTAAAATTTCCAATGTTTTTGGTATTTTCCAAGATTTTGACCAAGAGACTAACCTAAAGACCTATCTTGGGGGCTTGAGGGCTGATCAAAGATTAGCCTTTCCTACGTTATACACGTAGTGACCACATAGTTTGACTAACACAGACTCCATTTATTGATGAGATATGAACAAAAGGATTGCCAGTTTATTATGACAGACTCCTAAAGGACTGACCTAGGTGTCTCGGGGGAAGATCAAAGATCAACCTTGCCTATTTTCATAGGTCAAAGACTCGTAGTTCAACAAAACGAATCTATTTTTGATTTTTCTAATTGACATTTTGACCTATTTTTGGATTTTGACATGTTTTGAATGTTTTTGGATTTTTTGATTTTGGGAAGACCTCAAGAATATACATGAATCCGATCCGATGAGAACATGCCCCCAGTGTGATGCAATAGACTACTCCGATATAGGTAGGACACTGACCTTAAGAATGGGTAGAGTAGTTCTATGAGGGATCATGATACGAACACAAGATCAAGTTATGATGCGGACGCGAATGGTTGACGGAAGGATGATATGGAAGCATGATGGATGAATGATGTAGAACAAGCCGCAAAAATCTTGATGGATGGAGAGTGCTTATTTACACAAGGTTCCTGTTGCCAGGTTTTCACCAAGGTACTTTCCCAAAGCGCCACCGAAGTGGTTTCAACTAAAGGATGATTTTTCTCTTTACAGTTTTCAATCATTTTACTGACTTTTTTGGATTTTTTATATTTTTACATTTTTTTGGATTTTTTGGATTCATACCTTGGAAGTTTAGGCATAAAAATGTTTGAGGTGGGAGCTATTCATGGGCTCCTGCAAAGGCTCACCTTCTAGTGTTGATAATTGATATGCCCCTAACTTGTAGCTTGTTGTGATGATGAAGGGTCCCAACCAATTGGGTTCAAACTTGCCCTTGCTATCTGGATTTGGTGTACATTCTTCTGGTTCTCTTTCAGTATGAGCTCTCTAACTTGAAAGGTCTAAATCCTGATCTTCTTGTTGTAGTTCCGCTTGAGACAGTTTTAGTAGACTTGCAAATGGTTTAAGGCATCCATGCATCGCTCATCTAGTAGTTCTAGCTCATTCAACCATGACACTTGATATTCTTCGTATGTGACGAGATTCTGCAATGATATCCTCAAGGATGGGAGCTTGATCTGAATGGGGAGAATGGCTTATAATCCATAGACCAAGGAGAAAGGGGTTGCACCTGTTGGTGTACAGATACTTATTCGGTAGGCACATAAGGCAGGATTTAGCTATAGGTGCCAGTCACGACCTATGTCATTGAATGTTTTCTTGAGGATTTTTAAGATGGTCTTATTTGTAGCCTCAACTTGGCCATTTCCTTGGGGATAGTACAGAGTGGAAAAGCGATGTTGGATTTTGAATTTCTGGCATAGGTCTCAAACATTCTAGTTTTTGAAAGGTGTTCTTTTATCTGAGATAATGGCTTGGGGGACACCATAGCAGAAAATTAGGTAGTTAAGGATGAACTTGGATATCTGCTTTCCTATGATATAGGTCATGGGAATGGCTTCCACCCACTTCGTGAAATACTCTATGGCGGTGATGATGAACTTATGTCCACTGGATGAGGTAGGGGTGATTTTGCTGATGAGATCGAGCCCCCATTGTGAAAAGGGCCAAGGTGTAATGATTGCATGGAGCTCCTGAGCTGGTGCATGGATGAGATCCCCATGTTGTTGGCACTGCAAACACCTTCAGACATAGTCATGAGCTTCCCTTTCCATTATAGGCCAATAGTACCCAATCCTCAACAGTTTCTTAGCTAAGGTCATACCACTTGAATATGACCCACAAATGCCATCGTGTACCTGGTTAAAGCAGTCAAAGCTTCCTCAACATTTAGACATCATAAAAGGGTTACTTCAATGCTCCTACAGTATAGGGTATCTCCTAAGACCAAAAAATGAGATGACTTCTTGACAAATGTTCTTTTAAGGTTTGGGGTTATATCGGCAGGGAGGACTCCTATTCTCAAGTAGGTGTATATATCATGCTACCAAAGATCACTGTGACCAACGATTTCACACACGAATTTAGACTTTGGTACCTTGAATGTTGGTATGAGAAGCTGCTCTACAAGGAATTCTTGCTTTGAGATGTTGTGTAGGACATCTAGTAGCGATCCAATAGTTGCCATGGCATCCACTACTCTATTATTTGCTCTTGGTATCTGCTCAAATGTGATATCAATGAAGGACTCTTTGAGGCTTTCCACCTATTTCTTGTATGGAGTCAACTTGTCATCCTTGGTTTGGTACTCATCATTGACCTAGTTAATGATAAGTTGTGAATCTCCATAGACCTTGAGTGCCATGTGTCTGCCTCCTATAATGAGTTAACAACTAAGTTCTTACAAATGTGATTAGAGATTGGACATCTAAATTGAGTAGCCATTCAATCATCATGAAGGTGCATTTAACTTGTCAACCCAAGGATGTGAAATTGAAATGGACTAGCATAGTATGTGCACTAGGAACTCAAAGTAGACATTTTCATCCTACAGCTAAGAAAGACACGATGCTGAAAGTAAATTTCTTGCAAAGGAATGGTGTAAATAGTAATCATCAATCAACAACCATACTAAGCTGAAATGCATAACAGAGATGAAAATTTGAGCAAACAAACAGGACACTACTCTGTCTACTTTGGCTGCAAGAACAGTCACATAATGGAATTCTAGTGGTTGTAGGAACAATCGATGCCAGATTCTTAACAAATCACTAAATAGAAAGTAATACTAAACTAAGACTAAACTATAGGATGAATTACTCACCAAGTGGCCCCCCTTGGATAAGTATCCTCTAAAACTAATGAGAACTCAAATGCTCAAACTCATAACTTTATTTCATTCACTGTAAATCATGAGTACAAAATAGTATTATATTTGTATTACTAAAAATCAAGAATGCAAGTACAATATCAAATCGTGCAACCTCCTGAGAAGGAGCATCCAATCCTTATTTATCCTATTAGCTAAACAAGGCAGTCAACTCCACAAACTGGGAGGATGCCTATTTAGGGAAAATAGGGAAAGTGGAGTGGTGGCGGTTATGTATGCATGGAATCTAGTTAGACATGTAGGTCCAAACACAGATTTAGCACAATAGTAACACTCGTGCTGCTCAACAAAATTAAAGTCCACTACAAGTTGGTTACATTTGGTTTGCATGGGGAATCTTCTGCCATCAACCTCCTTTGACCTTTGAATGATTCCTTGGCTAGACATTATGGTGCATGCCCAACTGGCAGTGTCTTCCTCAATTTAGCATCCTCAAATTAAATCTGCATGGAAATATTAGTATGCACAATAATTACATATCTGTAACCACCTCAAAGAACATTCATTAACCACATGCAAAATTAACATGGATAGTCCATGTAACATGCCATCATCATTAAAGGTTTACAGAAATAAGATTAAGCCCAATGCCAATAGTTTTGAGGAAATATCATAAAAAGTGTCAACACTTAATGTCAAATCCTATGATAACTTTAGCAAATAAACTATAAGTTCTACCCAAAACTAGACCATAAACTAGGCTCATCACTCCCCCCAACCTAAGGTCTTGTTGGTCCTCCAGCAGGGGAAGGGTTGTTCTCCTGCTTGGTCAAGGCTCTAAAATTTGCAACTGACAACTGTCTCACATCAGAGTGTGTTGTGCATGAATTAGGATCCCAATAGAATCTGTCCAATTTGCTCCATCTCTACTTCTCTACAGCAATATCATATTGGTAGAACCTAAAGTTCAGTACAAACCACATTAGGATGGATGGCTGAAAAGTCAGGGGAAGCTAGAATTGCCCTTTTTTCCTTCCAATGTGAATATATATGTCAATTCTTTTAAGAGTTTCTACATAGTTATGGATGGAATGAGGCTCAGCCTGCTTGAGATCATTAGTTAAGTTGTTCCATCTTTGTGAGAGGTATCTCTTCACAATTTCCTCTCTTGCTTTTTCCTTTGCCTCATATTCACTATAAATTGCTTCTATCCAAGGCATAATCCTATTACCATAGCTATGTTTGAGAAGCATTATGTGCCATTCCCTAGAAGTATCCCCTGGATTCCTTGATTCAACCCTAATGGATAGGGAATTTTGGATTACATTTGCTTATAAGCCCCATATTGTTGTCCCCAACTAATCTCATTTTGTACCCAAGACACAAATGCCCTTAATTGGACATCCCCAACATACAACAATGGATTCCAATCATGGTCTTAAGTCACAGCATAGTTATGCAAATAAAACTCACACAAAAAATTATTCATTTCAGGGGAAGCAATCCGATAAGCATTGAAAAATTCAGTAGGGGTCTCAATAGGAGGGTTCAAACCTAAGACAATTCTTTGCTATTTTAAAAGAAATATATTTCTCCTTCAAATGCAGAGCATAGACCCTTGGAGGGGTCCTACATTCCAAAATCTATGGTAACAAGTCTGCCATATCATCCACCCTCTTCTTTAAGGTGGCAACTTCTACGTGTTTGTCTTCAATTTCCTCATCTCTCTTTTGAATTTCCCTCTTCAATTTTCATTTTTCCTCCTTTCATTCCTCTTCTCTTCTTTGCATCTCTTTCCATATATTCATGGCAAACTTATGCATCAAAAAATTAGGGGGATTATGTATTCCTACTAGCATCTTTTCTAGTACTAGTGCTAACTGCAAGGATTCAGGTTGTCCTATCAATTCCCGCTGTAGAGGTATTGATTGTTCTCCCAATTTGGGTTGTTGCTACAGGAACTCCTACTTTTTCTCTTATTCTAGATTTTGCTACAGGATATCTTGTTGCAGGACCTCTTGCTGTAGGAAATCCTGATTTTCCTCATACTCTTGATTTTCCATTTCTCCTACAATGTTAGCAAGATCAGCCAGTGTTATGCTTGTTATTGTCTTAAATATATCTTCTTCCTCAACATTCTCCTACTCCATTGGACCTTATGTGCCCCCCTATGATATTTCTCTATACTTAGGGCTTTCCTATGGAGACATAACAAAGGCTGGCCCAACTGGTCTTGCTTTCCTAGGAGGGCTCTTATGTTTTTCTTTGGTTGTAGGATGAAAAGTGTTAGCCTTTCTCTTCTTAGGGATTGGCACCTCTTTTTCTATTGACTGCCTTTTGGATTTTCCTTTTCTCATTTCTACTTCTCTCTTTTGTGCCCTAGTTTTCATTAGAGTGCCAAGTGGAACATCATCATCAGAATCTGAGGAAGAGTTTTCTTTCTCTAAGTGCTATGTTCTAGAAGAACTAATTTCTATGGTTTCTTCTGCTACAAGAGGGTTTACACTAGGGCCTATGCCAGAGGTTGAAGCACCAAGAGTGTCTTTAGTTGTGCTCAATCTCCTGCTAGACCTACGAGGTTGAGGTAAAACACTAGGTTGCAAATGCTCAGGTTTAATTTGATCAACTTTTATGAATTCTTCCCAGGTCATTCCAGATACATTATGCAGAGACTTCTCAACTAACAGTTTAATCAAACAATGGTGGGAAACAGAATTGTCCCTACCTTTCTGGATCTCGATTGCCATGATTGAAAGAAGGTTACATAGCACGTTCAACACATTCATCCTTCTTTCGTGCCTCATATGATTTAAAAGCTTAAAATGCATGGAGTGCAAATTCGACTGGAGACCTTCATAGGTGATTTATTTTATGACATAGATAGCTATCTACTTCCATGGCTCAGGCAGAAACATTCTCTTTATTCCCTATTTATCTATGCTCAATGGGGGGTCATTTGGCTCTATAAATTCAGCCCTAGTTCACCTGGCATCTCTAGAAGCAGGGTAATTTTCACCATCAATAGGTAACCTTGTAACTTTATCAATTATTTCTTTAGTTGCTAATACTTCTAGCCCTTTTACCATGGCTCTCCCCTCAGACAATGTCTGGGAAAATTCTAGTGCAATGTCTTCATCAAAATCATCCAGTTTTAGGAAGTAGTCTATCCACCTACAGTTTCTGAATTCAACCATGCATTGTGCATCCTACAGTAATACATCATGCACCATGGGTTCATTTCAAATTAACCCACCTCCCATTGTCTACAATCAAATAAACACTCTATGGTTTCCTTCATGCAATTCCGTCTGAAAATCAAATTCACCTTCCTATAACACTTGCTAACTTTCCAATGCCATTGTCGACTGAGTTTTTCCTTTTTTTTACCTTTTGTTTGCAACACAACTTGAGATATGACAGGGTCAATAATGGAAAGGAAGGAGTAATAAAGGAAAGTTGTGATGGAGAGAAATGGCAGCAACAGTTGGTGTCACTTCACACATGTGATCTGTCTTCTCACTCAGATTTCAGATCGGCTCAATTTAAATTTTGCTAACATAGACTAGCATGGATTGACACATGGGAAAAATATTCACATCTTTTTCCTCCCCTAAAACCTAAATTTGGGCATGTGTCCTCACATGCAAAATGATGATTTGACAGGGTAGGGAATATTGGCATGCCATGGTGAATGTCCATACTAACGTACAATGATTAAATGAAATGCACTTAAAGACAATTAAGATATAGAAATTAATGTGCACATACCTGAATGTGTGGAGGATCCATTGCAAAGATTGTGGAGAAAGTACCATTCTCCTTTTTAGGAAATAAGTTGAGAAATTAATGAAGATGAGGTGGGACTAGATGAAGTGATGTGATGGAAAAGAGAGAAAGGTTGAAATGGATGGGCAGATGGGTGGATGGGAAAAGAAATGGACTCCCATAGAAGTGGAATTCTTTATTATGACAAGTACGTACCTTAATTAGCCAGAAGGAGGGACACTAGGTCCACTTCCTTTGGCTATAGGAAGCTCGAGTGCTGCATGTTGACTGAATTGTTGCATGAACTCCTCCTTGGAAGTTGGTTTGTGATACAATCTAAGGTGATGGCCATTGACAAGAAGCTTGAATCAGAATGGGTCAATAGTAATGAGTTGTACAACACTATTAGGGAATACTTCAACAACCTCATATGGTCCTAGCCACCTTGTCTGCAATTTTCCTACATTGTCCTGATACTTTGAGTCATAGAGCAAGGCCTAATCTCCTGGTTGGAATTTCTTGTCCTTGATAAATTTGTCATGCCACTTGATTCTTTGATTCTGCACCACCTCTATGTGATGCAAGGTTGCTCTCCTTATCTCATCCAAAGCATTCAGATGCATGATTCTTTCTCTATGTGCCTCATAGGTATCCATTCCTAAGTTTACCATAGTCTTAAGATTCTTATGTTCAAATTCAATGGGCATCATGGTTTTTTTTCCATACAACTCAAATGGAGTGAAGCCTGTAGTTGTTTTCGAGGTGGTTCTGTAGGCCCAAAAAGCTTCTGATAATCTATTTTCCCAATCCTTTATGTGGATAGCTACTATCTTGGTCAAAGTGGCTTCAATTTCTTTATTGGTTACCTCAACCTGGCCATTGGCTTGGGGTGATAAGGAGTAGACTTCCTATGTCTGATGTTGTATTCATTGACTAGTACTGCAACAAGGGTTGATGCGAATTGAGCCCCTTGATTAGTAACTATCTCTCTTGGAACTACATACCTTGTGAAGATCTCCTCATAAAGAAATTCTACAACTTTGTTATCTCTTGCATGTTTCATGGCCTTAACTTCCACCCATTTAGTTACATAATTAGTGCATATGAGAATATAGGACTTACCAATTGATGGAGGGTCAATGGGTCCTACAAAATCCAATCCCCACTTATCAAATGGAGTGATTACTACCTAAGGGCAAAGTGGCATCTCATTAGATCTAGTTGGTGTACCCATTATTTGGCATCTGTCACATTTTCTTGTATATCTCCCTACATCCTTGTGGAGTGGTTGCCAGTAATATCCTTTGTTCAAAATCTTCATTGTTGTCCTCTTGGCTACAAAAGGTCCTCCACATGGTTCATTATGACATGCATGCAAAATTTCATGTCTCCTCTTCTCTCACATATCTCCTCATGACATGGTTTGGTCCAGTATAAAACAAACATCCAACAATCCATGAGAAAGGAAAAGATTTTTCAATGAGTGCCCTTCTCTCTTTTGGAGAGAAGTGAGGAGGAACTCTACCTGTGACTAGATAATTAGCTATGTTAGCATACAAGGGTGTTCGTACACTGATAGAGAATAGATGCTCATTAGGAAAAGAGTCATCTATGGATTGATTATCTTCTAATGTAGTCAACCTTGAAAGAAAATCTACAACAACATTGGCCTTCCCTAGCTTATCCACAATTGTTATTTCAAACTCCTGCATCAACAATAACCACCTTGCTAGTCTACCTATGATCAAAGGTTTATTCATGAGATACATAATGGTTGCATGATCAGTATGCACAAAAATTTGGTAACTTGTTATGTAATGTCTGAATTTATTCAAGGCATAGATTACTGCCAACATTTATTTCTCTGTCACTGTATAGTTGAATTCAGCTCCTTGCAAATTTTTGCTGAAAAAATAAATGACATTTTCAATAGCTCATTTTTGTCCTAAGACTGCTCCTATGGAATAATTTGATGCATCTGTATGGATGTGGAAAGGAAACTCACAATTAGGTCCTTTGAGTATAGGAGCATGAGTCAAGGCTACCTTCAAATCAGAAAATGCCTTGTCACAATCTTCAATCCACTGGAACTCAGCATCTTTAGTGAGGAGAGTATACAATGTTGTTGCTATTCTGCTAAAATCCTTGATGAAATGCCTATAATACCCTGCATGGCCCAAGAAACTCCTAACATCCTTCTATATTGTTGGTGTGGGAAGATTTGTGATTACCTCAATCTTTGCAGGATCTACTTGAATTCCTGTGTGAGAGATGTAGTGCCCAAGAACTACACCTTCTTGCATCATCATGAAAAACTTTTCACTGTTTAAAAAGAGATTGTGATATTCACATCTTTGTAGGACTCTCCTAAGATTCTCCAATGCTTCATTGAAATCAGCACCATAGGTAGTGAAATCATCCATATAAATTTCCATGCAATTATGAGAAACATCTAAAAATATGCTAATGACTACCCTCTGAAAAGTTGCAAGTGCATTACACAAGCCAAATGGAAGTACTGAGTAAGCATAGGAAACCCATGGACAAGTAAAAGTGGTATTTTCATGGTCTTTTGGTGCAATTTGGATATAGTTGTAGTTGTTGAATCCATCTAGAAAAGAGAAGTATTTCTTTCTTGTAAGAGTGTCCAAAACTTGATCTATGAAAGGTAAGGGAAAATGGTCCTTTTTGGTGGCAACATTAAGTTCCCTGTAATCAACACAAACTCTCCATTTCCCTCCTTTTTTAGGCACAATCACTAATGGAGACACCCACTAGCTATCTGAAATGGGGTAGATAAATCTTGCATCTAGCAACTTTTGTAGTTCTCCCTTTACAATTTCTCTCAGTGTAGGGTTAATTCTTCTTTGTGGTTGCCTCACTAGGGTGCAATCATCTCTGATATAAATTTTGTGTGTGCAAATTTTAGGATCCAATCCCTTCATATCATGATATTCCCCCACAAATACATGTTGGTGGGTCCTCAATAATTTTTCCAATAACAATTGATGTTCTTCACTCAGTTTTCTATTAACATTCAGATACTTCCCTTCTAACACATGTACTTGTGTAATTGACTATATCATGGCTACTTCATTAACACATGGTACCTTGAGTTCATAAGGTAGCAATGTATGGGACATACCTGTTGCTACAGGAAGTCCGTCTATAAAAATTGTGGTTGTAGGAAGAACATTTGCAAGCATAGTGGCTACAGGAAGAATAAGAAGAAGTGTCTTGACTGGAGTAGCAGAATGAGAAGATGGTGCTTCCTCCACTTCACAATCATTCTGAATATTGTTAACCAATAGTTAATCTTCATCTTGAAGCTTCATGAAGGAGCTTCTACCTAACATCATAAGTTGCACCACAAAATTAACTTCCTCGGCCTCTTCATCATGGGATGGTTGAGCAGGAGGATGAAGAACAAACTTTTTGGTGCTCCTCCCATCAGAAATTGTCATGTCTCCTGAACGACATCGGATATATGCATCTGCAGTTGCTAACCATGGCCTTCCAATAATAATGGGATACTCGCCTAGTGTATCTTTAGGAGAAAGAATCATGAAGTCTTTTGGTTACTCACAGGAGTCTAGAATTACTACAAGATCCTCCACTATACCATCAAGCTTAACAATAGAACTATCAGCAAGTTGCATGATAGTAGGAGTAGACCTCATGTTTGCAATGTTTAGTTGCTATAGGATGTCCTTGGTCATTACATTTATTGCTACCCCTAGATCAATCAAAGAATTCTTGATTTGGATCCCATTTATAACAGCTACTACCATAGGACTACCTGGGTCATTGTACTTAGGGATAGTCACTTGTCTAAGCATGATGTCAACTAGTTGTCCCACCACATGAACCGTGGTGGGGTCATTCTTCTTCCTGCCTAGCTTCTTGAGGCATGCTTCTTCAATTGCCTTGCCATAGATTGGGACATTCTTTATGGCCTGGAATAGAGGGATCTGGACACATATATGCTTCAGCTGATCCAAGATGTCAAAAGTTGTATCCTCCTTTTCTTCTTTCTTTTTGCAACTTCCAATCTCTGAGGAAATGGTAGGTCTTGTTCAGTTTGCTTGATTGGGACTGATTCAAGATTTTTAGGTGCACTTGGCTAAATGGGATCATTCAGAGGTTCCTCTTCCTCTTCCATAGGAAGCTCAGTGATAATGGGCTTGGAAGGGGTTGGTATAATAGTTCTTGAATGCAAGTGGATGTCACTTACACTCACATCATATGCAGGGAATTGGTTTGAATGAACATAGTATATAGGTTGTTGTGGTATATTATTTGGATTGGGTGTGGGATGAGCTAGTATCTTAGTAGGTTTAGGCACATTTGAGCTTGAATTAGCAAGTGGAGGCACTATAGTAGGCTGTTGGGGCTGAGAAGGTGGTTTCATATAACTATTTGGATGGGTTGGCCATTATTGTTCCCCTCTCCATTGATTTGTTTGTTTCCAATTTCCTGGAGGTGGCTTCCAATTCCCTTGAGGTTGCTGCCACTAGGGTGGAGAGTCTTGATGATTGGGCCAAGAATTTTGAGGGTTACTCCAAGGCTATGGTGGATATCCTCCATATCTGGATGGATATGGTGGCTGCCATTGGTTGCCAGATGAATAGGAATTAAGATATCGCCTAGCATAAGATAGTGGATCTGGTGGCATACCTTGTCTTGGATCCCAAGGCCTCCTTTGTGCAACATAGTAGACTTGATCTTCTTCAATCTGGATTGGCTTGAACTCGGGTGCAATCTGCTTGCCTTCAATATTAGCTACCATCTTGCATCTACAGTCCTTCTTCTTTTGTTTTCATTGGGGACAATACTCTGCCAACATTGCCTCTATCTCGTCTTGCTTATTTTTGGCCTGAAGTGTATCTAGCTAAGTAGCTAGATTGTTTATAATGTCTTGCTTGAAATTTTCCAAAAAATGAGTAACCTCCATTCTTGAAACTCCATTGGTAGATGATTTACCCATGGAAGATTGGTAAGCTCTCTCTTTCTTTGAAGCTGACCTAGAGTAGTTTTGGCATATTTTCTTGATGTAATCCCAAGGAACTTGGATGATATCTCCTCCTGCCATCAGGTCTAAGGAATCAGCGAAACTCACATTGATTCCTCTCAAGAAAAGTAGCTTATGTGATTCCTCATTGAGGGTATGGTGTGGTTATTTCTGTAAGAAAAATAGAAACCTTGAAATATAATCTTCTGGGCTCTCATCCTCCTTTTGTTGCATCCTGAAAATGTCACCTCCTCTCATGTCACTGTCCTTGCAATACTCCTTGTATTTCTCAAGGAACTTTGTCTTCATGTCTTCACAAGTTTCCATAGTATCTCTGCCTAGGCTAATGAACCATCTTAATGCATCTTCTTTCAGAGTGGTAGGAAATAGCTTAAGCCTATGGGCATCGGTTGTATAA
This sequence comes from Sequoia sempervirens, assembly GCA_007258455.2. Taxonomy (NCBI): domain Eukaryota; kingdom Viridiplantae; phylum Streptophyta; class Pinopsida; order Cupressales; family Cupressaceae; genus Sequoia; species Sequoia sempervirens. The sequence goes on from VDFB02373365.1 coordinate 45,942,271, forward strand.
TCATAACTCCTGCAGAGTATGTCAAACTCAACCAAAAAGGTATTAGGGTCTTTTGTGACAAGTCCATAAAACTTGGGGAGTGTTGAAGCATGGATATTTTTGATGTTGTCAACTTCATTCTGATGGGAAATGGGGAAAGGAAAATTTGGTTGGTTAGGTATGTTTCCATTTGCATCACCCATGCCTGCTTGATATAGTTCCAAAGTGAAGGTGTTCTCAAGTTGATTTTGGTCATCAGAGGAGATAGTCAGATTAGGGATTGCATAAGCAAAGGGTTGTGGATCTTCTTCTTCTTCTTCTGGTAGGTTCTGATATTCAACTAACTAGAATGGATTAGGATTGTTAGGAAGGAATCTCCCATAAGCATCCCTTCTCCTTCCTCTATGAATGCGGTATTAACTCACTATCAGCCATCTCACACAAAGAATCGATAAAGAATAAGGGGGGTCATTACTTCCTAAATGAGGGGTATACTAAGAAAAAAATTTAGAAATACTACAACAAGAAAAATATCAATGACTCCCAATAACTTCCTAGTTTGACACCATCCCCAACAATGGCACCAAAAATGTTTGCCTCCTATAATGAGTTAACAACTAAGCTCTTATAGCTATGATTTAGAGATTAGACATCTAAACTCAATAGCCATTCAATCATCATGAAGGTTCATTTAACTTGTCAACCCATGGACGTGAACTTGAAATGGGCTAGCACAGTATGTGCACTAGGAACTCAAAATAGCCATTTTCATCCTACAACTAAGAAAGACACAATGTTGAAAGTAAATTGCTTGGAAAGGAATGACGTAAATGCTAATCATCAATCAAAAACCATACTAAGTTGAAATGCATAACAGAGATGAAAATTTGAGCAAAAAAACAAGACACTACTCTATTTGCTTTGGCTACAAGAACAGTCACAATGGAATTCTAGTGGCTGTAGGAATAGTCGGTGCCAAATTCTTAACTAATCACTGAATAGAAAGTAATACTAAACTAAGATTAAACTAAAGGATGGTTTACTCACCAAGTGGGCCCCCTTAGATAATTATCCTCTAAAAATAATGAGAACTCAAATGCTCAAACTCATAACTTTATTGCATTCACTGTAAATCATGAGTACAAAAGAGTAGTATATCTGTATTATAGAAACTCAAGAATGCAAGTAAAATATCAAATCATGCAAACTCTTGAGAAGGAGCACCCGATCCTTATTTATCCTATTAGCTAAACAAGGCAGTCAACTCCATGAACTGGGAGGACGCCTATTTAGGGAAAATAGGGAAAGTGGAGTGATGGCGGTTATGCATGCATGTAATCTAGTCAGACATGTAGATCCAAATGTGGATTTAGCACAATAGTAACGCTTGCACTGCTAAACAACATTAAAGTCTACTACAAGGTAGTTACATTCGATTTGCATGGGGAATCTTCTGTCGTCGACCTCCTTTGACCTTTGAATGATTCCCTAGCTAGACATTATGGTGCAATCCTAGTTGGTACTATCTTCCTCAATTTAGCATCCTCAAATTAAATCTACATGGAAATATTAGTACACACAATAATTGCATATATGTAACCACCTCAAATAACATTCATTAACCACATGCAAAATTAACATGGATAGTCCATATAACATGCCGTCATCATTAAAGGTTTGCAAAAGTAAGATTAGGCCCAATGTCAATAGTTCTGAGGAAATATCATAAAAAATTTCAACACTTAATGTCAAATCCTATGATAACTTTAGAAAAGAAACTATAAGTTCCATCCAAAACTAGACCATAAACTAGGCTCATCACCATGATCTGCCATTGTACTGGAATTCTCAACCCTATGAAAAGAGCCTCATATTTTGTGATGTTGTTTGTGCATGAAAAAGATAGCTTATATGATTTGGGTATGCAATCCCCTTGTGGTATAATGAAAAAGACTCCTGCTCCTGACCCGTGATGTGTGTAGGATCCATAAAAATACATTTTCTAGTGATCGGCTACACTTATGTTAAAGATTCATTCATTAGGGAATTCTAATATAAGTGGGTTTCCTGCATATATTGGTGCCTCTTCCAGCTAATTTGCAATTGCTTGTCCTTTAATGGCCTTTCATTCCACGTACTCAATGTCATGTTCTGTTAGGATCATAACCCTTTTAGTTGTTCACCCTGTGAGTGTGGCTTTGGACAGTGGGTACTTGAGAGGATCTATTTTGGCGATGAGTTTGATCTGGTGTGCTAGCATATAATATCTAAATTTTTGTGCTATGAACACGACTACTAAGAAATCTTTATCAATGGATGTGTAATTCAGCTATGTCCCACCATGGTCCTGTTGATGTAATAAATAGCTCTCACTTGCTCATTTTCATCATGTTGTGCCAAGAGAGCACCAAGGGTTGTTGTTGTTGCTGATATATAGAGGATCAAGGGTTTTCCTAGAATTGGTGGCATGAGCAAATACTCCTTGATCTTATTGAAATCCTGGTCACATTTCTCGTCCCATTTGTATGCTACCCCCTTGTGGAGTAGATGAGAATATAGGATATCCTTGTCTACTAGTTGTGCTATGAATTGACAGATGGACTGGAGTCTTCCTTGCAAACCTCTAAGCTGCTTCAATATCATTAGTGCCTCCATTTCGAGAATTTCCTTGACCTTGGTGGGGTCTATCTCAATTCCTCTCATAGATACAATGGATCCTAGTAACTTGCTTGATTGTATCCCTAAGACACACTTCTTTGGATTGAGTTTGACTTTGTACTCTTCGAGCCTGTCAAAGATGGAGCTTAGAGCTGATATGTGATCTTGATTTTTCTTTGACTTGGCCAATATTTCATCCACAAAATCCTCCATAGTTTTGTGAATCATATCATGAAAGATTAGTGTCATGGCCCTTTGATAAGTTGCTTCAGAATTCTTCAACCCAAATGACATCATGTTCCAATAGTATGTTCCCCATAGACAAGTGAAAGTTGTCTTGTGTTGGTCTTCCTTAGCTATCATGATCTGATTGTACCCTCAGAATCCATCCATTAGTGATAGAATTTCATGTCCTATTGTCATATCCACAATCATATCAATGTTTGGGAGAGGAAAGTCATCCTTGGGACATGCTTTGTTCAAATCTTTGAAGTTCGTGCAAATGCGGATTCCCCTAGTGGGCTTTGAAATAGGTACAATATGTGAAACCCACTTTGGATAATCAATCGGCTGTATGAACCCAACATCTAGGAGCTTCTGCAATTCCATTTTGGCCAACAATGCTATTTGGGGATGCATCTTCCTTAGCTTTTGTCTCACTAGCTTTGCTTTGGGATATACAGCTAGGTGGTGAACCACAACTTCTAGATCAAGCCTAGGCATGTCGGCATAGGTCCATGAAAAGTTTGGATTTCTTTCTCTTAGGAATGTAGCTAGGAGTTCCTATTCTTTTATCAAGAGTGACTTTGCATAGAAGGTTATGTGTGGCATTTTTTTTTATCCCAGGTTGACTAGATTGCACTTTTTTGCTAAGACTACTGACTTCTCCTGATGAATAGCACTAAGGGGAATATTGAATCCTTCATCCTCTAGCACTTCAAAGAGGTTTTCACCATTGGATGTGTCCTTTTTTTTTACTATTTTTGGGTCTAAAAGTGCCATAGTGTGGTTTAGTCAAATACCTAGAGATTATTCTCAAATTTTCACTTTTGCGACTGAAGGATTCAATCGTTTCCCCATAATAGGCATGTGTGTCTAGCTCAATGTCAAACCCAGCTTTGTGATCTCCATATGGTATCGTGTCTCGCAATCCCATGAATTCTGGGAGTGCCTCATCATTTTCGAATGTGTCTAGAACTGGTGGTCCTTGTTGGTCATAATTGATGAGTTGGGGATAGACTAAGTTTAGGTCATGGGTTTGGTTGTTTGACTCAAAAGATAGGGTATTAATCATGAGAAGGGAGGAATCCTCAAATATCATGGGTAGGTTGGTTATGGGATCTTCCTCATTACTAATGTACACATCAGTTATGTCAAAGGTAAAGTTATCTATGACTCGGCATGTGGATACTGGTAATTGAAGAGAAGATGTTGATAACTGAGGGGGAGTTTTGACGGTTTTAACAGGGACTGCTTTACATAGTATGGTCACCTTCAGAGGGGTACATCTGAGGTCAAGATTCCTTATACGCTTCTCAAGAATGAGTTGTATTAGAAGACCATTGTCATTCTCTCCAAGTTTCTTGTTTTTGTTATAGCCCATACTGAGCATCATTTGTAGTCCTTTGTTGCTATCATCCATGGGAAGATTAGGCATAGGCCTTTCATCTTGGTATAGCAAGCTTGATATGTCTTTTTCATCTACCACTTCTTGGCTTAGGTCCCCCCAACATCAGAATCTAGAGGGGTCTCCTTTGAAATTTTGAGATGATGTTTCAATTAGTTGGGGCTGCCCATGAGACCTAGGAGATTGAGGTAACTCTCCTATTACGAAAGCACTTTTCTTCATTTTGTAATCCCCACACCCATTGTATTGGACAATGACTTTTATTTCAGAGATATCAAGAATGGCGGGTGTTTTTGTCTCAGAAGTGGAGGCTAAAGTAGTTGGGTCTATATATGGGGTTAAAGGGCCTTCGCCATTCTTTGGGACTTGAGGGATTTTATAGTATTTTTCCTCCAAGTTCTTGCAGTAATAAAAGGGCTCAAGATCACCATGGACCGTGACCTCTTGGTTTTGATATGGAAACTTCACACATTGATGGAAGGTGGACGCAAAAGCTTGCATCCCATGGATCCATGGACACCCCAGGAGAATATTATAAGGAAAATCAAGGTCAAGGACCTAACATGTGGTTTCCATGATGGTTGGCCCTATTTGAATAGGGAGTTGAATAATGCCTTGAGACACTCTTTCCTGATCACCATATGCCTTGATTGTTATACCTTTACCCTTTTCAATGGCATCCTCGGAGAATCCCAAATTCTTTATTAGCTTGAGCGAACAAATATTTAGAACTGGTCAGTATCAAGATCTACAGAGATGGTGGATGAAGCCAATGCTTCCTCTAGGATCTTTCTATGTGCAGATGAGATCTTCAGTAACTCCATGATGGAGATTTTAGTGGGGGTTCTTTTCAGCTGGTCTAAGACATTGTAGCCATTGGGAATAGATTTTGGATTTGAGGTAGATGACCTAGGTGGCTATGATGATCCAACAATGGTAACTTTTCCACCACGTGTGGTGACTCCACAATCAGATTTGGCTCCCTTAATGTTAACAACGGTGACCCATTCATCTAGGGATGCGACCACATCATAAACATAGTTTACATTGCCATACTTTGTCTTTCCATGGTTATTCCCTTTATTATGTTCTGGCATCGAATTCGTGTATATCTTTAGGTCCTGATTTCTGGTCAGTTGTTCAATGTTTATGATTTTGTCATCGATAAGGTCTTGGATCATATTTTTCAGTCTCATGCAACTGGTTGTTGTGTGTCCATTGATTTTATGAAAATCGTAAAGGTGATTTTCATTATACCATGGTGGTTTCACTTGGCATTCTCGATAATTCTCATAAGTGGGGATTTTAATGAGATTCTCTTGTACCAATTTTTTCATGACAAATTTGATTGATTCCCACAGGGCTGTGTATTTCCATTTGGGGGGATATTTGTTTCATGGGGGTGGTCCCCCTTGATTATTCAGATTGATGACTGCTTGATTATTGGGTGGTTGTGATACCACATTGGCTTGTGTGTTGTTTCAGTTGTTGTTTTTTGGTTGCTGATATGTTTGTGTGTTTTTTTTGGAGCACTGATTATTACCTTGGCATCAACCACACCATCATTAGTGATATTTTCTTCTTCACACATGTGCGAGGTTTTTCATTCTAACTGGTGGATGGGCGATTGTCTTGATATTCTTGATATGTGGGTGTTCCCCCTTGTGCAATAATAACTCTTTCAATGTTGAGCGCCTTAGGGATCAACAGGTCATAGGTGGTGATGTATTGCATTTTTAGATGAAATGACAAGGTTTTCTAAAGACTGGAAATGATGGTGAAAATTTGTTGTTCTTCTAGAATTTCCCACTTGATCCTATTGGCCTTGGATCACCATCATTGCAAGAAGGAAGCAAATGTTTCTCCCTTAGCTTTTTTGAGTGCAAATGGTTCCTCTAGACTCACATCCATGCCAATGTTGAATTCATAGTTCTTTATGAATGCATCCACAATCTCTTGGAATTTTTTTATTCTAGGAAGAAGGCAAGAGAACCATTCCATGGCGGGTCCAACCACATTTCAAGGGAATAGTCACATCAGATATGTGTCATCATATGCAACTTCCATGCAATGTACTTGGAATTCCCTGATGTGATCTTCAGGGTTTCTTGTCCCATGATATTTGTCAAATTTAGGGATTTTGAACCCCTTTGGGAATGGTACCATCACAAGGCTCCTATCGAATGGATAGGGGCACAATTTTCTTAGTGTTTTCATTATTTTCCCAGATTGGAGATCTAGCACTTGTTGCAAGAGCAATTTGATTTGTGTTGTCACATCATTTTGTGGATCAGGAGGTGGGGTGAATATGTTTTGAGATGGTTTGATCATTTGAGTGATGGGTGGAGTGTTGGGTATGTTGGTGGGAGTTTTTTGAAATCTCTATTGTGTGATCAAGGCTTGTTGATATGCCTAAAATTGTTGTTGTGACAACAATGCTTGTTGTTGGTCTTGTTGTTGGTGTTGTTGGGCTGCTGTTGTGCCAACAATGCTTGTTGTTGGGCTAATAATTGTGCCACTTCCTATTGTGCTTTGTACTATTGCAAGGCCTGTTGATATGCTTCTTGTTGAGTTGCTTGTTGTTGTGCTTGATATTGTGCTTGTGCTTGTGCTTGTTGGGCTTGGTATTGTGCTTGAGCCTAAGCTTGATCTTGTTGAGCAGCTTGTGTAGCTTGGGCAGCCTGGGCATCTTGAGCAGCTTGTGTGGCCTATGCATCTTGTGTAGCTTTCTATTGTTGCAACAGAGCTTGAGCTTGGGCAGCTTGTTGTGCTTGCGCTTGTTGATTTTGAAATTTTTGAAGTGCCTTTTGGTAAGCTTGTTGAGCTACTTGCAATGTGATGTTATATTGGTTTGCCATGTTTGGTTTTGGTGGTAGTGGTGGAGGATTTAGAATTGCATGAGATGTTGTGATGAGAGGTGGTTGTTGAGGTATCGTTTGATTGATGATAGGATTTTATGTGGTGGATATTGTGGTTGATATGATAGGTCCTTGGGAGACCATATTTTGAGGTATTTTGGGTATTGTAGATGATGTGTTGATTTCTTGTGTTATTGGGATCATTGGCACCTGTTGTTGCGATATCGATGGCATGATCGGAAGATTTGGTATGAGGGTTTGATTTATGATTAGAGGATTTTTTTGATTGGTTTGATTGAGGTTTGGTAAAGGGGATTTCCCTAAACCGAGAAGTGGTGTGGATGTTAGTCGTAGAGGTGGAAATGGTGGGAATATGGGTGGTGTGTTTTCTTCAGCAAATGATGATGATGAGGGGTCAAAGATTCCCCCTTGCCCAAATAATCCACCCTCTCCTTGTGAAGTCATGGGAAGAGAGACTTGTGTGTTAAGAGGATATGTCAGTGTTGCACTGAAAGAGGATGGGTCATTGGGGTCATGAAAGATGAGTGGAACATATGGGTGTTTCAAATTTTGAGGAATGGATTGACCCAAGATAGTGTTTGCATCCAAGTATTGGTTGTTCACAAGGGGATGTGTTTGAAGAGCAATTGGTTGAGTTGGAGCAAGAGATGATATGGTTTGTGGGATGGATTGAGTGATGCTTTGAAAGGATGGTGTGAATGAGACCGGTGGCATAATCCCAAGGGGTTTCTCCACAATAGTGCTTATATCAAAATCGGAAGGGAGTTTAGCCCCTTCCTTTGCCAATTCTAGTATATATTGCTAAGGATTGAGTCTCATCATGGCATTGACAATTTTGTGACTTTCAGGATTTTGGACCATTTCAATGATTTCATCTTGAGTCATCCCTAATACATTATTGGTGATGTCTTACACTTGGCAACCTCCTTCTTGAGAATCTTGTGGAAGTGGAGGAAGATTGAGCATGGGATTGCTAGATCCAATCAGATTGATTTCAAGAGCAGTTTGACTCAAGTCACTTTAAGTAGATGTTTCTTTGTTGGTTTCCATGTTCTTCTTGTGTTGAGATCTTATTTGAACCATAAAATAGGGATCAATTTTCAGGAATGTAAGAGATGAACCTCTAACTCCTTAGATTGATCTAAACTTTAGGCCCAGAAAAAGAAAATCTAGAATGATTAAGGATCAAAGGGTGATGATGCGATAAATGAAAGATAGATGGTGTGAATGATTGAACTCTTCAGAAATATTAAAGGAGATACTAGACTTTGGGACTTTTGGATTTTTTATTTTGACTTTGGATTTGATTTGGCTTGATTTGATTTTGATTTTGACTTTGGATTTGATTTGGATTTGGATTTGGATTTGACTTGATTTGGATTTGTTTTGGATTTGGATGATGAACTTATAAACCCCAAGATATTGGATGTTATCAAGGGATGGTCTTGTTCACAAGGATTGATAATTTGACTAGATGTGTGAAGAAGGATTCATCTACATACAACTAGTTAAACAAGATGATTTGGATTTGATCTAGAGGATTTTCCAAAAGTCTAGCATGAATGATTTTTTCAAGATTTCCAAGAGTTGTTTGTGAGATGATTTCGATTTGATGTTTGGGGATGGATGAAAGTCATTGGTTTTGATCCTAAGTGAACCTAGAAAGACTCTTGTTTACAAGACCTCTGTATTGAATAAAATGCAATACTTCCTATGTGAGATACCCAAATCTTTGAAAAAGTATTAGATTTTGACAATAGTAAAATGAGTACAAATTGGGATTGTTCTTTGATGCACGTTTGTAAAAGTTGAAGACCAATTTCTCTCTAAATTCGTAAAGCATAGATAAGCGTTTCTTGAGAGCTCTTGGACTAAGACTTTTATACTTTGGTTTTTGGATTTTGATCTTTAAGGAAATCATTTGGAACAACACATGTGTGGGGTTCAATTGTTTCTTATATTTTCCTAATGAATTCCTTTTACCACAAACACTCTCTTGATTAGCTTTCAAACTAAATGTCTAATGTCCTAACTTCTTTTCATCCCACAAAGTCCATTATGTGGAAATCAAGGGAATTAAGGCAATAGTTCCCTAATGTTGAATTTAGTAAGAGAAAATTGAGATGTAAATTCAAATACTTAGAAGCCTCTAAGGATGGAATCCCTAGGGTAAGCAATAGCACTTGGATTTTTCAAAGGTATTTGCTCCTCCTAAAGGGTTTGAAATTTTGATTTTTTTGAATGTTTGTTTTCCAATGTTTTAGATCCAAGTAAAGTGTTTTGATTCCAAAATTATGCACAACCCTAGGATAGAAAGAGACAATATTTGTTGAGATCCCACTTGGATAAATCCAACTACATCTACTCTTAGCGGATGATTAGAAGCTTGACCACATGGGCTCCCCTCCATAGCACACACTTCTCGAGTCACCCAAGCTTTGGAACCCATGAAACTCCCATGGCATAATTCTCATATCTACTAAGAGCTGTAAAACATGGGACAACTTCAAAATGACCATTCTCACACCAACAAATAGATAAGGATTTGGGCTACTAAAGGCTTTAATCAATCCTACTAGGGGCTCTTATACTTTTTACAGTAGCACCCCATTCTGAAAGACACTGTACGGCTAAGGCCTACATACCATGAGGACTTGACGATTTAGTCTTATCCATTTATATACTAGCCCGAGTAAAAAACCAATTGGAGTCACCTTCGAATTGGTCTTAGGAAGGCCCCTCTAAAGGTAAACAAAAGCAAGCAAGCACATCTATAGTTTGATTGATCTTTGTTTATGTGAACAAAGAGAGAACACGCAATATACTCAAGTCACACTCACAAACTTTGTTCAACTTTAAAAGCCCAAATTGAAATGTGGAGGCAATCTTTATACAACTTAATATCACCAAAATACTTTTGATTCTCAAGATCACCATGAAGTGCAAGAGAAGTTCATACGCCTTTTAAATGATATTACTTTGTAAAAGAGATTACAAAATACAAAATACACATGTTCATTTTAACTCCAAAAGCAATAATGGATTATTTTTAAGCACCAAGATGAAGTGTGAATTTGTTTTTTCAATTGTTAAATCTGAAACCAACTCTAGTAAGTTCCTAAAGTTATTTTAAATCCCTTTGATTGTTCTTTTTAAGCCCAAATGAAAACTATTTTGAGTCCTAAAACTTAAAAGCCTTAAAAGGGGATTATAATTGCTCCCAAAGTGTTTAAAAACACTTGTTACAATAGAGAGAAAATGCCATAAGAAACCTTTGCCTTCATTTCCTCCCTTCCCTTTTGATCACTCCAACTTACAAAAACTAGTTAAAACTATAGAAAACAGAGCCAAAGACCAATTAGAAGTCAAAGGTGATCAAAATGAAAAAATCACATGTTAAAAATAACTTGAAATCTGACTTTTACCCCTCCCCAATAGCACAATCTATAAAGGCGTCATAGTTTGAAGTAGGTCAACGACGCTCTGTGGAGAAACAGAGATTGCGATTGTGTCACTATTTCAACCAATGACATACTTTGGAGTTTGATTTGATCCAAGCTGAGGAAAATGACTTAAGCGTCATGGTTTGGAGTGTTGTTAGCATTGCTAAATAGCACCGCTAGATTGATAATAGTGCTATTTGACCTTTGCAGTGTTTCCCTTTCTTGTAGACACAAAAAATTTGAAAAAACAACATAATTTTGGTTAAAAAATGTGTTATTTTTTCAAAATTCCCCCTCCCTCTAGTGCCAAAATGTGAATAGTAGCCCTAAACTTGCACAAACATGAACAAACAACACAATTTTAGTCGATTATGCCAATCTAAACTATCATTCCCCATGAAATTCATTTGAAGCATGATGAACATCAAATAAAGTAGAGAAATGAAGTAAAAGCAATCTAAATCCTATTCAAAACACTCAAACTCTCAATCCCATGGGGGAATTGGTGTTATTTTAATGTGGAAAATAGCCCTTTCCAATTCCTAGCAAGCTTGATGATGAACTTTGATAAATATTAATTCCCATTGATAAAAATTTTCCATAACCTAGCTATGAAATGATGAAAAACTATGAAAATGGATGACAATGGATGCATTTTTCAAAAAAACTTGAAGATAATGATCTTACATAAAGTTGTGGATCCAAAATCAATAGGAGAGCTCTCCATTTAATGGAAAGAAGGATGGAGGAATGCAAAACATGAAGGATGTGGGATTAAAGATGAACCAATAGAAAAGTGCCATTTGTCAACATGTTATTGAAGAGAGGTGGAGCACATTTTGATCAATGTGCAAATAAATGCAATTACGTGGAAATTTGAAATTTGAAAGTTGGCTTGTGGAGAAAGAGAGAAAGAGGAGTTAATGTCACTTGGCTCAAGAAAAAGGACATGTAAGAGGCTTTTAATGCCATGTTGGAGGACAAGTACTTTTGGGAGGGAGTTGTCAAATTTGAAGAATATTCCAACTTGATGCCCTTTTGAATGAAAAGGAGGAATTAATAAATCAATTAAATTGATTTATGTGTGCAAGTTGCAAAATCTAGAGGATTTGATGGATTAGAGTTAGGATTAATCAGAATTTTATTAACTTAGATGGAGATTAGTTGATTTGACATTTTGACTTAGATTTTTAGATTTATTTAAATCAAAATGAGAGGAATATGAATATCAGTGATTTAATTAAATAAATTTGATCTATTCAATTAAATGAACTTTAGAAGTTAATTAAATAAAATTGATTTATTTAATTAATGAGATGACTTTAGGATTGATTGATGAATTAATTAAATAAAATTGATTTATTTAATTAAAGAGGAGAATATGATTATTTAATCAAATAAATATTGATTTATTTAATTAAAAGAGGACATATGGGGACGCCCAAGAAGAAATCCTACAAAATAGGAGCACATGGGGCATCCACATGGAAGGTGGAACTCACCTTGAGTTAAGTTAATTATTTGGAGAAAAAGATAACACTTATGTAATGCATGTAAAGATCCTATAAGTTAGGGATTGATGTTTATATGCATGGAGTTCAATTTAGTTCAGTTTAGTTTAGTTATGGTTTAGTTAACTTCAGTTGCATGTAGTTATTTTCAGTTGAATGCTAGTTGACTTGAGTTGACTTGGAATGCATGAATAATGACTTGAGTTGCATGACAAATAATGGGTGATACATTCAGTTAAGTGGGGATGATCAATCATGCATCCTGTTTGCATGAATTGATGGAGAGATATGTTTCAGCTAATAGAGATTGACTTGGACCCACCTTGGGTGCCCAAGTTGGCATCTTGGAGTTAAAACTTTTGCATGAGAAGATATTTTATAAGGCTAAGTTAAGTGGGCCCATTTTTTGGAACCAACTTTGAGGAGGATCTTATAAGATATCTTCGTAATTAACATTGAGTTATGACTTCAGTTTGGGATGCCCAAATTGATGGACTTGGTTTGAAATTTTTTTTCATGGAAGAACTCTCCTTGCAAAGAATAGGCATAGGTTTTGTGAGATAAGCTTTGTGCTTTGTAATTGTAAACTCTTTGGAGTTTACAAAGCTCATTATTTTCTATAAATTGCAGCAAGTTGAAGAGAGTTCTATTAGAGTTTATTGTAGGTTGTGAAGAAGAATTATTAAAGGAAAAAGAAGCATCTCAAGCAAGGATTGATAAAGAATTATTGTAATCTTTTTCTAAGGTTAAATAATACAAGCACTATTGATTTTGGTGGTTGAGTTTTTTCTCGAAAGGGTTTCTCCATGGTAAATGTTGTCTCACTTCTATCTTCTGGTCTTATTTTTCTACAATCTTTTGTCTACTTCTACAAATAGTAAAATGAATCTAAACATATAATCATCCTTAAAGAAATTGTAAAAAAGAACACTTAATTAGATCTACAGTATAATAGTTTTACAAGTTTTAAAGCTACATAATTACCTCCATTTTCAACATTTGGTATCAGAGCTAACGGTTGGGGTAGAGTTTGGGACACCTTTCTCTTAAAATTTTGAAGGTTTTTTGGCTGTAGTGGGAGCTTTTACTATTGTGTTATTTCTGATTTTGGAAAATAAGTTTGTTACAATGAGTTTTAATTCTCTTTTAACTATTGAAAGATTCAATAGATCTAATTATGAGATGTGGAAACTAAAAATGGAGGATCTCCTTGAAGAGAGAGATCAGTGGTTAGTTGTTGGTAATGAGAAAAAGTCACCTACAACAATGTTTGATGAGGATTGGGCTAAGCTTGATAAGAAGGAAAGAAGGACCATATATTATGTCTTGTTGATGCTATTCTTTTGAATGTTTCAGAAGAAACTGCTGCATATAAGTTGTGGAAGAGAATAGGTGATATCTATCAAACCAAAAGTCTTACTAATAAGTTGTATTTGAAAAGGCAGTTGTATTCTTTAAAGATGAAAGATGGTCACTCTATTGCAAATCATTTGAATGATTTTAATTTTATTCTAAGTCAGTTAGCATCTGTATATGTAAATCTAGAAGATGAAGATAAATGCATTGTTTTACTTTGTTCTTTACCAGAATCTTGGGAAAATATAATTGTTGCTATGAGTGGTAGTGGTACAGATCTGAAGATGGACAATATAATTCCTACTCTCCTATCAGAGGAGATGAGGAGGAAGTCTAAAATAGAAATCCAAGATGCCTTGTTTGTAAAAGGTAGGCCTGAGAAAAAGGAAACTAAGGGAGACAAGGAAGGGAAGGGTAAGTCTGAAGGATGGAGTAAGGTAAAGTGTTGAAACTATGGGAAACCGAGACATGTGAAGAAGGATTGTAAGAACAAGAAAAAGAGTTGATTCTTCTATAGATGAATCCTCAGATGACGACAATCATGCATTGATCATTTCATGTAAAACTGTTAGTGATAACTCTTTGCTTGATGTTAAAGAGCGATCTTCATGAAGAGGATGGTAGTCATGATGCCATGTGTAGCTTGTACTATGGTTCAGTGGGAGTTGTTGGCAGTGATGTGGATGCATGATTGGTAAGGTTATCCTCATGTGATTGGGGATATTTTTTTTCTTGGTTTAGAGTGGTTGCTATTATTTCATGGTTTACTCTTGATACACGTTTAGAGTTTAGAATGGTACTTGTTCTCTTGAGACTAGGATGTTTATATGCATGTGATCTCCTTGGAGGAGATGGTTAGGTCATGTTGTCATGTTTATGTTCCTGATTCATGATTGGAGCTTTGACATTGATCTTGTGTAGTTCTCTTATGTATTGGGTACATCAATCATTTGCTTGATTACTTCATGATAGTGCTATGTTGCATTCACATTTTGGCATGGATTGGTTGGCTACAGGTCCTCATGGATACTTGGAGAAGTAGGTGAGGCTTGATTTCTCTTATGGTAAGAGATATATTTTTGAATGATTACTTGTAAGAAAAGATTTTTCAACAATAAAGACCGAGAAGCCTACACCTTGGTTGGACGTGATTTCAACACACTCAGCGGTTTCACATGCCTCCAAAGAAGTAGTTTGGTTACAGAGACTTGGGAAAGGTATTGGTTTTAATTGCAAGTAAGTTAAACTTGAATGTGATAGTGAAAGTGCTATTTTTTCAGCCAAAAATCCTATGTATCATGCTCATACTAAGCATGTCGATGTTTTGTATCACTTTGTGTGAGAAATGGTTGAGAGTGGGAAGGTATTAATTGAGAAAGCTGACACTTTGATTAATACTATAGATTATCTTACGAAACCAATTCCTATAGATAAGTTCTCTTGGTTTTGAATATTAATCATTTTCTTGGAGCTTCATGATTATGCAAGTTGCATTTGAAGTTGGCATGGATTGATTAGTTGGTGCAGGAAGGCCATTGGCCTTGAGTCCTATACTTGATTTATAATAATGATTCCTTGTTTAGAATAATTGCAATGTATAATGTCAAGTGGGAGAATGTTGGGAATAAAATGTCATTTAATTGCAATCCTAAACATATCTCATGTATCTCGTAAGTCTTTGGAAAGTGTTCCCCAACACTAGGATTATCTAAAGATTAAATTCAAATGAAATAAACATGTAAATTAACATAATTATTTCTAAATGATAGGAACATGTGGGGATGCCCAGAAGAGATCCTACAAAATAGGAGCACATGGGGCACCCACATGGAAGGTGGAACTCACCTTGAGTTAAGTTAATTGTTTGGAGAAAAAGATAACACTTTTGCAATGCATGTAAAGATCCTAGAAGTTAGGGATTGATGTTTACATGCATGGAGTTCAGTTCAATTCAGTTCTATTCTATTCTATTATGGTTCAGATATCTTTAGTTGCATGTAGTTAGTTTCAGTTGAATGCTAGTTGACTTCAGTTGACTTGGAATGCATGACTAATGACTTGAGTTGCATGACAAATAACAAGTGATACATTCAGTTAAGTGGGGATGGTCAATCATGCATTTTGTTTGCATAATTGATGGAGAGATATGTTTTAGTTAACAGAGATTGACTTGGACCCACCTTGGGTGCCCAAGTTGGCATCTTGGAGTTACATTTTTGCATGAGAAGATATTTTATAAGGCTGAGTTAAGTGGGCCCATTCTTGGGCACCAAATTTGAGGAGGAGCTTACAAGATATCTTCATAATTAACATTGAGTTATGACTTCAGTTTGGGACGCCCAAATTGATGAAGGAATTGGTTTGACATTGTTTTTCACGAAGAACTCTACTTGCAAAGAATAGGAATAGGTTTTTTGAGATAAGCTTTGTGCTTTGTAATTGTAAACTCTTTGGAGTTTACAAGGCTCATTATAAATGTGCAAATTGAAAGAGTTTAATCGGTTTATTATAGGTTGTATTTAGAAGAATTGTTGAAGGAAAAAGAAGCATCTCAAGTGAGGATTGATAAAGAATTATTGTAATCTTGTTCTAAGGTTAAATAATACAAGCACTATTGATTTTGGTGGTGGTTTTTTCTCGAAAGGGTTTCTCCATAGTATATGTTGTGTCACTTCTATCTTCTAGTCTTATTCTTCTACAATATTCTATCTACTTCTACAAATGGTAAAATGAATCTAAACAGATAACCATCCACAAAGAAATTGTAACAAATAACACTTAATTAGATCTATAGTATAATAGTTTTACAAGTTTTAAAGCTACATAATTACCTCCATTTTCATCACTAAACTATTTTTCAATTACACCCTAGACATTCAGGGATAATTTCCAAGAGTGTTTGAAATACATAAATTATACATAGGATTGTAAGATAAATGCCACCTTAATCCTAACATTCTCCCACTTGAAATTTTTTATTGTGAATATATCCATAAGAAATATAAATAAAATTAAGTACAACAGTCAAGGCTCATGGCCTTTCCACACCAAGAGAACTTATCTATAGTCACTAGCTTCATAAGAAAATATATAATATTATCCAAAGTGTCAACATTATCTAAGAATTTACCTTACCATTCTCAACAATTTCATGTACACTAATCGATATTATACATCAACATTCTCAATATAAGCATGATACATAATATTCCAGACCAAACAAATAACACACTAGAGCTATCACATGTTATTTTAATAATCTTGAAATTAAAACCAATACTAATACAATCTCTCTATAACTAAATCATCTCCTAAGATAGATGTGTAGCATCCATATATTTTATGTTGGTGGTGTAAAAATAAACCATGTCTTTCCTTTTACTCATCCAACTCATTGTACCTCCAAATAGAGAAAACACAACCACTACTAGACCATTAACTATCAATTTACCCTCCCAATCTACATCAATAAATCCACATATTCTCAATGACCTGTCCACATCATCAGTGCTAGGATAACATAGATAAAAATATAAATTTCTACATAGATATCTAAATTCCCACTTGATGAATGTCTAGTGCTCTCTACTAAGGTTGGACATAAAACTACTAAAAATCCTACTACTTGGGCAATATTTGGTTTGGTGAAAAATATTGAATGCATCAAACTACTAAAAACATTAGCATAAGGCATGTTAAAAATTACATTAAAATCATCATATAATTTAGGACACATTTCTAAAGTAATCTTAGTACCAAAATAAAATGGAATAATTACTTATTTGCATTCATGCATACCAAGCCTGTTGCACAGAAAGTTGTCATTGCATCAAAATATTGACTTGTTAATGCCTGATACAACCAACAGAGTTAATGAATCCATGGGAGGCAGTTAATTCATGTCACGAACCTAAGCACTAGACTACACAACACAAGGAAACCAAGGGCACACACCTTTCAACAACCTCCCCCAATGCAAGAAAGAGGTTCAAACCTATGACCCAGGCTCGGATACCAATTGTTGCACAGATGGTTGTTGTTGCAACAAAAGATCGATACGTTAATGTATGATATAATCACCAAAGTTAATGAATCCATGAGAGGCAGTTAAGCCATGTCACGAACCCAAGCATTGTGCTACACCTCACAACTAGACCAAGGGTGCACACTTTGCAATAAAGCCACCACAAAATTTCATCTAGATACATATTTTGAATCAATTAAATCTTTTTGTGTACATCATCCCAACTGATCTCCATCCCAATATTATATTTTCAACCCCCAAGTATTTTATATTAAATATACCACAAAACTAAGCTTTGAGCTCCCTAATCATCACCTTATTGTTAGCAATAAATAACATTTCATCCATATACAATTCAATAATTAAAATCTAATAATCAATAATATTAGTATAAAATAATTATATTCTTCACTCCTAAAAAACCCAAACTTAATGAAAAGGAATCAATTTTTTGGTAGCACATCAAAGGTGACTATTTTAGAGCATACAATGATCATTTAAACCTACAAACACAAGTATCCTTCCATTTCAAAAAAAAAACATTAGGCTATTATATATAAACATCCTCCTCAATATCCTCTTGTAAGAAAGTATTTTTAACATCCATTTTCTTAATCTCAAAATTACAAGCTACAACAATAGATAAAAAGAACATAGAAGATAACTTAGCAATAAGAGTAGAAAATTTTATTGAAATCAACTTCCTCTCTTTAGGAGTAGTCCTTAGATACTATTCTAGCCTTGTATTTGTTTTTGATAAAGTAATTTGAATTTACATGATGCAATACCCTTTACACACGAAACCCAAGGGGAAAAAAAGAAACCAAGTCCAAAGTTACAGCATTAAGCCTAGACCAAAAAAGCAGAAGAAACCAAAAAACATACAAACATAGTAGATCGACAACAAAGGTAAGACCCAACCAACCAAAACATAGACCCACCCACTACTTGGCTAATCCCTCCCACTTCTTAATGCGAAGTTTCAAGACATCATCACCAACCCATTTAGGTCCCTCACCCTCAGTCTTCTTTTCCACTTCCTCTTCGAGTACCTTGGAGAGAGTGACAGCAGACCTATGGATTTTTTTTATCATGAAGTGCATCAACCAAGTAAACTTTTGTTCAAATTTTTCCACCTGGGCCAGTAGTTTGTTGAAATACTCATCCTTATCATTTTCCTCCTTAATCATCTCCTCCTCCCTAGCCATGTGACCTGAAGACTAAGTGCTATAATCCTCATTAATCATTTAGCTCAATTTTGGGAAGTGACTAAGGCCT
This sequence comes from Sequoia sempervirens, assembly GCA_007258455.2. NCBI lineage: Eukaryota > Viridiplantae > Streptophyta > Pinopsida > Cupressales > Cupressaceae > Sequoia > Sequoia sempervirens. Next base: position 45,961,026 of record VDFB02373365.1, read on the forward strand.
TTGACAAACTCCTCCATTTCCTCAACAGTATCTTATCACTTACACACCTGGTTGCCACCAGTCTACTTTGAGTTGCTAGATATCTCATCAATAGGTAACTATTTCTTGTTTTTATCTAACTTGTGAGACCTTCTAACACCGGTTTGCTCTATCTCAATGTCTACACTAGCCACCATCATAGTATCACCTTTAGAATCTATGTCCATAGGGCTCCTTTCCTCATTGTCTATGATCGACACCTCCACATTACACATGGTGTACTTTTTTCCCTTAGTCTTGGTTGTCGGTTTGTTGTCCTTCCTATTGGGTATATTTTTAACTCACAAATCTTAGTTGCCTCCTTAAACTAGGCTAAACCACACCCCCTTCTTATTTTTGGCTAGGAGTTTGGATTTAGGCTCATCTTTGGGTTCACAGTCCATATTCTTCCTTTTTGGTCCAACAAAAGTAGTAGGGGAGGGTTTTTCTAGGGATTGGTCAGATGGTTCTTGCTCTTCAACATGGACCACAAAGATAGATTTTGGGGGGCAAAGGAACAAATGAAAATGGTAGAGCTAAAGTATAAGGCCTCAATGTAATGGTAGAGGTGGTGGCTTATCAGGGTTCAAAGTAGTAGAATCAAAGGTTTCCTTAATCAAGCTTTCTAGGGAGGAAAGGAGAAAAAAATGAAAAATTATAAGAATTTTGTGCCTAAGATGGTTAAGTAATGGTAGATGGTAGAAATAAAAGACTTTAAATCTCCCCTCTAAAGTAACATACTTCATGATAGCTAACAAAACCTGATCCCACAGCTTTGGCAACAAATCCCTTTTGAATCTCGAGTGCTTCTTAATAGGTTTCTCATTCTCCCAAAAGAAAGCATTGAGGCTCTCTAAAGCTTGCACCTTAGTGTTCTTCTTGAGCTTCTGATCAGTGCAGGATAGGCATTTTTCCTTGGCAATAACATCCTTAACTTCAAAAGAGATGTTGTCAATAGTGAAGCTCTTGTCACTCCAAGAACTAGCTAATTGTGTTGATAGCTTCCCATCATGACCCACTAGGCTTTTCATAAGAGGTACAATTCCTCCTTCCATGCAGATGTTCCAAATGATAGGGTCGCTATGGAATTCATTACAGGAACCAAGATTGGTTCGAAGCCTATCACCTCCCATCTCTTCACACCAAATGATGAAACTTACCCAAGATAACAGAGTTAGAAAATTTTCAAAATGGCAACACATGACCTATACCACCTATTTATCTCCATTTCCAAACCAATAAGGAGAATCATGCCTAATTAAGGCTTCTAGATATTCACATGATTAGATGGTCATTTCCAAGAAATTTTTGGTCGTGGGTACATAATAAATCTTTCTTAAGTACATCCAGCTTAAGTTAAAAGACATGATAACTTTGATAGAGTAATTATTAGCTGAAATTTTGGGGATAACTTTGGCCTCACACATTCCAAAAAATTATGGCCATGGGGCCATGATAAATCATTTTTAAGTACAAAAAACTTAAGCTAAAATCCATCATAACCTTGATCGAGTAATAATTAGTCAAAAATATGAAGATACACTTGGCCTTCCACACATTTCTAAAAACATGATTTGAATTGTGTTATTTTTGACAAGACTACCCATAAATATTTTGAAGAGCCCAACCATTCACTACCATCATTTCAAAAAAAATACCAACTTCCTACCTATTCCTCTCCATGTCATCATGCTTGTTCCACATCATCAAAGGCCAAAAAGTATAGAGCCACATGTGCCCATCTGAATCAACAAGGTTGACTTTCATCATTAATGGTAATATTTTTCTATTCATCAAGGATAAATCCTTGTATATTCATAGGGAGAGCCCCAAGTCTTCTCTAGCATTGGGATAGGATCCACGAAGAACCAACGTTGGCCAAAACATCTGCCACCTAATTTCCCTCATGAAATATGTGAGTCAGATTCTTCCTTTCAAGTTTAAAAATCAAATAATTTATGTCCAAGAGTATATCTTTGATACTCCACCCATGGAAAATACCATGATTAATAGAGTCAATCACTGTCTTGGAGTCACCTTCAATATGTAATTTTTTTATACCAAGAGTGACAACAATTTCAATGCCCTTGAGCGATGCTCTAACCTTGGCTATCATAGAAGTTTGAACTCCAATACCACCCACATACCCTGCCACAAAATTTATCTTAGAGTCCTTGATAATGCCTCCAATGATAGCCATCCTCGGGTTCCATTTTGCCACCCCATCAAAATTAAGTTTGTGTTAACAAGTATCTGAGGGTTTCGAAACCGTGTTAAGTCTAGCCAAAGATTTGGAGTTATCGAAGGATTTCATCTCCAACATTTTATTCCATGAGCTATCCATGTTGATCTCCCACACTATAGGAGATTTTTCTGGGGGTTTCCAATCATATAAGGAGACATTCTCAAATACAAGTTTGAACCCAATACCAAAGACCTCCTTAGGTATTTTTTCAATATCTCTCAAGATTTGATTGTTCCTCTCTTTCCATAAACACCAATAAAAGATGGGAGGAATTTGATGCCAAATTTTACTAGGGAGAGGATGGTGAAAAGGTCCAAACCAACTTTCAATAAAAGTCTTAATGTCACCATTCATGGTTCAATGAATCCCCAATTTATCAAAATCCAAATCCTAGACTTCAGTAGAAAATGGGCATTGGAGTAACAAGTGACCAACTGACTCCTCATTTTTCTTGTATAGCATGCATCTATTCGGGATTTGAAATCCCCTTTTTCTTAAATTATCCTAAGTTAGAATCTTGTTGTGACAAGTTGTCCACCAAAAGAAGTTAATTTTTGGTGTTAAATGTTTGTTCCAAACCTGTTACCATAATTTGCACTGTTTTCCCTGGTCCAACAACAAATTGTAAGTTGACTTCACAAATTTTTCCCTTTCATTCCTTAACCCAATAGAAATCATCCTCCATATTTGAGATGGGAATTCTAGTTAGAGAGAGGATGTACTATAGGGTCCTAACCAATAGCCTTAATTTCGGGGAGAGGGGGTAACATAATTCCAACATTTTCCACTTCTTAGAACCATGAAGACCACAAAGGTAGTCACTAAAATTTATGCCAAAGTACAGCCTTGCATGCCCCATCAAATTCTTGAAATCAGATTGGGAAAGGGGAAATTCAATCAGCTAGGGTTCCTCCTAGAAACTAATGTTGTTTCCATCCCCTAACTTCCATCTCAAACCAGAGTGTAATAGCTAAATTTCATCTTGTAGATATTATTCCAAACCAATGAACCATTAGGTTGTTCATTTGAGAGACACCTGATTAGGGGGGAGTTGCTTAGGTACTTAGCATTCATAAGCCTAAACATGTCCTTGTTCCTTAACTAGTCCCATCCAACCTTTGCAAGAAAGGATTTTTTGGTAGGTTGGATTTTCCTTATACCTAGTCTCCCACCAGATTTAGGAAGGCAGACCTTGTCCCAACTAATTAGTGCCAACTTTTTTTCTCCTCTGTACCAAACCAAAGGAAATTCCTTTGGATTTTTTTAAAATTTTATGCTATGTATCTAGGAATTTTGAATATAGATATGAAATAAGCTAGGATCCCTTTAAGGGTAGTAGTAAGGAGTTGCAACTTACCAACATGGCTGAGGATTGAGCCTTTCCACCCAACCAGTTTCCTTTTAACTCTCTCAAGGAAAAAATTCCAAAAGGTGGAAGTACCTTCTTTAAGAGTAAGAGAAGACCCAGGTACACCGAAGGAAGGGATGCACTCACACAACCTAGAAAAATAGCCACTCTATACTTTAGAATATGAGTGTTGTTATAAAAATAAATCATGCTCTTGTTGTAATTTATACACTGGCCCAAACAAGCAACATAGTTGTTAAGGCAATTTTTCCATTTTCTTGCTTCCACAACTAAAGCTTTTCCTTGAAACAAGATGGTATCATCAACAAACCATTGTAAGACATTCGGTTCCAAGATGAAGGCAGGTATGACTTCCTTAATAGAGTCCTTCAACAACATTATAGCAACTTTCCAGGCTAAGAACCGGCATTGCCCAGCTAGGTCGCATTGAGCTTGCACTTTGTCATAAGCTTTTGAAATTTCAAGCTTGAAATCCATACTAGCATTGTTACATCTATCCATGGAATGCAAAATTTTGTGAGTGGCAAGCAACATCCATGATATGATGACCCAAGACAAAGCCTTGGCCTAATCACACATTTTTGAGGTCTTATAAATGGTATTACATAGGATGATAGGTCAAAAGTCGACCATTGTCTGCGGGTTATCATTTTTGGGAATGAGAGCTAGGAAGGTGTGATTCAGTTGTTTGAGCAATTTTCTAGACTTGAAGAAATCCTTGGTCGTAAGAATTAACTCCTCTCCAACAATGTCCCAAAAAACTTGGAAGAAAGCCGATGGGTATCCATCAGGTCCTGGAGCCTTGTAGGCACCCATACTGAGCATAGATAACCCGAATTCCTCTAGAGTGATAGAACCAATAATATTATCATTATCCTCATGTGATAGAGAGGTAGTAAGGGGGTCCAGTAGCAAGTCTTCCAAATTAGAATTAGGGGCCACAATAGGCTCAGATAAGGCACGTTGGAAATAACGAGAGTCTGATAGAACAATCTAGGTAGGGGTAGTAACTTCAACTCCTAACTCATCTTTTAGCTTTTTTATCTGATTCCTTTTCCCATGCTTGAGGGTTGAAACATGGAAGAAAGAAGTGTTCCAGTCACCCTCTTTCAGCCATTGAACTCTAGATTTTTGCTTCAAGAATATCTCCTCTTTTCTCAAGACTTTTTCACATTCCATGTGTTCATATCTTTTCTTCTGGAAATTTTGAAGACTAACATCTCCCTCCTCCATCCTTTTTTGTGTCATCCTAATATTATTAGAGATCATTCTTTTTTGAAGGAAAACATCTCCAAACACCCTTTTGTTCCAACCTTTAACCATATTTTTGATATACTTGGGTTTATGGAACACCCTAAACATGGGGGAGCCCTGTACATGGATATTCCATCAATCAACAATTTTATTCCTAGGGAATTCCACATGATCTCAAACCGAAAGGGAAAAGGACCAACAACAGAGTGATCATTCATGACTACTAGTAGAGGGTTATGGTCTGAGATAGTCTAAAGCAAAGCCAACAGATTGGAGCTAAGTAAGGCCATCCAATTAGCAGAGAAAAGGAATTTGTCAAGTTTAACTTGGATTAGACTATCTCCCATACACCTATTAGTCCAAGTGAAATCTTGGCCATGTAAGTCAATGTCCACCAACCCTGTATTCCTTAAAAATTTAGCTAAATCAATCATACTATCAAAATAGTTAGTTAGTCCCCCACTCTTCTTCGAATGGTATAAAGGAGAGTTGAAGTCTCCTACCACCAACTAGCGGGCCCCCTATTATTTTGTATCTAGTCAATGAGATCCTGTCAAAGGGCTTTCCTCACATTCCTTATATTGGTAGCATAAATGTTAATAAAAAACCAAGAAAAACAAGATTGAGAGAAATGGACCCCCACACTGTTCGTTCTTTGGAATATTTCAAAAAAAATTAGTCTATTAGGATCCCACATCACAGAAATCCCACATGAAGCCCCATCCACATCACTACAGATATAATGAGCATTCAACCAAATGCACCTAGCTATGTGTTCAAAGTTTGTTTTTTACATTTCAATTTCTTGTAACAAAAATACATCTATCTTGTGTTACCATAGATTATTCTTTAGAGCCAACTGTTTGTGGGGGCTATTTATCCCTCTCAAATTCTAGGATAGGACTTTCATTTAGACACATTCTTTGAGGACACTTCAAATGTCCTTTGTTTTCCAATAGAAATCTCTTTGGTTGTCTCCCTATTTTTAGTTTGTCTTTGGTTGGGTCTTCTAGGTTTAGATTCCCCCCCTACATCTGCTTTCTTTTGTACCTTTCTTCTTTTTATTTTTCCAACCCTCATCTCCATTGGTTTGGCATTGTGACAAGGCAGCAGTATCAATCTATCTGGATCTAGATTTCTTCTTATCAACTACAACTCTCAATAGTTCTCCCTCTTCTACATCATTAATCAAATACTAGTTAGGGGATAGAACCCTTACCATCTCTACCAATGGAACCACAGGGGCCTCTGAAACACAATGTAGCATTGGAGAAGACTTGTCCAATAAAAATTTGCTAGGAGAAGTTGTTGGAAACAAGCAACACTGAGAGGGGGGGTGAATCAATGTTGAGCAAAAACTTAGCTTTATTGTTCTATAATTTAACTTACTTAACCATTCAATAAAAGAAACATGAATCAACAGAAAGAAAATAATCTCAACACCATAACACCAGAGTTTTTACGTGGAAACCCTGTTAGGGGAAAAACCACGGTGGATGGCCAATCCACAATATAATATGAGTATACCCAAAATAAGAAGTAAAAAATGGGAATGCACTTGCATTCAGGATCACTTCCTAGAGCTCACTGCTCAAAATGGATGGGCTCACTTCCCTACAAAGATTTGGAATAAATCCAAAAGAGTGAACTAATGAAATAGAATCCATAATTCCTGATTACAGTTCCGATTTAGCTTTGATGGCAATCTGCTATCCTTCAGACTGATTCAACAATTCTACTCTACTCTGCATAATTTGCACTACAAAAATATTAATGCACAAGTGAAACTATGCATAGTCACCTAATCACTCTTCCTATTGATCGCAACACACCACCACACTACTTTCTCACCATTCAAATGATATATCGAATCTCTTATATATATCCACAACTAGAAATACAATCGCTATAGGTTGGCCTTAATAAAACTTGGAAATATTATTAACTATCGGCCCAAAATTACAATTGGATTTTCAATGTGGATCTAACACCATTAGCTAGACTATAGATGAGACCCATAATTAAATGTTTGAACATAAAGACATTTTAAATAATTCCACTTTACACATCCACACTATGCCACATTCACCGAGTCGGCTACAATGAACAAATAGACATAAAAAATCCTACCAGACCTTCAAGCTCATACTACCACTAATGCAACACCACAAAATTCAATAATAAGATAATGTACATGTTCACCAAGCAATCCCAGGGGTCCACAACACAAAATGATGATCCGGTGAAGTAGACAGATTGACTGACTGACTGGATACCCCGTTCTTCATATATTATGTCGGTAACACACAATATTGCACTTTATCTACCGGTATGACTAGATACAGATCTGCGGACTATGAAGATGACTTCAGTTGCCATCAATGACAACACTGGAAGCCATATGCCAACAATCTCCCCCTTTGGAATTGATGGAAACACTTAGTGAAAAATGACTAAGTGTTGAAACTGGTAAGTACACTGCCAAAATTCATAATACTACTCCCCCTAAGAATGTTAAGGAATTTTTCGTTGCACTCTCTCCCCCTTGGATATTAATGAAAAATTTGGGAAAACCAAAAATGCAAAAACTTTTGAGACTTACAAAAATTTGAAGACGTCTGCAAAGTTATTCTTCAACCCACTTAAGTTTGAGTCTCAAATACTTCTCAAACTCTCCAAAATGGTTATATGACCATAGAGCAGATATGACAAGGTTTTTGTTGCTTCGAGACTTATCAGATCAGGAGTGGTCATAACATCTTTAGCTTCTTTCAGAGCATTTACCATCATCTCAATATTTTTACTTATCAGTCCCTTGAGTTCACATACTCTGCCAATAATCCTTTCATTTTCAAATTTCAGACTCTTTATTTGGTTGAGTAGATACATCACTTGATTTTCATGATTACAAACACTACCAGCTAAAGGGTCAAAGGTGTTGGAAATAGTGACCAACTGATGTTCAATTTCCTTCATCTTCTTTTCATTTTCTTCAATAAATTTTGACAATACCTTCAGCAAGATTTGTGTACTTTTCCTCCTTCATACATAGTACCTTGAATATTATTTATGCAAGTACTCAATAGAGCTTTTTCTTTGGCAATCAATTCTCTTAGGCTACCAAATCTCTTCTCCTAGAACTCCTTTTTCACTTTAACCAAAGGTGATTTATCAAAAGATTCAAAATGAGAATATAAAGAACTTATTAGCTTCTTTAACTCACTAGAGGAGGAACCTAATGGGTCCACAACATAAGTAGGCATTATTTTCTATAAGATTCCATATGCAAGCTTTAATAGTTCACTGTCCTCTATGTGATATTTCAGTATCTTTTCACTGGCTTTGGCTTGAGCAATTTTAGCGACCTTCATCATCTGAATTGGAGATAGAGTAGATAGGTTAATTGAGATTTCATCCAACTCAAGATCTAACTCTTCATGCTGCTCCAATAAAGATTCCTTCACTTCCTCTATTATGATTTCTTGCTCCTTTTTCTTTTCAACCTTGGATTCTACTTTAGGATTGACTTTAGGAATTTCAATTTCTATAGTATGCACCTATTTTTCCTTAGCTAAGACCTCAACAAGGACCTTAGTTACAATAGGTGTCTTTGTATCTTTCAAATCAAGAGAAGTTAGAATATCCTCAAACTCTGGAGGATCAGACTCATTCATGTTTTCCTCATTCACATTCTCTTCTTATAATTCATTTACCTCCACATTCACTTCATTTCTTTGAACATTGACTTCCTCAATGTTAATCTTATCCTTTGATAAAAATTCTTCTAGAATTTCCTTAGTTTCTCTGAAAATAGCGTCAGCTTCACCAATCGTAAGCTTGTTTACCCTTGTTTTGCTTCTAAATTCCTTTTTATCCTTTTCAAGGAATAAATCCATTTCTTCAATTGTCATTTTCAAGCACAAATCTGTTAGGAATCTCTTCCTCATATTTTTTTCTTCTGATAAGGCGCTTGACCTCCTAGACTCTAAAGTATTATACAGACTTGTAGGAAAACTAGACATGATTTCCACAAGAACTTTATTGAAAACAATCATATGCTTTATTGTTGCTTCTTCAAGAATTTTCTTACTGGATTCATCAAAGGACTCATACCAATCATAGAGTGGCTTGAGATTTCCATCTTTCACTGTTGCATTCTCAACTTCCTTAACAAACATATTGGGTTTGTCAACTTTGGCCTTTTTCTTTGCTTCTTCTCCTTTGCTAGAAGATTTTCTCTTATTTAATTTGACAGCATGAGTACCAGTAGCCTTTAATTCCCTCACTACTTCTTTTGAATTAGTTTCTTCTTCATTTGTAGACATAGCTTTGTAAGCTCTTGTGCTTTTATTCTTTTGTCTTTTTTTGGAAGCCTCGGCTTGATTTGACTAAGTTGTAGAGGAGCTTCTAGTGTGAGAAGGAGATGTTCCCAGACTGGTTGATCTTCCTTTTCTTTCTCCTTAGCTGCTTCAACTTCTTCTCTTTGTCTCCTCACTTCTCTTAGTTGATGCACAGGGATGCCAAAACTCTCTACAAGAGCTTCTATCTCTTTTCTTACCCTTCTAGATATCATGGGATTTTTCAATTCTGAGTGAACTTGTAAGCCTTTCTCTGCATAAGTACCAAACATTTCTTCACCCTGATCCAATGGCGAATTTAGCAAGTGTTCTACATACATCCTCAAAATGTTCTCATCTACTTCATAACCCATAGGCATGATCCAAACTATAATAGGATCTGCAGCTTCCATATGACACTAGCCAATGTCTACCATGAAGCAAATAGAGTCATTGTATTGTTCCACAATTGTTGTAGGAATTCTTTCTCTAACATGCATTAAATTCTAAAAAAAAATTGAAGTATCCCCATAGGATTGTATTGCAGGCCTATCAATCACCCAATCCACATAACATATTCCATATCTGAACAACTACCAGCATATCATTACGCCATTGAACTTTACCAGCTCCTAGTACTTCACCCAATAAGTAGAAAAATAAACATATCAACAAGTTACCATACTTGAATGTGTTCTTCTTATCCTTCTTGATTTTTCCCAAATTCTCCATTAACTAGCTTTTGAGAAGTTCACATAAATTCTCCCAGATTGAATGATAAATCTTATAATTGATAATCATTGATGCAAATTTTACACTATGGCAATATAATCTATCATCATTGCTATTCTATCCCATGTTGAGCCTGTCGCTTCAGTAACCTTATCATTCTTTATAGACTTCAAAACTGGAAGCTTTCTAGTGGAATTTAGTCCTGTAACCGCACATATAGATTCTTTGGTGATTTTGAATGGCACATCCATCCACATGAATTCATCATGGACACAACTTAGCAAATATCGAACCCATTCATCTTCTTCGAATACGGGGAATTTTGCAAATTGTGCAAATTGCACAAATTTATTATCTTCTAGGGTTTTGAATTTCGGTTTCACAGTAAGATCTTCTTGAGTTATATGACGAGTGTACAAATCCAACAAATGTGAGGTTCCCCAATATTCAATTTTTGTGTGCACATAAGCTCTAATATCCTCAATATGCAGGACTTCGTATGACACCAATGAAAATGCACCTAAGGGTTCTATATCTACGGACTTATACGGATGCCATTTGAACTTTGGATGTGGCCTATCCTTAACTTCAACTACTAGAGGAGTAGACATGATTGCAATCACACAAATTTATAGGTTTTCAATAAATACCTTTCAGGGATGAAAACGGAATTTGATTGCAGATTCTCCTTTATGCTTGAGTCTCTCCACAAATTCACAATGATCACCTTAGAGCTCTCCAAAACACTTTTCTCCAAATTCAATATGAAAAATGAGGGTTGAAGTCATTCCTTTATTTTCCACATACCTAACTCTTTTATTTTGCAATAAATTCTCTTGCTCTAACTCATTCGGTTTTCTTCCTTTCAGGGACCGAGATAGATGACTCTTATGTGGATCACCAATATTCTTCACTAATGCTTCTAACTAGTCGAGCAACATCTAAAAAGTGTCAACTCTCCTATTGGACATATCCAAATTCTAGTATCATTCACTTGCAAGAGGGGGTTTGAGAGTTTTTCTTATAGCTCCCCCTATGCGAGAGACCTAAAATTAATTCCCTAAGGAATTACCAGAAGTTGCTTCTGGTGCAGGTCCATTTCCTTCTACATAGGGATTCTTCTTCACCCATTTCTTCTGCATCTACTTTTTTATCATATCAGTAGTAACTTTTGCTTTCCCTTTAACATCCTATTGCATGTTTTGTTTTACTGAACCTCTTTTGTTCCAACATAATCTAGCGATGTGGCCAAATTTGTTGCAGTTGTAGCACACAACATTTCTCTGTCCAAGCCAATTGTTCCACTGACTTTGTCTTGATCTGCATTGGTTAGCAATATGTCTAAATCTATTGCATGCATAGCATCTGACATCTCTATGAAATTTGTTCATCACAATTCTGCATTCACTTGAATTATGACCATACTTATAGCAATTAAAAAACTGACCTAAAAATGATGGTCTACTTGAGTTCACCCTACTTCTACATTAAGAAGCCATATGACCGAATTTGTTGCAAAAATAACAATAGCCATTAAATCTTTGAGCATTTGGTTGCCTTACGGAATCTCTTCTGGTTCCTTTCATCTGAATTCCTTGTTTGAATCCTCCTTGTCCAAAATTCCTTTGTCCATATTTCATTTGTCTAGATCTGGAACTTTCTCCTTCTTCATATCCAAGACCTCATTTGTCACCATTAGTCCTCTGTCCTTTAATCAGCTCATCAAGTTTGGCCGAGCTTTCTCTAAATTTCTCCTTATACTCATTTGTTGTAGCAAGTTTATCTCTATGGTCATCAAGTTGCTTTTCAAGCATTTCTTCATTGTTCTTGGATTGCTCCAATTCATTATCTAGTCGGATGCATTGTTCATACTTTTCTTTCAAGGACTATGCAAGATTTTCTTCATTCTTCTTTCTGTCCTCAAGCTCCTTGGTCATTCTCATCATGGTGGATTCCATTTCTCGCTTCAAGGCAGCATTTTCCTTGGAAAAAATTTCACATTCTTTTGTTTTCTCCTTCAAAGTCAAACTGAGTTGTTCATCTTCCATACCTTTGTTCTTATGTTTGAGTTGACCACATATTTCCTTTCTTTTCTCCCTTGATTCATTGATCTTGTCTTTTAGTGACTGGATGAACTTTTCTACATTCTCAAGATTTTCTTGCTGTTCTTGGTTCTCAGATTTTATCTGGTCAAGATCATCTAGGGCCACCATAAGTTGTTGTTGAAGACTACTTGTATCCATTGAAAAAAAACCTTCCAAGATCTCCCCAAGCTATAATACTTCTTCCAAGGAACTAGCTCTGATACCAATTGTTGGAAACAAGCAACACTGAGAGGGGGGTGAATTAATGTTGAGCAAAAATTTAGCTTTATTGTTTTGTGATTTAACTTACTTAACCATTCAATAAAAGAAACATGTGTCAATAGAAAGAAAATAATCTCAAAACCATAACACCAAAGTTTTTAAATGGAAACCTTGTTGGGGGAAAAACCACGGTGGATGGCCAATCCACAATATAATATGAGTATACCCAAAATAAGAAGTACAGAATGGGAATGCACTTGCATTCAGGCACACTTCCTAGAGCTCACTGCTCAAAATGGATGGGCTCACTACCCTACAAATATTTGGAATAAATCCAAAAGAGTGAACTGATGAAATAGCATCCACAATGCTTGATTACAGTTCTGATTTAGCTCTGATGACAATCTGTTATCCTTCAAACTAATTCAACAATTCTACTTTGCTCTGCATAATTCACACTGCAGAAATATTAATGCACAAGTGAAACTGTGCATAATCGCCTAATTACTCTTCCTGGTGATCACAACACACCACCACACTACTTTCTCACCATTCAAATGATATATCGAATCTCTTATATATATCCACAACTAGAAATACAATGACTATAGGTCAACCTTAATAAAACTTGGAAATATTATTAACTGTCGGCCCAAAATTACAATCGTATTTTCAATGTGGATCTAACACCGTTAGCTAGATTGTAGCTGAGACCCATAATTAAATGTTTGAACATAAATACATTTTAAATAATTCTACTTTACACATCCAAAATGCGCCACATTCACTGAGTCGGCTACAACAAAGAAATAGACATAAAACATCCTACCAAACCTTCAAGCTTGTACTACAACTAATGCAACACCACAAAATTTAGTAATATGATAATATACATGTTCACCAAGAAATCCCAGGGGTCCACAACACAAAACGATGATATGGTGAAGTAGATAGATTGACTGACTGACCGAATACCCTGTTCTTTATATATTCTATCGATAACACATAGTATTGCACTTTATCTCCTAGTATGACTAGATATAGATCTGCAGACCATGAAGATGACTTCAGTTGCCATCAATGACAACACTGGAAGCCATATGCCAATAGAATTCACACACAACACCGAAGCAGGGTCATCAGAAACCATCTCCACAAATAGAACCTCAGGGACCACCAAAATAGAAGGCCCATATTTGGTCGAGGAGTCAATGATATTAAGGATATCAGACTTGAAAGAATATTTGTTAGTGAGGTTATCCACTATGGGTTCACTAGGACCGTGGTTATGTTTACCATGGAATTACAATCCAAAATAAGATTCCTAGGTTTAGCACATTTTTGGCAATAAACCACAACATTTTTATAGAAAATTTGTTGATTCCAAGACCCAAATTTGGAATATAGTGTCACAAAGTTGGGTAAAGACTTGTTAATATCAATAATAACACATAACTAAGAAAACACTAACCTAGATTTCATTCTGGTAATGGTGTCCGATGTGATGAAGTGACCCACCGAATCACCAATACTTTGGAACACAGAGTCATCTTAATATTCCAAAGGTAGTCCTGGTAGATGAACCGACATAGAGGCCAAATTTTTGAGATCAATAGTATGGTCAAAGCTAGGTTTCTAGCGGCATAGGGACATGCCATGCTTCCTATAAACCTAGGGACCTAAAGAGAGAACATATAGCATATCTTTAGTAGTCGTGAATTTGAATAGGAATATCCCACCAACCATGGTACAAGGGATCACTGCCAAAATAGGACACACTGTCCAAAAAGGCTCACAGCCAATGCTCACTACCACAGAAAGAACACAAGAAGATAGAAGAGAAATGTTACACAAAGAAAAAATTCTCAATGCAATAGGGAATCCACCAAAAATTCTCCAACACTTTCACAACCTTTTTTAAAATATTACGAAGACCTTCAACTCACTACATTCAAAAGTCCAACACTTTGAAGTTTGCACTACTCTGCTCAAATTCACATCACATCACATTGATCTCACATCTATCTTGATTCCATCTAGCATCTCACAACAACTCCACACTTATTTATATCAACCTCAACCTCAAAAACCTTCTCCAAGGTCGACAACTATCTATTATACTTAAAAATTCAAATTAGGTTGGTGCTTAAACATTCTCACAGAGGATAGGAATGAAAGGGGACCAAAATAACTTAACCAAGACCCAAAATTAAATCTCTCATGTCACACTATGCTTTCAGTAATAGTTGAATGTTTTTGAATGTAGTGTAGACACCAGGTCGACCCTTAGCCATGAAAACACATTAAACATTACATGCTTTTGAAACTTTTGATACACCTAACCAAAAATCCTCTTGAAAAAAGCAAAAGAACAACACCATTAACTCTCCTTCAAAGCCACAAGTCCTGAAAAGCAACTGTAGAGAAATGTGGAGCAACTACATTTCTCCTAGACACCTCTATACAACACTGCAAAACTAGTTCACATACTGGCGAACACAACTTCCTTTGACCAACAATCCAAAAACCACAATTTTGAATATAGCAACCTCTAATAACCTCAAACAACATATCAATCAGCATAGGCATAACATCAACATAGAAGAAACACGAAGTACAATCCAAACTACATTATGAACACTTGCACAATATTGTTTTCTCTATTTATCAAATTTTCTCAAAAGCACTTGGAAACCAAGTACCAGAGACATCATCTCAACTCATTACTTCATTCCAAATCATCTTCAGACACTGCAACAAAAAGATAGCTCCATGTACTCACAACACTTCCTCAATATCTCAACTACACATGCACAACCTACAACAACCTATTTTCCTCTTTTTCACAATTTTCTCAATATCCTCAACATCTTTATCATACAAAAAATTCCTTAGCACATAGTTGACATCAATGAAAACACCAGTTAGTAGACTTCCTATTGAAATAAATGACAACACCTTCATACTTGCAACAAGAATCAAGGAAACCTTCCATCCTAGTTTTCCAAAATTCATAATTCATCCCATCAAACAATAGATCATACTTCCTATGTGCTTTGATACTAAATTTTAGATGCATAGGATAACTAAGAGGGGGGATGAATCAGTTGTACATTAAAACATCAAAACCATCATTAACATTCAGATTTGTATTAGCCCTTAAACCCTTTATTAGATATAGCATGAAATTAAATAAGTGAAACAACAACACATCAAAACACCATGCACAATAGAATACCAGATTTATATGGAAAACCCAAGAAGGGAAAAACCATAGTGAGGATTACCTCACAATATAAAGTAATAGCAATATTGAATACAATAGGCTCACTTCCCAAAAGAAAGAAGGGCTCACTACCAAATTAGAAAGAAGAAAGAAAGGAACTATTACAAAGAGAAATCCATATCAAAGCAATAGTAAGATCCGCCACAAAAACTTTGAATCATCCACAATCTCCAACTCATTGCCTTCAATAACTTTAGGTACACTACAAATGTAGACTCTTCTGCTCACTACTTTGGAGTCATAGGCATTAACCTCACACTTTGATCACCACACTTAATCAAATTTGCATCTTTCACACACCTATATATCCACACTCATAACCAACAATTTACCTTGCATATATATACCATCCACAACCTTGAAAGCATTCTCCAAAGTCATCTATGCACCTCAATTGTGCAATTACAAAATAGGTCAGCATCAAAATTTCCAAAATGTAAAGAAGTGAAGGCAGACCCACCACAACTTAACTAGGACCCAAATTTACATTTCCACACTTCTCAACAATTTCACAAACAAAAATCATCCACCACAATTATCAATAGCATTCTAAGTTGTCCAAACCTACACTAACACTAACACATGATCACAAACACACCTCTTTGGGTTTGTAAACATCTCGTATACCACACAACAACACACCATGACATATAAGAATATTCCACATCATCAAAATATTCGCCACTACTACTACAACCACATAAAACTTAAGAACACCTTTATTCTATGCAACCAAACACATTAGCACAAACACCCAACACACCAAAAAACTTTAAATAGAGCACCATAGTACTTGAAACTTCAATGAAAGGTAGATGCAAAAAGTATAAGCATGCTCCCAGATCTGCAAGATAATAACCTTCACTGTGGAGAAATGTAGAGCAATATCATTTCTCCCTGACACCTTGTTTCACCAGAAAATCATAATGTCAAACAAAACTTTCACTACAGAATGATCCAGAACCTAAAAATATGGGTATAAAACCTTTGAACACCTCTAATTAGATCATATCCAAACCATTCGGGAATATCTTCAACCATGAATAAATTCAAAGTAGAACATTGAACTCTCTTTTATTCAAATTTTCTCAAAAGAACTAGGAAACCAAGTGAACTAGCTGTATCAACAACACTGCTGACATCTCTGCAACACATCTGCAGCATCTACAACACCTCTCATCAACTATAGCACATCCAACTATCTCTCCAAACACAACTTCTACAACTATAATGAAGTAAGCATCAATGACAACACCAAAAACATTGTGTTGACATCAATACCAACAAGTCCAATGCTATGGGTTGACACCATCAACACCAACAGCATTCCAACACTCTTCATATAGGGGGTTGGCATCAATGACAACACCCAAAAAACTCACAAACAATTCAAGCTTCTAATAAAAATACCATCTTGAAAAAGAGAAAAAAAATAGGCTATGAATTATTACAAAAAATAGGATCACATTACGTGAGAGCCAATAGTTCAAATATAGGGGAAAGGGTGGGAAAATATCATTTAAATTTGTAAGTGTATTCAAATTTTATTTTAGTTATTTCCATTATTATGTTATCATTGTGTGGATTTATGTTTGAATTACCTACAAGAGGCCTAACCAAGACAACTTACTCTTTGAACTAGCCACCTTGTAGGTTTCCCATACAAAAATATAACTTCATAAGTATTTGCACATATTTTTGAACACTTTGGACCATTGGAATAGTTATAATAAATGGTCAAGAGGTCAAGACACACAATTCTTTAATCTTTTAGGTTATTATGAGAACCTTCACTAGCACCTCATGTATCAAGAAACTAGTTCTAATTACTGATTTACTTTCATAGGTAAGGAGCCAATGAATGACACTTTTTTTCTACAATAATATCATACCTACAACCTCTAAATCCACTAGGTAAATTTTTAGGATACTCACAAAACCATTTTATACTTTTCCTTTAGTTTCTATTAGATCTATGGTTTCAATATTTTAATTTTATCTCTCCCATTTGTTTGCAAATTCCTTCACTAATTTATATTAGGTTTTTATAGTTGATCATTGTCCTATTTATGTCCTTTGAAAAAACATGGACTTAGTGGACCTAATATCTCTAACATTTTTCTAATAAATTTGAAAATATGATAAGATTCTATTGTGGGTCAAGAAAATACTGCCAGTGAATTTTCCCTATAAACTAGTACTAGCATATTTATTTTAGCTTAAAATTACTCAATTTTTTACAAATTCTCCTAATTAGTCTATTATACATTTTCTATAACTACACTAGTTTCCACCAAGTTTATTTGTACCCTCATATTTCCTATTCATTCTCTTCTAGGCATTACTTTATTTTTTATTTATTTTTTCATACGTGTCTTGTCTATTTTTAGCCCTAGATCTAGGCAATATATTAGTGTTGAATTAGCTAGAGATAGTCCACTATTTATTGCACACATAAAGGAACATATCTCACATACACCTCTTTTTATTTTCTTTGACCATAATGTGATAGTTTTTCTTTGTATCATAAATAGCATCTATTTATAAATAGCATGAATTCATAATTATGCATGCACATGATTAAAGATAATCATGCATATATTTTATTCAAGGATAGAATGTGTCTTAGGATACATGAAACTTGTAAAATTTGATCTTACATAAATCTTGATTTATAATTGGGATATGAATGAATCTATACATAATTTAGGTGTCTCAAAGGGATAGACACAACCTTGCTAAGAAATATTTAGAGTGTGCTCAAATAATTTTTATGTTCTTGATATTGAAGAGATAAGTATAGAGGTGTATGTGTTTTTTTGAGTAATTTTGTATATTTATTAGTCTTGAATTTCCATATAGATTGTTATGTGGATTAAAATATAGGGTGAAGGATTCAATATGATTTTGGTAATACATGATAGTATGTTCATGATATTTAGTGTTTATCTATTGGTATTCGTATGCAACTAGATTATAGCTAACATGAACCCTATTTGATCCATTTGTTATTATTACAGAAGATATGCACCACATATTAAGAGATTACTTGATTAGATCACATGTGAGAGACGTTGGTTTTTGTAATGATTCTAATATAGTAGGTATTTATGTTTCTAAAGATTCTTCCTTGTTTCTTTTAATTCAAGAGGAAAACTTCTTTAACATGTTGAAAATATTGAACTTATAATATTTGGATTTCAATATGTAAGAGCTTTCTAGATATTAATCTATAGTTGTCATCTAGTCTAACACTCCTTGGTCAAAGGGGTTGTAGTAAAGTGGTAGGGAAACTCGGTTCTTATGTTGGAGACTAAGGTTAAAAGCTCCCTAAGTGACATCTTAACATTCATAGAGTGTATTGAAGCAACATACTTGCTATACTTGAGAGAAATTAGTAGTCCCACAAGTGATCTAGGATAAATGTAGAGAAGTAGGAAGGAAGAAACTAGTGGAATAATAAAGTAGAGTGATAGTCCCATGGGAAGAAGAAGTTGGAGAGGAGTAGAAAGAAGAATGAGTCTCATAGTATATGAAGGAGCATATGTAGACAAAGTAAAGGAAGATATGGAGGAGAATAGGAAAAGTAGGAGTAGATAATTAATCCAATAAAGGAGGAGAAAATGGAGTGAAGTCAAGAAGTATTCCTTCATGAGATACTAGAGGAGTGGTACTAGTCCCACGAGGAGGAGCTAGAGGTGAGGAAAAGGGTGGAGTGTGTATCCCCACAAGCTAAATTGTAATCCCAATAGTATCTCCACTAGGAGAGCATTAGATATATTACCATCCTCATAATGTTAAAGTAGTAGGCCCCTCATTACCAACTCTCATCTTAAAATGAATCTCATTTTTTTAAAAGTGTTACTAGGATTACACACCTCAATACAATGCTGGTATATTTAGGGATTCCTTTTTTCTCTCCACTTAATGAGATGTGAAACTAGATGGTTCAAAATAATAAAAATATTATCTAAATGGAAATGGTACCTCCTCTCTATTGCTAGTAGGTTTCAAATTTGTCAAAAAAATTCATTCATGCTTCTACTTGTATTTTTAGAAGTTGTCAACAAATTTCATAAGACGATGAGATATTTTCTTTGGTTAGATGAAAAATATAGTAAAAATGACATGTATTTAGTTGGAGTTAGTTCTAGCTTCCAAAGAAATTTAGGGATATGGGGTATAGGAATTTAAAACTTTATGGTGTATCATTAACTATAAAATGGATATGTAAACCCTTTGAATGACATGAACCATGAAAAGTTATAATTAAGAATAATATATATAATGTTGTCCTAAAAATAAGGAAAAATAGAAATTTATTCATCCTCATGATGTATTATTTGGAAAATGGCATATGAAACCTATAGGTTTATCCATATTCTATAATATCTAGAGTATGGAAATTAGTCAAAAAGTTTTTTTAGGCCAAAAAGCATTACCTAAGAGGGATGAAAGTATTTAGAGATATAGGTCACTATGGAACCTATATTTTGTATTATAAATTTAGATCATTAGCTCTCATCCAAGCATGATCTACATGAGATTGTCATGAAAAAGGTTTTCAAACACTATGAAATATATTCACAAATGAAAAAATAGTATCTTTTGTTTTATGCTCCATAGTTAAAAAAAAAAAACTTTTTCTATTTTAATACTAGAATACTAGATAATATTTCTTGGAACAATAGTACCTCACCAACCAAAATATTTAATATGTCATTCCCTCATTTTTTAATCAATAGCTCAAGTTTTTCATTTTCTAAATAATAAATAGAACATGTATTTCTCTTGACTACATTAGAAAAAAATGCCCTTTATTTTTCTCCTTAGATTTAACCAAACAAGTTATGTTTTGTTGGTTATTACTTCTTCAAAGGTTTGTTTTGTAGGGTTTGTTTTAAAAATATTTAACTAACTTTGTTTAATTCTCTTTGTGAAATATTTAAGTCATTCTATCATTTATTTTTGACTACCCCTTCGCTAAAAAATTCTACTCAAGGATTGTGTTAAATGAGTTGATAAATTTTATTTATTGAAATGATATTATTTTTCACTATATGAAAGGTCTTAGTTAAAGGTAAAATAATTTTTGGCATTTTTTATCTACTGCAATTCATTTGGAGAGCTAGGAATAATGATTTTTTTTAAGGATTGTTTTTATCTCACAAGTT
Source organism: Sequoia sempervirens (assembly GCA_007258455.2). Lineage (NCBI taxonomy): Eukaryota > Viridiplantae > Streptophyta > Pinopsida > Cupressales > Cupressaceae > Sequoia > Sequoia sempervirens. The sequence goes on from VDFB02373365.1 coordinate 45,981,747, forward strand.
ATGATGTTTCTTGGAATTTCTACATAATACTTTCACTAGGTGATTAATCATGGATATACTAATCTCACTAAATAAGATAACAAGCACAAGGAATGGTGGATTCATTTTAATGATGATGCACAACTAGCTAATAGTCCATTGATGATCGTCATGTGGAGTGGATGTGTGATGACCCACTAATGAATATATATATATATATATGTATATATTGTGTAACATTGTTTTGATCATTCTTATTCAAGGGTTAAGTGTAACTCTTAATAGAAAAGTAAACTTTTGTATGAAAGAAAAAAGATAAATGAAAAGGTAACTACCTTGGTTACTCTAAACTAAATTTTGATGGCGCTATGAGGGGTATCCTAGGTTCTAAAAGAGAAGGTTTTTGCAATTAGAAACTTGATGATTTTATTTCTAGAGGCTCTCTTTATTTGGGTATCCACACAAACAATGAATCAAATTAGGAAACTTAATTGCTAATTTTGGAGTGATGATTTCTCAAAACATACTAATTTTATAGTAAAACATAATTCTCTAATAGTGAAAAATGTAATAAACAAGGGTAGGAGCCTAAGTTGGAAAATAAATTGATATATAGAGGATACATAAGTACTTAAGAAAAAACTTGATTCTATCAAGTTTATTCACTATAAAAAGACATTTAAATAGTTTTAGAGACCATTTTGTAAATCAAATTGATAATTCTCATATATAAAAATGGAGAAATTTTATGGCCCTACTTGGAGTTGATGTTATTTTTTGAGCCCCTTACTATTATGGGAAGAAAATTTGATAAGTTTTTTTGTGTTAGCCTTTAAGGAATTTAATCATTTAAGTAAGAGATAGTTGGGTTAGAATGAAATGGTTAGAGATTAGCATGGCACATAGGCTCATTGGTATGTCAATTGAGAGTGTAGTACAATGAAAGTATATTATTTAGTAAGTGGTGATTTTGCTAAGTTTTGATTTTAAATATGCCTTGTGTGGTGCCATCATGAACCTTCAAGGTGGTGGCATGAAATCTTTGGTAGCATATCTATGAATAATTTGTAAGAGGTTTACATTGGTGCAAATTTGATATAAGCAAAAAATTTACATAGGCATTTGTAATACATATTTTTTTGTTAATATCATGTCACTTGGTTTCATCAAAGGTATTTGGGGAGATCAATTGATTTCAATTAGGCATCATTCTAAGGTTTCTATATGCAAATATTTCATAACAAATGCCACTTATTGCTTCTAGATGAATATGTAAATTTATGATTTCTATAATTTTTCCTTTTGAATCAATTCTCTAGTATGTAAGCTAAAAATGTAATTTTAAAGGAAAGTTAGATGGAGGGTTAGGATATAAATCCCATAAGTGTGGATGGGGAAGGATCTACTCCTACCCCATTCTACATTTTGGCTTGTTGAATGATTTTGTAGAGTTAAGCAATGAGATCATAATAGTGTGTGCATCCTATGGTGATGTGGGAAGAGTTGTTTGCCCTTCATGTTTGACCATTTTCATCATAGGCTCAAATTATGGAGTGATTAAACTATCTTGCACTTATGTGGCCCTTCATTTCATATATCCAAAATGAAAATGGAGGTGTGTTATGATGTGATTTTTCCTTAGATAGAAGAAAGAGAGATTGGTGGGGTGAGTGCAAGGTAATGGGGTAGAAATTAGCCAAAAAGTAGAATTATTTTTTCCTAAAAAATAGATTTTGTTGTACTTGGAGGTAAAGATTTGAAGCATTTCTAGATAGAATATTAACATGATACAAAAATATAAATTGTGGGATTTTCTTTTTAGTTTTTACATATGTAATTTATTCTAACACCTATAAAACATATTTTGGTAAATTTAAGGATGTGCAAAAAAATTAAAAATAGATGCATATTTGTTTAGTTTTTATAATTTCGTATCAATTATTTCTTAATTAATTATTTAGCAAGATTAGGGTATAAATCTAAAATCACTCACATTTGACCCACAAAATTTGATCTGAAATAATTATAACATGAGTTTCTTAAGTGTATAGAGAATGACGTCTAGATTGATCACATATAATTTTTTTCAAAATAAATTTCAAAACCAAAATTTATTAAAAAGTATAATTATATTTCATTTCAAGTTTTAAGGGCTTTGTATTTAAAAATTTATAGATAAATAGAAAAAATATGTTTAATATTTTAAAAAATTGCATATTTAAAAATTATACATTCTCATATATAATTATTTTTCATTTTATCGAAAAAATAAAAATAAAGTTTCCAACTATATTTTTAAAGTTGATTTTTATAATAGATACTAGCACTAGCACTTGTACCTAAAGGAGGTGTAAGGATTACGTCGATAAAAAAATTATATGTATGTTAATATGTTAGAGAGTTCATGTTTGTGCATGGGTGTGCATGTATGTCATGTGCTACAAATTTCAATTGCATGTGGTTGAATTAAAAAAGTAATAATAAGTGCTAAATAATGGAATGAAATAAACTTAAACAAATCTAGATTTTTTCTTTAAAGAAATTAAGTATTATCTAATTTTGAAATATTTACATTTAGAACATAAAGCAATGCAAATGAAAAGAAAGTTGCCATCAAATTGGCCAAAATACTACAAATGGAAATAGAATATTTCCATTAAGTTGGAAAATGAATATTTATCTAGCTTTTACGTGATAAGTGAGATTTTGGAGGCTTTTACCATTAAACAATAGCCGATTTACCATTAAACGACAATTGAAACTTGTTCTCTAATGACTTAACAATGGTTTGCAGTGTGAGACTTATTTCGGACTCAAATCTCACACTATATGTAGCTTATCGGGTATACTTGTACTCCAAGGCTTAAGATTAAAATTCCAAGCCTAAAAAATGTAAAATCAAGAAAAATAAATTTAAATTTAAATGTTATGAATATATATTTTAAATGGATACCCATTCCATTTATATTGGATATACATTTAAATTTTATAATGAATGAATGCTTGTCGAGAAGAAGTTATGGTGGAGTGGGATAGTAGTGGATTTTTTGTACAAAAGTCAAATTCCATCTTTTTAGAAATGGATACTTGACTAGGTTCAAAGCCCTAAATAAGAGAAAATATATATATATTTTAAAAAGTATCCAATTTTTACCAAATGGGTATCCATTTGACAATTTTTACCCCACATTTTCCCCCTCAATGTAAACCCAACTCGATCAACAAATGATGTAGAGGCTTGGGTTGAGTAATCATTTATACTAGGTATGCATTGTTAATGAATCATGATTGTTGCCCGAGTGGGTTAGAGTTTCATTGGTATACAAATTTTTGTTTCTCCTATACTTATGATTGTTCTAGGGAATTTTGCATTGCTTATTCTTTATGTTAGTAAATAGTTGTGGCAACTTCATTTTTTACCTTTTCTAGCTAGTAATTCTTTATTATAATACAAGGTTATAGAGTTGTTACTTATTGGTTTTAACAATTCATATTGTTTTTAATTTTGTATAATAAAGTTTTACAACTCTAACTCATTTTCAAGCATAGGAGTCCTTATAGAACCCTCGTTATTATATTAAAAAATATTGTATTGAATATAATATGAGAATTTTGATTAATGGAACATCTAACAATTTACCAAGTAAATGTAGTAGAATCTAACTCAAAGCCTGAGATGAAAAATATGGATCAAAATTAAGAATAAGTTGTTTTTAGGATGTAACTAGTGATATAGACTTGATGTGATACTTTAAAAATTATGTTGTTATATAGATTATTTTTTCTATTACTAGATCTTGTAATAGTAATATTTTTGGAGTGTTGATGAATGATAATTATGTTTTCTAGATTGCTTTATTCTTTAGATAATTTATATTGAACAATCTATTTTTAATATGTAATATAAAAAACATTTAGAGCATATAAAACTCTATTAATTTTTTGATATAGGGTAAAAAGGAGGTTTTTGAAAGGGCCTCAACCCTTGTACTCGAAGGAAATAGAAATAGAGAGAAAAATGGATTTTCCACAACAAAGCTATAACAACATTACAACAAAATAGCAAAATAACAACCTAGAAACAACAAAAGAACTAGAAATGGAAAGACTCAAAATAGGAAACACAAGGTAGGAACACAATAAAACCCACAAAATTAGTAACCTCTTATTAATCATATAAATACTTTACAACTCTCTTAATTTCACCTTAATAATAATTAAATTTTAAATAAATGTATATGTTGTAATGAACTAAATTATGCTTTTCTATTTAAAATTTTGATCAAATCGCTTGAAAAAATATTTTATGCAATTATGACTACATTTAATATTAAAATTATCTAATAAAAATTAATTCAAAAGAAAATTATATTGCAATCATGTTAGTATCATTACAAGTTAAAAATTAATCTCTATATCAAATTATCCAACATTTCAAAATCATTTAAATTTATGAATTATTAACTCACAGTGTTTAAAATTTAGAAAATACTTTAATTTAAAATTAGGCAACTCCCAATTAGAAACAAATAGATGATTATCTTAAATTAAAAATTATAGATAACTAAGTTAATTTTATTTTAACAAAACTAACTTAAAAATTGCTAAAACCTAATAAAGAATAAAGATCTATTAAGTAAACATAATTTATAACATCTAATAAATTATATTATAAAATTATTAATTTACATCATAATTATTTTATACTAAAATTATTCTACTTAACTTGCAATCAAATTTATTCAAATTAATATAAAAATTAAAATTTACAATTTACAAACATTCCATATAATTTTTAAATCCTCTCATATGAATTTATCAAATTAAAATTTTATATCAAAAATATGTTTCTAAATCAAATTAAAAAATTACAAAACTAAAACATTAAATCATCATATACGTTAAACTATCAGATCTAAAATATTTGCATTTTAGTAACACTATTTATACTAAATTATATGTAAATCATGTGTGAAAATTTCAAATTAGGCATATATACACTTGTTTTTTTTCCATAAATCTACATCAGTTGGAAAATGACATGGATTAGATCTTTAAACTTATTCCTAATAAAGAAGATCTTTGTTCTTGGGTTAATGATCACTCGGTGGATGTAAGTGATTTATTCTTTCTTTGACCATTTTCAAAACTTTTGAGGTGAGACGTCATTCTCAAGGAAAAATGAATGGCTTTCAAATGGGTTGGGTTTGTATATTCAACCATGGGTTCTAAATTTTGATCTTTTAACGATTAAAATTAAATATTTTTGTTGTTGGATCGTGTTACCTAATTTACCTCTAGAATATAGAGATTCGAAATTTTTGGAAACCATAGGTAATACAATGAGGATTTTTCATAATCATGATTTGGAATCATTTCAATAATCTAAACTACTAGTTAGATTTTGAATTTTGGTTGATGTATTGAAGCCCCCTCCTAAATTTATTGAAATCTTTTCTGCATATAGTTATTGGTTTCAAAAAGTGTTTATTGTAAGATCTGATCAATCATAAGCATGGGAATTTAGCTAGTGAGTGTGTTAGTACTAATCAAATTAATAAGGTCTATGAGCATCCAGAAGAGAGCCCCCAACCACAAACTAATAATGATGTAACAATACATGGTATTGGTATTAAGGATGCTTTGGGGTTCAAAGGGAATCAAGGTCCAATAGATATTTTTCTTATAGGAAATCGAGAAGTGGAGCTAGAAAGGGTTTGGCCTCCTTCTGTAAATACTCATAAATCTAAGGAGGAAACCTTGTAATTTCAAATTGTAAATGATATCAATAGATGTTTTGAGGAAGTTGAAATAGTCAAAGACACCTATGAGGGTTCCACTTCGTTATTGGTGATTAAATCACCTACAAATGTAGTGGGTTCTTCCCCTTCATTCTTTATCAAGTTGTATGTGAATGATATGAATGAAGAAATTAACTAAGGATATATTCATTGTTCTTCCCCTTTATTGGAATTAAACCCTGTCTCAGATGTTTAAAAAATGCTAAATCAAGAAAATCCTGAGGAAATGGTTGAAGATCTTGTCAAAAAAGCTGGATCTCAAATGGTTGATGAAATAGAAAATGAAGTATTAAATGAAGATTTGCAATATAATTTTTCTCAAACTCTTTCAATCAATCAAACTAAGAGGTTGGAGAAAAAAGGAGCAGCGACACCATATAGAAGGAGAATATCTGAAAGCAAGAACATCCATGAAGAAATTGAGGTGGGTATCTAGGCCACTCTAGATAAATCCTTGAGATTGAGGAGAGTGTGTCGCTCTCCTAGAGTGAAATGAAGGTTATTTCATGAAATATTAGGGGCATCAATGCCCCTAAAAAAGATGCTTAAGTAAGTGTCAATTAGGCACAAGTGATAATGATATTATATTATTGCAAGAAACAAAAAAAATCAGAGGAACAACGAAAGGAAATTTTCAACAAATGGTCAAAATTGTGCTTTTTTTAATCACCTAATATAGGTGCATCTAGGGGGTTTACAATTATTTTGAAAAATAATTCAGATCAAATGGAACTAACTATCTTTATGCATCATTAGATGCTTGTAAAAGTTACTCATTTCTAGCTCACATTTTGGTTAATTTAATGTTTACAAGCCAAACTCAATAGTAGGTAAGAAAATGTTATGGGACTCTTATCCCACATCTTGAATCAGCTTAAAGAAGAGAAAATGTTATTAGGTGGAGATTTTAATGCAATGGTTAGCCAAGAGGAGATTTCTAGGGGTATTGTACCACCACCAAAGACAATTGAATATTTTAATACTTTTATACATGACAATGCCCTAACAGATTGCACATCCATGAATGGTTCCTTAACTTGGACCAATCGTAGAAAAAAATTGTTTGATTGTTGAAAGGCTTGACAAAAATTTTATTTCCCCAAATTCAACATAGGAAACTTCTTCAAATTGCTTATTCTATCATTCTATGGATCAAATCACTTTCCAATATTTTTTGGGATCCCTAAGAGGATAAGTGTATTCAAATTAACATTCAAATTTGAAGAAATTTGGTTCAAAGATGGTCAATTTTTACATTTACTGAATTTGTGATGGGAAAAGGATCCATTTAGAGAGGGATCTAAAATGTTTCAAATCATTAAGAAGTTACATTTCATTAAACAACAAATTAAAGAGTGGAACCATAATCACTTCAAGAACATTTTTATTTCAAAAAGAGGAAATGCAAAAGCATCTCCAAAATTTGAATGAGTGTATCATTAAATTTGGAATGAATAATTCCTCATTTCAAAATCAGAAAAAAACTACAAGGTGAGCTTGAAGAGATTTTGTCTAGAGAAGAAATCTATTGGAGATAGAAATGAAGGGAATTCTAGATAAAAGATGGTTAGATAGAAACATAATTTTTTTTCAAGATTCAACCAAAATCAGGTAAAAGTCTAATACAATATTTTTAATTAGATCAATTTCAAATGAAATCATCACTAAAGAGAAGAAAATACAAGAGGAAGCAGTATCTTTTTTCACTCATCTTTTATCTAAACACATTCAAGGTTATTCTTTTAATAATTCTCATTTTCTCATTGACAAAACATTGCATAATATTCCTCAATTGGTTACTAAGGGAGATAATATAAACTTGATGAAACCTTTCACTGTGGATGAGGTAAGAGAGGTTATTTTTCATTGCCTCTTGATAAATCACTAGGTTTTGATGGTTTTATAGAAACTTTTTTCATTGGTAAGGAAATTTGGTTGGCTCCTGAATAATCTAGGAGAGATTGGGTTATTCTAAAAGAAACAAATACTACATACATAGCTCTGATACCAAAAAAAGAATAATACATCCACTTTTATAAATTCTAGGTCATTTTCTTTATGAAGTACTATATATTAAATTTTCTCCAAAGCTATTTCATTGAGGTCAGCAAAAATTATTCTAAGCATTATTTTAGAGGAGAAAGGTGGTTTCATTTCAGGGAAATAAATAGTTGAGGGAGTTATTATTGCACATGAAGTGCTTCACTCTATCCATTAGGAAAGGCTTCTGCCAATAATCATTAATCTTGACATGATGAAATCTTATGACAAGTTAAATTGGGAATTCTTGTTAAAAGTTCTTAAAATTTTTGGCTTTGCTAAAAGATGGTGCAAATGGATTTATTCTTGCTTATCAAGAGAAATAAAATAAAATAAAATGGTATCCTTTATGTTTTTTAGCACTTCACAAGGTGTTAGACAAGGTGATCCCCTATCCCCTTTCCTTTTCATTCTAATGGTTAAATACCTTAGCAAATCTATCATTTCTTCTCATAATGAACAAAAATATAAATTGGTACTAGTTATTCCAAGAACATCTATTTCAATGAAGCATTCTTTATTTGTTGATGATTCTTGTATTTTTGGACAACCAACCATTCCCAAAGTAAAAAGCATTGGTATTAAAAGACGATTGCAAGGTGTCAAGACAATCCATAAATCCAAGTAAGTCAAAAAAATATTTCAAAATTCTTCACCAAGAGTTATAGTACAAATTTTGTCATTCCTAGAGTTCAAGCGTGATATTCTTCCTTGTCAGTACTTAGGTGTTCCTTTCTTTGTGGGTTCTCATAAGTCATATTTCTGGGAAAAAATATTCACCTCAATCCAAAATAGAGTGGCTTCTTGGAATGGTAGAATGTTATCTCATGCAAGAAGATTAATATAGGTTGTCTGATCTGCAATCCCAAATTATATCATGTCATCTTTGAAGATACCCAAAATGATTTAGTCTGATATTGAAAAATCCATTAGGAATTTTCTCTGGAGAGTGAATATGGATAACAAGGGAATCCACAAGATTCCTCTTGTATCATGAGATAAATTGTGTAAACAAAAAAACTTCAAAGGTGATAGTGTCCAAAATTTAGAAACATGAAACTTGGTGTTGGGTGCAAAGCTTGCATGAAACATTTTTTTAAAGCCAAATGATAAATGGAGTAAAATAATGCAAGCTAAATACTTGGATTTGAATTATCTAGAGATAATTTTCACAATTGCAAATCCTCAAGGAGGTTCAAGGATGTGGAATTTTTTAGTAAATTATAGAGAGGTAATTACTCCTCACCTTTTCATAATTACTCCTAACCTTTCTATGATGCCCTTTTAGTAGGCCTAAACCTTGCAAAAAAATTAGTATCCAACATACTTGGATAGAAGATTCTATGTGTAGACATCCAAATTTGACCACTTCCATGTGGTCAAACTTGTCTCCTTATTCATCCCTTTATTCGCCTATTTCATTCTTTTCGTCGGTATCAATTAAATCACACATTTAATTAATATTTCATCATCCGTATAAGGTTCCTAAAGTATTTAATTCAATAATTAAATACTTTTACCTTTTATTTCTTTCCTCTCTAAATTAAATCAATACATCACTTTATTTAATTTAGTCATGTGACCCCCTTGAATTTAAATCAATTTTTAATTCCTCTTTTTATCTCTCATTGTCACATACTCCATAACCCACTTCTAATCCGGATTAATTTAATTAATTCTGGATTAGGATGTGCACACATTAATAAAAAAATTAATGTCACATCCTCCAACATTTTCCACTTGCTTCTAATCCCACATTAATCCTCATAATCATGTGTTTGCACAACCTTAATCAAAGTCATTAGCCACATTTAGCATGCCTTTTTAGTCAACCTTTTCATTTTCCTTTCTTAGCATTGACCCTCTTTCCCATGTGAATTAAAAATTCATATTTATTCCTCCTAGAATCCCCCTTTCCCATGCATCTTCTAGAATCTTTGACTTGTCACATCAAGTCACATGTGGACAAGTGCTTCCATTTTTGGAACCTTGTTTTTTCCATGAGATTCTTCCAAGCACGTGAATTTTTAATTCACATTTATTTTCCCAACTACTTTCCCTTTTCCCATGGAGATTTTTGAGAAATTCTAAAATTCCTCAAAAGTCACTTTCATTCCCACTTGGAGACAAGAAGTTCCTTTTTGAGGAAATCATCTCATCCCCCAAGGTACTTGTCCTTCCTCCACATCATGTATCCTCCTTCTACCTCACTTACACATCATCGCATCCTTAGCCACTCCACATTCCACATGTCAAGATGTGAGGACTTGTGAGTCCTCAACTCTCCATGTAGCCCTTCATCTTGGCTTTGTTGGATAAATCTCAACTATTGAATTCTCTAAAGAATTCAAATTCTTCTATAAATACCCCCTCTTTTCTCTCATTTAAGGGGTTCATGATTTTGCTACCAAACTCTTGCCAGTTTGACATTTGAACCATACTTAGCCAATTTTCACACTTTGCCTTCACCATAGAACTTGCATCCCATACTCATCTAATTTCAACCATCTTTGCATCCCATTTCACATATTTTTCCATCAAGAGGAGCATACACAACATCAAAGATCAAAGGGCCAACCAAAGGAGCAACTTAGCAAGGTATAATTGTTTCATCTACGTTTGTTAAGTTAACGTTTTTGCCCAATCTTGAGGTGTTAGGTGTTTTTTTTTTTTGCATATTTGTTGTTGTTACACGCTTTTGGATGAATATTTTCACCTGATCACACTATGAATATGATAAATGCATGTAAAAAAGCAAATACCCCTTGCTAGAATATAAAATACATACTACAACAAGCCTAGGGGATTTTGGAAGAATTTTAGTCTTACCAATTAAGTCACTACTACAAGGATCCTAATCAACTCATGGATAGCCTTGCTAATTTCATTTGTGAATAATGAATGAGCTATCAATTTGGATGAAAACTCAATAAAAAAATATCAAATGTTGTGCATATTATTAAAATTGAGTGTAGGACCCAAAATATGAATGTATTCTAACAATTTGATTGTTTAAGTGAAGGTTTTGATGTCATGTATGAAGGACATCAGCTCTTGAATTCAACATGATGTGAAAAAATATTTTAATTACATACCAACTCATTTGAATTCCCATCACTTCCTTTTATCATGCATATCAAAGATAGCAAATGACTATTGTATATCTTTGATGCAGGAACATCCCTGGTTGTAAAGAAATCTTGTATCAACCAAAAACATTCCTTTTCTTGTATTTTATTCTATAGTAGTTTCAACATTTCATTCCGCATTTCACTGCATTATCATTTCTCAGCTCGTGGAGCAAGATATAGCATCTACACTACGCCATCTACATCATATCCATATTTTAGTTGATTTTCATTCATTTTTATAAAGTTATCACTCTCAGAATTTTATTATTATTCTCAATCAAAGCATTTGGGGCTGACTTGGTCTAGAATTCATTGTGTGGACCTATTCTAGAGCATGTAGAGCTTAATGGGACATCATACAAGCATTTTAGGTCCAAGGAGATCTTTCATGGAGATCCACAATATACTTCATTTTGCAAAGGATTATCTTTCATGTTTTAAGGCCGACCTACATGCTTGATCATTCATTGGGTTTGTAAACCCTTGAGGCTAACACAAACCATTATGGGAGTTGTAGAATCATATTTAAGGTCATTTGGAAAGTATTTCAGTAGTCAATCAGGTAGACCATTATAAATAGTTCACAATTTAATTCACCCTTCTAGGTTGTGGACCATAATAATGCCTTGTGTGAGTTGCAATGTTGTAATGCCCTTGAGTTAGGCCTATGAGCCCTAGTTGTTCTGCATATGAGGAATATGATACTTGTAATATTTCCAATTACTGATTCAATAAAGATCTATGTTTGCTGAGTATTTTCTTGTATTATTTCCACTATGTTGACTCTAAGCTACCCAGTTGGACAATTCTTTCTAGACCCTTCATCTGTGACTACACTAAGTGGTATCATAGTGAGTTTTTATGTCCTAAAGGCATTCATTTTTGTGAATAGATCATTGACCTAAGGTAGATTGCATGTGTTTTCAACTAATTGTTGAATGTGAGGCAATTAAAAACCTTGTAGCCAGATCATTGAATTGAGGCAGTTGCATTGGATTCAAGGAGAGAGATGCTACCAAGGAGAGCACCTGCTATGGTGAATGTCACTAAAATAATGGATAAGATGTTGGTAATGATGCGAGCAATGAGACTCTGATTAGATGCAACATAAGAAGATAGAATGCGAGGTATAAACCCTAGACAGAACTTGTGAAATTCATGATGAGTTAGATCATGCTATGAATCACAATGAAGAAACCCTAGAAGAAGAAGAAGAAGAATCAAATCAAGTAAAGATGTTGAAAGCTATTTCCAAGATCGGTAAGCAACCTAAAATTAAAATTCATAATTACTTGGGAAATTTAAACCTTGAGGAATTGATTGATTGGATCAATGATATGGAAGAATACTTTGAATATGAATAAATTGAATATCTCGAAAGAGTGAGATTTGCAAAAACTAAGTTGAAAGATCATGCTGCTTTATGGTGGAAATAAATTCAATTGGATCAAAAAAGGAGAGGAAAGGAGAAAATCATAAAGTGGGATAGGATGGTGACAAATCTAGAGAATTAATTTATACCTACTGATTATGAGCTTGAATTACTGAAAATATTGTAGAACCTAAGACAAAAGGAGAGGTTTTTGAAAGAGTATACCAAATATTTCTAAAAGATGAGCATTACGGCTGGACATAGTGAAGAAATCAAAGAGAAATTTGTGAGGTACATCAATGGACTAAGAACAAAAATCCAAGAAGAATTGATCCTGGTGAAGATGACATTAGTTGACAAAGCATACCAATTTGTGCTAAAGGTAGAGGAAAATATGAACAAGGAGTTTGAACAAAGACAGAGAAGTGCAAGAGAAAGATTCTAGAGGAGTGGATCATAGTCTGGAGAAAGAAGACCTTATGCAAAGCAAAAAAAAGATGGAAAACCCTATCGTAGTGAAGAAAAGGACTGTAATTCATACCACAAAGGAAGAGACGATAGAAATTTCTACCGCAATGATAGAGGAGGTCATATTTCTTACCACAATGATGGATATAGGAGATATGAAGGAAGATTTGAGGAGAACCATTCAAAGGAACATGTTTCAAGTGTGGAGGTGAAGGACATAGAGCATTGGAATTTCATTAAGGAAGTATCGATAAGAAAATTGAGCATACTGAAAGAACAACTTATGTGGATGAAGAACTTGTTGGATCCCCTAATTTAGTTGGGAAACTTGAGAAAGGTGAATCACTAGTAATGAGGAGAGCTTTGATACATGAAGAAGTGACTTAGGAACCACCACAAAGAAAAAGTTTGTTTAGAACAAGATGTAAGTCTAGATGAAGGGTATGTAAAGTTATCATTGATAGTGGTAGCACTGATAATCTAGTTTCATAAGAGATGGTAACCAAGTTGAATTTGAAGATATTGAAACATCCAAACCCCTATAAGATAGCATGGATTCAAGCTGAACATAAAATATTGGTGAATGAGCAGTGTTTGGTGAAATTTCATATAGGTGAACATATAAGGATGAAGTATTGTGTGATATTATGCCTATGGATGCATGTCATTTACTATTAGGAAGACCATGACAATATTATAGGAAAAAAATTCATGATGGAAGAAGAAATTCCTTTACTGTGACTTCAAATGGCCAGAGAATTAAGTTGATACCTTTGGAGAAAGAGGGGAAAAGTGAAGCTTTTAGCACTTCCAAACTATGTTTGGTGGATGGAAGGAATTTTTTGGATGGTTTGAGACATGAGAACATGTGTTTTGCATTGATTCCTAAGAAGGGTGGTAATTTAGGGACTGATAATTCTATTGTAGAGAGTGAAGAAGTAGCAAGACCAATGACAAAGTATGAAGACATCATATCAAAGAAGGTACCAGATGGACTCCTGCTAGTTTGGAGCATTACTCATCATATATATCTAATACTGGGAGAAAATTTACCTAACAAATCAACACATAGGATGACACTTGCAGAGAATGTAGAATTGAATCGATGCAGATACAATAGTTGTTGAAGAATGGATTGATCAAAGAGAGCTTAAGACCATGTGCGGTATCTATTGTACTTGCACCAAAGAAAGATGGAGAGTGGAGAATATGTACATACCCAAGAGTAAACAACATGATCACTATAAAGTATAGATTCCCATTGCCAAGGATGAATGATATTATGAACTGTTTGAGTGGATTAAAATATTTTACAAAGATTGACCTAAAGATTGGATATCATCAATATTAGAATCAGAGAAGGAGATGAATGGAAGACTACATTTAAGACTAATGAAGGATTATATGAATGGTTAGTGATGCCTTTTGGACTGACTAATGCACCTATCACTTCATGAGATTGATGAATGAGGTACTGAAGAAACTCTTTGGTAAGTTTGTTATTATCTATTTGGATGATATTCTAATTTTTAGTAAGACTAGAGAAGAACATTTTTGGAACATCAAAAAAGTGTTGCAAAGGTTGAGAAAAGAGAATTTGTTGATTAATATCAAGAAGTGTAGCTTCATGAAGAAAAAGTTGGTGTACTTGGGTTTTGTCATTTCTACTAAAGGATTGAAGATGGACCTTGAGAAAGTTAGAGAAATTATTGAGTGGCCTACACCGGTGAACATTAGAGAGGTAAGATCATTCCATGGATTGGCTAGTTTCTACCAGAATTTTATCAGAAGCTTTAGTAGCATTTATGCACCCATGACAAAAAAAATGAGAGGAGATAGGAAATTATTTAAGTGGACATCCAGAGCACAACAAAGTTTTGAATTATTGAAGAAAAAGGTGACAAAGCAACTAGTGTTAGCATTGTCTAATTTTGACAAAGTATTTCAAGTTGATTGTGATGTTAGTGGAAACACAATTGGAGTAGTATTGAGTCAAGAAGGAAGACCCATAGCTTATTTTAGTGAGAATTTGAATGATTCTGAAAGAAGATATTCAAGTTATGATCAGTAGTTCTATGCCATAGTTGAAGCCTTGAAGTAGATACATTACTTATTGCCTAAGGAATTTGTGTTCTATATTGGTCATCAAGCCTTGTAGTATTTGAACAGTTAGGGAAAGTTGAATCAAAGACATATGAGCTAGGTTGAATTCTTGCAAAGTTATACATTTGTATTAAAGCATAGGAGTGGCAATTCAAACAAATTTGCAAATGCATTAAGCAGGAGGAGTAATTTGCTAACATAGATGAGGGTAGAAGTGTTGGGATTTGAGGAATTGAAGCACATGTATAAGGATGATCCATATTTTTCTAAAGCATGGAGAGAATGTAAAAAACCAGTAGTAACAGATCGGATTCAATGATTGGATTATTTCATTCAAGAAGACATGTTGTTTAAAGGAAATCAGTTGTGTATTCCAAAGAGTTCAATGCGGGAGAATCAGATTAAGGAGAAGCATAGTGGAGGACTAGCAAGACATTTTGGAGTGGATAAGATAGTAGATTTGGTGAGTGAACACTATTTTTGGTCATGGATATGTAAGGATGTCAGGAAGTATGTTCAAAGTTGCATAATTTGTCAAGTAGAAAAAGGGAGTAGTCAAAATACTAGATTGTATAAACCTTTTATAGTACCAGAGAGACCTTGGGAAGATATAAGCATGGATTACATAGTGGGATTGCCAAGAACACAGAGAGGATATGATTCTATAATTGTAGTAGTAGACAAATTTTCTAGAATAGCACATTTCATTCCTTGCAAAAAGATTAATGATGTTGTGCATGTTACTAACTTATTTTTCAAGGATATTGTGACATTGCATGGATTACCAAAGAGTATAGTTTTAGACAAGGATACCAAGTTCATTGGATACTTTTGGATGAGATTGTGGAAGAAGATGAAGACAAATCAAAAGTTTAGTTTAGCATATCACCCACAAACAGATGGACAAATAGAGGTAGTAAACATAAGTTTAGGTAACTTATTGAAATGTTTGGTTGGAGATAAGGAAAGAAATTGGGATATAGTTCTACCACAAGTAGAGTTTGCATATAATAATTCAGTAAAATAGATTACAAGAAAAACACCATTTGAGATTGTGATAAGAATACATTCTAGTGGAGTTGCAGAGCTCAAAGACATTAGTATGGAGAATAAGAGGAATACAGAAGAAGAGTTTGCAAGATTCATGGAAACATTGCATAGTCAAGTCCAAAAACACTTGGAGGACATGAACAATAAGTATAAGAAGGCAGATGAGAAGAAGAGACATAAGGAATTTTTTGTTGGAGAGGAATTTATGGTATATATTAGGAAGGAAAGGTTTCCAGTAGGTACATACAATAATCTAAAGATGAGGAAGATTGGGCCATGCAAGATTCTCAGAAATTTTGATTTTGAAAATGCATATGAAGTGGAGTTACTAGAGACACTTGGTATATCACCTATTTTCAATATTACAGACATCTATGAGTATTGTGAAGGATAGCTAAGTGGTAGTAGCATCGAATTTGATTTAAAAGAGTAGTTACCACATCAACCACCATAGGAGATTGAGTAGATTTTGGATACCAGAATCGAAAGGAGCACTAGGAACAAGCAATACAAGAAATACTTAGTAAAGTGGAAAGGTAGGCTAGTGGAGGGTTTATCATGGATTACTTAGGCTGAGGTGGACCACTGTGGTTTTCCTCTATCCCTAGGAAAGTGAGGGACTCACTTTTCTTCCAACCCCATGTGTCTAATGCAAGAGCATCCTTGGTTGTAAAGAAATCTTGTATCAACCAAAAACATTCATTTTCTTGCATTTCATTCTATATCAGTTTTAGCATTTCATTTTACATTTCACTACATTATCATTTCTCAGCTCATGGAGAAGGATATAACATCTACATCATATCCAGATTTTAGTTGTTTTGCATTCATTTTTAGAAATTTATTACTCTCAAAATTTCATTGTTATTCTTAGTCAGAGCATTTGAGGCCAACCTGATCCAAAATTCATTATGAAGACCTATTCTAGAGCATACGAAGCTTAATGGAACATCATACACACATTTTGGGTCCAAGGGGATCTTTCTTGGAGATCCACAATATGTTTCATTTCATGAAGGATTATCTTTCATGATTTAAGGCTGACCCACATGATTGATCATTCATTGGGGTTTATAAACCCTTGAGGCTAACACAGACCATTATGGGAGATGTAGAATCATATTTAAGGTCATTTGAAAAGTATTTCAATATTCAATCAAGTAAACCATTAGAAATAGTTTGCAATTCAATCCAACCTTATAGGTTGTGGAATCTAATAAGGCCTTTTGTCAGTTGTAATATTGTAATGCCCTTGTGCAGGCCTGTGAGCCCTAGTTTTTCTACATATGAGCCATATGATGCATGTAAGATTCTCAATTATTGATTCAATAAATATCTATGTTTGTTGAGTATTTTCTTGTGTTATTTCCATTGTGTTGACTCTAAGTTGCATAGTTGGATGGTTCTTTTTGGACCCTCCATCTGTGACTGCACCAATCTTCCCATGCAATACCATCCTTTGTTGTGATAGCTTGGTAGTTTTGTTTTAATAATTAGGGTTAAAGGTGAGGCTTTGTAATCTTTCCACTTTCATATGATTTTATTTGGGGACTCATGTGTTAGCCTTTATACATAGATTAAGGAACACGTGTCATTCATTATGCTCATTCTCTCAGTATTGTGTAATTATGCTTCCCTATATGTGGAGATAGCCATCAAAGTCATTGTGGGTGAACCAATTATACATGTTTCTCCACAATTATTGTACCCATCTTAGGTAGTTTCATTCTTTCCTTCAAATTCTATAGATATTTTTGAATCATATGCACTTGTTGGGCAGTTCGTTGTTGATTATGTTCATAAGAAATTCTTCCTAGTTCATTTGCTCAACAATAAAATAAGGGATTATGAATTACATAATGGGAAAGCCCTTATTGGGGGTCTATTTAAGCATTAATATTTAAAGGAAAATTATGGTTTATTGTGTGCATACATTGCCTTAAAATGGGGCCTCCATAAGAAAGATGAATCTATGGTAGAAATTGCTACTTTTTACATAAGAAACAATTGGGTGCCCTATTGTGTGGGAGAATAATGGAGCTCTATCACATCATGATTACTCTGATCACTCATATATCCCACCCCCGAGTTCCCCCTGTTGTTATTTCCTTGACTGAATATGAAGGCCATTTTGTGAAAAAATAAATTGCTCATGTTTTGTTGGTTATGTGGCTCCTTTGCATATTCTACGAATGTTCTTGGTTAAGCCATTTTGTTCCTTCAAAATTTTATTTTTTGGATTGCTAATTTTATCCTCTTGGAATTTCCTCCACTTGTTGGAGCTATGTAAATTTGATACTCTCTATAATATTTTATTTTAATATTAATGTAATTTTTAGACCTTTGGTTAAATTTTATTGAAAAAATTAAGATCACATATGTTGATTTATTGAATTCAAAATTTAGTTTAGAGTTTTAAAAACCACTCTAATCTAATATATGTCTAATTTAACCTTGTAAATTATAATTTCTCATATTTCACATTGATAAATTAAGAGACAAAATATAGTAGATTGTTTATTCATAACTAATTTCTACAACATGATATACAATGTACACATCAATTATACTTGTCTAAAAGTATCAAAAATTGAACATGTACATGTACAAAATAAAACTAAAATATATATGTATCAAATATAAAATCTATGATGAATGGGTTCATCTCCTAGTAAAGAAAGTCTCATTTTCTAAACAAGATTCATATAAATACTACCCTAAGCCCTATGGTTATAAACACATGTAGGAAGATATATACTTGCATCAATTTTTAAAGAATGAAATATTATTATATTCATTTCTCTTGTGAATATTTTTTCTAAGTGTGTTATAGCACCATGGGTTCAAGGGTTTTTCTACCAATTGGAGCTCTTCCTTCACCACACCCATGAGGATGATCCATAACATTAATAACTACTCTTGCTTTAAGACATTTACCTAACCAATATTTTGATCCAACTTTATTTAAGTTCTACTTTTCCATTTAACTTTTCCTACTTATCCAATTATTATTAACTAATTCTTAGATATTAAATGAAAATCCCAAAATGGTAATCTTAATGTGTTCAATCAATCTTCTTTTGTGATCAATTCTACTATATCACCAATTTCTCTAGTTAATTATCCACCTTTTCTAACTTGTACTTAAAAATTCTGTATAGGCATGCGTAAAGGTATATTAATTGAAGTAGGTCTTTTATTTGTAAAAATCATTTCCCAATCTATACAATCCTCATTTAAGGAATCAAATTTTTGGATGCAAATAAATATTTATATACTCAATGTAAATATACAAAACATATTAATATATTTTACATAGAGATCTAGGATGAAGGGAATACTTTAAATCCCTATATGTAAATAATATGTTAATTCAATTTTATTAAATTTACATGTGTAGTAATGTTCTTATATTGGCTCATATCATGATCACAAGGGCACCTTATGCCACTCTAAGTAAGTTTGTGTCATGATTAACTAGGCTAGACACATAAATAATTTTTTTGAAAACATGATAAATACATCATTTCAAATTAAATTATTCAAGATAACATTAAAACATAAACTAACCTTATTTATACACCAATATTTATAACAATATGGTCATTCTGATCCAAATATTTATAATTTATCTCATATTCTTCAACTATAGCATGAATGGAACTTTTTAGTGTGGCCTCACTAAGTGAAAGAATATGCACAATATCATTAAATGAAAGTTATGTGTGTTCCCATACTACCTTATAAAATCAAGAGCATCACTAATAATATAATTCACAACCCCCAAAAGGTCACATGCATTATCTCCACCCACCTCAATATAAAATAGGGTTTCATTTTGGTTGTATATGATTGTGTCTTAACCAAGTTTTGTTGAACATGTGTAGCTACAACATTGAGAGGGGTGTAATGCAATGAGATGATCATATAATATGTACTAAGAAATTATATATTCAAACATGTATCCACTCTATGCAACTCACCAATATATCATATATACCTATCATGTCTTCTAGAAATACCAAATCTACTTGAATATATGGCTCATATGTGGAGAATAGAAAATAAAATGTATGAAGTCATATAGCCTCAATAAAACCTTGCTTACACAATATAATGAGATGTTTTCTATAATATGTGTAATGGCAATAATACTCTAATACACACCCTCCTTAGAAGAGTAAATGGTTGGATCTACAAAATTTGAAAAATATGGTGAGAAACCCAAAGTGTTGGAACCCATTCATCACATCTTATCTTCATGAGGTGGAGCCTTTGTTGGCTAAATTGATCTCAACTACAAATTCTCTCATACCATTTCCAATATAAAAATTAAAATAAGTGTAGTCTACTCTCAAACCTAAACCTAAATTAACATGTCCACATAATTTTTTACAAAAATATTGGGGCAACTCATCCTTTTGGAGATACATATGATGGGTTTCCAACCAATGATCATAAATTTAAGAGGTATTGTAACAAGATTCTAATGACACAATAGGACCTAACCTTAAGCCTACCTCTATAATGCAAGAACATCTCATGAACTTGGGAATTGGTGAGTAAATCAAAGATATCTTAACATGACTGTTTACCCCTTTGAATATCTCATTATGATGTTTAAATATCTCAAAAATAGCACCATCATAAGAATTATATAATTAAATTGATTCAATCATACCCCTACTAGCCATATATGTGTTAAAATAAATTAAAAAGCTAAATTTACACTTTAAAATGATAAAATAATATTATTTTTGTAGAGTTCTAGTTTGACGGCCTAGTTTGGGGTTCAGTGGTGTGGTGGTGGGGGAGGCTTAGCCCTCCCCCAAGAAGGTAAGTCCCCTCCATTATCCTCTGTATCTTTCCACATTTTTTTCCTTCCCAATGTGTGTTTTGTTGTTGTGCGTTTGGATCTATGTGGTTTTCAATTTCATTTTCCGCTATTGCTTTCTGGCTTGAAAGGCCTTTCAGCCATGCGAAGTGAAATGGAGGGGGGATGCCCCCCCTCGAGCCCCTTGGGGACTCCACAAGGGATGAGGAGGTAGTTAGTGATATTAACTGCCCCAAATCTTTCTGTGATGTTGTTGCAAGTGATCAATCCTTCTATCTGAGAAATGTGAAATTTGCCTTTGACTTTGTAGGTGAAGTAGAGGCTTCTAGTATCAACGAAGGACCACAAGATAGGATTCCTCCAAACACCACTGTTCTTGCTCTTAATGTAGATATGATTGATTCTATTCTTAAAGAAAGAGGTAGGTTATCAAAGGTTGCATTTTTCATGGCTACGGTTAACCTGGATAACCTCCCCGTGAGAAAATACCTTGATAACTAGTTTAACTCAGTGTGGAATAAAAACCTTAATGTTCAACTTTATTTGTGTAGAATGATACAAAAGGTTTTTTTTTAATTTATTTTAAAACCCATGACATGCAAGCAAAAATCTTAAAGAAGCCTTACTGGAGCGTTGGAAATTTTGTCTTTAGGGTTTTTTCTTGGACTCTAGGAGAAAATTGTGATGAAATCCTTGTCCTATCAATCCCTAGGTGGTTGTTAATTAAAAGCATACCTCAAGATCTATGGTCCTTTGTCCCGTAAATTATTGATCCATTTGGGAATGTAATCAGGGTAGATAGGCCCAGGGTCACATTGCCAAACCTAAACGTGAGGGTTCTTTCCTTCCTCAACCCAGGGGTGGAGTTAACGAATAATATTGGACTTAAAATCGATGGTGTCATCCACATTTTCCCTATCAAAATCCTTCATGGCCTAGGTGCATGCTATCTCTTTAGGAAAGAGGGACATTTGAGGAAAAACTATCCCTTGATTCGAGGACCTAGTGGGCAACCTAACACCTTGCCACCCGATGGTTTTGAGAAATTGGCCTCCTCGACTGAAGTGGAGGTTGCCTCAGTTGTTTTTTCTATGCCTCTTGATAGCCCAAAAGCTCCTCCTGGTGATCTCTTCCCCTCAAGCTCATCTCTTGAGTCCCCTATCCCTTTTGGTGTTGCCCACTCTTCACCTTATGCTCCCCCCATCCTCCCACTGCTCAGTCTAGTTGTGTACCATAGAAAAATGGATCATTGAAATTTTCATGGTCTTTTAGGTCTTTCTCTCAAAGTGATGTTTGACTTGTCTTGCTTTGATTTAATGTTGCAATGTAACTTATGCATTCACATTATGCCCTAAATATTCAAATTATGACATCTTGTGAAGGTGTTGTGAAATGTTGTAACAAATTTATACAATTTTCTAGACTCTTCTTATTATAATTCACCTAAAAATCACCTTTTCATCACTTGTCAAGTCCTATTATAAAGTGTTGTAAAGTCTTGTAGCAAGATTTCAAGATTTTCTAGGCTTGTTATCACTTTTTACACCTTTCTTATGCTTTATTTGACCCCTTTATGCACTCATAGGACTTCATTAAGTGTAGTTTTGAATGTAAATCCAACAAATAACATTAAATGTGGCTTAATTCTTGACAACCACTTACAAGCCCAAGGTGGGACCCATTTTCCATGGGTGGCGAATGAGTCCCTCTTGGCTCCAAATTCAAAATAATTCTAAATTCCTTTCGGGTTTTTATTTAAAAATACCTTATGTTAGCCTATGATGAGGTATGATTGGGTTATTAGGGAATAAATGTGTATAAATAAGTGTTTTTCTTCTCATTTCAACCCCCATTCATCAAGTTTACTAATTCACTCATTCAAGCATTCAAGCATTTTACATCATTCAATCAAGCATTCATCAAGCATCTTGGAGCAGCCATTGACGTATCTTCAGATTTCTTCAATAAGGTTGTGGTGATTTTAGGACATTTGCATGTTGTTTATTCATTATTCCTTGCTTATTTCATTTCATTTCTTTATTAAGGGTTTGATTACCAAAGTGGGATTTGACCAAGGAAAATCCCTATACTCTAACCCTTAACCATTTTTCCCCTTTTTCATGTGTGTTTGGAGAATTTTGTATGCATATTTTTCAAGCAAATAGGTGTTGAAAGGTGGTCAATAAAGTGTTTCAAGTCAACTAAACCCTACTTCAAGCTTGGA
Organism: Sequoia sempervirens; assembly: GCA_007258455.2. Taxonomy (NCBI): domain Eukaryota; kingdom Viridiplantae; phylum Streptophyta; class Pinopsida; order Cupressales; family Cupressaceae; genus Sequoia; species Sequoia sempervirens. The sequence continues at coordinate 46,004,749 of VDFB02373365.1, forward strand.
GACAACCTACAATCCATTTTCTACAGATTTGACTCTGTCAACCCAATAAGAAGACAAGAGAAAATCTGGAGCTACATAATTGACCTTTGATTTCATAGAATTTTGGAGGAGGACTGATTCACCATCAGTGGAAACTGAGTCCCACCATAAGGCTGAAAAAGGTGATTTTGTCAGATTCCAGTTCTTGACTGTCAGAAAGCAGTTTTCAGGTGTTTTTGTTAGAAGCAAGACTGATTCACCATCAGTGGCGAATGATTCCCACTAGTGATTTAGATTGATTTCTGCTAGATTTTAGAACATCCCATATTCATCATTCAATTCCTAGGTGCACTATGTTTGACCTTGTTCAATTTTATTTACTTTATTTTTCATCTTTATTGCATTTTCTACATATCACATTGTTTTTCAAACATTAAATATTACATTAGTTTTGCATTAATAATTAGTCAATTACATCATTTATTTGCATTTATTCCTAATAACATCATACAATCCTTTATTTGAGTGAACCACTTCAGTTTTGGGGTTCTATCTCTCTCCTTTTAGGTGAAAGATCCTAAGAGTGCAAGAGAATTCTATACAACCCTAAAATTGTTGGTTCATTTTGGTGAACCCGCATATTGAACACTTTATCTTTCAAATTTCAATTGCATCTTTCATTCTAGGTGTCCTTTGCATCAACATTCAATTATGTTTTGTTTTATTTTTGCATCCTAGCATTTCTCAAATTGCATTAGTGGAAGATTCATATAGACTTCATTTTTGCATATCATATCATTCAAAAATTGAAAATTTTCATGTGCATCCTCATTCTACATATGAAAAGCATTGAAATCATTTTAAATTTTCTGAAAAACAAAAAAAAATCTCTTACTTGGACTCATTCGCCAACCTAGGTGAATCAGTCTACCTGCACATTCTAAACAAAATTTTCTAGCATTTCTGGGTATTTTGTGCATTACAATTTTTTGTAGTTACTTTTTGTTATACTTTCCAAAAAATTTGTTTTTCTATTTCTTTCATATTAGTTTACTTCTATTCATTCTCATCATGGCTTTCTGCTTTAATATGTTTTGGAATTCATTGAAATCCCTAGTAGACATGTCCAATTGTGCCTTTGGTTGTGATCCTAATGACCTTGAGCTTCCTCATGCTCCTTCAAATCCTCATGATTGTCCTCATCATGATGTATAAATCATTGGAGAAGATGATGATAGCATGAAAAATTTCTTAAATGAATGTCTTGATAACCTCGAAGCCAATGCAACATTTTAACCATCCATGAAGTCACAAGATCTTCCTACTATTGCACTTCCTTATCACTTTGGATACCAAATGTGACTAGTAAAAATCCTTGTTCCTAAACATGCAGCAACAACAAGAATGCAAGAAACAACGAAGAATACCTAACACCTGAAGATTGGGAAAAACGTTGAACTTGAACAAAGAAGATGGAATAAAATGATTATACTTTGTCAAGTTGTTCCTTGGTTGGCCCTTCAATATTTGATGTTGTGTATGCTCCTTGGATGGAAAATGAGATGAAGATGTAAGATGAACTTGAAAGTATGATAATGGTGGATTCAAGTGCTATGATGAAGGAAAAATATGCAAGTTGTCTTAGTATGGTTCAAATGACAAAATGGCAAGAGTTTGGTATCAAATGCATAAGGTCCCTAAATGAGAGAAAAGAGGTGGTATTTATAGATGTTATTGAATTATCTGGTCAATATTGAGCCACCATGGCCAAGATGAAGGGCTATGGTGAGTTGAGGCCTCACAAGCCCTCAAATCTTGACATGTGGAAGGTGAAGTGGCCAAGGATGTGATGAGATGTAAGCGAGGTGGAGGAAGGACATGTGATGGAGGTACTTGCAAGTACCTTGATGTGCCCTCTCAATGATCACATGGGGAAGAGAAGATTCCTTGGACGAATAAAAGTGAATTGTAAATTCACAATGATTGGGAGATCTTGTGGTCAAAACAAGGTTCCCAAAAAGAGAGGTGAGAAGTACCTTGGATAAAACAAGGTGCTTAAAAAGGTAAGTACTTACCCACATGTGACTTGATGTGACAAGTCAAAGATTCTAGAAGACTTTGGGACATGTGATGTGACAAGTAAAAGGCTAGAACTTGCATGGGGAAGAGAAGATTCCTTGGAGGAATAAAAGTGAATTAAAAATTCACATGGGGAAGAGAGGAGCCTTGGATGAATAAAAAGGAATTAAAAATTCCTTGGGGGATGGGGAGAGTTGACCAAGGTACTGATTAGGCTTAATTGATCAATAATTAGAGGATAATTAGAGGTTAATAAGGATTAGAAGCTAACTTGCAAAAGTTGGAGGATGTGACACATCCTAATGAAGGATTAAGCATGTGCACATCCCTAATGAAGAGATTAGGAGATTGATTGAGATTAAGAAAAGGACAGAATTTACAATATTATCACCACGACAGAGGTATTTGACCTGAGCTGATGACAGATGAGAAGATGAAGATTATGGATGAAGGATGCCCCCTCAAGAGGACATGTGGGTTCAAGAGAACATGGGTGTGCTCTTGAAATGGATGAGATGATGAGAATGGAGATGAGGAAGATGATGCAAAGTGATGGGTAAGAGAGGATGAAAAGGCAGCGAGAGATGGGGAAGCATAAATGGATGCAAGGATGAAAGTGATGTTTCCCCATTCAAGCTACAAGCCAAAGTGGCTTGATGATGGATGGAGTGTTGTCATTGAGGGGATGATATATCCCAATACAACACAAAAGGATAGGGAAGGACACATCCCGATGATGATGGCAATGATGATGATTGGATCAAGGTTTGTAACAAAGCTGGGGACAAGACCAAGGATGTGATGAGATGATTTGTGCTAGATTGAATTGATGAGGATTGGATTGGGATGTGAGATGGATGAAAGGAATAAAAATGATGGGGGACAAGATGCTTAGAATAACCAATATATATTATTCTAAGAAGATTGAAGAAATGATGATAAGAGATTAGATGGATAGGGGAGGGAGATTGATGAAGGAGGAATGGATGGGAGGGGATTTTTGATAGCTGAGAGGATGGAATGGGAGATGAAATTCATTCCTAATTCAAAATTTCCATCTTTGAAGCACTAATTTCTGCTATAGCATAAGACACAAGATGTCAGAGTATGAAGAACCAAGGTCTATTTGTGTCTAATGCATAAAACAAACACAACAGACAAGAAGGCTATTCCAACACCCCAAAGTCATGAAGACCTTGGTCGGACTAGGCATTGGAATGACCACAAGCACAAAAGGATGCCCCAACGTAACACAAGACCATAGGAGTCTTGGTGGGTACTGTTACCTAATTTTCACCCTCAGGCTCAATCAGGAAGAATATCATGTGATAGGGGTTCCATTAGGTCTGAATGCTTCAAACCAGGGAACATATCCACATGAGAATGGAAGGGTCCCCCCGATCCATTTATGAAATGTCTATGTTGCCTATTGGCAAGACATTTCTGCTGTCATAATGATTTGTTTTTACATACAGGCAACTTTCGACAAGATGTTTCTATTGTTTTGGCGACTGTGGAGGCTTCTATTGACATATGTCTTAGTTGCTGGGGTTGCGTCTTACCGATCTCAACATGTCTCCCCGACTATGTATATGGTGGTTCATCGGCAGAGCTAGGCGATATCGACATTATGTCTCAATGAGGTTTTCTTGTCTCGCTGACTGGAGAAACAGAGTGCATCGTATCGACATGAGTTAATGTTTTCATGGGGATGTCATGCTGATCTCCATATGTCTTACCGACTTCACATAGGTTCCCTTCGGCATGAGTTGCGGTGTCGATATATGGTCATAGCGAGTTCTCTGGGTCTTACCAACAATGTGCAAAATGGTTTTCTTTCAGCATGAGTTCACTTTTGTCTCATCGATCAGTGGCAAAAAAATGTGCTCATCGGTGTAGGTTGGGGCGATCACTGTAAGGTCTCAGCGAGTGACCTTCGGTCTCGCCGATGGAAAATAATGAAGGATCCTTGTCGGCATAACAATTTCCTTGTCTCAGTGACTATAAGAGGTCTCCCTGGAATGAGGGGCCTTCGGCATAACATATGAAGTTGCCATGAGCTCTTCTCAACCGGCGGGAGTCTCAGTGAAGGAAAAGAAGAGCTCAGACAGAATAAGGGTGGGGTCGGTAGGATGTCTTGCTGACCAAGCAAGCTCTCTTTGAACTCAAAGTGAACTTTCGGAAAAGCAGGGAGACTTCGATATAGAGTCTCGGCGAATGGAGTATGTCTCAGCGAAAAAAGCAGATGCCAATATGATAGAAGACGCTCGGTATGAAGTTTGGCCAATATGCTAAAGTCTCAGTGAAACAAAAGGGAGCTCAGGTGGAATGGTGGGATCGCCATGAGGTCCCAATGACACAAAAGGTCTTGTCAATGCAAAATGAGCCCAAGGAGGAAAAAAGAGGTCGGCAAGATGTCTTCTCGACAGGAGGGAGCTCACCGAAGTATTTTGGTTTCGACAGGAGGTCACGCTGACATTGAGAGGTCTCACCAAAATGAAATGAAGCTCAGTGGGGTATCTCACCAACACACCAATGTCTCACTGAAGGAAATATGGAGCCTGGTGGAGTGAAATGCATTTGGGGTGATATCAATAAGCTCTTGCTGAAGCAATGAGGGTGTTCTCGGGGTAACATTTTTCCTTCGGTAAATTGTCTCACCGATAATTGGTTGTCTTGGCGATCACAGAGGCGATATTGGTATGATCTTTTGGGCTCGCTAGGAGCTCTCAGCAATGGCTCCATGCTATTCTGATACTTGCGAGAAGATTTAACTACATCAGGGAGACACGATTAGTGTCTCACTGATATGCAGTTCAACTGAGGAAGTTTTGACCACCCGAAGAAGCTGCGTGGATTTCACTCAGCCAATCAAAAATATCTAAAGGTAAACCATGGTAGTCTAAAGAACATCAATAGGATGAAGGGTGACGTGTATCTGTTGCAGGCTTAGAGCATTCAAGGTGCAGCCGAAGTAGTTCAACTGGACATGATGGGTCAAATAAATGCGGTAGCTGCAAAATATCAAAAGGCTCCTACGAGGGTAACTCTTCACCGACACACATAGCAGGGACACATAGGCTTCAGCTTTAATTTCATCCAAAAGATCTAAGGGTAGATCTTTTTGAGCTCTGATATTTTTGTAAGCCCTAATGGGCCGATATCAGTTTGTATATAAGGCATTTTTTGCCTTTTTTGTAAATAGTTCTGATTACACACTCTGAAGAGTTAGTGATTTTTAATCAATCCTTTCTCAATCAATGTAGATTTTTCTATAACTCAACTGGAATCCTAAATACAACATAGAGTTTACCTTGGAAGTTTGTGTTCATGTTTGTATTGATTCTCATTTATGTATCTTTCTTTTGAACAATGCAAGTCTTTAACTGTGTTTTATAATTCTATGTTCATATCTTAGAGTTGTGAAATTAATCTTTCCTTCTTGAGATGTGTATGTGGGCCAAACCTATTAGGACTAAAGCATTAAGTCTGAAAGAAGTTTCTCTGAGAATAGCAATTAGGCTTTCAAGTGTATGTTCTTCCTGTGTTCATTTCATGATTTCTTATTAGTTCGGTGTATCACCCTAGTGTAGTCTTTTAATTTATGCATCTCTTCCCTCTTTCCTCTCAAAGAAGTAATAGTTTAGGTGATACCCAAAGGAAGCCAGCCTTCTCCAGAGGTTCATTTCAGCCATAGGTGACCCATAGCCTTGAAATAATCCCATGTTGCTCTAGAATGATCAATTTCTTGTAAACTTTGCGCAAGGTGCAATTCTAGGTGACAACAGTTTCTGGCACGCCCAGTGGGACTGTCGAGCAGACAGTTTAAAAATTTCCATATCTATTATTGGTTTTTGATATGCAACCAGTAAGATTCAATCCTTTTGAGGTTAACATCAGCATATCATGGTGACTCTGAGCTCAAATCTCCTAGTTTCACAGACACAGGTTTTGGTATGTCTCAAAATAATTTGTTAAATCTGAATTCCCAACTCTTTGACTAAAAAGATGTTAAATAAGTACAAAGATGCTTACTATTACCCTCCATATCATGAGTATGTTGCTCCTGTACATCCATATCAAAACATTTTGGACCTGCTCCAACAGATTGACCATATCTTGTGGGATTTGAATCAAGGTCTTCACAATATGAAGATTAATGATATTAGTAAGGTGCTTGCTTTCCTATCTAGGATATTGGTTGATATCAGGATGCAGCAGGGTACCATTGTGTGACAACAAGAAGTGGTTGAGCAAGTCAACTTTTATGATCAAGAAAGAGTGGCAAAAAGAATTCGGTTCGAGGAAGGTCTTGAAAAGGAAATAGCTGCTAAGGAAGAACAAATGAAGCTACTCTCTGCTAAGGTGCAGAACACTCAAGCTTATTCAAATAATCAACGCAAACTAATGGAGGAGTTGCAAAAGAGGCAATTGGAAGAGAATATTTCCTAGCAGCTGGCTGCAAAAGAGGCTGAAAGGAGGCTAAAATTTTCTGAACAGGAGGTTCCCAAGTACAAGTTTGCCAACTTTAGGCAAATTCAGCTTCTTGAATCCCCTAGTAAGTCTTCTTAGTTTGAAATTCCAAGCTTTAAGGGGTTCAATTCGATGGAAGAGAATGTAGTACCTGAACAAGATCAGTCCATCATCCCTCAAGAGCAGCCCATAAAACTAGATGACTTACTCCTCAAGGAGAGAATTAGCAAAGTAAATCCAATGCATTTAGTTGTAGCATGTTACCAACTACGGCAAGAAAAGCTCAAACAGGAGGAGAGACAAGAAGTAGGATAGCTGACAATTGAAGACCACTTGTAGGCAGAGGGTACCCAAGTTTCACTGCAAAAGGAGCCGCATGAAGAGGAGCAATTCACTTCTTTATTTGATCAACTGCTTGGTTATGTTGAGCAAGCTGAAGAGAGCATGCAGGTTCCTGATTTATCAGTTGATTTCGAATGGCCATAGAATATTTTTGACTTGCTCAATGAGCTTCCTCAATTTGTCGATGAAGATCAAGATCTCACATGCATGATAGCATCTATTCCTGGTATGGAGCAACTAAATGATAAAATTCATCTAGATTTAATGCAAAATGATGAGTTAGATGATATCATAGAAGCTTTTTGTTCCAACATAGATGATGAACTAGTACCATATGAAAGGAAAGCATGTGATCAGCCCATTCAAGTTGGTGAGACTATTGAGGAGGTTGTTGAAGATAATGCCTTGCAGCCTGTGAACTTATTAGATGAGCTCCCCCACTTTATTGAGGAGGAGGTGTATTCTTCCATGAACAAAGAGCATAAGGAGCCACAGTTTGAAGATTTGTTTTCAATTATCCAACAGGGATATTGGATCCTTAGTCAGGAAGATCCAACCATCAAAAATGCTAATGGTTTCTTTTCAAAGACTGTTATATGATGCAAAGAATCAGGACTCCTTTCTCATTGCAGAGCTGAAAGGAAGAGCAAAGAAGATCAAAGTGTAGCAGCCAATGAACAACCTGCATGTTTCCGCCAATCAGCATCTTTCCAAGGAAAAGATGAGGTATTTAGAGATCAACAAAAGATCAGCAAGGAAAGTGCAAGCTTTGCCTTTACCAGGGGTCATCCAATCCGGTACCTAACTCAGATGGAGTCCAATACTACACCAAGAATGAATCATACACCCAAGCATGAGGGTACTACTCAGGAGGAGCGCACTCAAGTTGCCTTTCCACCTCAGAACGAGAATGTTTACATTCTATATGAAAAGGTTAGTAAGCTTGAATATGTTCTGCAAGAGATTGTGCAACCATCCGTTGAAGTGTCATGCATACTTCATTTCTCTTTAGTTGTTCTCTAGCATGGCAAACATCGTAAATTTTTAAGAAAGGGTAGTTATTTTACCCAACCTATGAATGGTTTTGTTTGATCAGTTTCTCACTGGTTAGTATAGGGTAGGTTTAGATGCAATTTACTTTCCCTAAGTGTTGTTCCAACACATGTAAACAATTTTATTTTAGTTTTTCCCTGCTTTCAATAAGTTTCCAAGTCTGTTCCAGAATTTCCCCAATGACTCCATGCCCAATGTATAGGCCTAGGCTACTGGTCTTCATGTTTAGTAGGCAAACATCTAGCAAAGGTCGCCAGAAATGTTACCTAATTTTCACCTTCAGGCTCAATTAGGCAGAATATCATGTGACAGGGGTTCCATTAGGTCTAAATGCTTCAAACCAGGGAACATATCAGTGTGAGAATGACAGGGTCCTCTCGATCCATTTATGAAATGTCTGTGTTTCCTATCGACAAGACATTTCTGCTATCATAATGATTTGTTTTTACATATAGGCAGTTTTTAGCAGGATGTTTCTATTGTTTTGGTGACTGTGGAGGCTTTTATCGGCATATGTCTTAGTTGTTGGGGTTGCATCTTACCGATCTCAACATGTCTCCCCGACTATGTATATGGTGGTTCATTGGCAGAGCTAGGTGATATCAGCATTATGTCTTAGTGAGGTTTTCTTGTCTCGCCGACTGGAGAAACAGAGTGCATCGTATCGGCATGAGTTAATGTTTTCGTGGGATGTCATGGCGATCTCCATATGTCTTACCGACTTCACACAGGTTCCCTTTAGCATGAGTTGCAGCATTGGTATATGGTCATAGCGAGTTCTCTTGGTCTTACCGACAATGTGTAAAATGGTTTTCTTTCAGCATGAGTTCACTTTTGTCTCATCGATCGGTGGGGGAAAGATGTGCTCATTGGTGTAGGTTGGGATGATAGCCGTAAGGTCTCAGCGAGTGACCTTCAGTCTCGCCGATGGAAAATAATGAAGGATCCTTGTCGGTGTAACAATTGCCTTGTCTCGGCGACTATAACAGGTCTCCCCAGAACGAAGGGCCTTCGGCATAACATATGAAGTCGCCATGAGCTCTTCTCAACTGGCGGGAGTCTCAACGAAGGAAAAGAAGGGCTCAAACAGAATGAGGGTGGGGTCGACAAGATGTCTTGCCGACCAAGCAAGCTCTCTTCGAACTCAAAGTGAACTTTCGGCAAAGTAGGGAGACTTCGATATAGAGTCTCAGTGAATGGAGTATGTCTCAGTGACAAAAGCAGATGCTGATATGATAGAAGACGCTTGGTATGAAGTCTGGCCGACAGGCCAAAGTCTCAGTGAAACAAAAGGGAGCTCAGGCAGAATGGTGGGATCGCCGTGAGGTCTCAGCGACACAAAAGGTCTTGCTAATGCAAAATGAGCCCGAGGAGGAAAAAATAGGTCAGCAAGATGTCTTCTTGACAGGAGGGAGCTCACCAAAGTATTTTGGTTTCTACAGGAGGTCATGCCGACGCTGAGGGGTCTCGCCAAAATGAAATGAAGCTCAGTGGGGGATCTCACCAACACACCAATGTCTCACCGAAGGAAATCTGGAGCCCGATGGAGTGAAATGCATTCAGGGTGATATCAATAAGCTCTTCCCGAAGCAATGAGGTTGTTCTCGGGGTAACGTGTTGCCTTCGGTAAATCGTCTCACCGACAATCGGCTGTCTTGGCGACCACAGAGGCGATATCGGTATGATCTTTTGGGCTCGCTAGGAGCTCTCAGCGACGGCTCCATGCTATGTTGATACTTGCGAGAAGATTTAATTGCATTGGGGAGACATGATTAGTGTCTCACCAATATGCGGTTCAACTGAGGAAGTTTTGACCACCCGAAGAAGCTGCGTGGATTTCACTCAGCCAATCAGAAAGATCTGAAGGTAAATCATGACAGTATAAAGAACATCAACAAGATGAAGGGCGATGTGTATCTGTTGCAGACTCAGAGCATTCAAGGTGCAGCCAAAGTAGTTCAACCAGACATGATGGGTCAAATGAATGCGGTAGCTGCAAAATATCAGAAGGCTTCTACAAGGGTAACTCTTCACCGACACACACAGCAGGGACATGCAGGCTTCAGCATTAATTTCATCCAAAAGATCTGAGGGTAGATATTTCTGAGCTCCGATATTTTTGTAAGCCCTAATGGGCCGATATTAGTTTGTATATAAGCCATTTTTTTCCTTTTTTGTAAATAGTTCTGATTACACACTCTGAAGAGTTAGTGATTTTTAATCAATCCTTTCTTAATCAATGTATGTTTTTCTGTAACTCATCTGGAATCCTGAATACAACACAAAGTTTACCTTGGAATTTTTTGTTCATGTTTGTATTGATTCTCATTTCTGTATCTTTCTTTTGAACAATGCAGGTCTTTAACTGTGTTTTATAATTCTGTGTTCATATCTTAGAGCTGTGAAATTAATTTTTCCTTCCTGAGATGTGTATGTGGGCCAAACCTGTTAGGACTAGAGCATTAAGTTTGAAAGAAGTTGCTCTAAGAATAGAAATTAGGCTTTCAAGTGTATGTTCTTCCTGTGTTCATTTCATGATTTCTTATTAGTTCGGTGTATCACCCTAGTGTAGTCTTTTAATTTATGCATCTCTTTCCTCTTTCCTCTCAAAGAAGCAATAGTTTAGGTGATACCCAAAGGAAGCCGGCCTTCTCTGGAGGTTCATTTCAGCCATAGGTGACCCACAACCTTGAAATGATCCTGTGTTGCTCTAGAATGATCAGTTTCTTGTAAACTTTGCGCAGGGTGCAATTCTAGGTTACAACATGTACAATGTGGGACAACTGAGAAGACAACAACAAAGAAAAGATCGAGATATGCCCCTATCTTTACTAGTCAAAGCACACCATGATATCATGGATCAAGGTGACCATGACAAGTGATGATAGGGAGCTCAAATGATAAACAAAAGCCAAAAGAATCAAAATATCACAATCAATTTCAAAAGTCCCTTGCCATAGGATGAAGGGGATGGATGGGATTGATGAGGTCTATTAGGAAGGATTCATCCTATTGAGACCGATGATGGATACTAACTAAAAGATCGATATGATGCAGGATATTCAAAACTGATTGGGTCTCATGATATAAGTGGATCTCATTTTTTAAGAACTAGCTAGATAAGGGCATAGCTCGATGACATGACACGAGAGAGACAAGATAGGAGACTGAGACACCCTAAAGACCTAGGGGCTCGGGGGTCAATCAAAGATTAGCATTGCCTACATGAAAGTGCAAAGCCCTCGTAGTTCGATAAAAGGTGAGCGATTGACCATGGATAAAGGTTGAAAGAGGATAATGAAGATCACGATGGATGACCAAGATAGGATGGACAAAAGCCTTGGGGGCGAATCAAATGATCAACCTTTCCTATGTGAAAGCATAGGGGCAACGTAGTTCAACAAAAGGCCAAAGAAAAATGATGGATAAAGGATGATGAGATGAAAATGATGGGACCAATATGATGAGATAGGATAGACCTAGTGGATTGGATTGGATGATAGCGATCACAAAAATCTTAGGGATAGGATAGTTATCCAAATCATCAAAATGAATTGGGGGGATGCTATGGTGGAGAGATGAATGATGAGAAAGGATAGGAGATTAAAAAGATATGCAAAAGAAGCAGAAGTGATAGCGATGGGATGAGGATAGGGATGAATGGATAAAGAGATAATCATGGGGAGATGAGAGGGATTGTTTGGATGGATTGGATAGAGGGATAAGGAGTTGGATGAGGAAAAGGTTACCAGATGGATAGAATAAAAGGGATGCTATGATGGATAGGAAGATGAGGAGGGTGAGATGGAAAGGATTGTTCGGATGAATGATGTCTCCAAGGACTATGTCACAAAGGGAGATAAGTGCCCCACTCTAAATATGTTGTGTGTCATGTAGCAGGAGGGATGCAAGATGAGTGGATGGGAAGATAAAGGAGATAACTAGAGGAGGATAGGGTGGAAGACTAAGGGAGTTTTATGGATGAATGTGGGATGTTGGGATAAGGAAGGGAGACCAATGGTAGCATGATGGGTCGATAAAGAAGGTAGAGGATGCAGATAAGGATTAGGATAGTGTATGGATGGGGGGAATGTATGCCAAGAGGTGTCTAAAGAACATTTATATGTTTTCCCCTATCTAGATCAAGATCACAAGGAGAATGAAAGGATTGTGTTAAATGGGATATGACAGGTGGGATATGGAAGATATGTTAGATGCAGGAGAGGGGTGAAGGGGATGCAAATGATGGATGAAGGGGATGAAGTTTCCCCCAAGTACAGAAGTAAGATGGATGGGGGATTTACACATGATGCCTGTTTGCCAGGTTTTCATCATGGTACTTATCCAAGGCACTTGTTTTCCAAGTTTTCACCATTGGATGAATTATTTCTCTTTACTCTTTATTTTTCTAATTTTTGACATTTTTATTATTTATTTATTTATTTATTAATTTGAATTTTTTGGATTTTTTTATTTTTTGGGGATAGCATGTGGATGGAGATGGATAAGGATAGGGGTGTGGATGAGGGGATTTAGAAGATAGGCGATGAAGCATCAAGTTCCATACGAGGTATTAAGAGCCCATGTGTGAAGTGATTGTTGGATGTTGGTACAACCTTAGTAGAATAAATGGATTATGCAAGAGGATGAATTAGAGGGATTCAACAGGGTAGATATGCAGGATAATGGATGGGATGATGGAAAGGGTATGTATGGAACGATGGGGTGGATGTATGATGGTGAGATGTGTTCAAGACCAACATTGGCACATGCGGTTGTGTATGTGAAAGGATAGGAGGGTTAATGGATGGAGAATGTGGGCATAATGGAGGAGATGGGATAGTGAATTTTGAGACATAAGGAACCAAAATAGATTTAGGTGATGAAGGGGGTGTATGATTAGCTTTTGGATTAGGAACTTTGGATGTTGCTATAGATTTTTTAGTTGAAGGTATTGCATCTTTTTTCTTTAGGATCCACATGGTTTTGATCTTTGCTTTGATGGGCCTTTGTGGCCTATGGGTTTGATTTGGATTTTGGATTTGATTTTTATTTTCATCAGCATGCCTTTTAGAGGGGACATGAGGAGCTTTTGATTCATGTGGATGTTTGGATTTATGCATTTTTTCTTTAGCATCCAAAGTGCTTTTGATAGCAATGGGATGGGTGCGAGGAGATGGATGATGTGGACCGATGGAGGTAGGATTATGAGGATTATGTGTAGATGGAAGAAGTGTAGGTATGTTCCTTTGTTGATCCTGATTAGGGGACATGAGAGTGGGATGTTGATGATGGGTGATATGGATAGGTGATGGATGGATAAAAGGATGAATAGGACAAGATGGAGGAGATGATTTTGGGATATAAGGGCCCAAAATAGATGTAGGACATGGAGGAAATATGGACAAAGTAGATGGAGGATGGGAGATGGTGGATGGAGGGATGTAAGGACCCAAAATGGATAGAGCAGATGAAGGGGGAATATGGACGGTTGTTTTGAGGTGATATGATGGAGGAGGGTGGATGGAAATGAATGATTTGGCAGAACGATGGGAAGAGCCTATATTTATTTTGGAAGAGGCTCGTTAAGAACATCTAGAGGTTGTACCAACATCTTTACATTGTGAGTCTTGAGAAATATGTCCAAGAACTTGCATACAGATTTGTTCTTTGACCTAGATGGGCTCTAAAATACATTGCTCATGAAGGCCTAAACCTTTTCCTTGATAGTTCATGTTCTTGAGCATTCAATCCATGATAGGATTTCTGTTATTATGGAAGAATGATGTGAGTCCATTATTAGGTGGGGGATGATGGGTAGCATATACACTTTTTTTTTTTTCTACAAGGAGACCACCATGGAAGAATGTGAGAGTACCAAGGGGATATACAAGTGGTGAGGGGATAGTAGGTTTAGGCGACAATGGAGGATCATGAGATGGAGATGATGGGATATCAGCATCTTGATCGGGACAAGGTAGTAGTAAGGGATCAAGAGAGGGATTAGGTGACATGATAGGATCTGGAATTGTGGTAGCGGGTGATAAGGGCTCATGAGATGGAGCGGTGGAATCTTGAATGTCAATGGGATCATGGTATGGAATGGATGGGGGATTATGATCTTGAGATGGACTAGATGGGACTATAGGATCTTGATGTGGAGAAGGGGATATGTTGGTATGCTTTGGATCGAGCTCTTGGCATGTTTCATTTTGTGTGGGTGGCATGATGATGGAGTCTTGGAGGGACTCTGCAAGTGGGGGAGATGGAAGGATGGGGGATTCATGAAGTTCATGGGAATGGATTTTGGTGATACCAGGGGTGGAAGGAGTGGATTAGTTTTTTGGATCTGCGATGGATTGGGAGGATCTAGGTGTAAGAGGAGTGGATTGGACTTGGTTATCTTTGATGGGCTCTTCAAATCTCAAAGTAGGAGATGGAGGCTTAGTGGATTAAAAGGATGTGATGGTTTTGACGGTTTAAGTGGTGCTAGGGGTGGTAGCATTAATGATAGTCATGGGCTAGAGAGGGGTCTCATCATTAATGACCATGGATGATGGATTGGGATGGCATGGTTCCACGCTTTCAAGTGGTGGAGTTGGGGATGTTTTCTTTGTCATAAGTCCTTGGAGAACTTCTGGAGTGACAAACTTGCATATTCTAGGTTTAGATGACGAAGTAGAAGTGGATGAAGGATTGGGGATTGGGGGAGGATTGGGATTAGATGGGGGAATGGGATTGGATGTAGGACTGGGAGTAGATGGAGGACTAGGATTGGATGGATGGTTAAGGTAGGGATATTGGAATGATGAATTAGGATTATAGTAAGGATATTGGTATGGTGGATTAGGATGGGAAGATAGAGATGGCAGATTGAGATAGGGAGACGTGGATGACATATTAGGATAAGTAGATGTGGATGTTGGATTAGGATGAGCAGACTGGTAAGGAGGATTATGATAAGGGGACATGGATGGGGGATTTTGATAGGGATACCAGAATGGCAGATTAGGATAAGAGGATGATGTAGATGAAGGATATGACAAATATACGGATGGGGAAGGTACTGGATATCCCTTGTCAAAGGTAGCATAAGGAGCGTGATTAGGAATGGATGAAGGCATAATGGGATTGCTTGAAGGGATGATTGGATTTTGGAAAGTGGGTGGAGAAAGCTTACTAGCAATGATAGCGTCAAGGGGATCTATATCATATTATTCTTGATCAACAAGACTTTTGTTATTGTCATCGACGTAATTAGGGTTTCCCTTGACTACTATTGATGGAGGATAAGGATTCATGATGATGAAAGGATAAATAGAATGGGTCAAATATTTTGGATGGAAATGGACTAAAGATCAAATCAAGATTTAGGTCAAGCTCAAAGCGAGATTGGATTAAAGCTCATATTAGGATTGATTCTTATGATCGGATTTGATTACCAAAGGATGATCTTAACACCGGATCTGCTTCGAGATGGAAGTAGATTAATTGGGTCGAAGGTGATTGGATAAGGATGCAATTAGATTAGATTGGATAACATTGATCGATGATTGATAAGATTGAATAATGGATCAGATAGGAAGATGAAAGGGATTGGAAAACCCCATTCAGAGATTACCTAGGTGACTTAGGATATTGATTGATCAGATTAAAGGATAAATAGATAATTGTGGCACCAAATTCACTTTGAGATTGAAAGTGGATTGATTGGGCTGATGATGATGATTAACTCAAGAAAAATGATAATCCTAAGAAGATGTTGAGGATGATGATCAATTCAGACACCTAGGTCAATTTGGATAATAACCTGAAACAAAGTTTAGGGGATTTGAATGGGGAAAATGATGATCTAATTGGGGAAATGGATGATAGAAATGGACGAACGACTGCTTGGAATGAGAGGAGGGTCAGAATAGATGAAAGATTACTCTGAATGATTAAACGGATGATCGAGAGCGATGAATGATTACTCAAAACAAGTAAACAACTTCTCACAACAGATGAATGATTACTCGAAATGAGAGAAGGAGGTTCAAAATAGATGAATGATTGGTCGGAAAAAGGAAATGATTATTCAGAACAGTTGAACGAGAGTTTGAAATGATAGAAGGATGTCCGAAATGGATGAATTTTTACAAGGAATGAGTAAACAAATGATTGAAAATGGTGAACGATAGTTCAAAATGAGGAGAACGAATGTTTGGGATGGATGAATGAAAGCTTGAAATGAGTAAACAATTGATCAGAATGGATGGGCGAATGCTCGAATTGGGAGACCTACTCTTGGAATGGATGAAAGGATACTCATAATGAGGTAAATAATGCTCGAGATGTGAAGAAGGGTGCCCAAAATGATCGAACAAAGGGTGAAATCAGTTGTTTGAGGGGCAGGTTTTCCCAAGGTAGGGCAAGTGTAGATTAGTATTTTGGTTAAAGCTCAGATTGGGAGTAGATTAAAGCTCAGATTAGGAATGGATTGAAGCTCAGATTAGGATTATTGTAGGATTTGATGGGATTTATTCTACACCAAGTTCAAGGGTTTAAAGGATGTAAGGTACTGACAATCAGATTTTTCCAGATTTGGCAATTTTCAAAAATTATCAAATTTTGCCATTTTAGGAAACTTCACAGACATACCTTTGAGAGTCCAATTTTTTCCCAAAAAATACTCAAAACTAAGATAGGATGAATTTCCAACTAACATCCCAAATTTGAGACATGCATTCTGAGTTATTAACGAAAATGATTTTTCAAAAACTAAAAACAAACACTAAATTGTGATTTTGAGGGTCAAGATGAAAGTTTGGAGCCTCAAAAATGCATCAAAACAGGGTCCAACCAACATAAATTCTATTAGAAATTCACATGCCACCTCATAACGTAACCACCTATAAAATTTCAGCCCATTCGGACACCTGAGTCAAAAGTTATGGCCTCTCGAAGTTTCGACATAAAAATCAAAACCCTCAAAATGAAGTCTAGATGAGTGGGATTGATTATTTGATGATAGATATGGACTCTAATGATGTTCTAAGAAACACCTATATGGTTTTTTTGATGAAACGATGAATTATGAAAAAGTGTTGATGACGGGCAAATGGGTGCTCAAAACGACTAAACAAAGGGTGAAAAATGTTGTTTTTGGGCGGGTTTACCCCTCTATTTTGGGAAGGTTCGCCCCTTGGTGGGAAGATCTACCCCTCTATCGGCAGGTCTACCTCTTGGCAAGGTTAGGTCTTCCTATCTAAGGGCGGGTCTGCCTATTCAGTGAAAAATAGGCAAAAACAACTGTTGGGGGCAAGTATGCCTATTCAAGGGCAGGTCCGCCCATCCAAGGGCAGCTCTGCCCAACTAAAAAGGGTAGGTCCCCCTATCCAAGGGTAGGTCTTCCCATCCAAGGGCAGGTCCACCTATTCAATGAAAAATGGGAAAAAAATAGTTGTTTAGAATGGGTAAACGGACACATGAAACGAGGAAATGGATGCTCAGATCGAGGGGATGAATGTTCATAATAGGGAATGGATTCTCGAAACAAATGTACGAATGTTCATAATGGGGAGATGAGTGATCAAAATGATGAAACAGGTGCTTAGAATGATGAAACAGATGATAAAACTGACTATTCAAGGGACAGGCACACCTATCCAAGGGTAGGTCCACCCCTACAAGGGCAGGTATGCCCCTACTAGGGCAGGTACACTTGTTTGACAAAAAGTTGAGAAAATCTGACAAAAATAGGTTGAAAAAGGGCTAAGACAAAGGGTAGGTTCACCCCTAGTAGGGAAAGTCCACCCCTCTACACAAATCTGAACTTTATTTTTGTAAAAATGACTATGGAAAAGAACTCAAAACACAACAAACAACACTTAGAGGATAAGGATGACTTGACTATACAAAAAATCACTGGTTTTGCACAAAGAAAACAATTCAAACAACATGATCCTAAGATTAGTAGAATGGGTTTGGCCAACAAAGTCTTCTATGTAGGATAAACATGGTGGCTAGGGAGTCCTCGATATACACTCAGTATGTGGGGCCCAAACCATGAACACCAGCCCATCACAAGTATGAGTTGGGAACCTTAGTGAAATACTAAAGGCTCAGACCCACTCTTCACGTCATCCCGACACTTCACCAATAACGATGTGGTTATATTGGGGTACAAAATTGGCCTCCCCCTTTGTATACCCTGCCGGTATGCGTGGTTGGGATCGTCCCTTGGGGTGATGAAATCTTCAAGCAGGTCCCCTAAGAAAAAGAAGAAATGGGTGACTCAAAGGATTTGGTAGACTATGATTTCTCATCACCCAAGACCACCAAATGGTGCAAGGGGATTGGATACGTCAATAGCCTACCACAAACATGACACACAAAGTAAATTTGACCCCTCCTAGTTAAGTTATGTGCCTAAACTAATGAAAAATGATAACAAGCACTTGATAAATGCTTTAAAAAAGGATGGCCCTACAAGAAATTTGTTAGAAATTTGTTTTTCATTTTCCACCAAATGCTAATCAAATCCTTGCATAGACACAAATAGCCCACATTAGGGGGTTAGAAATACTCAAAATAGAAGAAAAAGATGCTTAAAATGTAGTTTTTACCTTCTGGAAAATATTGTTTTGGGCAGGTCCGCCCCTCTGTTTGGGCAAGTCCACCCCTTGGCAAGGGCAGGTTTTCCCCTATGTTGAAAATTGGAAAACCTGTTGTTTTTGGGTTCTGTGAAGGGTAGGTCCACCTCTATAAGGGAAAGTCCACCCCTTGGTGGGTAGGTCCGCCCCTCTGCAAGGGCAGGTCCACCTCTCTACAACATGAACCTGCAAACAGTAAACAACAAAAAACCTGAGAGCAAGAGACCCATTTGTGGGTCCCACCAGGCATGCCAAAAATGTGACCAGGTAAAAAATCATTGTTTCTAAACATGCAGCAACAACAAGAATGCAAGAAAAAATGAAGAACACCTAACACCTCAAGATTGGGCAAAACATTGAACTTGAACAGAGAAGATGGAATGTAACGATTATACCTTGTCAAGTTGTTCCTTGGTTGGCCCTTTGATCTTTGATGTTATGTATGCTCCTTGGATGGCAAATGAGATGAAGATGCAGGATGAACTTGAAAGTATGATAATGGTGGATTCAAGTGCTATGATGAAGGGAAAATATGCAAGTTGGCTAAGTATGGTTCAAATGACAAAAATGGAAAGAGTTTGGTATCAAATGGATAAGTTCCCTAAATGAGAGAAAAGAAGGGGTATTTATAGAGGTTATTGAATTCTCTAGAGAATTCAATGGTCAATATTGAGACACCATGGCCAAGATGAAGGGCTATGGTGAGTTGAGGACTCATAAGCTCTCACATCTTGACATGTGGAAGGTGAAGTGGCCAAGGATGTGATGAGGTGTAAGTGAGGTGGAATAAGGACATGTGATGGAGGTACTTGAAAGTACCTTGATGTTCCCTCTCAATGATCACATGGGGAAGAGAAGATTCCTTGGATGAATAAAAGTGAATTTTAAATTCACAATGATTGGGAGATCTTGTGGTCAAAACAAGGTTCCCAAAAAGAGAGGTGAGAAGTACCTTGGATAAAACAAGGTGCTTAAAAAGATAAGTACTTACCCACATGTGACTTGATGTGACAATTCAAAGATTATAGAAGACTTTGGCACATGTGATGTGACAAGTCAAAGGTTCTAGAACTTGCATTGGGAAGAGAAGATTCCTTGGAGGAATAAAAGTGAATTAAAAATTCACATGGGGAAGAGAGGAGCCTTGGATGAATAAAAAAGAATTAAAAATTCCTTAGGGGATGGGGAGAGTTGACCAAGGTACTGATTAGACTTAACTGATCAGTAATTAGAGGATAATTAGGGGTTAATGAAGATTAGAAGCTAACTTGCAAAAGTTGGAGGATGTGACACATCCTAATGAAGGATTAGGCATGTGCACATCCCTAATGAAGAGATTAGGAGATTGATTGAGATTAAGAAAAGGATATGACATGTGAGGAATTAAATAAATGTCATATTTATTTAATTCATTTGATGAAAAAGGGATTGAAGAGTAAGGTATTTTATTATTTAACAAGATACCTTAGGGATTAGAAGAACTTTAGAAGGTATTAATTAAATAATAGCGATATTACTTAATTAATGCAAATAAGAGGATGTTTAGATGAAAAGGTACAAATTTGGATAAATGAAAGTGTCCAAATTTGGATGTCTACACCTACATCTTGAAACAAATGAAGGACCTAAGTTCCCTCCATCAAGTGGACCTAGTTCCTCTAAATATCCACATCCTCAACCATTTTATGATAACAAAGTTACAACCACACCAATAAACCTTGAAGAAACATATGGAAAAGGCTTTACCATTTTAAGCAAACAAGGATGTGATACCACAACCAAACATAACATTCACCAACTTTTAGAACAGAAACCAACAGAAGAAAAAATAATAGGATTAGAATATCAAGATCCTCCTCACGCTGATAAGCCTCCTTTTGAACATCGGAGACTTCAAGATGATGGTATAGTGATCTTTGATTCTCCTCCTAACTTGAACATTCTCCTTCCATGTGAACAACCATTACCTAATTCTAATGACAAGGATGCTAGGATCCCCATGGGTCCTCTTCCTCCTTCCATCCATGAAAAAGGTGAAACTAGTAAACGAAATCAACCTTACAAATTGAAGAAACTAAAGTTTCCTCTCTATCCACCACCTGAATATGAAAGCAGACTCCAAATGCTTTTAAACAAAGGTCTTATAATCTTACCACCTTCAAATAGGTTGGTCACCCATCCTAAATATTCTAACATACCATATTACAAACATCATTGTGTCCTTGGACACCGAACTGATGAATGTCAGACATTGAAGGACATACTGAATAAGTACCACTTCACTGATACTGACTGCTTTCCTATCATCCCTTAAAACAAAATCCCCTCACCATGCCATAGTGGTAGAATTTTCTATTCTCACTATTGCATGATCATTTTGTATCACCCACCTCAGATCATTCTTCCCCTATGCTCAGTGGGGCCAAGATGTTGTTAGCTTTGTCCTCGTAATGCATTTGTCTTTGTCTCTTAACTATGTTATTCATTTTTCACTTATATTGCTTAAGATTTCAAATTCAATAGCTCGGTTAATGGTTGACTTACATTTGCATTACTAGTTCCTTTTACATTTTTTTTCTTTGATTTGATTGTATGTGGGTATCCTATTCCCTAGTAATGTGCATTTGATGTTCTCTCTCTTTGTGAAATTCTTCTATTTTTACCTCTATTCTTCTATATATCGCACATCTTACCCTTTATTTTACGCTTTTGTTTTATGTTTTTCCTTTAGGGGATGACGCAACACATTGAGATTCCCTATGTCTCTTCCATGTTGATCCAAATGGTCCCTTTTCCTTTTCCTTTTTTCTCTTTTTTTGTATTTTTCCTTTTGGGGATGATGCAAGGCATTGAGACAACAATGTCTCTTCCATGTTGACCCAAAACGGATCTTATTTGTCTTTTGTTTTCACTCTCTTTGTGTCATTCTTCCAGTTTTATGTGTATTTGGGAAATGATGACAGTTATGAGCTCTTTAATCAAAACATTGCAGCAACGAACATATTGATCCCAAATCCCTAGATACCTTATGTGTTTGTTGTGTCCCTTTCTAGGGGGCAACCTCCTTTTCTTTTGTTTTCTTTTTCCCTTACATGAAGCAACCTAAATTAGAAACATATGACTTGGCATAGGGTCTTTCCAAGTTGTCTCTCATGTCTTATTTTCTATTTTGTATTTTTCCTTTGCTACTTTAAAGTAATTTCTCACAGAACGGTGTGTAGCAATTCCTTTAAAGTGGGGGGCATACATTGGCATCATCTCATTTACATTATTGGTTCTTAGTGTAGCCTTGTCACTTCATACAATGCATTCGTCACTTTGTGGATGACATTGGGTATGATTTCCTTCATAAGTGTGATCTATCTTATCATATTACATTCCTCTTAGTGGCCTAATGCGACACACTACATCCCCTAAGTTATGAATATACTATTCTTTGATTGGTCCTCTCTTGGAGACATTAGACACAATGTTCCCTAAGTGGCAAACCTTGCATGAACTTAACAAGATTCATTTGAACATCTTTTACATTTTGTATCTTTGCCACCTTGCATAACATAACTTACATGCCTGTGGTACCCTTGCTCTTTGTTCATGGGTTCTAAGCATATGAAGCTTTGCTTGTCTCATGAAGCACGAATTGACATTTTTACCTTATGGCACCTTGTTAAAGTTATCAAGAGGTATAACTTTAATATGGTTGGGCAGGAATCCCATTCAACGGTACGACTTTCCCCATAGCCACCTATGTGTTTGTGAGTACATACCTTTTGGGTCTTCTCACCTAGCAGATCGACATGAGTTTTGTCACCCCAAAGTGAGTATGCATTCTCTTTTTCTCACAAACAACCTAGATCTTATCCACAATGAGTTGGAAAAATGATCAAAGCTTGATCCGATTCTCCTCCTTTCTCGTATGTGTTCCTTTGTTCTTATGTTTAGTTTTCCATGGGATCTTCATCCTAGGCACTTGATCATCCCTCTTGATCATTGTCATTCCATCTTGTCGACATAAGTGCAATTGGATCCTTCTCGATATGCATGGATACTTTAGTGTGAGTTTGAAGCAAGTTCATCCTCTCACTAAAGTGGGGGCTAAATGTACCATATAAAAATGGATCATTGATATTTTCGTGGTCTTTTAGGTCTTTCTCTTGTGATGTTTGAATTTTCTTGCTTTGATTTAATGTTGCAATGTAACTTATGCATTCATGTTAGGTCTTAAATATTCAAATTGTGATGTCTTGTGAAGGTGTTGTGAAGTGTTGTAACACATTTCTACACTTTTCTAGACTCTTCTTATTATAATTCAACTAAAAATCACCTTTTCATCACTTTTCAAGTCCTATTCTAAAGTTTTGTAAAGTCTTGTAACAAGATTTCACGCTTTTCTAGGCTTGTTATCACTTTTTACACCTTTCTTATGCTTTATTTGACCTCTTTATGCACTCATAGGACTTAATTAAGTGTATTTTTGAATGTAAATTTGAAAAACAACATTAAATGTGACTTAATTCCTGACACCCACTTACAAGCCCAAGGTGGGACCCATTCACCATGGGTGGTGTAACTATGAAAAAATTCTAGGTTAGCAGATTAGAGCATAATAAACCAAACCCAAAGTAAATAATGAAGCACAAAGGAGGAAATAACATCAAAACAAAGAAAGATGTCACCATATGTCTTCAACCTCCATGATTGACCTCCATTACACCTTCTCTATTTGTTGGAATATGTAGTTTCCCTCAGATTTTATGTGAGCAACCTACAACTATGCCAATACTAAAGAAAATGTTGAAGGATTTGATCACAAAATGCAATACTATGCAACTATGCAACTAGTAAGAAAAAACTAAAGTATGCCAAAATGCCAAAATACCAAAATTCCAAGAGTGCCTAAAACAAGATTGCATGAGGTGACAAAATGAAAGCAAAATTTCCTTTTTATAGAAAATGCAATTTTGGATGAATGGCCAAGATTAAAAGTTGACAAATTCCCTAGAATCAATGGAAAAGATTCAATATGACAACCCACAATTAGGGTTATGGAAACATTAGGGTGAATTTAAAATGAGTGGACAAGATTTGATTTGGAAAAATCAAATCAAGGGACAAGATTGCATGTGACAAGAAGATAAGGATGGCACATAAAAAGAGGGAGCTAGAAAATCAAATAATATTAGAAAAATTACTTGATTTATGGAGGAAAATACTATTTTGAATTAAAAATTAATTTAATTCAAAAAGGTGGAGTCATGTGATAGTAAATAATTAATTTGAATTATTTACTAAAAGAGGGAAAATTAGAAAGTGAGACGATTTTAAATAAATGTCTTTATTTAAAATGGAGAAAATGCCAAGGTGGATAATAATTAAATAAATTGAAGAATTTATTTAATTATGAGAAGACATTAGAAATTAATGACATATTTAAATAAATAAGTAAAATTTATTTATTTAAATAATCCAGTTCTAAGAATTAATGGACCGAGATAATTAAATCAATTTAGGAATTTATTTAATTATTGAAATACATTAGAGAATTAGTGACACATTTAAATAAATAAATAAAATTTATTTAGTTAAATAATCAAGAGGAATAAAAGACATGAATTAATTAAATAATTATGAATTATTTAATTAATAGTTGAATTGGGACTATAGACGAAATATGATAAGAGATAGAAAAATGTTGTTTGTGGTTCTAGGCCATGTTTATGTGTCTACAGGTGCCAAATGAGTCCCTCTTGGCTCCAAATTCAAAATAATTCAAAATTCCTTTCGGGTTTTTATTTAAAAATACCTTATGTCAGCCTATGATGAGGTATTATTGGGTTATTAGGGCATAAATGTGTATAAATAAGTGTTTTTCTTCTCATTTCAACCCCCATTCATCAGGTTCACTAATTCACTCATTCAAGCATTCAATCATTTTACATCATTCAATAAAGCATTCATCAAGCATCTTGGAGCAGCCATTGATATATCTTCAGATTTCTTCAACAAAGTTGTGGTGAGTTTGGGACATTTACATGTTGTTTATTCATTATTCCTTTCTCATTTCATTTCATTTCTTTATTAAGGGTTTGATTACCAAAGTGGGATTTGACCAAGGAAAATCCCTATACTCTAACCTTTAACCATTTCCCCCATTTTGCATGTGTGCTTGCAGACTTTTGTATGCAGATTTGTCAAGCAAATAGGTGTTGAACGGTGGTCAACAAGTCAACAAAGTGTTTCAAGTCAATTAAACCTTATTTCAATCTTGGAGACAACCTACAATCCATTTTCTGCAGATTTGACTCTGTCAACGCGACAAGAAGACAAGTGTAGATCTAGAGCTACAAAGTTGACCTTTGATTTCATAGAATTTTGGAGGAGGGTTGATTCTCCATTAGTGGTGAATGAGTCCCACCTTAAGGCTAAAAAAGGTGATTTTGTCAAATTCCATTCCCGACTGTCTGAAAGTAGTTTTCAGGTGCTTTTGTTAGAAGCAATCCACTGATTTGCCATCAGTGGTGAATGAGTCCCACTAGTGATTTTTATTATTTTCCTTTATTTGAGTGAACCATTTCAATTTTGGGGTTATGTCTCTCTCCTTTTAGGTGAAAGATCCTAAGAGTGCAAGAGAAGTATATACAACCCTAAAATTGTTTGTTCAGGTTGGCAACCAATGGTCTCCTCCAACAATCCCCTTTCGCCTCTATCAACCAACTTTCCTATGACCAACCCGGTTTTTTCCTCTCCTCTGTTGGTCCCTTTCTCCAACTCTCTTTCTAACGCTCCAATAGATGTTGTAAAGAATAATTATCAACAATTAGCCTTAGAAAGCATCATAAGAAAAGGTAAAAAACTAAAGGAAAATAATAATAAAAAAATAGAAGTTATTAAAACCTACGTAAATGGTGTGGTGGTTAATGAAGAAACTGTGATAACTAACATTCAAGAATGTGAAAATAATTTAAAGAAAATGAAAGCCCCTCCATGGTCAAAAACACAATATCTACATTTGAAACTAGAAAATCTCATAAGAATCCTTTGGGATCCAGCAATCAAATGTTGAATCTTGAGAGCAATGTAGTTTCCTCTACCTTAGGTGGGGGCAAGGTGACTATCACATACAATTGTGGTGTCTCTAGTGCCACACTAACTGAGGAAATTCTTGATTCATTGAATGACATAGTCAAGAAGTGGCTTGTGTGTGTGGAAAATGTTAGTATCAAAGTAAGATAACAAAAACACACCAATGCAACATTAAACTAAAGAAAGCTAAATAAAATGAAAAGAAATCAAACAGAGCTTCTTTTGAATTGTTCCATTGTCCTTTATCTCCAGTGATTTGCTTGAAGCTGCTGCTCTCAGATTGTATAAGCAAAGCTTCTCAGAATGGCAACCTGTAGAACGAGTATGCAAAGGGAGAGTACTTCTCTATCCTATATGCTGGTGGAGTGAAATGTTGGTATACAGATATACACAGGAGCTGTGGATTATGCACAGGGGCTATGGATTATGGATGTTGTTAAAGCTATGATATGAAGATGATAGGCCATGATATGGATTGTTGATATGCTAGGCTATGCTATGCTATGATTCTAGAATGCTATGAATGCTAAAAGGTTGTGCTATGCAAATTGGCTATAGTTTTCCTGTACAAAAGCTTCTCTCTTTTCAGAGACCCAACAGTCCCTTTTACAGATTTTCACAGGCAAGAGCCTGGCTGGCAAAGATCAATGGCTGTGAGATTGTCTAGTAATTTTGAATGGTGAGAGATGGAGAGGTTGAGAGGAAGATGGAAGATGTTGGGAGGTTGGAGAGAAGAACGGAGGTTTGTCTTCAACCCATGGGAACAACTTTGCTCAGAAACAGAGAAATTTGTTAATTTTCTATTTTGAAGTTATTTCACGGTTGTTGAAGATAATCCAAATTAAATAAATAAATTTATTTAATTTTATGTGAGTTTGATATTTGATTTTAGGACTATAGAAGACTCAATTAAATGTTTATAATATTTAATTGTGAATAGACTTTAGAAGAATTAATTAAATATTTGGAATATTTAATTGTGAATAGAGGATTTTTAGAAGAGAAGAATATTTAATCTTTATTTGAATAAAATATTCAAGCCAAGATTATATGATAATTAATATAAATAAATCATAATGTTTATTTAATTAATTAAGAAATGGATAAAAAGTGATTAAATAAACTTATTTATTTAATCAAAATGAAAGAATGAACAATATAAATAAATTATTTAGATTTATTTATACGCAGATTGAATTCAGAGATTTAATTAAATATTTAAAATATTTAATTAATTACCAGATTTGTGATGTGGCCATTTTTAGATGTATACATTTTTCCCCTCTTTGAAGTGATGTGTTTTACGCATTGCTTCAAAGAATTTTAAATTTTCCCCAGATGCTAATTGTCGAATGTTGATAGGTATATGCCCCCACCAACGCTGAATCGATAAGATTTTGATTTTTGTGAAAAATTTTGAATTTTGAGATTTTTTGGAATTTTTTTGATTTTATGATTTTTAAGATGTCGATTCATCGTTTGAAAATGATGATGTGAAGAAATATATGTGGAAAGACGTGAGATGAAAAATTGATGACTTAGATTGCCCCTGCAATGATAGAGTGTGATAAAATGCCCCAATTTGCCTTTAAATAGGTAAAAAATGTCATTTTCCATGTCATTTTCCATTTTAACCTAGTAAAAATTGTAATTTTTGAGCTCTGGAGTAAGAAAGATGGCACTTCCTATCCACCAGCACCGTTTTGAGTGCATCCGATGACATCAGCAGCCGGCACACTATGGACCCACGATATGTACCCCGTTAAACTTTCAGTGTTTGGAAATTTTTTGTTTAGGGCACATTTTCCAACATTTATGTTCCTTTATGCACTCTTTTAGCACCCTTCAGTCTTTTTGTAGCGCCCTTTAAGTTTTCCATAGCGCCCATAATTTTTTAGCACCGATGAGAATTTTTGTAGCGCTCATGATGATTTCTATAGTGCCCTTCATTCCTTAGTGCCCATTATGATTTTTGTAGCGCCCATGATGATTTCTGCAGCGCCCATGATGATTTCTGCAGTGCCCATGATTTGATGTTGTTTTGTGTGATAAATTTTGATGTTGTTTTGTGTGATAAATTTGTTCCCAAGGTTGTTGGAAAACAAATAATAGCTGATAAATTTGCTTTCAAGTTAATGAAAAATAAATAGTTGTTTGATAAGTTTGCTTCTAAGGTTGTTAAAAAAATATAGGATTGTGATAAATTTTCTTTCCATGATGATGAAAAACAAATAGGTTGATAAGTATGCTTCTAAAGTTGTTAAAAACAAATAGGATTTTGATAAATTTGTTTTGCATGATGATGAAAAACAAATAGGTGTTTGATAAGTTTTCTTCTAAAGTTGTTAAAAACAAACAGGATTTTGATAAATTTTCTTTCCATGAAAATGAAAAACAAATAGGTTGATATTTAGATTTGATTGATTTGTCTTGATGAGTTGACATTGATTTTGCTTTGACTTGATGATTCTTCCTATTCAATAGGAGAGATTGGGTGTCTTGCAGCTACAGGAGAAATTCCCAAAGACATGGAGATTGATTCCACAGCTTGTACAGGTGGATAGAGATGTGATTGAGGCATGCGGACTGACCTCATTACTTGAGATGCCTGAGGTGCATCTAAATAGAGCCTTATTGACAGCACTTGCAGAGAGGTGGCATAGTGACACTAACACCTTTCATTTACCGACAGGAGAGATTACCATGACTCCTAAGGATGTATATCGCATCTTGAGGATTCCAGTGATGGGTGAGATAGTGAGATTTGACAGCTAGGAGGTGGGAGGTATTGATGCTTTGAGGCGGATATTCAGAGATGATCATATTATGGGATATTATATCTCATGGGTAGAGATGATGGATTTGTATGCACCCTTACCCTCTGTACTTGTAGGCTTCATTGGAGGTTTTTTGTGCCCCGACCATAGGTCGAAGGGTTTTGCAGTTGGGTGGGGTCGTGTACTTGAGAGTATGGTGATGCAGGGTACACAATATGCTTGGGGATCGTGCATGCTTGCACATTTATATGATGAGCTACACCATATTGTGTATGGTGGAGGCTAGAGTTTAGTTGTTGGTTGTTCACTTTTACAGATATGGGCATGGGAGCTTTTTACCATTATGTGACCATTGACTCATGGACGACGGCCTATCAGTCGACTGTACAGATTCAGATATATTGATGTCATTGCTCAACTAAGACTAGGCAAACTGGATCATTGGCAACGTCTTTTGGATGATCTTGATACAGTATGTTGGAGGCCCTATGTAGATTGTGAGGCATGGCCAGAGGATTCTAGGGAGATGCCCTATGTCTTTACCGCTAGATATTTGATTGGCTGTACTCCTGGGATTATTGAGAGGTTTCTTCTTGGTTGGGTGTGGTGACAGTATGGTCGGCCTCAGGGTTCTTCTATTTATGCGCGTCGGCAGTAGGAGATTACAGTGTGGGGTCTGCAGATTTCATATGATGCAACAGTGGCAGAGTTTACCAGTTTGGGAGCACAGATGTGGGAGTAGAGAGCTGATATGCTTGATGGGTGAATGACTCCAGAGTATGGTTAGTATGTGCTAGAACATCTTGCACCATGATTATTTGATCCTGATGAGCTTGCTGCTCCAGTTGCAGAGCAAAGACCACATATAGGGGGACATAGGCATCAGCGAGAGGCGGCTTCAGAGGGTGATGACTCTGAGGAGGATGATGATGATGAGTCAGATGGAGATGGAGATGGCAGTGATGAGGAGAGTGGGGGTGATAGTGGCAGAGGTAGTGGTAGAGGTAGTGGCAGAGGTGGTAGCAGAGGTGGATCGCGGATGAGACATTTAGCTCCATCGTCTTCAGTAGATCTAGTGGGGCCGAGTCAGATAGCTACCTTGCAGAGTAGAGTATAGAGCTTACAAGGTCAGCTAGCACAGGCGGAGGCCTTAATCACATAGCTATAGGGACAATTGACGATAGTGACAGCCGAGAGAGATACAGCCAAATGGCAAAGTGAGGAGGCCATGGCCCTTGCTGATAGTTTATAGAGAACAATAGCAGGTACCTCAATCAGTGGCATGATGATAGAGGTGACCAGAGCCACCTGGGAGGAAGAGTTCTATAGGACCAAGTACCATGATACAGTGCCACCTAAGTGGAGAGTGAGTTATACACAGTCTCGATCTACACATTGTCGCTCTCAGGCTACCAGCAAGGGTGTGTCACAGCCATTACCTCTAGGAGGTTCATCAGGGGCAGGTGGAGTGGGTCCATCAGGTGTAGGTGGGACAGGTCCTAGACCAGCACCATCAGAGGATAGCACTTCATAGTGCTTTTTATATGATGTCCTATTGATACTCTATTGAGACATTTGTATACACACTAATATGATCCCATTTTTGATGATGTATATCATGTGACACCTTTGTACATTTTGACATCCATTTCTGAGATATATGGTATGCAGCAATGATTCCTTATGTGATGAATGTGTCTATTTTCTATATGCATGATGTTTTATGTGATGGTTTCACAATGTTATGCTCATGATGTATATGTATGCATGATTTTTGGATATGAAAATGAAAGTGTAATGCTATGATATGATTGCAATCTATTGATGAATGATTTTATGAATATGAATGTGAAATGATGGATGGTACATTTTATGAATGCCCATGAATGTTTTTATTATGATGTATGCTTTGTTTTTATGATTTTCTGATGCAAATATGTATGAAAAATGTATGTGATTATTTTTTTGTGAATGTCAAAATGTACTCAGTCATTTATTGGAAAGATATGAAATATTTGATACTTTGCCAGTTTTTGGGGAAATCTATAAATGCAAAATGCTGATTCTAAAATGAATGTAATCTATACTAACCATGCAGGGTATCTGTACAATATTTCCTTTCTGAGAGCTTATTTGTGCTTTTTGTGTCATCATAGAGCATTAAAATGTTGAAAGTTAATACAAGCATCAAAGGGTATGTTAGCACCAGTGATGACCTGAGTATTGCTTTCATGATTTTTAATATAGCAAGTTAATACAAGCATCTAGGTATAATTGAACCAAGATGACTTGAGTATCGCTTGCATAAACAGACAAGAGTTAACTCATTTCCCATGCAAATTCTGAAATGTCATCAATGGTAGTTAGTAGAGCATGTCTCACGACCAATTTGCATAGTACTAATGATTTACTCACAAACAACAGACAAAGAAAAATCATACTCCTTCCTTGCTTTTCTAGTTCAGTACATCATCAAATTGCTCCAGAAATATGATAGAAAATCAACCAACAATTCAAACTTTGCCTAAAGTATTTCAAACATTATTCAGATTAAGATCATCCAACTTGGTTATCAACATTGATGTTTGTGTTTTGGTTAACATTATTTTGACCATGTTGTTTGATTTCATTGGCATTGAGTGATCGTTTTGATGTTGTGGTTGATTTGATGCGTCAATGTATGTTGCATTTTGGCAAACCGTCTTTTGTCCGTTTGTGATATTCTAAAAGCTTGTTGCCCCTCTCTTGTGTAGTTTGTGTTTCTACCCCCAGTGTAAACACAACCTGAATATTATGGATATGTACAAATTTCATCAAGCCATGATGAAATACAAGAATTCCTATTGCATGATATGGATATGATAGATATGGATAGATGATGTCATAAAGCGAATGCAACACATAAGCTAATAGATAAAGGAGCCCATTTTAATCACAAGTAGTGCCTATTTTCCAGGTTTTTACCACTTGTTTTTATTGCACTTTTTTAAAGACTTTTTCTAATTTTTATGTATTTTTTCAGGACTTTTTCTTATTTTTATGTATTTTTTCAGGACTTTTTCTAATTTTTATGATATTTTTTCAGGACTTCTTCTAGGACTTTTTCTTATTTTTATGTATTTTTTCAGGACTTTTTCTAATTTTTATGTATTTTTTTAGGACTTTTTCTGATTTTTATGTATTTAGACATAGAACTTCTTCAAATGAATGTTGTTGATTGGTTCTTCAAACAGGTCCCCTTCTAACGTAGATAACTAATATGCTCCAGAACCGTATGCTATAATGATGACAAATGGACCAAGCTAATTTGGTTCAAATTTTCCTTTCTTTTCTCTGTCTTGCTGATTGCGTGGATTTTCTTTCAAGACTAAGTCACCTACTTGAAATGTCTGTGGTTTAACTCTGTGATTGTAGCTACGAGACATAACTTGTTGATAACCCTTCAAATGATCAGCTGCATGTTGACGTCTTTCATCTAACAATTTGAGCTCTTGCAGATGAGATACTTGATAATCTTCGGCATTTATCAATCCTTTGAGTGAGACCCTAAGTGAAGGTATTTCAACCTCTAATGGTAAGATCACTTCTGCTCCATAGACCAAGGCATATGGGGTAGCTCCTATTGGTGTGCGAATGTTGGTTTTGTATGCCCACAAAGCTGGATTTAAATGGACATGCCTATCATGACCAGAATCATTTACCGTCTTCTTCAAGACCTTCAAGATTGTTTTGTTTGAAGCTTCTACTTGACCATTTCCTTGTGGATAGTAAGGTGTAGAGAACCTATGTTGGATGTGAAATCTTCCACAAAGTTCATCAACATCCTGATTCTTGAAAGGCCTCCCATTATCAGTGATTATAGAATTAGGAATTTGATATCGGCAGATGATGTAATTCAGGATAAATGAAGAGATTTTTTTACCAGTCATGGTCATCAAAGGAACAACTTCGATCCATTTTGTAAAATATTCTATAGTCGTGATGTGAATTTATGCCCATTTGATGATGAAGGATGAATTTTTCCAACAAGATCTAGTCCCCACTGAGAAAAAGGCCATGTTGGAGTGAAAGGTTGCAATTCCTGTGTAGGTACATGAATAAGATTCCCATGGATCTGGCATTTAGAACATTTCTTGACAAAAGTAAAATATTCTCTCTCCATGGTAGGCCAATAATATCTCATTCTAACAAGTTTCTTGGCTAAGGTAAAACCACTTGAATAAGTTCCACAAATACCACCATGAACCTCTTGTAAGGATTTTTCAGATTCGTCACGTTCAAGACATCGAAGGAGCATCCAACAAGACCGCATTGGTAAAGCATATCAGTGATCAAGGTATAACGAGATGATTGGTGTATGAAATTCCTTTTTTGGTTTTGGGATAAGTCCAGAGGTAAGATGTTTTTCAGGTAGGTATAAGTCTTGCCATATAAAGGTGAATTAGAACCGGTTAAATGGCATATGACTTGGGTCTCAAGATTATCATAGGCGGAAGAAAATAATTGTTCCACCAAGAATTCGTACTACTTTTTATTTTCTGATAATTGTAACAAGGAAGCAATTGTAGCCATTGCATCTGCAGCTTTATTATCAATCCTTGGGATTTGTGAAAACTTGACTGCCACAAAATAATTTTTAAAATCATCCACCATGTTCTTGTAAGGTAATAGCTTATCATCTTTAGTCTAATAATCATCATTGATTTGATTAATGACAAGTTGTGAATCATCGTAAACTTGCAGCTCTATAATCCGCCATTCCAAGGCTATCTTCATTCCTATGAGCAATGCTTCATATTCGGCTATGTTATTTGTGCAAGAAAACATCAACCGATATGATTTTGGAATGGTATGTCCTTCAAGTGTGACAAAAAGAATCCCTACCTTCGAGCCTTGTTGCGTGTAGGATCCATCAAAGTACAATGTCCATGATTTCTTAATTGTTGCTGTGAAGACGTCTGCATCAGGAAATTCAATGTGCATTGGTTTTTCTTCTTGTAAAGGTACTTCATCCAACTGATCTACGATAACCTGTCCTTTTATAGCTCTTCGATCTACATAGTGAATGTCAAACTCACTTAAGATCATTACCCAATTTTCCAATCTTCCTGTTAAGGTAGCTTTGCTTAAGAGGTATTTTAGTGGATCAATTTTGGTTATCAGCTTAACTGTATGAGCCAACATATAGTGTCACAACTTTTGAGAAGCAAACACTACTGCTAGGCAAGCTTTTTCAATGAAAGTGTAATTTAGTTCATAACTTGTTAATGTTCTGCTGATATAGTATATGGCCCTTTCTTTTCCTGTAGAATCCTCATGTGCTAATAACGCTCCCAAAGATACTTTTGTTGCTAAGATATAGAGTATGAGTGGCTCTCCTGGAACTAGTGGAATTAGGACTGGTGGATTCATAAGATATTGCTTGATCTAATTGAATGTTGCTTAACACTTTTCTTCCCATTTGAATGGGACATTTTTATGCAATAGATGTGTAAATGGTAAGCTTTTGTCTACCAATTGAGCTATAAACCTCCTGATAGATTGTAGTCATCCTTGCAGTGATCAAAGCTGACTGATATTTCATGGTGGCGGCATGTCTATTAGAACTTGTACTTTTTCTAGATCAACCTCTATGCCCTTTTCAAAAACAATGTATCCCAGGAGTTTTCCAGATTTAATGTCGAAGACACATTTCTTTGGATTGAGTCAAACATTGAACTTCTCCATTTTGACAAAAATTTTTGACAAGATTTCTAGATGTCCTTATCTTGTGTTAGATTTGGCTAATAAGTCATCCACATAGTCTTCCATGAAGGTGTGCATCATATCATGGAAAATGGTGGTCATTGCTCTTTCATAAGTCGCTCTTGCATTCTTAAGCCCAAATCATGACATTCCAACAATAGGTACCCAAGCACATGTGAACGTTGTTTTATCTTGATCCTCTAGTGCAATCTTTAACTTGTTGTATCTTGAAAATCCATCCATTAATGAATACATTGCATGGCCAACAGTTAAATCAACAATCATATCTATGTTTGGCAAAGGGAAGTCATCTTTGGGACATGCTTTGTTCAAATCTCTGAAATTTGTACAAATTATAATCCTTCCATCCGGCTTTGAAACAGGTATGATATTGGAAATCCATTCTGCATAGTCAATAGTCCGAATGAATCCAACATCTAAAAGCTTCTTTAACTCTTCTTTAACCAATAATGCAACATGTGGATGTATTTTTCTAAGTTTTTGCTTCACAAGTTTTGCCTCTGCATTTATAGATAGATGATGCATTATCAGATTAGGATCTAACCCTGGCATATCAACATATGACCAAGCAAAATTGATTTGATTCTCCTTCAAGAACTCTATAAATTTTAGTACTTCTTCCACTGTTAATGATGCTGCAAGTTGCAAGATTTTTGGCTGCTCTGCTATACTTATGTTGATTGATTTTGTGGGCTCAATCAAAATAGAAGATCTTTCTTGATAATTTTTGGGAAGAGTGTCAAGTTTCTCATCCTTTAGTGCCTCCAAAAGGTTTTCATCGTCAGATTCGCTCTTTATTTTTCTCTTGTTGTGATCTACCACTGTCGTTTTTCGATTTTCACCGATAGATCCA
Source organism: Sequoia sempervirens (assembly GCA_007258455.2). NCBI lineage: Eukaryota > Viridiplantae > Streptophyta > Pinopsida > Cupressales > Cupressaceae > Sequoia > Sequoia sempervirens. Next base: position 46,039,788 of record VDFB02373365.1, read on the forward strand.
TCTTTTATTTCATTTATTTTCTAGCTAAGAGACTTGACACCCTCCCTATCAAAATCTTGAGTATGAGATTCTTGGATAAAACAATTGTTTTCTTCATTATATGAACAAAGGAAATTTACAATACCCTCATCATCGTGGAATGTAGGAATATGGATAGGTGCGTCGTTGTCCCAATCAATAAGTTTTGGATAAACTAAAGGTATGGAATCATTAGGTTGGGTAAGGTCTTGAACTGTCAAAGTCATGATATGATTGTCATTTTCATGATGGAAAAGGTCTATGATGGTATTCTCCTGTCGATTATCAATCTCGTTAAAATCTGAATCATCCCCACTTGAGTCACTGTCATATCGTGGTTCAAATTCAAGTGATTGTGTTCCTGAGCTTTCTCCTTGTATGAGAATGGGTGCATATTTGTGTATGGTAACAACTTGTTTGTCTCTCCAAAATTCATCGTTATAAATAGTGTCCCATTCATATTCATTGGAATCAGTGTCTGAACCTTTCTGCAATTGAAAAATTGATTCATAAAATTTTTGTAGAGTGACATCTTCATGGGGCTTATCTGAAATTGATTCTCCTTCATGAGTTTGTTTTGCTTGCTATGAAGTTGACTCTTCTATATCTTTACCATATCCAAGTCCTTTTTTATCTTTTGAATGTATTGAAATAGGTTGAATTGGCTCCACGATTCCTTCTTTTCTTTTTCCTATAGGACCATTTCCTTCATAGCCCATTCTTTGCATGATAGTATACCCTTTACCATATTGTTCGGTAGGTAACTTGATGTGCAAGAAAGATTCATCTTCGTCTTTGTATAACCAGCTTAGGATGTCCCTATCTTCGGCTTCTTCCTCGATAGTGTTAGCTTTAATGAATTGTCCATCAAACTTTGTGATTGGCACAAAATTTTGGGATGTAGAGGCTGTTGCGATCTTTTGATTTGATAGGTTGGCTGATCATGTGACCTCGGAGAAGGAGGAAAGGTAGAAAGGCATAGAAAATATTCGCCTACTCCTTTGTCTTTAAAATGTAGCTTGGTGTCAAGATTCTTTGTCAATTCTTGCAATTGGCCTTGTAGAGAAGAAGAAGCAATAAAAGCCTCCTTATTGTGCGGCACAAAGGTGTCTTGAGTTGCTCAAAGATTTGAACAAGTTTGGGTGCTATTGTAATCAGCTTGTATAGTTATTTCCTGTCCATCATACGGAAACTTGAGGCATTGATGATATGTTGATGGTACTGCCTGCATATCATGAATCCATGGGTGATCCAAAAGTATGTTATAGGAAATATCACGATCTAGAACCTGAAAAAATGTATTTTTCACAATAGGTCCCACTCTGATAGGTAGCATTATTAGTCCTTTAGAAGCTCTTTCTTCATCATCATATGCCTTGATAGTTATTTTCCTTCATGGATCAATGGAATTTTCTGATATTCCTAAGGCATGTATTAACTTTAAGGTAAAAATGTTTAAACTGGCTCCTCCATCTATCAAGACACGTCTGATTCGGTGTTTATGGATTATGACTTCAAGATAAAGCGATGAATTATGTGGATGTGTCATGGAGGCATCATCTTTTTCAAAGAATGAAATACAAGTGGGGGAAGACAAATGTCCCACTATGGCTTGAAATTTGTTTACATCTAGATCAGTGTCAACAGTTGTGTTTACAAGAGCTTCTTCTAAAATATTCTTGTGTACGGGGGATATTTTGAGAAGTTCAAGAATGGAGATTTGAGCTGATGTTTTTCTCAGTTGATCAACTAGATTATAATGACTTGGAGGAGGAATAGCTGCCTTAGATGAACTTCCTTTTAAAAAAACTTTTGCTTGTCCTCTTGTAGTTACATTAACCTGTTGATATTCTTGTTTTTCCTTGATTTTGATAACATTAACCCACTGATCATCTGCATAGATGTGGCGGATTATGTTGTCTTCCACATTATTTATGCTTTTCACTTTGGTATCTGATGTTTCCCCCTTTTGATAGTTTGGTAAAGGATCTTTGAATGCTTGATGATCATCATTGGTATGATCTTCAATTGTGATGGTGCCATTGTCAATTAAATCTTGTACTAGATTTCGCAAGGCTTGACAGTTATTTGTTCTATGACCTTTACATCGATGATAATTGCAATAATATAAGTCATTCCATGATGGTGGTTTGACTTGTGGCTCATAATCTCTTTGTGGTGGTAAGGTGATAACCTTATGATTGAGAAGCTCCTTGAGAGCAGACTCAAGAGATTGACCCAAAGTGGTAAAATTATGTCGATTTGAAAAGAATGGAGGTCTAGATGGATTTGATGTTTAGGTATTGCCAAGATTTTTATTGAAATTACCATGATTATCCTTGGTGTTTTGATTGGTCATGTTTTCTTGATTGGATTTTTGTCCTTGTTGATTGGTGTTTCCTTGTTGGTTGGTGTTTCCTTGTTGGTTGGTATTTCCTTGTTGGTTGTTTTGTGGAGCACTTGATAGGTTGAAGATAGATGATCTTGTTCATAGATTGTTTGCATCCACTATACCATCATTGACGACATTTTTATTTCTATTCCAAAACCTTGTTTTATCATTGTTGTTATAGTTGGATGAACTTGGATTATCAAGTTTTATCACTCCTCTTTTGACCAAGGCCCCTTCAATGGTGATTGTGTTTTCAATCAATTTTTCAAAGTTAGGAGGACAATGAAGATTAAGCCTGTAGCTTAATTTTATCTAGGCTATTGATGAAGATATCCATCTTTTCCTTTTAGGAACAAGACGGGAATATCGTGCAAACAATCTTCTCCATCTTTGCAAAAACGAAGTGAAAGATTCCCCTACTTTTTGTTTCACTTTATAAAGATCAAGCATGGTTATCTGGTGTTGGATGTTGTAGGCGTATTGTGATATAAACTGATTTATTAACTCCTCAAAGGTTTTGATGGGGGGAGTGATCTTAGAAAGCCACTCCATGGATTGTCCACCCAAACTTTGTGGAAACAATCGCATTTAAGTAGGTATCTTCATAAGCGAATTCTAGACTCATATTTCAGAAATCCCTCACATGTTCAATGGGGTCAATTTTCCCATTGTACCTATCAAATTTAGGGATTTCGCAATGTTTTGGAAAAGGGATCATTTTAAGACTCCTATCAAATGGATAAGGACATATGTCTTCCAAAACATACTTCTTTGTTGCACCCCCTTGCCTTTCCTTTATTTGCCCTTGTAATTCCTTTATCTGTTGAGTAAGGGCACTAAAATCATTAGGAGGAGTTTCAGGATTCTCTTTAATCCCTTCTATATCAAAATCGGAAGGTAACTTAGCTCCTTGATTAGCTAATGAAAGAAAATATCTTTCTTTGTTTCATTCTAAAATCCTTTCTATAAGAGTATGGAATTGAGGATCCTGCTCTGCTTCTTGAAGCTTTTCTTCTGTTAACTCTTCAATATGAAATGGATTCTCTTCCTTCTCACTATTATCACCCATTTTGTTTGTGGTACTTTCTCTTTCATCTTTTTCTATGTGCTTTCGAGATCTCGTGACAATAGGAATAAGCTTTGCCCCAAATTCTACTAACTTTTAATCAAAAGAATGGAATAGTGCAATTTTTTGATGGATATGAAAGTCAGGATAGAATGAAGATTCTATGACTTAAAAGATTTCTAGTCTTTAGCTTGTGTTTTTCCCTAATTGAAAGGATGAAAATCATGTTTGCGGGAATTTGAACAAAAGACCAAGAAAAATGATTTTGCACTTTATGAAGTTTGATCGTAGCTTCGTAAAAAAATGGATTTGTGAAAAATGCCTAATGTGATTGAGTTCTCTATTGCAGAAATTGATTTGGATGAGTAGAATATTCAATTGCAGGTTGGGGAATATAACAAAAAAAAATATGCTGACTGTGGTTGTGCCTTTGAGAAAGGGCTCTTCTTTGAAAGAAAGCTTGTGAGTATAATGGTTCTATAGCATAATCATCAGTGAAACCTCTAACACAAATGTGATATCGATGGATAAAGGTTCTATGTTTAAGTAAAACCTTTCGAATTTGGTACAAGAATCATCTTTTCTTCAATAGTTTCTTGTAGCTAAGGGGTTTCTTTGGCTTTTTGATTCGTTTGAGAATGGATTTCTTAACAAAGGTTGTGGATTTCCAATCTCTTAACATGAGAGTAATCAATGTAATCATGAGTTTTGGATGATCTTTACTGAATTAACGTTTTGAAGAAACATCAAGCAAGTTGTAGAATAGTTGTTTTTTAAGTCCTATACTAAACATCAAGTGTATGATCAAAATGTTGGTCAAAAATTGTTTTCACAAGTTTTACACATGACAGATAGTTCAAGCAGACTCACTCTTAGTACTCAGGTAGGTCACCATAATAATCAACATCCCACATCTTAGAACTGTGTCGACTCACACAGCCGTGTCACCCCCAAAAGGGAGCCCATGTTTTTGTCTTTTCCAGGCGTATACTCAGAGTGACAGAAGTGGATACCGGATCCCCTGAGCAAACAGTCCTTGGCAGTTATATGGTGAGTATCTTGGGGGTAGATTCTTCCCTCCCCTGCACTGTGATTATTATGGTGCTCAAAAACTGACTTCGGCTGGATACTACACTAAGTTCATAGTAAGGGTTTCCGTTCGGTGCTGCAAATGATACACTCCCTTGAGAGACCTCCCAACCTTTAGAACAAAGGCTTTGGGGATGGTTATCTTGCACACTACCGAAAAAAGAGGGTTTCCCCAGAGTTGTTTTCAATTTTATAGTGGGGCGGAATAGTCTGGCTTTGGCTTGAACCCACTTGAGTCGTTCCTCTTGGGTGAGTACTTTTTCCCACAAGAGTAGGCTCTCTAAAGGATGTAATTAAAACAGTAAATTTGCATGAAATTGAAAAAGCAAGTCTAGTATTTTGATCACCCAGTTAAGGGGAGAGCATAGACCTGTTGCCATAGACAAAGTAAACAAATGTTCCTTTTAAAACCCAAATCATAATGATCTAATCTAAGTGAAGATATTGCTTCACAAAGACATGGTGTTCTTTTTACTCCAAAATAAAAAATGAGGTGACTATCCTAGGATTGATTCATTTTAAAATCCATGTCTATCCTAGGATTGATTCATTTTTGAATTAAGTGACTATCCTAGGATTGGTTCATTCTTTTAAAGCTCTTACTGGTCGCAATCATGTCGGATCCAGTCAAATCATATTTAAGTTACATATTACAATTGCAGACTTAGAAAATATGTACTAAAAAAAAATGCGCTAAAACAGACATTAAGAGCACTACTGAATCATTAATGGGTGCTACAGGATAAGTACAGAGTGTTGTAGGATACTTAAAGAGCTTTGTAGGATCTGGCAAGGGTGCTCCAAGATACTTAAAGAGCACTGCAGGATCTGGCAAGAGCGCTATAGGATCTGGCAAGGGCACTGCAGGATACTTAAAGAGCGCTATAGGATATGGCAAGGGCATTGCAGGATACTTAAAGAGCATTGTAGGATCTGGCAAGGGCACTGCAGGATACTTAAAGAGTGTTGCAGGATACTTAAAGAGCATTGTAGGATCTTTAAAGCGCACTGCAGGATGAGTAAATAGCGTTGCAAGATCAGTAAAGAGCATTGTAACAGAGTTAAAGAGTGCTAAACTGGGTGTGAACTGTGCTAAAGTGTGTTTAATGCACTAATATGCTCTTCCAGTCGTAACCTGTCAGAAAAATTTGCAAAAAAATGTTAAAATTGGGGCAAGAGCCCCACGGTGGGCACCAAAAATGTGGGTGGAAAATGTTAGTATCAAAGTAAGATAACAAAAACACACCAATGCAACATTAAACTAAAGAAAGATAAATAAAATGAAAAGAAATCAAATAGAGCTTCTTCAGAATCATTCCATTGTCCTCTATCTCCAGTGATTTGGTTGAAGCTACTGCTCTCAGATTATATAAGCAAAGCTTCTCAGAATGGCAACCTGTAGAACGAGTATGCAAAGGGAGAGTACTTCTCTATCCTATATGCTGGTGGAGTGAAATGTTGGTATACGGATATACACAGGGGTTGTGGCTTATGGATGTTGTTAAAGCTATGATATGAGGATGATAGGCCATGATATGGATTGCTGATATGCTAGGATATTCTATGCTATGATTCTAGAATGCTATGAATGCTAAAAGGCTGTGCTATGCAAATTGGCTATAGTTTTCCCGTACAAAAGCTTCTCTCTTTTCAGAGACCCGACAGTCCCTTTTATAGATTTTCATAGGCAAGAGCCTAGCTGGCAAAGATCAATGGATGTGAGATTGTCTGGTAATTTTGAATGGTGAGAGATGGAGAGGTTGAGAGGAAGGTGGAAGATGTTGGGAGGTTGGAGAGAAGAATGAAGGTTTGTCTTCAACCCACGAGAACAACTTTGCTCAGAAACAGAGAAATTTGTTAATTTTCTGTTTTGAAGTTATTTCACGTTGTTGAAGATAATCCAAATTAAATAAATAAATTTATTTAATTTTATGTGAGTTTGATATTTGATTTTAGGACTATAGAAGACTCAATTAAATGTTTATAATATTTAATTGTGAATAGACTTTAGAAGAATTAATTAAATATTTGGAATATTTAATTGTGAATAGACTTTTAGAGGATTTTTAGAAGAGAAGAATATTTAATCTTTATTTGAATAAAATATTCAAGCCAAGATTATATGATAATTAATATAAATAAATCATAATGTTTATTTAATTAATTAAGAAATGGATAAAAAAAAGTGATTAAATAAACTTATTTATTTAATCAAAATGAAAGAATGAACAATATAAATAAATTATTTAGATTTATTTATACGCAGATTGAATTTAGAGATTTAATTAAATATTTAAAAATATTTAATTAATTACCAAACTATTGTGATGTGGCCATTTTTAGATGTATACAGGTTGTCGAGAAGGTTGGGGCTCCAAAAGTTGTGTCCCCAAATCCTCTTAAGACCAATGAACCTGTATGCCTTATTGGGATTCTTGATGGTGAGGAGATCACTGGAAGTAAAGTGGTCCTCCCTAATGAGTTTTATAGGGGGGACAGCTTGATAGTAGTCAAGGACTTTTCCCCATTTGGGGAAGTTAATGATACAAATAGTGAGGAGGTCCATAATATCTTGAAAGATCTTGTGGGGGATCCTATCCCTACTCCTTCTGAAGAACCTAAGAAAAGAGGAAGGAAAAAAGGTAGTACCCTCGTAATCTACAAAAATGCTATAGGAATCAACAAGGGGAAGAGGAATAAAACTAGTATAGTACTGGTTGTTCCCTCCCCTAAGATATTTAAGAATGAAGAGAATGTAATCGGATACTTTGAAATGTTCAAGAATGCTAAAGAGTCCTCTACACCCAAAATTATCAATGATAGTTAACTACACTTCTTGGAATGTAAGGGGAATTGAATCTCCTGACACAAAATATGTGGTAAGAAGATTTCTCAATCTGGATCAGAATAAGGACTCTGTGTTTCTATAAGAAATCAAGGTTGTAGGTTTTATGCTTGAGAATAACTTGAAGTTCATTTGGGGGAATGCTTTTCTTTTAAATCCAACCATGAGAAGGGTAGGGTGGTGTTACCATATTGGTGGCTAGTAAATGTAATCCATTTCTCACTAACTTGGGTGTCTCTCCCTACAATAGAGTTCTGTTGGCCAGTTTTGAAGGGGGTGATGCCAAATTTGTCATTTGCTCAATCTATGCACCCAATGATTTCCTTGGGGTGTGTGAACTATGGAAGTGGCTAATTGGGATCCTAGAGGTCCTTTAGATTATGGGAGGGGACTTTAACATGATTGAGAATGGGGAAGACAAAAAAGGTGGCATTAGTATGGAATGGAAAGGTAATGAGAAGTATCATTGGTATAGAATGAAAAACAAGCTTAACATCCTTGACCCTCTTGAAGGGATGAAACAAGAGAGAAATGGTGTGTGGTTCTCCTGGTCTAATGTCCAAAAAGGTGGAAAAATAAGTTACATCAAATTAGACATGCTTTATGCTAACAAAGACTACTATAGTTTTGAGAGTAACATTGATGGTAGCAAAGTATTGGTTTATCCTTACACCTTATCAAATCACCATCCAATCAAGGATAAGATAGCCATAAATAATGGAGTTAAAATTCAACCCAAGAGTAGGGACAACTTCATTCTTAATACCAAGTTGTTGAGGAACAAAGATTTCCTTTAGGTTGTAAATATCCTCAGGGGTATTAATAGATGGATGCTAAAGGATGTTGATCCCATAGAGAGATGGAATCACAATGTGAATTCCTAGGAGTGTATATTTCAAATTGTAGGAAAGAAGAAAGAATGGATCGGGGGAGAGAAGAGAACCACCTTCAAGATGAGCTCCTAGTTGTTGAAACAAGGATTTAGGAGAACCCTGCAGATGAGCAACTCTATGAGGAGCTCAACAAAAGAAAATCCTCTATAAGAAGGTTACAATACAATAAAATTTAGGGGTTGAAGGTTAGAGCTAAGCTCAATTGGTTGAGCAATGGGGATAAAGGGTCAAATTTATTTTCAAATACATAAAATAGAAAGGCTTAAAGGAGTAGATTGATAAGATTTGTCATAATGGTGTGACCCTATCAAATCAGGAAGACATTTTGCATCAATTCACACTATTCTACAAGGACCTTTTTAGGTCTGAGGATAGTGGGGAAGGCTATCAAGAAGCAAGAAAAAAAATTAAGAGGTTAATACCTAGAAAAATTACTAATGAGGACAGTGCCCAGCTCACCACTCCCATATCTAAAGAGGAGATCAAAAGTGTCATCCTCTCAATGAGTAATGACAAGTCTCCTAGGATTGATGGGCTTCCTATTGAGTTTTACAAGGTTTTCATCAATTAGGTATGTGAGGATCTCCACCAGGTCTATATGGATTCCTGTACAAAAGGTTCATTAGGAACATGTATCAACCAAGGTCTTATTAAACTGTTTCCAAAAGAGAGGGATAAAACCTTGATTAAAAACTGGAGACCCATCACTTTGTTGAATGTTTCTTACAAAATACTGGAAAAATTCTTAGCCTTAAGGCTTACCAACATCATCACTAAATTCATAAGCTCTACTCAAACATGGTTTTTCAAGGGAAAATATATCCTTGAAAACCGATAACTAGTTGGGAAGCTCTTGATTGGGCTAAAAGATCTCAACAGAATGTTGCAATGCTTCTCTTGGACTTTAAGAAGGCTTATGACAGGGTGGAATGGTCTTTTCTAAAGATGGATTTGGAGGCCTTTGGATTTCCTAAATAATTTTCTAAAATGATTGGCACTCTCTTGAAAGATGCTTATGCCCTAGTGGAGGTGAATGGAAATAGGTTTAATGCTATTTAGTTGGAAAGATCAATCAAGTAGGGGTTCCCAATTGCTCCTGCCCTATTTGTAATTGTGTTTTATGCTCTCCTTTACTTACTAAGAGAGAATAGTATGTATCCCAAAGTGAAAGGCTTGATACTACATGACAATGGTGAACTACTAAATATTCAATTTGTTGATGACACCTCTATCTTTGTGGAACTAGAAGAGGAAAATCTCAATAAATTAATGACAAAGCTTGAACTTTTTTGTCTTTCTTCTGCAGCTAGGGTCTCAAAGGAAAAATCCATTTTATTAGGATGGCTTGATACCCTTCCTAACTAGTTATAGAAGTTTTATCTCCAATGGGGGGTCCCCAGAAGTAGGTTAGATACCTAGGGATCCCCTTTCAGTCTCACCCAATCTCAAGGACATATGGTAGTGGTTAAAAGAAAAAAATGATAAGAAAATTGATGGTTGGAACAAGCACTACTTGTCTCTTGCTGATAGGATTCAAATCTGCCAAAAAATTCTTTCTTCCTACACTATTGACTTTGTTTTAGTATGGTCCTTCAACAACTACCAAATCAATGAGGTCCAAAAGAAAATCAAAAATTTTCTATGGTCTGATGGGAAAGGTAAGAAAAAAATGCACTATGTTAAATGGGAATGGTGTTGTCTAGAAAAGGATAATGGTGGTTTGGGCCTTAAAGATCTAAAGAAGCATGGTGTAGCTCTTGTTGTAAAATGGATTATCAAGGCCCTAGATGGAGATGAACCTTGGAAAGTTCTAATTAGAAATAACATTTCACAAGTTGTCCCTAAACTAGAAAGTTCATGGAAGGGTCTCCCTTTCAGTGATCTTCTCATCACCAAATACCTAATATTACCTACAGGTTCACTAGTTTCTAGGAGCATTTGGAAAGTCTAGGAGTCCATAAGGGAAAAAATCACTTGTCCTCTCTTATCTAATCCAAGTTGTAACCTCATCTACCCAAAAAGGTCTATTTGGTGGGATCTTGAGCATCATGGGAAGCCCTTGGCCTTGTTGCAAGGCTTCCCAAGATAAAAATGGAACCGTGAGGGCATCAGGACCTTCAATATAATTTTCAAGGATGGTTCGTTGGTTTCTTGGGACCAGCGAAGGGAATATTATGGGCTACCTCCCTCTAACATTAGGACTTACTCTGTTATCAAAGAAGCCTGTAAAGGTTGGATTAATAACTCCCATGTTGGAAATTAGAAGGATGAACCTATTGAGCTCCTGTGGAAAGGCTCTCACTCTCTCTACATGAAGTCAAAATAAAAGTCATTTATAAGGAAATCCTTAACTCTTTCACCCCCACTAATTATCTCAACAAAATCTGGAGGACTAACATTGAGGGTAAAGCTTGGAAAAAGGTTTTTTTTGTTTTTTGTGGCACAATAATTTAGATGCAAAGAAAACTTGCTTCAGATGGCTTGTCTTACTGCAAAAATTTCCTTTTAAGTTAAAAAGAAATGATATTGATATGTGTGAAATCTGTAAGGTACCTAAAATTGTTTTTCATGTCTTTTTTAATTTTTTTTATACTAATGAAATCTAGAATCTATTCTAGAATAGTAATGATATTTGGGACTTAAATGGAAAAGTTAATTGGAAATATATTATTTTTGGGCTTTGACAAAAAGATGAGTAAATACTTACACTTGTTTTGGTTCTTACTTACAACTAAAATTATGTGGGTTATTGAGAAGGCAAGGAATGATGACAGATACAGTGGGGTTCAGAGGTTGCTTACTGAGTCAAATAAAAGACTCGCACTCCTCAATGTTGCATTGCAAGTTGTAGCCACCATGGAGATTGTTGAGGACAAATTTGTAAGCTTCTCAAGGATAGAGTAGTATGCAATCACCAGAAAGAAGTCATACATAGACACCCCAACCTGACAATTTTTATGTAGGAACTAGAGAATCTTAAAGAAGAGCTCAAAGGGCAGGCTAAAAAAGGGAAGAATGCTCAGGAAAACAAGGAGCCCCTGTTGTTCACCATTTCCAATGAAGAGATTGAAGAAGGGTTATCCAATGAGGATATTGATGCTATCAACACCCTAATAAATTGGGGAGCCATGGAGGACTAAAATAAAAGTAGGATCTAGGAGATGATTGTTGGCCTCTTACAATGATCTTAATAACTAAGCCTTTCCAAACATGATTCGGAGATTGGACATCTAACCTGAATAGCCATTTCAACCATCATGAAGGTGTGTTTAACTTGTCAACCCAAGGACGTGAACTTGAAATGGGTCACCATAGTATGTGCATTAGGAACTCAAAGTAGCCATTATATTCTACAACTAAGGAACACACAATACTAAAAGTAAATTGCTTGGAAAGGAATGAAACAAATGTCAAACATCAATCAATGACTATGCTAAGTGGAAATGCATAACAAGAATGAAAATATGAGCAACAAACAAGACATTGCTTTGTCTGCTTTGGCTGCAATAACTGTCATAGAATGAAATTCTAGTGGTTGTAGGAATAGTTGGTGCCAGATTTCTAACTAAGTACTAAACATCAAGTAATACTAAACTAATGCTAAACTAATAAGATGGATTACTCTCCAAGTGGGCCCCCTTGGATAAGTATCCTCTAAAATTAGTGAAAACTCAGATGCTCGAACTTAGAACTTTATTTTATTCATTGTGAATCATAAGTACAAAAAAGTAATGTATTTGTATTATTGGAAACTAGAGAGTGCAATTACAATATCAAATTGTCCAAACCTTAAAGAAGGAGCATCAAATCATTATTTATACTACCAACTAAATGAGGCAGTCAACTCCATGATTGGGAGGATCCCATTTAGGGAAAATAGAGGAAATAGAGTGATGGCAGTTACGCATGCATGGAATATGGTCAAACATGTAGGTCCAAACACAAATCTAGCACAGCAGTAACACCCATGTATGCTTAATCATTAAAGTCCACTACAAGGCGGTTACGTTCAGTTGCATGAAGAATTTTTTTCCGCCAACTACCTTTGACTTGGAGCGATTCCTTTGTTGGATGTTATGGTACATGCCCAACTAGCGGTGTCTTCCTCAACTTGGAGTATTAAATCTACATGGAAAGGTTAGTATGCATAATAACTACACATATATAACCACTCTAAGAAACATTCATTAACCACATGCAAAATCAATATAGATAATCCACATCTAATGCCAAATGTCATTAAAGCTTGGAGAGATAAGATTAAGTCCAATTTCAATGGTTTGAGGGAAACAATATGAAAATACCAACATTTAACATTAAGTCCATGACATCTATTAGCAAATAAACTATAGATTCTACCCAAAAATGGACCCAAAACTAGGCTCATCACTCCCCCCAACCTAACATTTTTTTGGTCCTCCAGCAGGGGAAGAGTTGTTCTTTTGCTTGGTCAAAGCTCTAAAATTTGCAACTGATAGTTGTCCAACATCAATGGTTGCAATGCATGAATCAGGATCCCAATAGAATCCTCTCAATCTATCAAATTTGTTTCATCTCTGCCTTTTTGTAGCAATTTCAAGCTAGTAGAATCTAAAGTTTGGCATGGGCCACATGAGCATGGGTGGTTGGAAGGTCAAGGGAGGCCAATCCCATCCCTGAGTTCTCCCAATTTGAATATACCTATCAATCATCTTTAGTGTTGTAGCATAGTTGTGGATGGAATGAGGCTCAACCTACTTTAGCTCATTAGATAGACTATTCCATCTTTGTGATAGACATCTTCTCATAGTTTCCTCCTTTGTTGTTGTCTTTACCTCATACTCACTATAAACTGCCTTAGTCCAAGGAATAATCTTGTTTCCATAGCTAGGTTTGAGAAGCATTTTTTTCCATTCTCTGTAAATATCCCTTGGGTTGCTTTATTCAGATCTAACAGGCAGAGGGATATCAGACTCCAACTGCTTATAAGCTCCATGTTCATGTCCCTAACTAATCTTATTTTGTACCCAAGATAGAAATTCACTCAATTGGACATCCCCAACATATAACAGTGGGTTCCAATCATGGTCTTGAGTTACAACAAAATTATGCAAATAAAACTCACACAACAAATTCTTCATTTGAGGAGAGGAAATTCTATAAGCATTGAAAAATTCCATAGGAGTGTCAATAGAAGGATTCAAACCTAAGGCAATCCTTGACAGCTTAAAAGAAAGATACTTCTCTTTAGGAGCAGAGCATAAACCCTAGGAGGGGTCCTACATTCCAAAATCTATGGTGCTAAAGCTGCCATATCATCCACCTTCTGCTTCAGGGTGGCAATTTCTGCATCTTTATCTTCTATCTCCTCATCCTTATTTTGAATTTCCTCCTCCAATTTTCATTTTTCCTTCCTCCACTCTTCCTCCCTTCTTTGTATTTCTCTCCATAAATTCAAAATTGTTGCATGTACTGTAAAACCAAGAGGATTGTGAATTCCTACCAATATTTTTCTTGATGGCGGTTCCTCATATGGCACTATTTGCATGGACTCAATTTGTCCAGTTATCTCTGGATGCAAGGGTACTGTTTCTTTTTTCACCTCTTGTTGCAAGGAATCTCGTTCTTGTTCTTGTTGTGGATGCAAGAACTCCTACTCTAGTTCTGGTTGTTGCTATAGGACTTCTTGTTGCAGGAATTCTTGCTCATGCTGCAGGAAGTCTTGACTTTCCTCAAACTCTTCTACAATGTCAACAAGATCAGCCAGTGTTATATTTGCTGCTCTCCTAAATATATCTTCTTCTTCAACATTCTCTTGCCCCATTGGAGCTTCACGGTCCTCATGTGATGTCTCACTAGGCTTAGGGCTTTCCTGTGGAGGCATACCAATCACAGACCCAGTTGGTCTTGATTTCTTGGGAGGTTTCTCACGCTTTCCTTTGGTAGTGCTCAGGTCTAATTTGATCAACATTTATAAATTCTTCCCAGGTTATTGCAAATACATCATGTAGAGACTTTTCAACCAGCAATTTAATTAAACAATGGTGGGAAACAGAGTTATCCCTACCTTTTTGGGTCTCGGTTGCCATGATTGAGAGAAGATTGTATAGCACGTTGGGTACATTCATCCTCCTTATGTGCCTCATGTAATTCAAAATCTTGAAATGTATGGAATGAAAATTTGATTGGCAACCCTCACAAGTGATGTTTTTGATAACATAAAGACTATATGGTTCCATGGTTTAGGAAGAGACATTCTCTTTGTACCTTATTTATCAATGCTCAATGGGGGGTCGTTCGGCTCTATAAATTTGGCCCTGACTAATCTGGCATCTCTGGGTACCCTGTGACCTCTGCAATTCGTCCTCAGTTGCCACAACTTCCAAGTCTTTTACTATGGCTTTCCCTTCAGAAAATGTCTGGATGAATTCAAGGGCAATGCTTTCATCAAAGCCATCTAGTTTCAAGAAGTAATTTGACCATCCACAATTTCTAAATTCAGTCAGGCATTGTGCATCCTACAATAAAATGTCATGCACCATGGGTTCATTTTGAATTAACCCACCTCCCATTGTCTGCAATCAAACAAATGCTCTGCAACTTCTTTCCTGCAATTCCTGTCTGAAAATCAAGCTCACTTTCCTGTAGTACCTACTAAATTTCTAGTGCCAATATCGACTGAATTTTCTTTTCTTTATTTCACCTTTTTGCTTGCAACTCAATATTACGACAGGGGAAATAATGGCAAGAAAAAGAGTGATAAAAGGGGAATTATGATGGAAAGGAATGGTTGTTGCAGTTAATGTCACTTCACACATGCAAGCTATCCTCTCACTCAGATTTCAAATTAGCTCATTTTAAATTTTCTGACGTAGCCTAGCATAAATTGACAAATGGGAAATACATTTACATCATTTTATTTCCCCTCCCCCCAACCTAAATTTGGACATGTGTCCACACATGTGAGATGGGAGTGGTGATTTGATAGGGAATAATGGCATTTTATGTAAACTTCTATACTAACATACAGTGATTAAATGAACACACTTAAAATATGATAAAAGATAGCAATTAATGCGCACATACCTAAATATGTGGAAGATTTGCTACAAAGATTGTGGAGAAAGTATTGCTCTCCTTGTGGGAATACATTGAGCAATTAATGACAATGAAGTGGAGTGAGGTGAGAAGGAATGAAATAAATTAATGGAAGAGAGAGAAAGGTGGTGATGGATGGGTGGATGGGTGGATGGGTGAAGAAATGGACTCACACGTAAGTGAAAGTCTTTATTATGAGAGAGTGCGTACCTTAATTAGCTAGGAGGGACACTAGGTCCATTTCCTTCGGCTACAGGAGCTCAGGTGTTGAATGTTGGGTGAATTGTTGCAGGAACTCTTCTTTGGAAACTGGCTTGTGATATAATCTAAGGCGATGACCATTGACAAGTAATTTGAACCTAACAAGTTCAATGGTAGTAAGTTGAATAGCTCCATTAGGAAATAGCTCAACAACTTCATATGGTCCTAGCCACCTTGTCTACAATTTCCTACATTGTCTTGGTATCTTGAGTCATAGAGCAGGACCCAATCTCCTAGTTGGAATTTCTTGTCGTTGATAAATTTGTCATGCCACCTGATTCTCTAATTTTGCACCACTTTTGTATGTTGTAGGGCTGCTCTTCTTATCTCATCCAAAGTGTTTTAGCTGCATGATTCTTTCTCTTTGTGCCTCAAAAATATCCATCCCCAAACCTACTGCAGTCCACAAAGTCTTATATTCAAATTCAACTGGCATCATAGTTTTATTTCCATACAACTCAAATGGGGTGAAGCCCATAGTCATTTTCTAGGTTGTCTTATAGGCCCTAACAGCTTCTGGTAATCTTTTTTCCCAATCCTTTCTATGAATAGCTACTATTTTAGTCAAAATGACTTCAATCTCTATGTTGGTTACCTCAACTTGGCCATTAGCCTATGGGTGATAAGGATTAGACTTCTTGTGCCTTATGTTGTACTCATTAACTACTGTTGCAACAAGGGTTGATGTGAATTGTGCCCCTTGATTAGTCACTATTTCTCTTGGGACTCCATATCTTGTGAAAATCTCTTCATAAAGAAATTTTGCAACCTTGTTATCTCTTGCATGCTTCATGGCCTTAACCTTTACCCATTTTGTCACATAATCAGTTCATACCAATATATAAGACTTACCATTTGATGGAGGGTCAATAGGTCCCACAAAATACAATCCCCACTTGTTAAAGGGAGTGATTACTACCTGAGGGCACAGTGGCATCTCATCAGACCTAGTTGGTCTGCCCATTCTTTGACATCTATCACATTTTATGGTATACCTTCCTACATCCTTGTGGAGTGTTGGTCAGTAATATCTTGTGTTCAAAACCTTCACTACTATCCTCTTGGCTGAAAAGTGTCTTCCACATGGTTTGTTGTGGCATGCATGCAAAATTTCATATGTCTCATCTTCTCTCACACACCTCCTCATGACATGGTCGGGTCCAGTATAAACAAACATCCAACAATTGAAGAGAAAGGAAAAGATTTTTCAATGAGTTCCCTTTTCTCTTTTGGAGAGAAGTGAGAAGGAACTCTACCTCTGACAAAGTAATTGGCTATGTCAGCATACCAGGGTTTTTTTACATTAAGGGAGAATAGATGCTCATCAGGGAAAGATTCATCTATGGGTTGATTATCTTTTGATGTAGTTAGCCTTGAAAGAAAATCTGCAACAATATTGGCCTTCCCTAGCTTATCCACAATGGTTATATCAAATTCTTGCATCAACAATAACCATCTTGCCAATCTACATGTGATCAAAGGTTTATTCATGAGATATCTAATGGCTACATGATCAGTGTGCACAAAGATTTGGTAGCCTATTATGTAATGTCTAAATTTTTTCAATGCATAGATTATTGCCAACATTTCTTGTTTTGTCACTATATAATTGAATTAAGCTCCTTGTAGATTTTTTCTAACAAAGTAAATGGCATTTTCAATAGCTCCTTTTTTTCCTAAGACTGCTCCTATGTCATAATTTGATGCATTAGTGAGGATGTGGAAATGAAGCTCCCAATTAGGCCCTTTGAATATAGGAGCATGAGTCAGAGTTTCCTTCAAGTCAGAAAATGCCTTGTCATAGGCTCTAGTCCACTAAAATTCAACATATTTAGTGAGAAGAGTGTAAAATAGTGTTGCTACTTTGCTAAAATCCTTGATGAAATGACTATAGTATCCTGCATGACCCAAAAAACTACTAACATCTTTCTATTTTGTAGGTGTGGGAAAATTTGTGATTACCTCAATCTTTGTAGGATCTACTTTAATTCCCTTATGGGAGATGTAGCGGCCAAGAAATACACCTTCCTGCATCATCATGAAGCACTTTTCATTGTTTAAGGACAAGTTTTGATCTTCACATCTCTACAGGACTCTTCTAAGATTTTCCAATGATTGATTAAAATCAACACCATAAGTGGTAAAGTCATCCATATAAATTTTCATGCAATCATGAGAAATGTCTGAGAAGATGCTAATGACTACCCTCTGAAAAGTTTCAGATGCATTGTATAAGCCAAATGGGAGCACCGAATAGGCATAGGTCCCCCATGGATAGGTAAATGTGTAGAAGTTGAGAAAATACAACTTCATAGGAGCCCAATGATCTCTGCAAGCTAAGAATACCTGTTACAGGGAGAAGCAAATAGAAGCAACAAAGAAAATAGTAAAATTGCTCAAAGATGTGGAGCTCTGTATTTTCCAATGTGTAAAAAAATAATACAAAATAAAATTTTCAACCACATATAGGTAAAAAACCTAAAAAGGAAAACCCTAGGCTTGCACATTAATAATTAATAAAATAATTAATTATTATGCACCTAATGTTAGCTTAAGTGTAAAAGAGATAAAAGGGGACTTTAATTAATTAAACAAATATTGTTTAATTAATCAAGTAAATAACCAATTACTCTAACACCCCCCCTTAAGCTAGACTGAGGGAGAAGCTAAAACCTAGAAGCAGCTACTGAAAGCAAAAAATAATGGGTCCCGGCAACCAAGGCTAGATCAGGAACCCAAGTACAACCAAATCTCTATAAAGTGGAGAAATAGAGAAAACCTCATTGGGAAAAACTCTACTCCAAAAAGAGATGAAAGACATGAAGAACATCACTGAAGAAGAAGAAGCAGCAAACAACTGTCGAAAGATGACTGCTATGGTGTCGAAGAACCTCCTCTGAAGATAGGATGATCAGGATCAAGAAGACAACAATCTGCATGAGTGCCCCCAACGACACTACTCGAATCCGATGGCAAACAAAGGAAAAACATCTGGAATGAAGATACAGATGGCACAAGTACCAATAGTTTGAAGAACACTGATCAACTGAGAATGGAAAATTCCTTCCAAAGAAAAACCAAGGAAGAATTAGCACTAACAGTATAATACCCCCCATAACGCTGACTGGGAGAGCCTAATAGATCCACTGAAATGTTGTGTAACACCTTGTAGTGCATGAAGGAGAAGAAACAACATCTGAAAGTGCACAAGAAAGCACCTGCAACTAAAAAAGTGGTGTGTAAAACAAAGCACACATGCACGAGGCTGGAATCATATGGATCCACTGTCGTCGTGGAGGGACACTCATTGGAAAATTGTGTGATGGAAAAAACAAAGGAACTACACAATCCCCCATGGCACTATATAATACAGTGTGAGTACAGAATATGGCACAACCTTATGTGCAAAATCCCCAAAATACATGTACAATAGTGTGGCACTTTATCTCAGTGCATTTACATAGAAGATTGCTTACAAATGATGCTCATAATGCCATAAAAAGATACAAGGCTAGAAATACATGAAGAATAGCTAAAAATGAAGCAGCCCATACAAATGAGAAGTTCCCAAGAGCTAATATGTCCAGGTAATTCACCAGAGTGTGAAAACACAGAAAACTAAATAAAATATACCTGGAATGAAATCTGGAAAAAATGCATGGATGGAATTGAAGATCTCTGAAATATGGTTCCAACGCCGTTGAGATTGCGAAAAATGGAGAAACTAATCAAAAGTTATGAGCTCGAGATTGAAAACAGGTTCTCTAACTTCGACTGGTTGTAGAATGCACCAATAGAAAAATAAGGTGATAAGACCCACACCACTGGAAAGTTGACAGAAGCAGCTTTCCGACGATATCTCGTTTGCCAAAAAACGATATCGTATGCCCAAGTTATGGCCTCTGGAAGAAAACAACTCCAAAGGGAAAAAAATCAGTGCTGGATTAAATTTGACAGCCGTACGGCCGTCACAGTAAAAATTCAGACCTAAATTTGATGACTAAATGCCCGTCGACGCACATGCATAACTGGACTTATTGAAAAAATTGTTTTTTTTTTTTTAAACAATAAAAAACCTTTACAGATTATATTTTTTGTTAAAAAAATATATAAAAAAAACATTAAAAAAAATCATAAAAAAAGGTTGTCATGGAAGGTACGCAGGTATGCCCTCGCAGTACCCTGAGGCGTACCTACCTTGTTTTAACTAAAAACAATTTTCAAAAAAAACTTTTCAACAAAGTTTTTTTTAAAAGTTTTTTTTTGAAAATTTACAATAAAAAACTGTGCAATTTTTTTGCAGAAAAATAAATATATATATTTTTTAACAATTTTGTTTTTACCTCGGACTGTGTGCACGGACAGTACAAGGGTGGTACAAGTAAAAAACATTTGTCTCATAAATCAACTAAACCAAATATAGGCGAGTTTACAGTCGATCTTGAGGTTTTTGCCCACTCCGGACGCAACGGTGAGGTCCATTTGGGCTCAAAATACTCTGAAATTTTTAACACCCCCTGGATCTGACAAACAAAAGTTAAATTTGATGAAACAAAGGTCGATCTTGACTATTCTGGCAGCTCTGGATTCAATGGAGAGATCTGATTTAACCCTAGATGCAATGAAAATGCCCACCTCTTGGATAAAAAAAGGAAACTTCTGAAACCCCAGATCTGCTTCCAATGCAAAAATTCTCAAAACAAGAATAGGTAGTTGTAGATCTAAAGCTCTGATACCATGTAGAAGTTGAGAAAATACAACTTCATAGGAGCCCAATGATCTCTGCAAGCTAAGAATACCTGTTACAAGGAGAAGCAAATAGAAGCAACACAAAAAATAGTAAAATTGCTCAAAGATGTGGAGCTCTGTATTTTCCAATGTGTAAAAAAATAATACAAAAGAAAAGTTTCAACCACATATAGATAAAAAACCTAAAAAGGAAAACCCTAGGCTTGCACATTAATAATTAATAAAATAATTAATTATTATGCACCTAATGTTAGCTTAAGTGTAAAAGAGATAAAAGGGAACTTTAATTAATTAAACAAATATTGTTTAATTAATCAAGTAAATAACCAATTACTCTAACAAAATGTAGTCTTCTCCTGGTCCTCTGGTGCAATTTGGATTTGGTTGTAGCCACTGAACCCATCTAGAAAAGAAAAGTATTGCTTTCTTGCAAGTGTGTCCAAAGCTTGATCAATGAAGGGTAAAGGAAAGTGGTCCTTCTTGGTGGCAGCATTAAGTTCTCTATAGTCAACACAAACTTGCCATTTCCCTCCCTTCTTGGGCACAAGCACTAATGGAGACACCCACTGACTATTTGAAATGGGGTAGATAAATTATGCATCTAGTAATTTCTGTAGAACTTCTCCTTTCACAATCTCTCTCAATGCAGGGTTAATTCTTCTCTGTGGCTATCTTACTAAGGTGCAATCATCTCTGATGTAAATTCTATGTGTGCAAATTTTAGGATTCAATCCATTCATATCATGATAATCCCATACAAATGCATGTTGATGGGTTCTTAAGAGGTTTGTCAATAACAATTGTTGTTCTTCATTCAATTTACTATTAAAATTCAAAATATTTTCCTTCTAACACCTATACTTGTGTAGTTAATTCTATCATGGTTGCTTCATTAACACTTGGCACCTTTAGTTCATACGGAAGAAATGTATGGGACATACTTCTTGTTGTAGGAATGGTGGCTACAAGAAGTGTGGCAGTGGTTGTAGGAAGAGCGTCAACATGAAGAGCGTCAGCAAGAATAGTGGTTGTAGGAAGGGCAGGCAGAAGTGTCTTTATTGGAGTAGCAGAATAAGAAGATGCTTCCTCTACTTCACAATGGTTATGAATGATGTTAGCCAATTCTTCATCCTCATCTTGGAGTTGCATGAAAGAGCTTCTACCTAGCATCATAAGTTGTGCCACAAATTTAACTTCCTCGGCCTCTTCACCAACATGTGGCCATACGGGATTATATTCATCATGAGATGGCTAAGCAAGTGGATAGAGAACAAACTTCTTAGTGCTCCTCCCATCTAAAATGGTCATGTCACTTGACTGACATCCAATATATGCATTTGTAGTTGCTAACCATGGTCTTCCAAGAATAATGGGATATCCACCTAGTATGGCTTTAGGAGAGAGAATCATAAAGTCTATTGGGTACTCCCAGAAGTCTAGAACTACCACAAGATCCTCCACTACACCATCAGGCTTGACAATAGAGCTATCAACAAGCTACAGGAGAGTAGGAGTGGACCTCATGCTTGCGATATTTAGTTGTTGTAGGATGTTTTTGGTCATTACATTTTTTCTTGCCCCTAAATCAATTAGAGCATTTTTTACTTGGACCCCATTTATAACAACTGCTAGCATAGGACTGCCCGGGTCTTTGTACTTGGGAATAGTCACTTTTCCCAGCATGATGTCAGCTATTTGTCCCACCACATGAACTGTAATTGTGTCTTTCTTTTTCCTACCTAGCTTCTTGAGACAGGCTTCCTTGATTGCTTTGTCATAGATTGGAACATCTTTTATGGCCTAAAATAGAGGTATTTGGACACATATATGCTTCAACTGATCCAAGATATCAAAATTTGTATCCTCCTTTTTTTCCTTCTTCTTGGAAACTTCCAATCTATGAGGAAATGGTGGCTCTTGTTCAGTCTTCTTGACTTGGACTGGTTTAGGATTTTTAGGTACACTAGGCTAAATGGGATCATTCATAGGTTCCTCTTCCTCTTCCATAGGGAGCTCAATGATAATGGGCTTGGAAGGGTCTGGTAAAGTAGTACCTAAATGCAAATGGATATCACTCACACTCATAGCATATGCAGGTAATTGATTTGAATTAGCAAAGTATGTAGGCTACTATTGTGGTTTTTTATTTGGATTGGGTGTGGGTTGAGTTGGTAGTTGAGCAGGTTTAGGTGCATTTTACCTGGGATTAGTAGGTGGAGGCATTATAGTAGGTTTTTGAGGCTGAGAAAGTGGCTACATGTAACTGGTTGTCTAAGTAGGCCATTATTTCCCTCCTCTCCATTGATTTGTTTGCTACCAATTTCCTGGAGGTGGCTGCCAATGTCCTTGAAATTGTTGCCAATTCTCCTGAGGTTGTTGCCACTGGGGTGGAGAACTCTAATGACTGGGCCAAGCATTTGGAGGGTTACTCCAATGATGTGGTGGATATCCTCCATAACTGGGTGGATATGGGGGCTGCCATTGGTCACCAGAGGAATAGGAATTGAAATATGGCCCAACATAGGATAGTGGATCTGGTGGCATACCTTGTCTTGGAGCCCAAGGCTTCCTTTGTGCAACATAGTAGACTTAGTCTTCTTTAATTTGGATTGGCTTGAACTCAGGTGGAACTTTCTTGCTTTCAAGATTAGCTACCATCTTACATCTATAGTCCTTCTTTTATTTGCAGTGGGGGAAATACTTTGTCAACATTGCCTCTGCCTTCTCTTGCTTCTTCTTGGCTTGAAGTGTATCTAGCTGAGTAGCAAGATTATTGATAATTTCTTGCTTGAAGTATTCCAGCAAATGAGTAATTTCCATTCTTGAGACTCCACTAGTAGTCAACTTACCCATGGAATATTGGTAAGCTCTCCCTTCCTTTGAAGCTGCCCTAGAGTAGTTTTGGCATATTTTCTTCATATCTTCCCAAGGAACTTGGGAAATATCTCCTCCTCCCATGAGGTCCAACGCATCAGTTCAACTATCATTGATTCCTCTTAGGAAAAGTAACTTATGTGAGTCTTCATTAAGTTTATGGTGTGGAGATTTTTGTAGGAAACATAGAAACCTTGCAATGTAGTCTTCCAGGATCTCATATTCCTTTTGTTGCATCCTGAAAATGTCACCTCCTCCCATGTCACTCCCTCTACAATATTCCTTGTATTTCTCAAGGAATTTTGTCTTCATGTCTTCCCAAGTTTCCACAGTATCTCTGCCTAGGCTCATGAACCGTCTTAATGCAACCTCTTTCAAAGTGGTAGGAAATAGCTTAAGCCTATGGGCATCAGTAGTATAATCATAACTCCTGCAAAGTATGTCAAACTCAAATAAAAAGGTATCAGGATCTTCTATGACAAGTCCATAAAACTTTGAGAGTGTTGAGGCAGGAATGTTCTTGATGTCATCAATGTCATTCAAATGGGCAATGGGGAAAGGAAAAGCTAGTTGGTTAGGTATGTTCCTATTTGCATCACCCATACCTACTTGATGTTGTTCCAAAGAAAAGGGGTTCTCAAGTTGATTTTGATCTTCAGAGGAGACTTCAGAACTAGTTAGATCATGATATGCATTAGCAAAGGGGTGTGGATCTTCTTCTTCTTCTGGTAGATTCTGATAGTCAACTAGTTGGAATGGATTAGGATTGTTAGGAAGGAATCTCCCATAAGCATCCCTTCTCCTTCCTCTATGCATGCGGTATCACTCACTATCAATTATCTCACACAATGAATTGGTAAAGAATAAGGGGGGTCATTACTTCCTAAATGAGGATATGCTAAGAACAACTTCCAGAAACACTACAACAAGAAAAACTACCAATGACTCCAAAAGACTCCTTAGTTTGACACCATCCCCAACAACGGCACCAAAAATGATCTTAATAACTAAGCCTTTACATACATGATTTAGAGATTCAACATCTAACCTGAATAGCCATTTCAACCATCATGAAGGTGCATTTAGCTTGTCAACTCAAGGATGTGAACTTGAAATGGGTCAGCATAGTATGTGCACTAGGAACTCAAAGTAGCCATTCTATTCTATAGCTAAGGAACACACAATACTAAAATTAAATTGCTTGAAAAGGAATGAAACAAATGTTGAACATCAATCAATGACTATGCTAAGCAGGAATGCATAATAGGAATGAAAATCTGAGCAACAAACAAGACACTGCTATGTCTGCTTTGGCTGCAGGAACAATCACAAAATGAAATTCTAGTGGCTGCAGGAACAGTTGGTGCCAGATTTCTAACTAAGTACTAAACAACATGTAATACTAAACTAATGCTAAACTAAGAAGACAGATTACTCACCAAGTGGGCCCCCTTGGATAAGTATCTTCTAAAACTAATGAAAACTCATAACTTTATTTTATTCACTGTGAATCATAAGTACAAAAGAGTAATGTGTTTGTATTACTAGAAACTAGAGAGTGCAAGTACAATATCAAATCATGCAAACCCCTAAAGAAGGAGCATTAAATCATTATTTATACTAACAACTAAACGAGGCAGTCAACTCCATGACTAGGAGGACGCCATTTAGGGAGAATAGGGGAAATGGAGCGATGGCGGTTACACATGCATAGAATATGGTCAGACATGCAGGTCCAAATGTAGATCCAACACAACAGTAACACCCATGTATGCTTGATCATTAAATTCCACTACAAGGCGACTACATTTAGTTGCATGAAGAATATTCTACTACTAGTTTCCTTTGACTTGGAGTGATTCTTTTGTTGGACGTTATGGTGCATGCCCAGCTAGCGGTGTCTTCCTCAACTTGGTGTATTAAATCTGCATGGCAAGGTCAGTACGCATAATAATTGCACATCTATAACCACTCTAAGAAATATTCATTAACCACATGCAGAATCAATATAGATAATCCACATATTATGCCAAATTTCATTAAAGTTTGTAAAGATAGGATTAAGTCCAATGTCAATGAGGGAAATATGAAAATACTAACATTTAACATTAAATTCTATGAAATCTATCAATAAATAAACTATAGATTCTACCCAAAATGGACCGAAAACTCAGCTCATCAATGATAACTAAATGTTGCATTCAATCAAGTCTCTTTGTACTGCTTATATGTTATATATTTTGTTGTATATTTGTTGTATATATTCTACTATATATCTCTCTTGTGCGTAGATACTTGGGGTAGGATTAGTATCATATTAGTCTATATGGTTGTTCATATCAGTCTTGTATTCATCATATCATGACATGTAACCTTTTGTAAGCATTTTCTTCTGTGCATAACCAATTATTAATACAAAAAAAAAATCCAAATTTAGATTACAAATCTTAATTCATTATAATTTGCAGAAAAGAATCATCTCTTACATAATAATTTTTCAATATAATAAATAAACACTAAATTTATACTTCAAAAAATAATTTTTTTATTCATTTCACAAATTTGAATTCATTATAATGTACAAAAAAATATACTCCTACTTGTTAATTTTTTATTAAAAAAAATAAAATTTATTTTTACTTCAACAAATGAAATAAATTATTCTAAATTAAGATTTATTTTTCCTATAACCATCATTTTGGCTCTGCTTGCGAAAACTTTTGCGTACAAATTATTAGACAAAAGTTAAGGATTATATGCAAACTTTGAAAAGAAAGAATTATGAATCATTCCAGATAATAAGTTCCAGGAAAGGGATAGGAGAAACAGATTGGGCACAACAGCGAACTCCCAATCATAAGATTGAAACATTGATAACAGTGGATAGATTTTTGAGCAAGAATGAAGATAAAAAAGGAAAGAGAGAAGGAACCTGCAAAATTTGAAATGTTAGATGATCCTCAAACCATAGACCTAACCATAGAGGTGGAGGAAGACATTAAATACTTGAAGATCTAGCAGTAATATGTCGATTCATTGGCCCCAAATTTGAAAGAAGGAAGATAAGGGAATGGGTAGAAAAGGCATGGAAGACACAAGAAATCATAAAATTCTTTCCTAAAGAAATTTTCATTGCGGTATTTACTTCAGAAGAGGAAAGAGAAATGGTATTAAATGAAGGATTATGGGAGTTGGAGGGGCATCCATTATATATGGAAAAATGGCACCAGAATTTAAATCCTTACCAATTGAACCCTTACGAAAAAACAAGTTTGGATTTGCCTCTACAATCTTCCATTGGAATATTGATCTGAAGGGTGTTTTCAAAAAATTGGGAGATCATTGAGCACATTGGTAGACATGGATGCAGAACTATTTGAAGAAGACTCATACCTATATGCAAGAATGAAAATTGCGGCTATTAGACCAATACCAAAAGAAATTTGGCTCTACATAGATGGGGAAATATGAAAGCAATCAGTTGAAATAGAGGAAGAGAATCACTTCTACCTCAAATGTAGGAGAAAAAATTGCAATGAGAAAGATTGTGGGAAGAAGAAAAGAGTGAAGGATGTGGAGAAGAAACCAAAGACTAAACTAGTCTGGAGGCCTAAGGAAACAAATAGCATCCAGACAATGGAAAAAAGGAATCAGATGGAAAATAACACCTAAATTCAAAGTGAGGGCAAGAATCTACCTACCCACAAGGAAAGTAGCTAAAAGGAGGAAAAGTTTGAACATAGAAAATCAATGGCTCAACTCCCACATAATGAAGTTATCCCTAAAGATCATAGAAGCATCCTAGAGGAAAAGGAAGGATTTGGAAACACTTGAATTTTGCAGGGGAGGAATCAAATTTTGATGATATGGAAGAAGGAAAGGAAATGATGGAAGTGGATGAGTGGGACTAATAGATCTAAGATGCATTAGTCAAACAACAGATAAAGCAATGGGGAAAGCTAAGAAGGGTAGAGGTAGGAAGACCAATAAACAAAAGAGGGAGGAAGAAGCAACAGAGAAGGGTTTAAAGAGCATTTCCTTTTTTTCTAAAATCCAAGGGAGCTAGCGCCTCCCTTGGACAGCAATGAAGATCACCTCATGGAATTTCAGGGGATTTGAATGCCCCTGACAAAAGATGCTTGGTTAAGTGCCATATAGAAAAAATGGAGATAGATATAATAATGCTACAAGAAACCAAGTTAGATAAAAATAAGGTGGAAAATTCCTAAACTATTGCAAAAACTAGTCAAGTCATTTTTTGGAAGCCAGAGGCATAGTTGGTGGAATGGAAATTCTCTGGAGAAGACCTAATTTATCAATATGTCTAGATCATGCTTACCCTAACTAGATGGAATGTGTGGTCAAACTTTGGGATATGGACCTAGAATTTTCTCTAATCAATGTGTATGGGCCATGAGAACTGAGGAGAAAAGGGATACATGGAAAGCAATTAACAACAACATCAAGAAAAAAGGAGATCATCTCTTCATAATGGGGGGAGATTTTAATGCTATATTGAAATTATCGAAAAAGATTTGGGGAAGCAACAAAGTAAATAGGAACATGCTAGACTTTAGAAAACTTGTGGAAGAATCCAGGGCAATAGACTGTCATATCTCCAATGGAATATTCACCTAGACCAACCATAGAATGGGTTTCACTAACATAACAGAAAGATTGGACAGGTTCTTTATAGGTCCAAAATGGATGGAAAAAGCGGCCAATTTCAAAGCCATGATCAAGCCAATTTTAGTATCTGATTATTTTCCAATTCTACTAACACTCAAGAAGGATCATCCCCTATCTAAGACATATTTCAAATTCGAAAACATGTGGTGGAGGGAGGAGAGCCTGATCAATCTGTTAGAAACTTGGTGGAAGTCATGTGTGGTAAAAGGCACCTCGAGCTTTGTGTTCATGAAGAAGCTACAATACATCAAAGAAAAACTAAAAATATGGAACAAACAAGTCTTTAAAAACATATTTCATGAAAAGGAAAAGGTTGAGAAAGAACTAGAAGAGCTAAACGAGAAGATCATTAAGCACATAATGTACCAGGAGGACTTTTTGAAAGAGAAATCACTTAAGCAGATGCATGAAGAACTATTAAAAATGGAAGAGATATTCTAGAAATAGAAGGCAAGGGGAAAATGGCTAAAGGAAGGAGATATCAATACCAAATTCTTTCATGCTACTGCAATCTGAGTGAGAAGAGCATTTTATAGAATTGAAGAAATAAAAAGTGAACAGGGGGTGTCCCTTAAGAAGTAGGTAGAAATTGAGGAGGCAGGGATCTCTTTCTTTAAAATGATCTTGGGAGCTAAAAAGGAGGTGGGAGGCAATGGGAGAGAAACCATGTTAGATTGTATTCTGAGAATAGTCACAAAAGTGGATAATAGAATGCTAGCTAGCCCAATATCAAAGCAAGAAGTGTGGGATATCACATTCCAATTACATCCAGGGAAGGCCCTAGGGCCAGATGGTTTTCCTACTAGCTTTTATTAGAGATGTTGGCCCTTCATTGGTGATGAAATATGGAAAATGGTGGAGGATTTTAGGAAAAATAAAAAATTTATGATGGATATGAACAATACCATCATCTACTTGATTCCAAAGAAACAGGAGTATAGCATGTTAAATGAATATCATCTAATTTCTTTATACAACACAGTATACAAAATCGTCACTAAAGTATTGGAAAATAGACTAAAAAAGGTGCTCAATAAAATAATCTCAGAGGATCAAAGTGGTTTTTGTCCAGGGAGAGAAATAATGGACAACATAATACTAACAAATGAAGTGGCTCACACAATGGCAACTGAGAAAATCCAAGGAATGATGATCAAGCTAGATATAAGCAAATCTTGTGATAGAGTAAGATGGGGCTTTCTGATGAAGGTTCTATAGTGATTTGGCTTCAATATGAATTGGACAAAGATGATACATCATTGCATATCTATAGTAAGATACACAATCAATGTAAATGGCTCGGTATGTGGTTTCTTTCCAGCCACTAATGGTCTAAGGCAAGGGGACCCCATATCCCCATTCATATTCATAATAATGTTAGAAGTGTTGGGAAGAACTATTAAGGTAAAACAAGAAAGAAATCTATGGAAAGGGATAAGCCCTACTCAAGGGTGTTACACCACCACACATACACAATTTGCAGATGATACTATCATTTTTGGTGAAGAAACCTTGAAGGAAGCTGAGGAAATCAAAGAAATACTAGAAGAATACACCAAAATATCAGGGCAAGTAATTAATAGGGAAAAATCCTCAATAATCTTCTTCAATACAAAGAAGGTGCTATGAATGAGAATTGCTAAGATTCTAGGTTCTTCTATTAACATGCTCCTAGCCAAACATCTGGGGGCACCCCTAATCATAGGACAATGTAGATCACAACATTGGGAAGAGATCTTGGGAAAGTGTCAAAACAAGGTTGTGGCTTGGAAAAATAGATGGCTATCTCTAGCTGGGTGAATTTTAATGATAAAATTAGTATTGGATGTTGTTCCAATTTACACAATGTCATGCTTTCAAATTACACATAAGGCTAAATCAAGTCTTGAAAGCTTCATGAAAAAGTTTCTTTGGGAAGGTGCCAGATGAAAAAAGAATACCACTGCTACATTGGTACAAGGCATGCCTAGCTAAGCAAGAAGGAGGTGCAGGATTAAGAAAAATGAAAGAATAGAACATGGCCCTAGGAGCTAAACTTTCATGGAAAATGTACAGGCACCCAGAAAAGCTATGGTGTAGGATCTTTTAGTAGAAATATCCATATTTTCAAAATCCTTTAAGAATATTGACCCAAGCAAACACAATGGGAGGCTCAACTATATGGAAATTCCTTTGGGAAATCAGAAGGATCATTACATAACACTTGACATGGAAGGTCAATGATGGAAGACAGGCATACTTTGGGAGGGATTCCTGGAAAGGGTTCAAGCCATTGGAAGAATTGGATGGAATAAAAGATCACATACAAGCATTGCAAGAGCAATATGGGGAGAAATTAAGTGATTATATCAGCAACTCCCCCCTTAGGATTGGAAATCTGAGGGAATCAATTGAGATACAAGCAATGCCAATTTTGGACAATACTAAGGCAACATTAAAAGAGGAATTGAATAAAAGAAGAATCATCGTCACAAAGGAAGAAGATGAGATCATATGATGTGGGGCCAAGTTAGGTGAATACTTTGTTAAGCTTGGATACAAAACTTATGAGAAATAATAAATAATGGCCAAGTAAGCTATGTTGGCATCCATCAATATTACCAAAAGCAGGGGCATTCTTATGGACAACACTACATAAAAGAATTTTGATAGCTGATAAACTATTGTCTATCCGGTATAACCAGATGCACTTATGCTACAATGTCAAATCAATCATAAACTATGGAATTGGTTACAAGAGGCAATCGGGTGGTCAAGGGCAGGACAAAATGATTTAAAAGAATGGATATGTAGTTGGCCAAAGGGAAGAAGTGAAACATTATGGTCAAATGTATGGTTCAATGCACCTTTGATGGTCATTTGAAACATCTAGAAAGAGAGGAACAAGAAAATCTTCCAAGAAAAAACATGGAATCTAAAATATTGATACTAAAAATAGAAGAAAGCTTGTGTGAACTATTAAATTCCAAGTCTAGAATTAAATCAAATACAAATTTCACCAAGTGGGATGAAGAAATTTAGAAGAAATGGGATAAATTGTTGAAAAGTTCGTTGGAAATTCCCTGCTCAGAATAGACTAAAACTAAATTTTGATGGATCTGCAAAATGAAATTTAGGCCCAGCTAGGGATGGTTGCATCATCAGGGACAAGAGGAATATTCCAATGGGAAATTTCAAAGAAAATCAATAATTCCACAAATAATTAGGCAGAAATGGAAGCATTGGCTTCTATGGCTATGCAAAGAAAAAGGAATCAAAAGATAGAGGTGGAAGGGGATTCGATGTTGTGCATACAAGCAATAAGGAAGAAAGAGACTCCTAATTGGAAATTAAAGGAATGGATCCAAACAATATGGAATCTTATGGAATAATTTGAACACTTTTCAGTATCACATGTGTATAGAGAGGCCAATGGGGAAGCTGACCTATTGGAAAATCAAGATGTGAAGCAGAACATTAATATCAATATTGGAAATGATCTGAATATCTAGGAAGTTCTGAAGGACATCCTAATAAAAGACCAAATGGATGGTGAACCAATATATAAATAAATTTCATTAGTCACAAAAGGAATCTTGACCAATAAACTGAACCCAATTGTATATCACACAAACAAACCCATAACAGTGTCATAGCAACCTGAACCATTATAGAGAATATAAGGACTAGAATAGGGTCACATAGAAGCATACTCATTCTAAACTGAACATTTAAATCCTGGTCACAAAGTATGAAGATAACCTTCCAAGGAGGATTACGTTTAGTAAATTCTTACACGGTCATTTGGAAACACAGTGAATTTAAAAATTAGAGAATGATTGTAGTAAAACCACAACTACACATTTATTGAGTGCCTTATGGAGAATGCAAGGAGCTACTGAGTACCAGTTTGGAAATAATGTAGTCTATTGCCCAATTTCTTTGGTATTAACAAAGTCACAAAACAAGAAATACAAAATGAAAAAGCCTTTACCCTTGTCTAATGCTGGAAATAAAAGATAAAACATGTCAAATCATTGTGACAAGGAATCAATTTAAATTTGGAGAAGATTCCTTTAAAATGCTACCCCAAATTTTTTGTCAAGATACTTCAATTTTAATAAATAAACCAAACAATCTTCCCATAGTCGCATAAGCATTAACCAAAAATCAACACGAATAATAAAGATTTAGAAGCACATCACATATAAAATTTATATATAAGTTTATATAATTCCTTATATTGTCTATAAAATAGAAGTATATACAAGGTCTATTCAACGATCAAATTTTCACTAGTTACAAATTTGGACACGATGGTCTGCCAAAAACTAAACATTTAGCATCAATTCAACCTATATCAACTTTAAACCTATTGGCCTAGCTAATAAGTAACAAAATTTGAAACCTGGACACTAGGGCACTGCTAGTCTTCATCAAAATTCACAAACTGAGTAACCCACCGAAAGTCTTGAACTGGTGCATAATGGTAAAGCCTTTTCAAGAAATCATAGCTGACCTTTATGCGAAAATGGCACATCCAATAAGCATTATCGGTGAGGTCCATTATAAAAGGCAAAATTTCAACATTAGGGTTTTGATGATGAACTAAATCCCTGGGGCGAGAATTCCCTCTTCAAGCCGAGCAACTAAATCATAGAGAAGAGTGTCGAAGTTGGCTCTAGAGGAAAAGACACTAATACATCCTTTCAATCATTAAGACACAACACCCACCTACTCAGGAGCCATGTGCGGAGGAAACAAGGGATTCACAGGATTTAATTTTTTTAGGGAATCACCCCCTTGGTGATAACTCACCTTATGAAAAAAGATTATTTTTCCTAATTTAAATATCATATTATAATTTTTCAAATTGTGTAGATTTCAAAGAAAAAAAACTAGAAATTGCTTAATAAAAAGGCATTAAGTGCAACCTACAAGTTGAGGAAAAGGGGGTTTAGTCTAAACTTAAAATTGTAACAACTCAAATGAGTTCTAAAAGCAAGTTGGGGATGGAGAGGGGGTTGCGATGTATAGGTAAATTGGTGGCAGGGGATTATAAGATTGATTGAAATGGGTTTGTATGAAGAATATTCAATTTTACCTCCTTTATCTAAAGGAGGTTTAGTTGAATCATCCCATGTCACATGGACACCACAAAGGAACAAAGTAGAAGTGTTGGCTAAACATTCCTTTAGTTGAACCATCCAAAAAAATCAAGGGTGACAAAATTGTATTCTTTCACTTAATTGAAACCAACATCATAAATATTGTCATGATATATTAAATAATGAAAAAAAAAATGCATCTCAAATATGTTATAGATTGTACTAAATAGAAATATAATATGAAATAAAAGTCCATTATCATTATTCCTAAAACAAAGATAAAATTCATCCCTATTATAACAAAAAGAATAAGTACCTTTAACATGGAATATCATTGTAAAGTTAAATTAACATTACAATAGTCACCAACCAAGGACAAACTCTCAACATGATTTTGAAATTCCTCACTTTTCTCATTAAACACACTATATAAATTCAACATTACTCATTAAATTTAATTTTATATGAGTGTTACACACACACAACATAATGGAATAATCATGCAATGATATGAGGTGTCTAGTTAGAACTGTTGATGTCACTAACAATTGGCTAAGAATAACTTTGAAATTCACTTCAACATCTAAATTTATTTTGCTTATTGTATATAAACAAGTGACTAATTTGTTATTAAAGTAAATTCAATTTCATCAAATAAATCATATTAACTAACTATGAATTTGTTTTATATGTTATGATATTTCTCTCGAATATGAAAATGTGTAGGATATTCTCTTATAGTGTTTTTCTTTCTTGACTATAACCAACAAATAGAATTTATGAGAATTATCTATGTTCTATACCAAAAAAGAAAGAGAATGTAATGGTGCAATGTTAATTTATCATGTTAATTTTATTCGTAGACTCAATCATATGATAATGTATTCTAAAAACCACGAAAACACTATCACTATAATCATCAAATATGATTTCCCAATTCAAGATTACTTAGTTTGCTCATATATTTTTAAAGTTATTGTAGAGGATTTAACAAATTAATTTCAATGTCACAATCAAACATGGTTATGCATTTTGAACAAATTATATTTTAGAATTAATGTCACATTGTTCCTTTACCATCTACTTGAAATATGGTATAAATTAGTTGAAGTTATTTGGGTAAAGAGTGGAATTGTTGTTATTGTAAAAGTTAACAGTGAACTCCCAACACCCCAGGATTGGTTTCCAAACCAAAATATCTTCCACAAGAGAAAAATGGAAAGAATATCTTGCTAGATTGAATATGTAAATATACATAAGATTCCTTGCTTATAAAGGAAAGGTTGTGAGATATGATTAGAAAAGACCTTGACATGTTTCTTAATCATGTACAATGAGACAACTACCTCAACATTATTAAATGAATTAGGAAACAAGTATCAATTGTCATTATAAGATATGATAAGATCACATGACACCTAATACTTCTAAAAATATTCCCTAGGACCTAAGTAAACTTAATATATAAATAGGACCTATTAGTAAACTAAATAGGTAAAATTCGTATTTACACCAACACCCCCCATCTTAAGTCCAACTTAGGGAGTAGATTATTATTTAAAGATGCAAATTTTCAAGGACGGGTCCCAACTACGAGGCCATGTTAGGTACCCATGTACAAATGATCTCTCACAAACAAAGAAAAGGAGCAAAACCTGTGGGGCTAAACTCATTTCCAAAAGAGAAAAAAGATACAAAAAAGAATGATGTATAGAGGACTCAATGATACCCCCCAAGGACTACATCCATCATTAATATACAATAAATAACCCCCCATAAGAGGGAAAGAGAGACTATGTAGCTCCTTCCCCCCCACACAATGTATAATCTCCTGCAAAAATTGGTGAATGCTTGAAGACCAAAAATGATCTAGTGCCTACAAACAATGTTTCTCCCTTTGGTTAGAAGATAGAACAAGTACAAATGCATGAATGCTTCCAATTCTGGATAGGAATTGGTAGGAAGAAGAATCCACGTGTATGAATTTATTTATCTGAAATATTCCCATGGGTTGCCAAGTTCTTGATAGATGATGATGATGTCACAATCCAATTAGGTACATTCTTAATCACAAAAAAAGATGACAAACCAAGAACAAATGGAAACTGGTATTGAGCTAACTCCAAAGATAAAGATGAAGTGACAACAGTTGTGCCATGACAATCATCAAATCATAGAGATAAACCCTTAAATTAGTCCTCCAAATTTGAAATGTGAGACTCCACAAACAAAGATGCAATGTCTGATAAATAGGAATTCTAATCAGGACAAAAATTAGATACTTGTTGCAATGAATCATTGGAAGTTCTCAATGAATCACCAATAGAAGATGAATGTGTGATCTCAATTGGAGAAGTAGGAGTTGCAAGAGAAGTTTGTAGATCATCAAGATACTCCAATTCTACATCATATTCAAGCTCCTCTAAGGTAACATCATCAAAGGGTAAATTGTTAACATCATCAAGTGGAATGAGGTAATCTAATGCAAGATCATGTGGGAATGGAGGATTATGTGGATCTCCAAAAATATCCCAAATTTTGGTCCAAACTATGTGGGGGCACCTGATTCCTGAAATCTTATTGTAGATCTCTCTGAAGATGCTTGCACTGAAACTAGAGCCAATCAATCCTATGATATGATTAATCTTATTACCACAAACTAATTTATTCCACATTGTCTCTAGCTTAGGTATGAGTCTGTAAAGATGAGGAAAAAGATTGAGCCACCTGTAATGTATTAGGATGTCTTTTTGTCAAGACTCATAATTGTCCTTAGAATGATTACAAAAGGATGAGTTGCATAACCCATTATTAAAACAATGATAAACTTCTCAAATGATAAAATTATATATCAATACATGAAATGTGGCTGAAATGAAGTATAATAATCAAAACAACACCCTGCTAATTGGAAAAATGTCTAAGTAATCCTCCAAGATACCCACTAGGCATGGATGACTAGATAAAGCTCCTCAATACCTTTCCAATGCTGCAAGAATCATGAAAGTCAAAGATTGTGGCAAAAATTTATAAGCTCGAGAGACAAAAAGTAAGATCTGATTGCACTGTAAAATTCATAAAACCATATTTCCAAAAATATCTCATTTTTGAAAAACCAATACCCTATAAAAAAAGTTATGTAACTATGAAAAACATCCCTATTAGGACTTGGGGGGATTTAGGCTCCTATGTACTCAAAACATGGTCCTACATGTGATTGCTAGGGCACTAGGGGAAAAATAAAAAAGCACCATCACGCGACAACATCAATTTAGAGCTTCGGGTGGAAGGTTGAGCGATAGGTTCCCGAATCACCAAGCACTTAGCACCCCACTAGCCTAGTGACCACAACTTTGTAAACCCTGACCAAGTGCTTACAATGAATGAAGCTAAACAAAACCAAAAGATGAATAAAACTTTAATTTAAAATATATTTTTTATTAATAAAACCTATTAATTTCATACCCCAACAATGATAGATGTGACACAAACCAAGGTATCGATCTATGCCAAAATTATGTAGGTGTAGAGGAATATGCTCAAATATGTTGATTTAATGTTGAAGAATATTTTCCTAGATCTGCAACATTGTAGGTGACGTTGTATGGTATGATAGCTGAATGATCCAAATCCATACTATATGGATTATGTATGAAAATGATGACTAACAACAAGAAACCTTTGATGCCCTCTGAACAAAAGTGTCCAATTTTGATGATTTGACAATGAATCTTAAAAGGTTTTTGAGCCTTTTGGATGCAATGGCAAGTCTATTTTGGACCAAAGCACTCTGAAAATCGAACAACCTCTTGGATCTGGCAATTTTATCCCTACTTGAATTCCTTGTAGATCTGAAAAAATAGAACAAAATTTGATGAAACAAAAGGAAAACCTAACTTTCTTTGATGCCTTAATTCAATTGTGAGGTCCTTAAAATCATAAAATGCACCTAGAAAAATATTCAAGCCAAAATATTTCCCTCAAATATGGGAAGTATCTACAACACTAGAGCTTTCATACCATGTAGAAGTTAATGATGAACTCCCAACACCCTAGGATCGGCTGCTAAACCAAAATATCTTCCACAAGAGATAATTTTGGATGTTGTGGTTGTGTTGTTGACATTTGGTTGTCATTCATGTCAACACAATTAGCATTAATGCATTAGAAGTTGTATATGTCAAGGATATTGAGAAAATTGTAATAAAAGGTGCTACAAGTTGTCAGTGGCGAAGTGAAGTTTAGTCTATCGGCGAACTCAGTACATTGTTGTTCAGAGGTTGTTGACTAAAGGGTCTCTTTTTTAGTATATCTAGTTTATCCATGCTGAGTTTTAGAGATCCACATGAACACTTGATCAAGTTATGGAGATTTGTATTCTGACAATTTTTCTATTACTTCAGTTTGTGTTCCTAAATGAAGATCATGTGATTTCAGTAATTTCAGTTGTTGTGGATGCTTCTCTAGTGATTCATGATGTTTTTGGATGTTTCTATATTGTGCTCTATCTGTGTTGCACATCCACATTGTTTTTTGTGCTCACAATTCAAGATTTTCTCTTGAGTGTTCATGTTTTTCATGTTCTTGGTCGACAAGGTGTTGAAGTGTGTTGTGGATCTTCAAGAAGTAATTAATTGAAGTGGTTTGTGTTTGAGGATTTTATTTTCAATCTTCACTATGTTTTGGCCGACCTTGGTTGATTCGTATTAAAAATATTTATTGTTTTGGGCCGACAGTTATTATTCATTTTATTATTTGTTTGTAG
The DNA here is from genome assembly GCA_007258455.2 of Sequoia sempervirens. Lineage (NCBI taxonomy): Eukaryota > Viridiplantae > Streptophyta > Pinopsida > Cupressales > Cupressaceae > Sequoia > Sequoia sempervirens. Next base: position 46,077,593 of record VDFB02373365.1, read on the forward strand.
CTGACTTATAGCGATGTAATTTCTTGTTGCAAATATATATAAGTGATTGCTTATATCATTTGAAGTAGTGGTGTGCATGAATAATGTTCTAAAGAATTCAAAGGAAGAGTAGAGTGTGAAGAAGAGTGAAGAATAGTGAAGAATTTTTCATGTGCTTAACCAAAATTCTAATCAGGCGTTAGCAGATGCTATTTGCTCAGTTCAAAATCTGATGGATTTAATCAGAACCTTTTTGTAAGAAAGTGTGTCTTCTTTTGTAATTGAGTAGTGAGCTCTAGGTAGTGTGCCTAAATGCATGTGCATTCCCCATTCATATTTCCTTATACTTTTAACAGGGTATAATCTTGTGGACTGACCTCCCCCGTGGTTTTTCCCCTAACAGGGTTTCCACATAAAAATCTTGGTGTTATGTGTTCTTTTGATGTGTTGTTCATCCATTCTTTCATGGTTATTGATTTGATCTATGAATAAGGTTAATAAATTTGAATAATTTTAAAATTATGTGACAACTGATTCACCCCCCCTCTTAGTTGTCTATCCTTGTGTTTCCAACAATTGGTATCAGAGCAGTTTCCTTGAAAGAAGTTTAACAGCTTGAGGTGATCCAAAATGGTGACTTATAAGAAGGATAGTCCTAGATTTGATGGAACAAATTATTCTTTGTGGAAGAATCAAATGGAGTGCCATTTGAGATGCATTGGTGAACCCTACTAGAGCATTACAAGTAATAGGTATATTATTCAATAGAATGGTCCTACTACTTCTACTGAGATCAGGCATGTTGAGTATAATATCAAAGCTAAGGAAGTGTCGTTGAGTGCTTTGACTGATATTGAGATGAAAAATGTGATGGATCTAAAGATTGCTTATGAGATCTAAAAAAGTTGGAGAACTTATATGAAGGTGATGCTAATGTGAAGATTACTAAGCTAAAAAGCCTAAAAAGGAAATATGAAAAGTTGAGAATGGGTGATGATGAAAATGTTACTACTTTCAAGCAAAGAGTGAATGAACTTGTGTGTGGTATTAGATATCTCAGTGGACAGATAGATGAATCAAATATTGTTGCTAAAGTGCTTAGATCCTTTCCTGATTCTTACAAATTCAAAGCTAGTGCTATTGAAGATCTCCGGACTGTGGAAAATGTTACCAGAGATATGTTGATTGGTAAGCTTACTTCTTTTGAGTTAAGTGAATTTGGTGATGCCCTTCCTAAGGTAGAATCTGTATTCAAGGACATTACTTCTGGAAGAGATAAACAGAGAAATGATCTGGGTGAAAGTTCATCAATAAAGACATTCAAGTATGAGGATGAAATGAAATAGCTCGATGAAGAAGAAAGAGAGCTTGAAGAGCTTGAAGCACTAATTGTGAACAGAGAAACCAGAGGACAAGGTAAGTATAAGGGGAATTTTCCTATTAAATGTTTCTCTTGCAATAAGATAGGTCATTTTGCATCAAGGTGTCCTGAGAGAGTTACCAAGTCAAGATATAACAAGCCTAAATTTCAAAAGAAGTGTGAAATAGGGATAGGATATATTTCACCTAAACAATGCAAAACAAGTTAGTTCAAACACCTAACTGATCCTCAAACTCTTACAATACTCCTTTCATAACTTCACTCTACCTTGTCAACTAGGTCTGCAGACTGGGTTTTGACAAATTTTCTTCTCATAAATCCTTCCCTCATTCAAACTCTTAGCATTTTTTGACACCCATCAAGGCCAAGTAAAACACATACCAAAATCACTATTGACTCCTTTGAACCTTCCTTCACTAAACCCTGAAACTATACTGATCTAACCCTAAATTAGGCCTATTTTTCAAAGTGAGTGCCCTAAAATATTTCAACCAACTTTGTTCAACCACCTATACTCTTTGACAAGTTACTAAAGGCCCTATTCAAAAACTTTTAGAAGCATACAACCACACCTAAACTCTGTTCTACAAAACCCTCACTCCTCACTTGAAATGGGTAGGGTTTACACAAACTCAAGGTTCCCAACCTATTACAAACTTAAAACTACCTCCAACACTCTGAAATACACCTACACAAACTTTCAAAACCTTTACATAGACTTCTCTTTCAACATTTCAACAAACTTACTTTCAAAACCATCATTTTCATTCACAATTCTTCACAAAACCCTCAGGATAGTCATACTTCTCCCCATAAAATTATCATACAGACTCAACTTGATTCCCTACCATCCTAATCCTACTATCCTACGCCCATTCCACTTAGTCACAATGGCTACAATACATGGAATGGGCCTATTCCATTTTTAGGACTTCCAAATTTCACAATTACACCTACAGGCTGGTTACTATCTTTTTGCAAATATTCTCCTCAAATTTGATGTCCAACCACCTATATAGATTCAAAACAAAGATAAAACATAACTTAAAAAAATTCCAAAAGTGTTTGATCCAAATTTTTTTGTGTGGATATGTACAAATGCCTGCAAACCACAGATTTAAGAGCAAAATACAGAATTTCTAAGTAAAACAGGGGTAGTTTTTATTTCTTCTTCTTCACAATTTTTTTTCAACAACCTTTACAATGAGGAAACACATGTATTTAAACACTTTACTCAAAAAAATCCATCCAAAACCAACCAAATGACTTCCAACTACCCAGTTGACCATTGAGCTTCCAAAAATTGCAATTTCTTGCATTACAACATTGACAACTTTGTCAATTTTGGCAATTTTTCTCTTTTAACCCCCCAAACTTCCTAATAACTACAAAAATGACTCAACACCCTATCTAATGATCCAATAGGACCTTATTTACCATAACCTAAGACTCAACACCCTTCAATAACCCTTAATTACATATTATGCAACTTTTGAGTATCCTTGACAACATTACAAAATTTTGCAAAAATGACCTCCTTGATACATTTTAATGGTCCAATTGACCTTATTGACATTCTTTAAGACCACAACTCCTAGATCAACTTATCTCAAATCATCTTGATCACATGTAGACCAATGTATATTGGTTCTCCTTCACCATACAACCATCCTTAAAATCTTTCCAAGTCTCATGGAAATCAACCTTTGTCTGCTCCATCTTGTCTTCTGTCCTTCATCCTTTATTTTTCTCTTTCTCTAATCCTTACATTGTTGTCTTGCAACATCACCTTTGTAATTGAGTTTCTCATCACCAATATTTACCCTCTTTTGCACTAACTTCCCTAATATACACCTCTTGATTGTCCCATTGTCTCTGACTGTCCTCCTTCTGACCTTACCACCTACAAACACACTTTTCTCATACTTAAATTCATTTGCTTTTCCCTTACCTCTTCCTTCACACTTGAAACCATCCTCTTGTCCTTGACTCACCATCTCCTTTCCATGTTCCTTTTCACTCAGACTTTCTTTCTCTTCATTCTCTGCCCTGATAGACTTCTTTATCATTGCATTTTCCACTCTTGAATTCCTTGCAACATGTCCAACAACTATGGGACAAAACACTACCCAAACCTCTACTCCAGCTTTCCTTCCCAATTTACTTTGTATCTTTTCACTACTATATTTTTCAAACTCAATCTCAGACATCTTTTTCTTACCTTCTTCAGTGTTTCCCATGACTGTGGCAGATTGCTCTTTCACTATCTTGTCATTTTATGACCTTGAAGTGGTTGCTAATGTATTCTTTCCCCCTTGTTCATCACCTACATAATTCTCAAACTCTTTCTTACCAAAGGTAATAATGTTAGCTACCTAGTTTTGTTCTTTTCCACCCTCCTGCAATGGAGTTAAGATAAAATTGATACCATCCTTCAAAACCTTGTAAGTGTTTTCCCTTCCATCATAAATAGAGTTCTTATCAAATTGCCATGGTCTACCAAGGATTAAATGGAAACAAATCATAGGTAAGATATCACAAAGTACTTTATCCCTATATGCACCAATTTGAAATTCAACTAATGCTTGCTCCTTAACAAGAATTGATTTTTCATCACTCACCCATGAAGCATGATATGGCTTTTCAAGAGGGATCCTTTCTAGCTGCAACTTGTCAACCATTTCACAAGAAACAAGATTATCTACAAACCCTGAATCAATCACAATTTTACACACCTTACCTTTGCACTTGCAAGATTTTTTGAACAATTTCCTTCTTTGGGCCATTTCTTCCTCCTTGGATGCTTGAAACAAAATTCTCCTTACCATCATACTTTCTCCAACTTTAGGTGCAACACATAGAGTATTTGAACTTGAACTTTCACATTCATCCTCTTGTACAATCTGAGCTCTCCTTTCATTATTTATTTCTCCACTATTTGATGAAGCACCAAATTTTTTAGGACATTTCCAAGTAGGGTGACCATACTCATTAATTCTATAGCATCTTCTTGAGAACATGTTTTCACTCCTACCACCTCCAAATCTACCTCTTGATCCCCTGAATCCACCTCTAAAATCTGCAAATGATTCTTGTCCTTTTAGTGCATCACCTTGGCTTTCATTGCTCTGACTTGAAGAAGTAAATGTGCATCTACCTCTTGAAGTGCTACCCATTCCTCTTACTAACTTTTATTGTCTCCTTTTAACCTTTTTTGCTGCCCTTATTGCTAACTAATAACATTCTTCAATGGATTTTGGATTATGCATACTTATTTCATCTTGGATGTTAAATCTCAACCCACTAAGGTATTTGGCTACTTTTTCAACATCATCAACTAGATATCCAGCCCTTATACTCAATTTATAAAATTCATTAGTGTAGGTCTTTACATCCATTTCTCTCTGCTTTAAATCTTCAATTTTCTTTGACATCTAAATAGCATAATCTTTTGGCAAAAAAAATCCCTTTAACTTTGCTACCATCCTATCCCATGAAGAAATATTTGACTTACCTCTTCTTCTCCTTTCTTCCTATTCAAAATCCCACCAAACTAAAGCATGCCCCTTGAATTTAGTCTTGGCTATTTTCACCTTTTAATCATCAGAAACTTCTTCACATTCAAAGAAATTATCTAAAGCAAAAATCCAATCTAACAAAGATTCTTCATCTAAAGTTCCATTATACATTGGTAATTCAACTTTTACCTTATGTTTTCTTCCTTTTACAACCTTCAAAAGCCTTCCCATCTTCTATTCTTTAGCATCTAACTCTTCTTCAACATCATCAAAGTCTTCATCCTCTTCATCTTCAGTTTCACTATCTTCACTCACAACCACTCCTCTCTTTTGTCATATATCAACATCTTCCAGCCTTGCTCAAAATCTCTTTTGAAGTTATTGCATCTTTCTTATCTCCCTTTCCATATTTTCTTCCATCTCTTGCATATTTCTCACTACATTATCCTTCTTTGGAGGCATCTTGTCAATTTATCTATTCAACTTCTTTCTTCCTTTTCTTCAATCAACAACTTTCAATCTTCCAAAAACCTTCTCCATGTGCTTTGATACCATTTGATGTAGGGATAAGATGTATTTCACCTAAACAAAACAAAACAAGTTATTTCAAACACCAAACTAATCCTCTAACCCTTACAATACTCCTTTTACAACTTGACTCTATCTTGTCAACTAGGTCTACAAACTGGGTTTTGACAAATTTTCTTCTCATAAATCCTTTCCTCACTCAAACTCTTATCATTTTCTAACACCCATCAAGGCCAAGTAAAACACATACCAAAATCACTATTGACTCCTTTGAACCTTCCTTCACTAAACCCTAAAACTTTGCTGATCTAACCCTCAATTAGGCCTATTTTTCAAAATGAATGCCCTAAAATCTTGCAACCAACTTTGTTCAACTCCCTATACCTCTTTGATAGGTTACCAAAGGCCCTATTCAAAAACTTTTAGAAGCATACAACCACACCTAAACTATGTTCTACAAAACCCTCACTCTTCACTTGAAATGGGTGGGGTTTACACAAACTCAAGGTTCCCAACCTATTACAAACTTAAAATTGTCTAACACTCTAAAATACACCTGCACAAACTCTCAAAACCTTCACATAGAGTTATCTTTCAACATTTCAACAAACTTACTTTCAAAACCATCATTTTCATTCACAATTCTTCACAAAACCCTCAAGACAGTCATACTTCTCCCCATAAAATTCTCATACAGAATCAACTTGATGCCCTACCATCCTAATCCTACTATCCTACACCCATTCCACTTAGTCATAGTGGCTATAGTACATGGAATGGGCCTATTCCATTTTTAGGACTTCAAAATTTCACAATTACACCTACAGGCCGGTTACTATCTTTTTGCAAATATTCTCCTCAAATTTGATGTTCAACCACCTATATAGATTCAAAACGAAGATAAAATATAAATTCAACAAATTCCAAAAAATTTTGATCCAAAATTTTTTGTGTGGATATGTACAAGTTCCTACAAACACATATTTAAGAGCAAAATACAAAATTTCTAAGTAAAATAGGGGTACTTTTTATTGCTTCTTCACAAATGTTTTTCAACAACCTTTACAATGAGGAAACACATGTATTTAAACACTTTACTCAAAAAATGCCTCCAAAACTAACCAACTGACTTCCAACTACCCACTTGACCATTGAGCTTCCAAAAATTGCAATTTCTTGCATTACACAATTGACAACTTTCTCAATTTTGGCAATTTTGCTCTTTTAACCCCCCAAACTTCCTAATAACTAAAAAAATGACTCAACACCCTATCTAATGATCCAATAGGACCTTATTTACCACAACCTAAGACTCAACACCCTTCAATAACCCTTAATTACATATTATGCAACTTTTGAGTATCCTTGATAACATTACATAATTTTGTAAAAATGACCTCCTTGATACATTTTAATGGTCCAATTGACCTTATTGGCATTCTTTAAGACCAAAACTCCTAGATCAACCTATCTCAAATCATCTTGATCACATGTAAACCAAAGTAGATTGGTGCTCCTGCACCAAAGTGTTACTATGTTGCTGATGAAGGTGTGACAGATGATGAATTTGATAAAGGAAATGCAAGTGAAGATGAATTTGTATTTATTGCTATCAAGGAAAATAATCTTGTGTCTACTGAATCTACTAATTATACAAATGTGGAGAAATACCTAGCTGCTCGAGTTGAAGAGAAAGATAAATGGGTAATTGACAGTGGTCGCTCTCATCATATGACAGGAGATAAAAGTAAGTTTGTGACTTTGGAAAAATATGATGGTGGTGTTGTGAGATTTGGTGATGACAAAGCCGTTGTGATCCATGGCAGAGGATGTATTTCTCTTGATGGTAAGCATAATACCGATGATGTCCTATATGTGGAAGTTTTGAAGCATAATATTTTAAGTTTTGGACAGATGGTTGATAAGGGATACAATCTTCAGTTTAGGGATGGTAAGTGCAAAATATTGGGAAATTCTAGAAATGTGATTGCATCAGGTACAAAAACAAAAGGTAATATCTTTCACTTGAGTGCTACTAGCAAAATTTTCTTGATTTCTTAAATTGATGAAAGCTATTTGTGGCATAGGAGAATGTGTCATGTTAACTTTGATAATATTGTCAAGATAAGTTCTACTAAGGCTGTGAGAGATCTTCCTAAGTTGATAAAACCTACTAATGCCATATGCGAGGAATGTCAATTAGGAAAGCAAACTAGAATTTCATTTCAAAGCAAACAATAAAATTCAAATGGATTGTTCAATCTTGTGCATACTGATTTGTGTGGTCTTGATAGAGCTATAAGTTTACAAGGATACAAGTACTTCATGTTGCTTATTGATAACTATTCAAGAATGATGTGGGGTACTTTCTTAAGGGAGAAATCTAAAGCTCTGGAAAAGTTCAAAATCTTTAAGGCTATGGTTGAAATAGAGACAGATCTAAAGATTAAATGTTTGAGATCATATAGAGGTGGTGAATTCACTTTCGGTGAGTTTAATTTTTTTTGTGAAGAACATGGAATAAAGAGACAAATATCTGCACCACGAACCCCCCAGCAAAATGGAGTTGTGGAAAGGAAGAACAAAACAGTTCTAGATGTTGCTAGAACTATGATGTTGGAAGGAAATGTACCTCATATCTACTAGAGAGAAGTTGTGAGTACTTCTGTGTACACACTTAACTAGGTACAAATCAAAGGTGATACTAGTAAGACTCCTTTTGAGCTATGGACTGGTCAAAAGCCTACTATTAGAAATTTCAAGATCTTTGGAAGCAAGTGTTATATCAAAAGAGATGAAGTTATAGGAAAGTTTTATGCTAGGGGTGATGAAGGAATATTTTTGGATTATTCTACTAAAAGCAAGGCCTACCAGTTTTACAATAAGAGAATGAAGAAAATGATTGAAAGTGCAAATGTCAAGGTTGATGAAGACATAGTTGCACCATCCAGAACCTGTGGATACGATTCTGATGATCAGAATGATAGTACCAACCAAGGAAAGCAAGTTTAGACTTCAAGACAAGTCCAAATCATTATGGTGAATCAAGAAGATCAAGAGAAAGGAGAAACTAGTGGAAGTATAGAAGAGAGATAAGAAGAGCCTAAAGTTCAAGAACGCCCTAAGACTCTAAGGTATGTAAGGTTGAATTATTCAGAGAAATGAGATCATAGGTGATAAGAACAAAGGTGTTTAGATTAGGAGAAAGATTACAGAAGAATACTATTTGATTTCAAAGACTGAGCCTAACACTATGAATGAAGCATGCAAAGATGAGCATTGGGTTGAAGTAATGAAAGAGGAACTATAGCAGATTGAAAAGAATGATACATGGATTCTTGTTCCTAGACCTAAGGATAAAAATGTAATCGGAACTAAATGGGTCTTTAGAAACAAACTGAATGAGCAAGGTGAAGTGGTTAGAAACAAAGCAAGACTAGTATGTAAGGGATACTCACAGATGGAAAGTATTAATTTTGAAGAAACCTTTTCCCCTATTGCTAGAATTGAAGTTGTGAGATTTTTTCTTGCTTATGCTACTTACAAAGACTACAAGGTTTATCAGATGGATGTCAAGTCATATTTTCTAAATGGTGACTTGGAAGAAGAGGTGTATGTTGAATAACCAGATGGATTTCAGTTGACTAATCAGGGAGATATTGTTTTTCGGTTGAAGAAAGCATTGTATGGACTCAAGCAAGCCCCTAGAGCATGGTATGCCAGATTGGATAAGTACTTGGTGAAGCTTGGATTTAACAAAGGTATTGCTGATAGCAATCTTTATTTCAAGATTGATCATAATAAATATTTTATTGTGGAAGTCTTTGTTGATGATATCACATTTGGAGGAGATGATAGCTTGTGCATGAAGTTTGTTGATAAGATGCAGAATGAGTTTGAGATGTCAATGATTGGAGAGATGAAATTCTTCTTGGGATTGCAAATTACTTAGTTAGATAAAGGGATCTTTATATCTTAGTCCAAGTATGTGAAAGAATTGTTGAAGAAATTTTTTATGGAAGATTCAAATCCAATTGGTACACCCATGGTGACTGGATGTAAGTTGACAACTGATGATGATTCTCCGAAGGAAAGTCAGACTAGATATAGATCAATGATTGGTAGATTGCTTTACTTGACTCAAACCAACCTTGATATAATAAATGTTGTATGTATTGTTGCAAGATTCTCATGTGACTATTGTGAAGAGGATTTTCAAATACTTGAAGGGGACAGTTGACTTTGGCCTCTAGTATCCTAAATATGATGATCTTACTTTGAGTGCCTTTACTGATACTGATTGGGTAGGAGATGTGAATGACAGGAAAAGTACTAGTGGTGGAGCATTTTTCTTGTGAAAGAAGGTAATTTCATGGTTAACAAAAAAGAAGAATGTTATTTCTTTATCTATTGCAGAGGCATAATACATTGCTGTTGCTAATAATTGTACTTAAGTACTATGGATGAAGCAAATTTTGAAGGATATCAAAGTTTTGTATGATGAGCCTATTGTTATATTCTATGATAACTCAAGTGCTATTAACATTTCTAAGAATATGGTGTTGCATTCCAAGAATAAGCATATATCTATCAAGTTTCACTTTTTGAGAGAGAAAGTAAGTGAAAATAAAGTCAAATTGGAGTATGTGCCTACTAAGGAGTAGATTGCAGACATACTTACCAAACCATTGCCTAAGGATACTTTTGAGTATCTCAGAGGGAAGTTAGGGTCGATTACCCCTCCTAATCAGAACTAAGATGCATTGATTTGCATCAATTTGTGTATTTCATGATCATATTTTGATCTGAATTGAAGCTTTGGTGGTTGCTACTCAGGGAGGGTATTTAGATTTTTAGGTGTTTAGATATGTGGTTCAGAGCTTGTATAGAATAGATCTTTTCCATTGATGACAAAGGGGGAGAAGAGTAACGTGAAAAACTTTCTGGGTGAGAAGAACCTAAGGGGGAGTAAGTGTAGTTGTGTTGATGGTGTTTTTCACATCATGTGTTGCCATCAATGCCAAAGGGGGAGATTGTTGGATGTTTTGGTTGTGTTGCTGATATGTGGTTTTCATTGATGTTAACACTATTAACATTAATGCATTAGAAGTTGTATATGTCGAGGATATTGAGAAAATTGTAATAAAAAGTGCTACAGGTTGTTAGTGGTGAAGTGAAGTTCATTCTATTGGTGAACTCAGTACATTGTTTTTCAGAGGTTGTGGACTAAAGGGTTTCTTGTTGAGTATATCTAATTTATCCACGTTGAGTTTCAGAGATCCACGTGAAGACTTGATCAAGTTATGAAGATTTGTATTCTAACAATTTTTTTGTTACTTTAGTTTGTGTTCCTAAATGAAGATCATGTGATTTTAGTAAGTTCAGTTGTTTTGGATGCTTCTCTAGTGATTCATGATGTTTCTGGATGTTTCTAGATCATGCTCTATCTGTGTTGCATGTCTGTATTGTTCTTTGTGCTCATGATTCGACATTTTCTCTTGAGTGTTCATGTTTTTCATGTTCTTGGCCGACAAGGTGTTGAAGCATGTTGTGGATCTTTGATGAGTAATTAATTGAAGTGGTTCATGTTTGAGGATGTTATTTTTGGTCTTCACTATGTTGTGGCCGACCTTGGTTGATTCGCATGAAAAATATTTATTGTTTTGGGCTGACAGTTTTCATTCATTTTATTATTTCTTTGTGGCCGACTTATAGCGATGTAATTTTTTGTTGTGGATATATATAAGTGATTTCTTATATCTTTTGAAGTAGTGGTGTGCATGAATAATGTTCTAAATCATTCGAAGGCATAGCAGAGTGAAGAAGAGTGAAGAAGAGTGAAGAAGAGTGAAGAAGAGTGAATAAGAGTGAAGAAGTGTTCATGTGCTTAATCAGAATTGTAATCAGGCATTAGCAGATGTTATTTTTTCAGTTCAAAATCTAATGGATTTAATCAAAACCTTTATGTAAGATAGTGTCTTCATTTGTAATTGAGCAGTGAGCTCTAGGTAGTGTTCTTGAATGCATGTGCATTCCCCATTCATATTTCCTTATACTTTTAATAGGGTATAATCTTGTGGACTGACCTCCACCATGGTTTTTCCCCTAACAAGGTTTCCACATAAAAATCTTGGTGTTATTTGTGCTTCTGATGTGTTGTTCATTCATGCTTACATGGTTATTGATCTGATCTGTGAATAAGGTTAATAAATTTGAATAAGTTTAAAATTCTATGACAACTAATTCATCCCCCCCCTCTCAGTTGTCTATCCTTGTGTTGCCAACAATTGGTATTAGAACAGGTTCCTTGGAAGAAGTTTAATAGCTTGAGGTGATCCAGGATGGCGACTTATAAGAAGGATAGTCCTAGATTTGATGGAACAAATTATTCTTTGTGGAATACTTGAATGGAGTTCCATCTGAGATGCATTGGTGAACCCTACTTGAGCATTACAAGTAATAGGTATATTATTCCACAGAACGGTCCTACTACTTCTATTGAGATGAGGGATGCTGAGTATAATATCAGGGCTAAGGAAGCGTTGTTGAGTGCTTTGACTGATATTGAGATGAAAAATGTCATGGATCTGAAGACTACTTATGAGATCTGAAAAATTTGGAGACCTTGTATGAAGGTGATGCTAATGTGAAGATTGCTAAGCTACAAAGTCTGAAAGGGAAATATCAAAAGTTGAGAATGGGTGATGATGAAAATGTTACTACTTTCATGCAAAGAGTGACAAAGTTGAATAAGTTTAAAATTCTTTGGAAACTGATTCACTCCCCCCTCTCAGTTTTCTATCCTTGTGTTTCCAATAGAGAAATGGCATGAGTATAAATTTTTACGATTATAAATGTAATATTTCTAGATTGAATATGTAAATGTACACAAAATTCCTTTTTTATAAAGGAAAGGTTATGAGAAAGGATTAGACAAGATCTTGACATGTGTCTTAATCCTATTCAATGAGACAACTACCTCATGATTATTAAATGACATAAGACACAAGTATTAAATCCCATGATAAGATATTGCAGTGTCAAAAAATGTCGTCGGTGATATTTTCACACTTGTTTGGGCCCTCCTTGTAAAATTGATCCTAATGATGCCTTGACTTAGTGTTGTAATGTGTTTAACATGCTCACATTAGGTCTTAGGTCCTTGTGAACTAATGAATTTAAATGGTACCTTGATAAAGTGTTGTGAAGTGTTGTAACACACTTTCACACTTTTCTAAGGTTTTATCAATTAACTAAACCTAATAAACCTCTTTTTAACCAAAATGTACCTTAATCCTACCTTATTTGGAGTGTTGTAAAGTGTTGTAACACACTTCCACACCTTTCTAGGGTTTTCAAAAAGAATTGGGCTTCTTTATGCTTTAATTAGCCTTATTTTGCATCCACAAGCTTCATTTAATGCATCTTTTCAAGGATGATCCTAACACAAATCAAAATCCAAACATAATTTAGATGTTTTTAGGTTGTGTGACCCAGATTTGGTGGCTTGGGAATCATTCACCACCTTGGTCAAATTAGTCCCACCTAGGATTTCAGGTCCTAATCCTGGTTTTACACCTTTATAAGCTTTTTTGAATTTGGTCCCATAAATTATGTCTAATGGGACTCATTCGCCACCTTAGGAAAATAAGTCTCATGTGGCCCAAAATCAAAATTAATTCAAATTTTTGGTGGTAGTTTATCCTCCTAGATCTGATTTTGGCTTGTAGTATTGTAATTTTTTGAATTCTTGCATAATTAAGTATAAATACAAGGTTCTTTCACTCATTTTACACCTAGCAAGTTGAATGAACATCCTTATAGTAAAGTTGAGTTCAAAAGTGCATTCAAGTGTTTACAAGAGAATTCAAGAGCATTCAAGGGTAGATTCTTCATCATTTGTTGCACAATTCAAGATCCATTATCATGTCAAGATTATCAAGCATCAAGCATGTTATTGAGCTAGTGTTGTGATGGCACATTAAGGATCCAAGGTCAAGCATTGTGTAGGAACTGTAAAAATTTGGTGTTTTTACAGTTGATTTCAGTCATAAATTTCTTGATTTGGTCCTACAGTATGCATATTTCATCTATATTTTTCCCTTTTGCCCCTCTGAATTTATCCATGTCTACATTTTCCACCTTTTGGTCCATATCGGCATGATTCTGTTCGGGTCTCCCTGACCCATTATATTTTTCTGCTAAAATATTATGTTTCAGGTGTATCAGCAAGACATGTTCTTTGTTACAGTGACTGGTTCTCTCCTACGGGCTATCAGCGAGATGTTTCTGTGGTTGTGGCGATAGTGGTGACATCTATCAGCATTTGTTTTGGCAGTCGAGCTAACGTCTTACCGAAACATTGATGTCTCAGCGACAGGTGCATTATGGTAGTCTTCGATGAGAGCTTGGCGGTATCGGCACAGTGTCTTGGCGATTTCATTTTGTCACGGTGATTGGTAAGTTTGGGTGCATATCAGTATAGGTTGGGGCGATCACCATAAGGTCTCAGCGAGTGACCTTCGGTCTCGTCGATGGAGAGTGATGAAGGATCTTGTCGGCAAGAGTGTGATCTTATCTCGGTGACTCAGGAGATAAAAAGAACTATCAGTATAACAAAATGATTTCTATAGGAGGTCCTCCCGAAGGTTGGAAGCTATAGCGATATACATGGGGCATAAGGACTCTATCGGTGGAAATCTAAAGTGTCTTGACGAATAGGTGTGAGCTAGGGCCTTTCGGTGTAACAAGGAGAATTCTATGTAACGTCTCCCTGAGTTTGAAATGTCTCGGCGAAGACAAGTGGAAGATGGATTTTGGCGAGAGTTTGCTCTTGTCACAGTGACACAAAGTGAATTGGGAGTTTTCAGTGTGACTAAATGAACTCTTTGAGACATCTCGCCGACCATCTATTGTCTTGGCGAAGGTGATGATGGGCACTCATCAGTGCGAAAAACCTAAAGTCACAGCGACACGAAAGAAATAGGGGGAGCCTTCAGTGAAACATTGTGTAGTCTATGTGAGGTCTCCCCGACGGATGGAAGCTACAACGACATACTTGAGATGTATGGACTTGTGGCAAGATAAAGCATGTGTCACGGCAACTCAGAATGCATTATTGCTTTCGGTATAACTCTATAGTCTACGTGAGGTCTTCCCGATGTCACAAGGTTATAGCGACTATGAGCAAAACAAAAGGAGTGCATTGGTATGAATTTTCCTATGTCTCAGCGAATGAAAACGCGATAGAATGCATCTCAAGGAAATGTAATAAAATCTATAAGAGGTCTTCCCAATGGTCGACAGTCAGGGTGAAGTAGAAGGAGCACGGGAAGCAATTAATGTATGAATTGCCTTTGGCATACCTGCAGGGTTGTTTGGGTGATTGCCTCAGCGGATGATTGATTAAGATTTATACACTGTGGGCCGACATATGGAATTTTAACCGTTGCTGGCCGACTTGGTTTTTGCCCGATTTCTATGATGGTGACATGGATTTCTAATTTGATTTATTTTCCTGAATGCTAGTGTATAAAAATGCACCCCGATTGTAATTGAAGCAAAGATCAGATTTTAGATAGATACAGTAGATTAGGAATGGGCACAGTAGAATAAAGTTCTCATTCTAGAGACTATGTTGCATGTTTTAAACTGGAAAATTCAATGAAAATCAGCTGGTGTGGCAGGTTGTTTCTGGTGTCAATTGCATGTTGAACTTATTGAAAAGTATTGTTGAAGTTGTCTCCAATTTGATTCTTTCTGGTTGTTTAAATTGACATAACAAGTTTATGTTCAGTTTGTCAAAATGAACATTTGATGTATTTGTGTGATTAATCAATTGGTTCTTTCAAGCAAAGATTAAATCCTTTTTGTTGATCATAGTAATTAGGGAGATTCATTTGGATTATTAAAGTAGAGCTTAGTAGTCATAATCTTGCATTGTTTATACAGGTTATGAACAAATCATATGCCTGCAATTTGATTTTTTGCTAGAATAAGTTGCCCACTTATGTTTCATTTGACTCCGCATACCCAATAAGGCACTGGTCTCTGCAATTTCATCATTTGAATTCATTTAGTTTCTTTATATCTGTTAATTGAGATTTTTAGGATTTAGATTATAAGATTGCTATTGCTGTCAGTTTTTGATTTCATTTGTTCACTTCCATCTGTCATTGTGGACAAATCATTGTGCAAGAAAGATAACCATAAGTTAAGTCTGCTTCATTCAGAAAGGTACACCCACCTAGGTCTGGCAGCACCTGAAGAGTAGAAGGTTGAATTCTTTTGACCTTGTCTGTTACCCTAAAATGTACCAAGAGATTAGTATCCTCTTGAGGCATTTGGTCTGCATTTTTGAGAGCTAACAAATAGGTGACTCCGCTGGGGAATACATCAGAAAATTTGATTGAAGACCACATTATAGAGTCATTGGAGGAAAAGTTGTAATTTGAGAAGTTTTAGAAAAGGTGATTCTACTGGGAAAAAAGATCAACAATAATGATTTTCCCACTTTTGGAAAAGTAGGTGGCGACTCTGAAAGAAACATTGCATTTGTTCAAATATGAATGAAGGAGGATTTCAGTTCTAGGGAGGTCATGCTAGAGCTCCTCATGGCTAGCAGTATGTGTCATATTATCATACACATTGCAATGGTTTGATGTACCAGCATCAATACCCACCTGGCATCCCCCCTCATCAGTACACAACAATGATCAGATAGTTTGATTTGGCAGGGATTCAATTATCCCCTTATCCAATGGATGGCAGTTGGAGAGGTCTTGTTCCAAATTTTATAGGGAGTGATGCAATTACTGTTGAAGAGCATTTAAGAAGAGTCAATGCTTTCATCCAAGATTTGGGTGTGCCATATGAAGATTTACACATGAGGCTATTCATGATATCACTGGTTGAAGATGCTAGGGATTGGTTCAACAGCCTACCAGCTATCTCAATTGATTCTCTCCAAGGATTTCAAGATCAATTCCTTGAGCAATTTGGGAATCTAGGTGTACCAGATTTTTCTCTTCGTGAATTAATGCACATTCAGAAAGATCAAAGTGATATAATTTATTATTTCAATCGGAGATTCAATAAGTTACAGAATAAGATACCTCCTGGATCAAAGTTGTCGGATTCTATAGCACTGAGTATTTATTTGAATGCATTTGACCCCAAGATAGGGTATCAGCTGAGAAATAAATTCCCAAGAGGTTTGGCTAAAGCACAGAAGATGGCACAAACAATTGAAAACAATAGGAAGGTTGCTGGGATAATCAGTAAAAGAGACATTCATAGGGTTTCTCAGCAAAGCAACGCATATAAGAACGAAAGGCCGAGGTTGCATGACATGCCTTATAATACAGACTGGAAGGACAACAAACCTATAACAGCTAGGCCTGGAAACAAGGAAGCTCCTGATCCATTGACAAAGGGAAACTATATGGTAAGTAACAATTACTTCTGTGATTTTTGTGATATGCCACATTCCCCAGATTATTGTGTTGTAGCCCAAAAAATGCAAGAAGAGGGAATGCATATGGAAAACAATGAAGGTCACATAGTATATTTAACTTCAGATACTTTTCAACATGTTGAGGAAGATGAATGTGCAAGGCATCTCTCTTGCATAACAGATTGCCACAGAGAGAGCAGTGTTTGTTGTGAGGAATCCAGTGAATTTTTTGATTTTGATGAAGAACCTGAGGATTTTGATCTACAGTCAAGGGATTCTTCTACCTACTATGAAGATACATCTGATGAAGAAGAGGTTTGTACATTTGAAAGTGATTTCCATTTTTTTTCAAACTCGTTGTATGATGAAGAGTTAAATGAAGATTAGATGATTTTTTGCCAAGGTGTGTCAATGAGTAAGTTTCAAATATTTTTAAATCCATTCTATGAAAAGGAGGATATAATTTCAGACAAGCAAAATGATAAAATAAATGACTGCACTGATGATGTTTCTAATTTCCCATTCTCTGATGGTATTGGATTTTTGTTTGATGATGATAAAAGTGAGGAGTATAATTATAGTGATGAAAATATAGAGACTTGTTCACTTGTTAGTGAATAGATTGCAGATTTGTTTACTTCTGAATGCCAGGGATGTGCACATAAACATGATCTTGAAGTTTTGTCTCCAACTTACATTTGTTTTGACAGTGAGAGATCTTTATGTAAAGATTCTTATGACTCCCTATGCATTTCTTGGAATAATGGTGAAACTTTTGGTGTTGACCAAATGTCTGTGTCCATTCAAGATAAGGTATGTGATTTTGAAGTTCCTAACTCATATGGAGAAGATGTTTATTTGCATGCCAAGGATGATAGAGGTCCAGATTCGAGTAATTCATATATGCTTGACATTGAAGACATGAGTCATGATTCAATGTTGTATCCAAAAAGTAGTGTCAAAGAAGTGCAAATGGTTTTAGATATGTTAGTTTCAAATAGCGGTGATATGACATAATTTTTTGATTCTCAAGAGAAGCACTTTGATTGTGAAATTTTTATACAGCTAGGAGAGTGTTTCAGAATTCATAACAGTGAGAGAGATAATATAAAATGTTGTATTTCGTATGCATGCATTTTGAATGTTGAAAATAACAGGGGTTTGTCCCATGATGATGAAGAATTTGAATTGTTGAATACTGTTGGGAAGTTGGTCCAAGTTGAGCATGGTGATTCTCTAAAAACTTTTAGTGATAGGAAGGATTGCATCTGTGTCTTCAAGAGAAATCTAATGAACTCAAAACAAAACCAGGTATTTGACAGGGGGAAGTATGATTTGAGTTTCAAATTGTAATAGCTCAATACAGGAGAAGTTAACACACAGAGGATTGAGGGTTTCCAGTGCATGGACAACTCTTACTTATTCTCTTTAAAATTATTTTCCATGCACAGTAGTTTAGGTTTTCATCCATCTCCATTGCACTCTCATTTTCCATTCATCTCCATCTTGCATTCACCTTCCATTCATTTCCATTGCCTTTCACTTCATTTCTACTCGTTGGTTCATCATTTTATGTCTGGTCTGCTCACCCTAGATTTTGGATCCTTGCAATGATCTGATTATCATTCATCCCCAGACAGAGCCACTGTTGGAACTGTAAAAATCTAGTGTTTTTACAGTTGATTTCATTCATAAATTTCTTGATTTGGTCCTACAATATGCATATTTCATCTATATTTTTCCCTTTTGCCCCTCTAAATTTATCCATGTTTGCATTTTCCACCTTTTGGTCCATATCGGCATGAGTCTGTTCGGGTCTCCCCAACCCATTATATTTTTCTGCTAAAATCTTATGTTTCAGGTGTATCGGCAAGACATGTTCTTTGTTACAGCGACTGGTTTTCTCCTACGGGCTATCGGTGAGACGTTTCTGTGGTTGTGGCGATAGTGGTGACATCTATCGGCATTTGTTTTGGTGGTTGGGCTAACGTCTTACCGAAACATTGATGTCTCAGTGACAAGTGCATTATGGTAGTCTTCGGCGAGAGCTTGGCGGTATCAATGTAGTGTCTTGGTGATTTCATTTTATCACGCCAACCGACAAGTTTGGGTGCATATCGATATAGGTTGGGGCGATCTCCATAAGGTCTAGGCGAGTGACCTTCAGTCTTACCGATGGAGAGTGATGAAGGATCTTGTCGGTAGGAGTGTGATCTTATCTCGGTGACTCAGGAGATAAAAAGAACTATCGGTATAACAAAATGATGTCTACAGGAGGTCCTCCAAAGGTTGGAAGCTATAGCGATATACATGGGGCATAAGGACTCTATTAGTGAGAAATCTAAAGTGTCTTGGCGAACAGGTGTTAGCTCGGGCCTTTCGGTATAACAAGGAGAATTCTATGTAACGTATCCCTAAGTTTGAAATGTCTCGGCGAAGACAAGTGGAAGATGGATTTCGGTGAGAGTTTGCTCTTGTCACAGCAACACAAAGTGAATTAGGAGTTTTCGGTGTGACTAAATGAACTCTTTGAGATGTCTCACCAACCATCTATTGTCTTGGCGAAGGCGATGATGGGAACTCATCGGTGAGAAAAACCTAAAGTCACAGTGACACGAAAGAAATAGGGGGAGCCTTCAGTGAAACATTGTGTAGTCTATGTGAGGTCTCCCCGACGGATGGAAGCTACAGCGACATACTTGAGATGTATGGACTCTTCGGCAAGATAAAGCATGTGTCACGGTGACTCAGAATGCATTATGGCTTTTGGTATAACTCTATAGTCTGTGTGAGGTCTTCCCGATGTCACAAGGTTATAGCGACTATGAGAAAAACAAAAGGAGTGCATCGGTATGAATTTTCCTGTGTCTCAGCAAATGAAAACGTGATAGAACGCATCTTGGGGAAACATAATAAAATCTATAAGAGGTCTTCCTGACGGTCGACAGTCAGGGCAAAACAGAAGGAGCAGGGGAAGCGATTAACATATGAATTTCCTTCGGCATACCTACAGGGTTGTTTGGGTGATTGCCTTAGCAGATGATTGATTAAGATTTATACATTGTGGGCCGACATATGGAATTTTAACCGTTGCTGGCCGACTTGGTTTTTTCCCGATTTCTACGGTGGCCGACATGGATTTCCAATTTGATTTATTTTCCTGAATGCTAGTGTATAAATATGCACCCCAATTGTAATTGAAGCAGAGATGAATTTTAGATAGATACAGTAGATTAGGAATGGGCACAGTAGAATAAAGTTCTCATTCTGGAGACTATGTTGCATGTTTTAAACTGGCGAATTCAATGAAAATCAACTAGTGTGGCAGGTTGTTTCCGGTGTCAATTGCATGTTGAACTTATTGAAAAGTATTGTTGAAGCTGTCTCCAATTTGATTCTTTCTAGTTGTTTAAATTGACATAACAAGTTTATGTTCAGTTTGTCAATGCACATTTGATGTATTTGTGTGATTAATCAATTGGTTCTTTCAAGCAAAGATTAAATCCTTTTTTTTATCACAGTAATCAGGGAGATTCGTCTGGATTAGTAAAGTAGAGCTTAGTAGTCATAATCATGCATTGTTTATACAAGTTATGAACAAATCATATGCCTGCAATTTGATTTTTTGCCAGAATAAGTTGCCCACTTATGTTTCATTTGACTCTGCATACCCAATAAGGCACTGGTCTCTGCAATTTCATCATTTGACTTCATTTAGTTTCTTTATATCTGTTAATTGAGCATTTTTAGGATTTAGATTATAAGATTGCTATTGCTATCAGTTTTTGATTTCATTTTTCACTTCCATCTGCCATTGTGGACAAATCATTGTGCAAGAAAGATAACCATAAGTTAAGTCTGCTTCATTTAGAAAGGTACACCTGCCTAGGTCTGGCAGCACCTAAAGAGTAGAAGGTTTAATTCTTTTGACCTTGTTTGTTACCCTAAAACGTATCAAGAGATTGGTAGCCTCTTGAGGCATTCGGTCTATGTTTTTGAGAGCTAACACATTGTTCTACATTTATCTTAGGATCTAGATCTACATCGTTCATGGTCATTTCATGTTGAGTTGCAGATTTACAAGACATCATTCAAGGTATCATTGCTCATGTTTCATGTCCTATGTTTCATGTTCCATGTTAATCTTTCATTATTTCATCATTTTGGTTTAATTACCTAAAAGGGGTTTGACAAAGGAAAAGCCTTATTCACTAACAATTAGCAAGTTTTTCTCCTCTTTACATGTGTGATTATAGGTTTATAGATTGGAGAAAAGTGTATTTGAATCCTTCAAAAGTACCAAAATGGAAAAGTTGCAAATTTTGTCAAAGTTGTCATGAAAAGTTGTCAAGACTCACAGAAACTCAAATCTACGGAAAAATATCCATCCAATCTGCATGAAATCAGTGGGAAAGTGCTTATTTGATCCATCTTTAGAGGCTTACAAAGTTTCAGTTCAAGCTCCTAGGACACTTCACAACAAAATGGGATTGATTTTCCAGAAGTGATGAATGAGTCCCACTACAGGTATCTTTCAGGATTTTTGCAGATTTAGATACCCTTTTTCTAGAAACATGTTCTTGTGCAAAAACCATGATTTGGGATTGATTCACCCAGACTAGCGTATGAGTCCTAGTAGACATAAATTTCATGTTATTTGGCATTTCAGGCCTCCATTCAAACTTTCTTAGATTTCAAGGTGCTCCTTTGTACTTTTCCAGTTTATTGTTCTAATTTATTTTGATTTTTAGTTCATTTAGTTAAGTTTCTTGCATCATTGAGTTCAATCATTAGATCTTGCATTTCATACATTTTTCCAAGCCCTAGCTTGGTGGTGAACCCCTCATTAATCTCTAAACATACCCTAGTACAGTCCCTTAGTAGATTTATTTCTCCCATTATCATCATTTGATTGAGATCTCTAGAGAATCCTTGAATGTGGAGTATAGAAAGCTTGTTGCCCTAGGTCCTAAAACCCCAGTGGTGACAATTTTATATGTTTCAGATATGATAAGATCACATGACACCAAAGACTTCTATAAAGATTTCTTATGACCTAAATAAACTTAACATGTAAATAGAAACTATTAGTGAACTAGATAGATAAAAAACCTATGTGCACCAATAGTTATTGTTTCTAGAAATTAGTTCATAATAAGTATGGTCCAATATTTATGATATTGAGTGATAAATCACATATGTTGTTCCTATAGAACCAATCACATATTAATTGTGATGTCTTATATTTAATTACATTTTAGCACTAAGAAGAATGAGATAGATCTAGGATTATATTCATGCAATAAATAAAGAATTAAATAGATTTATGAGAAGATGTTTGGATTATGAACATAAATTCCATGCTAAAGATAAATGTGAAAGTGGCATATAAACACCTTTCATTTCATATACTTATATAATAAAGTTGAAAATAATTATTAGATGCCTTACAAACATATACGCATTTATTTTTTATAGCTTTTTGTATATTAAATTTGATCTTAGATGTAGGGTATTACTTGTATAATATCCTAGAGCTAACTTTTATACATATTTGTGTCACATGACACTTTGCAAGTGTTTGTATGAAAATTTGTAGTTGCATGTATGAATGTTGATATTGGATGGTTGTTCTTCAATTAAATATCTCACAATGGCTTAACTTAACCATAATGGAAAATAGTGTTGTGATTTCTATAAGGGTTGAATATATTTCTTGATTGAAAATGATATATACTTCTTAAAATTGTTACATGGAATACTAACTAAATAAAAGGATTTGGACACTATAAATACTTTTTTTCTTCAGTTATTGGTGTATATGTTTATATTATCACGTGTATCACAAACATAAAGCCTAGCCATAAGAACAATATTTTAGAAAGCAACCTTCATCATGGAGGTTGCATCAATAGATGGGCCTTATACTAACAAGAAATCACTTGTGAATGATAAATTTATTCTCTCTTAAACCATATGGAAATGCATTAGCTTAATACATATCATCTATAATTTTATGCTTTCCATGACACTCATCAATTTTTGTTCATCTTCTCAAACTAAGAATGGACACAATATTCATCTAGGAAAGAAACACTTTATCTAAGATATATTTTTCAATTCTACATTTTTAAGAGCATATAAATTTTAACTATGAACATATAAAATGCTCATATATGTGCATTCCCCTCACTAATTTGTTTTAAATTATTGGTGGTTTTATTGAAATTTGGAGTGAATATTATCATGTTGAAGTAAAACATGTTCATACTACTCTTGTTCATTGATATGTAACCTCTAAAATTTATACTTGTATACATTAAGAACCAATAATTGTTAGATTATTCTACTTGAATTCAAATCAAATGATTCCTAGAGAGGAAGGAAATATATGAATGAAAGTGAACGCAAATTTCAATCTTATAAAACTCCCAATGAGAGAAAACACCTTTCATAGTGTGAAATGCACTTCTATCATAATGTAATGAAATTCAAACAAGTATGAAGATATGCTAAGAGTGTGCATGCAATGGGATTTTTGAATATCACAATTATATTTTTTAAAGATTCATCTTCTCAATTCTCAAACCATCTAATGATATAAAAAACTCTCAAAGAAATTAAGTAATTTAGAAACATAAACAAACCATATTGCATAAAATAATTTAATAGAAACATAAATATATGTGTATAGAAATAATATTCAAATCATATAGGGGTGAAAATTTATCATTGATTTTCATGTTTTTTTTTTTTTAAATTATTATTCATTATTCTAGTTCTGAATTTATCTATATGATAGCTTTCATATCGATAACTATCATTTACACCCAAAGGTTTTTACAAATGGATTTTTATTATTGCTACAAGATTTATCCATGCATTGGTTTTCATTTCCTCCACTATCATGCACACACATAGGATTTCATGGATGGGATTTTTTTATTTTTTATTTCATGGAAGTATGGGTAGCTTGTGTGTTGTCGTTGATGTCAACATTTCTAGGTTGTTGCATTGATGTCAACAGGTCTATGGAGAGAGTGTTGGAATTCTATGGAGGTGCTTTGATTGGTTGCATTATGTTTTCATTAGTAGTGTCACTAGTGTCAACCTCTAGTGTCTCTTTGATAAGCATGTGTTGGTGATTTCCAACCTCTTGTGTGGGTTAGAGGTGTTCAATATAGCAGAGTAGTGATCTATTTTTTCTCTACATTTCTTCTATGTGGGAGATCTATCTATTTGGTTCATATATGATGATCAGAAGTGTTATATCCATAATTTTTGGTGTTGGATCGTTGTATAGAGAAATTTATGTTCACCAGTGTGTGAACTATGTAAATAGTGTTGTCAAGGAGAAATGGTTTTTCTTCGCATTTCTCTGCAATTTGGTATCTAGTCTTGCAGATTTGAGGGTGTTCTTATATTGCTCGTATCTTTCTTCAGTCTAATTTTTTTGTGTTTTGGTGCTCTGCAAGGTTGGATTCAGGTGTTGCAATGTGTGGAAAGTTAACTGGTTGTGTAAAATTAATATGTTCTTTTGGTGTATGATGTTGCAAAGGAGTTGTTGGATTTCATAGTGTTGATGGAATATTCTAGATTGTCTTTAAGTGTTGTGAGTTTTTCATGAGTCATATTTGGATCAAAGGAAGCATGTACTTAATTTTTTAATGGTGTTAGCATAGGTTCAACTAACCTTGGGTGTTTGCACTAATTCTTATATGCTTCGATGTTTTTGGAAGCATGGTGTAGTGTGTTTATCTGGATTTGGGTCCGAGTTAAGGTGTGTTGTGGTCCACCTTCATTCCTTTCCACCGCGGGAGTGTTTTGGTTTTGACCTAATTCAAATTTGCACGATTGAGGTGCATAGTTGACCTTCTCAATTGTTTTCATGGTTGATGATGGTATAAATAAGTGTTTAGTTGATGGAGAATCAAGAGTAAAAAATGTGATGTGAAGTGCAGAGATGTGATGTGTGAAAGTGTGAAATGGAGTGTGAGCTTTAATTCCTAAGACTACTAGAAGTAGTAAGCAGAAGGTTTCTACATTCTATAGAGAGAGTGTGAATGTTCTAGTGAAGTAGTGGTGGATCTTTTTTGTTCTTTGAGATGGATTTCTCATTGTAACAATCTTCTTTCTTCTTCTTTATAATTTGGCATTGATCCATTGGCATTGAGCCCTTCTTTTCCTCTGGGAAGTAAGCCCTTTGGCAATGAGCCTATTATATTTGGTGTTGTAATTACTTTATATTATGAGCTAATCCTCACCATGGTTTTTATCTTCTTGGATTTTCCATGTAAATACGATGTTCTCATGTGTTTGGGTGTGTTTACATTATTGTTTCTCATGTTTACATTATGTTAATGCATGATAAGGGTTTAATGGTTGTTAAGGGTTTAAGGACTAATGCAGATCTAAATGTTAATGAGGGTTTTGATGCTTTAATGTACAACTGATTCACCCCCCCTCTCATTTGTCATGTGCATTCAAAAATTTGTAGGAAACACTTGAGGTACACATGAGGTTAAGCTACTATAACAACGTCATTTTGCAATTACTTGGAAAATTCATCCTTCGATAAAGGTTTAATATAGAGGTGCAACACATGTTCATTTACAATAAGAATCATCTTGCCATAGCCCACTATGGGAAATATAACACCATTTTTTCATGTGTGCTCAATCCCACATGGGCCTAACCATTGTGTTTTGTGTGAATAAAGTCTTGTACCTAGTTAATTCATTGTAGGGGACTTATTCACATGTTAAGTTTACTTAGGTCCTAATATTCTTTCTATAAGTCTTAGTTGTCATATATAAATCTTATATTATCCTAGATAGTTATGAGTGAGTTTTCTCATGTGATAGGATTAAGACACTTGTCATGATCTTGTATAATCCTACCTCTCACTTTTCCTTTATAAGCAAGGCATCTCTTGCATATTTTACATATTGTGAATCATGTACAATATTGCAATTCTTGTTTGATGGAATAGCATCCTTTTTGTTGTTTCTCTCTTTTACATGTGGATGTTATTTAGTTTTGCAGATTGAAGATCTTGGTTGTTCACTTCAACATGGTATCAAAGCTTTGAATTTGACAAGCCACTTCCCTTTTCTTAGAGGGTTTCTACCATCAAGTTTTCTATTGTGATTTGAGTTTCTTTTATAATCTTGTAAATTCCCATATACTCTTCTCTTGTGTTTCAATACGATCTGGAGAATTATAAAGGATTTGCAAACATATGTTGATCCTACATTGCATGTATGTTTTTTGGTGAGATGTGGTGATTGCAACTCTTTTGGCTATAGTGGCAATATTTTTTCCTATCCCATTACATCTAGGAGGCTCAAGAAATTCATATTTATCTTTTGGTTCACTCAATTTAGCCACCATTTGACATTGGAGCAAACAAAGGTTTAAATCTCAGATTTGGAGAACATATTTTTACTGGGGCATTTTAAGCCCAAACAAACCTTGTCATTGCTTGGAAAATTTTATTTTTGAGGGAAAAAAATTTGGCAGAGAGGTTGTACAGCGCCCTATGTAGTCGCCCAATTACTCTCATGTCGTAGAAAATTCAAAAATATATATATATTAAAATTTGTATTTAGCACTTTCTTAAGTGCTTTGCTCAATGCTTAGCACACAAGGCTTTCAAAGCCCACGGTTAAGGCCTAGTTGCTAAGTAGCCAAAGCAATAGATTCATGGCCCTTGTGAACCATGATTTGTGGTCTCTAAGCCATCGAGTAGAAGGTTTAAACCTGCATCCCTCTAGTAGTTAATTAATTGCTAAAAACTACTTTTTTTTATTAAACTGCCACAGTCTGCAATAGCAGTTACCTGACTATAGCTCAATCACCGCCTAGCAGCCACCACCATTGATGACATAGTTAGGGGGCCACCAAGGCCCTCTCTATAGGACAAATTGGGCCTTTTTTAAAACTTGCACAACTTTTATCTCGATTATCATATTTTGACAAACGAGATATCAATGGAAAGCTAGTTCAAGAAACTTCACAATGTATAGTCATTTTTGCTAATTTTACCAGCTCAAAGGTACATTTTCATTTATTACTCACAATTGGCATAAATTTTGAATATAAATTCAAATTTTGGCAAACATTTTTATTAAAAATTTCTCAAAAAATTGCAAGCAATATGTTTGTAATCTCTATTTTTTGTTTCAAATGATAAGTCATTTTTTCTTAAAATTGTAAAAATCGCCATGTGTTATAAAAAGTATATTTTTTCTTGTCACTTTAATAAATTGCAAAAAAAAACATTGTAATTTGTTGGGGGGGTTGTAAACATAGTTTCAATACATTTTGGGGGGTGAAAGGCATAATTTAAGTGCCCATTCATCTTCTTTCTCTTGGTGTTCTTATGTTCAACATGGAAGATCTAAGGCAAATTGATCTCCTCACTCCACACAACTATCATACATGAAAGTTAAAATTGACCTAATAGCTACAATCTAAAGGTTTATGCCAAATTTTAGATACTCAACAACCTGAATTCACAAGGGAATTTGAAAATTTTACTCATATAAGTAAGCTAGATGAAGCCAAAGGGCTCATAGGCTTACTTGTATCTGATAATTTATTGTTTCATATTGTGGAGTATCAAACACCTAAAGAAGTTATGGAAAAACTTGCATAATTGTATGGTCAAGTCAATCAATTTAGAATCTTGCAACTTGAAGCAGATCTAACATCACACTCTCCAAATGCATTTCCTACTATTCAAGATTTCCTTGCAATATTCAAAATTATTCTCTCACAATTGAAAGGATGTGGGCATGAATAAATCTGAAGAAGCTTGTATCTTCTTGATTTTTTCTAAATTAAGAGGTCTTTATTAAGTTTTTTTCTTCTACTTTCCATTCTAATATGGATGTCATGGGGAAAGATTATAAGATTCCTACTTTTGAGTTGTTTTGTGAGCATCTTACTAAGGAATAGGACAAGTTGATATAGATGGATGATCTTCCTAGTTCTAAGAACCAAGCTCTAATGCTTCAATCTTGAAGACATAAAGGAAATAATAATAAGAATAATAATACATAATCACCTTTAAGTAGTGAGTCTCCCTCCAAAAAAAAGCAGAGAATACTTAGAAGTCCTCTCATCCTTTTAACTCTAGAAATTTTTCCTCCAAGTATAAGAAAAAGAAGGGAAAACCTTGTTCTTTTGTGGAAAAATTTGAAATGATGAGTCACATTGTTTCAAGAGACTAGAGGCCTTGGAGGAAGCTATGGGGAGACATAATATTTCAATTCATAAGTCTTCTTCCACAAACAAAGGAATGCTCTTTCAAGATGTGCCTTGCTTTCATCTACTGATAGTTGGATTCTTGATTCAGGAGCTTTACACCACATGACCAATTCATGTGATCTTCTTGATTCCATTGATCATAGTCATACTTCTCATATTACAATTAGGAACTCTTCACAGATTCTAGTTTTGGGGACAAGATCCATTCAAATGCTAGATCATTGCATTGAGGATGTGTTGGAGATTGTTGCAATGTTTTCATTGATGTGAACAAGGAGATTATTGCACTATGTTGTCTTTACTATTGTCATTATCATCAACCTATGTCAACCTCTAGAGTAGTGTTGAGCAGGTGTTGAAGATAGGGATATTTTTGGTGTTACAGATGGGGAGATTTTTTTAATCTCTAGTGTTTAGTTGATGAGAAGGTGTTTGTGGTGTTGTTGATGCAGCTAGTTCACTTGGTTTTCAAGTGCTTTTGAGAAAATTTGAATAAGAGATTGTACAAGGTGATGGAGTTGTATTCCATGTTATACTTTTCATTTCTTCATGGTTGAAGATGTGCTTGTGTGGTTTGGATGAGATGATCAGAGGCATTCAATGGTGCTATATCTATAGTTTCAAGTTCTGGATTGTGTGGTAGTGGAATTTGTGTTTAACAATCTATTAGACTGTGAAGACAGTTGTTTAGGAGAAATTGAATTGCTCTGCTTTTCTCCACATTAAGGTTTCTTGTCTTGTGGATTTGGGAATGTGCTAATATTGTTTGTATCTACCTTCCCTTGGAATTTTGTGTGTTTGGGTGTTTTATAAGGTCGGTTAGTGAGTTTTCTTGTGGTAGTGTTGCTAGTTGCACATGATGTTAAGTGTTCTCAGTTTTAGGTGGTTGTGATAGTGGTCTTGAATGTTTTGATGATGTTGAATATTCTTAGATGTTGTGAAGTGTTATTGTGTGGTTTCCATTTTGTTACCAGACCTAGAGATGTGTGTATATGGTCTCTTGTTAGTGTTAGTGTAGTTTTGGTTGACCTAACATGCTAGCGCTAATTGTGGAAGTTGTTTGTTGTTTATGGAATCATATTGAAGCATGTCAGTGTAGATTTGGGTCTTGGTTAACCCTTGGTATGGTTTTTTTTTACTTCTTTCCACCATGGAGGTGTTTGGTGTTGACCTATTTGTTGGTTGCATGTTTGAGGTGCATATGTCTCATTAAGACCGACCTAAACAAGATTGTTTAAGCTCGTGAAGGATATATAAGCAATGTTATTGTTGGATATATTGTGTGGTGTGTTGTAAGATGCAAATGTGATCGAGTGTGAGCTTAAATGCTTAAGGCTACTAGATGCAATGAGTAGAAGGTGTTTACATTTTCAAGTGTACTTGAAGTTGTTGGAAGTAGTGAGCCAAAGGTTGTGGATGGTGTAGGACTGTTGTGGTGGATCTTCCTATTGCTCTGATGTAGTGAACCTCCTTGTAACAGTCTTCTTCTATTCTTCTTCTTTTTTTTGGTTAGTGAGTCCTTTTGGGAAGTGATCCCTTCTAGAAATAAGCCTATTACATTCGGTGTTGCTATTCACATATATGTGAGCTAATCTTCACCATGGTTTTTCCATAATTAGGGTTTTCCACATAAATCTAGTGTTCTCTTGTGTATGGTGTTGTGTTGATGTTTCATATTTGTACTTTATTTTGATGCTTAATAAGGATATGAAAGTTAATAAGGGTTTGAGGATTTATGAGGATTTAATTATTTTAATGTACAACTGATTCACCCCCCTCTCAATTGCTCTATGTGTTTAATAATTAGTATCAGAGTTGTGGTTCCTTGGAAGATTCTTAACTGCTTAAGGTAGATCTAGATGGCATGTAGAAATGGTGTCAAGGTGCCTATATTTGATGGAACAAACTATGCTTTCTAGGAATCCAAGATGGAATTCTTTCTTGTCTCATTAGGATTTGGTGTTTGGAAATCAGTTGAAATTGGATATACTATACCTACTACACCTCTAGCAAGTCATGACGAGATCAAAGATTATGAGAATAATGGAAAAGTAAGGAATTCTATCTTGAGTGGGTTATCTGATTTAGAACTTGTGAAGGTGATAAGACTCAAAAATATGAAAGAGATCTGGAAAAAGTTGTAGAGAATTAATGAAGGAGATGATAAGTTCAAGCAAGCAAATATGTAGAATTTAAAATCCAAATTTGAAAACCTAAGGATGTCAGAAGATGAAGATATTGATGGCTACATGATCAGAGAGGGTGAAATTGTCAAATGTCATCAATGGTCTTGGTGGGAAGCTAGAGGAAAGAAAAGTTGTGAAAAAGGTATTGAGAACTCTTCCTAAAACTTATAGTGCTAAAGTTTCTACTGTTGAGGAAGCTCACGAATTAGATTAGTACTCTAGAGATCAAATGTTTGGTACTTTAACAACTTTTGAATTAAGAGAGTTTGACTAAGATGCTCCAAAGAAAGAAACTATTTTTAAAGTCGGTAAGAAAGATGATGAATCAGATCCAGATGATCTTGATGAGGTGGAAGCAAATTTTGTAAGAAGATTGAAAAAGGGCAGTAGAAAATATAGAGGTAAGTTACCCTTTAAGTGTTTCAATTGTGGAAAGATAGGTCATTATGCTTCTAAATACCCAATCAAAGTTGCAAATGGAAAACACAAAGATCATAAATGTAAATCTATCAAGAAGATTTATTATGTTAAAGAAGATAGTGGTGTGTCTAATGATGAGGAATCAGACTATCCAGATGATGGAAGTGTTGAATGCTTGTTCATGGCTTTAAATGTTGGAACTAATTCTACTGACATTGAAAGATGTATGAAGGAAATTTCTCTGGAAATAGGTCACAATGTTGAAGGAACTAAGTTGACTTCTTTTCATGCAAGAGAGGAGAGAAACTACTGGGTAATTGATAGTGGATGCTCAAATCATATGACAAGTCATAAGAGTAAGTTTGTTAAGCTTGAAAAGTATGATAGTGGGCTTGTTAAGTTTGGTGATGATACATTTGCTAAGATCTGTGGAAAAGATTCAATTAGTTTTGTTGGAAAGCATAAAATAGATGATGTTATATATGTATGTAGTGTCAAAAAAAGTAACCCTTTTTCACACCTAATTTGGGAATAATTAATACTAAAATTAACTTAATTATGTCCTGATTTAGTGTTGTAATGTGTTTTACAGATTCACACTAAGTCTAGGACCCTTTTAACTAAAATGGACTTAATTGTTCCTTATTTAGGGTGTTGTAAAGTTTTTTCTCACACTTTCACACTAATCTAGGTCTTTATTAATTAATTTAGGTCAATTAGACCTTAATTGGCCCCTTAAATTCAAATCCAAGCCTTATTTATTGTATTTTTGAAAGGATATATCCTGACACTCATTAATAGTATTGCATAACATTGAATTTTACAAGGTTTGAGTCCTAGGATAGTGACCTAGGACCCATTCACCACCTTGGGTGAATGGGTCCTCCTTACCTAGGACACCCCTTTTTAAACATATTTGTTGTGGGATTTTAGTAATTTTTCACCTCCCTGAAACTTGGTCCTAGAAAATTATGCTAGGACCCATTCGCCCAAGGTAGTGAATGGGTCCTCCTTACTTAGGACACTCCTTTTTAAACTTATTTGTGGCAGGATTTTAATTATTTTGAATCCCAGATCTGATGATGGCTTGGATTATTTGAATTTTGAAGTTAATTCTTAAGTTTAGTATAAATATAAGGTTAATCCACATTGTTTCATCCTAGAAGACCTAACCAATCAAGAGTACTTTCACAAGATCATTATAGAGAATTTCAAGAGCATTTCAAGGGAATTCAAAGGTATATTATCAAGGTTTTATTTCAGCATTCAAGATCATATCATCATGTCAAAGGCATAGTGCATCAAGCATGTTGTTGAGCTAGTGTGTGTTTATGTAGTATTGAAGATCCATTTGCAAGCATTGTTTCATATCCAATTCAAGATTAAGATCTACATTCTTTATGGCCACTTCATGTTATATTGTTGATTTACATTTCAATACATCATCCAAGGTATCATTGTTTCATATTTCATGTTTCATGTTCATGTTTCATTATTTCATCACAAGGTTTAATTACCTAAATGAAGTTTGACCAAGGAAAACCCTTATTTTCTAACAATCAGCAATTTTTTCTTCTCCTTTTATGTGTGATTGTAGGTCTTAGGTTGAAGATCAAGTGGAGAAAAATATTGAAGAAAAATTTTCAAAATTGAAAAGTTGCAAAGTTGTCATTTACATTTCAAGATCATGGAAGAGCTCTATGGAATTTGTTTCAAAATTTTGAGAGCTAGTCCCCTGGAATTTGAGAGTGTAGACATCAAGGAAGAGGACCCTAAAAGTGATTTTCAGACACCCTAACATGGACCCATTCGCCACTTTGGGAAAATGAGTCCTTAGTGACCTCAAAATAGCACTTTTTAGCAAGGTACACATTGTTTCAGCCTCTTAAAATCTCCCTTATTATTGTTATAGTTTAGTTAGAATTGATTTATGATTGTTATTTATGCATTTTAGCCTACATAATTGAATGAAACTCTAGAATAAAAATGGTTGTTTATTATCTTGTTAACTCACCTTGATGAAACCCTATTTTCCTTTGTTTCATTTTGGTGATCCAGACTTATTGTTCACATTGTAGTTTTTTGATTTTGGAGCCTTTCTTCTCATCCTAGGTTAGATCTTGCATTCATTTGTATTCATTTGCATCGAATTATATCTCATTTAGGGTGTCCTACTTTGCATTCAAACTTGCATTTCATCTAGGGTTTTAGAATTGCATTGTTTTGCATTCTTTCAAATCTGAAAAATACAAAGACAAGTCATTCATCTTGCATATCATTTAGATCATATAAATTTTCATTTGAAAATCAAAACAAAATTACGTATGAAATTAGGTCTTTTTATTCATAATTTTATAATCTTTTTAACTTGCATTTCATAGTACATTTACAAAAATCTAAAACTAGAAATTACTATTACAAACTTGAATTTGGAACCTATTGAAAAAAGCTTTAAAATCAGTCAAAAATAGTTCAAAAACCCTAATCTAGGACCCATTTTCCCAGAGTGGCAAATGAGTCCCTAATCAGGTGCTAAACTGCATTTTCTAGGATCTGAAACTCATTGAAAAAAGCTTAAAATTCAATAAAAAATAGTTCAAAAATACTAATCTAGGACCCATTCGGCCAAAGTGGTGAATGAGTCCCTGATTAGGTGTTGATCTGAATTTTCTAGAATCTAAAATCTCTATTTTATGCTTTAGTTTGTTGCTGTTACATTTCTATTTCATTTTTCTGATTTTTTGTTTCATCAAATTCATTGAATTTAGCTTAATTTGCTTCATTTAGTGTATTTTCAAAATTCAAAATTGCATTTACAACATTTTATTTTTATTTTATTGCATTGTTTAATCAATAAATTGCATTATTTAGAATCTAAAATTGCATTTCATTCTAGGTCATTGCATTGCCTCTTTCCATTTTGGGTTTGCACACTAAGTTTGTAAAACTTGTATGAGCTTTACAACTTGGTGTCCTATTAGCAATACTATTGTAAGTGTATACACCTAAAAATGGTCTAGAGAATATAATTAATTAAATATGATTTATTTGATTAATTAATATTAAATTCATCTACTTAATAAATAAATAGAAATATTTATTTAAATAGTTCACAGTCTAATTCTTCTATTCTTCAATTTTAATTAAATATACAACTTCAATAATTTGTGTTATTTAATTATCACATCAGTCAATCTTAATTAATTAAACAAGGTTAAATACTTTGTTGTTTAATTATCATTTTCCTTCTATATTTATTTAATAAATAAATTCTATAGTTTGTTTTATTAAATTATTTATCTCCTTTTACTAATTTGAATAAAATCATAAATTATTCAAATAATATTCAAATATCCAATTTAATTCAACTGGTATTCACAGGAAGCTATGGAGACAAATTTGAATCAATTTCTCAAATCTTTTTCCTCTGATCTTTCCTATCATCTTGCCTAATGTTTTCATGGGGAGAAACCATTCCCTTCATCAGCTCAAGCTTCTCAATCTCTCACCATTCAATTCTCCAGATTGAATCCAAGCCTTTGTTGTGCTACCCTTGTGCAAATGTTTTGTCGTGAAATCTATAAATACAGCCTTCTTAAGCATGAAAATCATATGTGAAATCCCAATTTATGCAAACTTACTCTGCAGCAATAGCAATCAAGCAATCAAAGCAACCATAGCATTTAGCAATAGAATTTTGGCATCATAGCATCATAGCATCAGTAGAATTCACATCACGACAGCATCATAGTTTTTACTGTAGCTTCCATTCATCAGTTTTCATATCTGTATAGATTATAGTAGCATCATAGATTTTTAGAAATCATTATCAATCATCACATCATTGCATTTAGCATCAATTCCATTCTCTAGATAGGCATTTTAAATAGTTAAGGTGCTTACAAATCTGAGAGCCCTTTGTAACTTGATAAATCTTTGGAGATAGGAGACAATGAGACACTTTCAAGTTTTCTATGCTTTAAATTAGTTTAATTCATCTTAAATCTTGATATAATGTTTCATTAAGAAGTGTTTTAGTTGTTTTACTTATTTACTTATTCACACTTACATTTTGGTGCCCACCGTGGTGCATAACCCCATATTTTAACATTTTTTCTCAAAAGTGTTTGTACAGGATTCTGGCGTGTTCTTTTAGCATGATCAAAAGATTTTGTAGTGCTTTTGACAACTGTTTTAGCGCTTCTGACTATTTTAGCACTTATGACAGAAATAATAGCGCTTTTGCACTCTATTTTAGCGCTTCCACCAAAAAAATTAGCGCTTCTGACATCTATTTTAGTGCTTTGATAGTCAATCTTAAAATGGCCATATCTTGGTCATACAGAGATCTTTTTTTTTTGAAATGGGGTAGAATGTCACAAGCTATGCAATGGTGTAGGTATTTCTCACTTTTTGTAGAGTTAAAATTTTCAATTTTACATTTAAAGTCAAATCACATTGTAACTTGGTCTAAGTTTTAGGGTTTTTATGCTTAATCATTCAACTAACCCTTATATATTCTTATTTCTTGATCTCATCTAGCATTTTTGAGCATTTATTGAAGGCTTTAAGAAGAACATGGAGCATTGAAGTGAAGGAAAGCATTTGATATCCATTGTAATAATGTTTTCAAACACTCATGGGAAAATAACCCATCATATGTTATTTTCCATTCATGTTTTAGGACCAACTAACATTACTTTGGGCTTAAAATTAACCATCTAAACAAGCTTTGTCAAAGTTGGTTAAAAAGAACATTAGAAACTCACTGGTTTTTGGATTTGGATTAAAATATATCAATCTAGGGTAGTCACCAAAAATTTCAATTTTGGAGTTAAATGAACACCATCTCTTTTTGTGAAGCAACATCTTCACATAGATAGAAAATTGTCATTTGGGTTCTAAAAATTGAACAATTGATTACTGTGATTGTGTGGTGATAGGCATATGTTCTCCCCTTAACTAGGTGTTTGAAACACCAAACTCATCCTTTATTTTATGCATTTTCAAGCTTTATTAAATCCTTTAGAAGGCCTGCCGTAGTGGGAAAAAGTACTCACCCTACAGGAATGACCTAAGTGGGAATGCCTAAAGCCAAGGATTCCAACCCACAATAATCAAAAAGTGATTTTTTGATGAAAGTCCGACTCGGCAGTAGTGTGCAAGATAACCATCCCCAAAGCCTTTGTTCTAAAGGTTGGGAGGTCTTCTGAGGGATTTTATCATTTGTCGCACTGCATAGAAACCCTATCTATGAACCATAGTGTAGTATCCAACTTGTTAGTTTCTGAACATTGTAATACTTAGCAGTGTCGGGGAAGGGAAGAATCTACCTCCAAGACACTCACCATATAATTGCCAAGGACTATTTGCTCAGGGGATCGAGAAATATAACCTTGAGTACGCACCTAGAAAAGACAAAAACACAAGCGTCCTCTAGGGGGTGATACCGCTGTGTGATTTGACACAATTTTAAGCTATGGGCTAATTAAGTATAATGATGACCTACTTGTCCTTAAGAGTGAGTCTGTCTGAAGTGTCTTTTTGTCAATAAACCTGTGGAAATAAAGAAGGATCTATTTGATCCTTGAGCATACACTCATTGTTTACATCTTACAACTTAAAAACACCTATTCTACAATTGCTTGTTGTGTCTTCAAATCATTAAATCAGATAAGATCATCCTAAAAAACACAAAGAAAACAAGAAAACAGAAAGCTATTGGAAACCCCTGTCAGACAGTTAACATCAAAATTTGGATTTTTATCAAAACATAAACTTTCCTAAATCAAAACATAGTCTTAAACCTACATAAACTAGAATTTACAATTGAATTTGTTCAAATCAAACCAAGATATACCATCCAAAAGTGTCTCAATCAAACACATTTGATTAGTAAGTTAAGTTTTAGGATCAGTCATCCTAAAACAAAGAAATGAAACTATATAATCAAACTTATCAACTTAGTCTAATCAATAGAATCTATCATTCTATTTGACTTGACTTAATATTCTTGACACTTACCAAACTAAGATCAAAATTTTATTGAAAACAATAACATTTGTATGTCCATTTTAACAAGGTCACAAAGACTAAAAATCCAAAGAACAGGAAATTGAAACTCAAACCACCATGGCTGAAATAGATAAGGATCAATTGAATGTTTTAACTTAGCAGATGGAAAACCTTCAACAACAATTCCAAGACATACAAAGAGAAACCACAGAAAGATATATGTTGACATACATCTACCCATATCCTTTTGACCAAACAATGAACATGATACTGTCTTCACCAAAAATTACACCATCCAAGTTCAATGTCTTTGAATTTTTACAAAAGTTCAATAAGCCCAAATCTAAGTCCTCAAACACAAATGATATTGAGCAATCCTATCATGTCATGCATTTATCTCCATCCACCATAAGCCAAAATAAACCTCAAGATTCTTTCACTCAAGTTAACAATTCCATCCAATCATCCTCTTCTATCATATCTTCAACATCCAATGATTAATGTCAATCTCTCAATCCAAAGTATGCTAGCATAGACTCCCCTACACATCAAGATATTCTTTCCACTCCATCCAATGATATCAAAATTCCACAAATTCTTCCAATCTTTAATCAAGATCCCATTTCTCAAGAACCTTATGATGATCCCCTCCTTTCACTTTTCATCCAAAATAATTCCCTTCCATCTCAAGAGACAAGTATCCTTCCAAGTTCTTCTTCCACATGATCTAATCAATCCATACCATCTCATGATTCTATTGCATCAGCAGAGCATGATATTTCTTCCATCCTATCTAATGATGTCTTACCAACTAATGATCAAGACATGCTTTCTACAAAATCTAATGATTCCCTTCCTCATCAAGATCAATATATGCTTCCATTCAAGGATACCCTTTCATCCCATGAAGATTTTTATCCTCATCAAAATCAAGATATGCCTTTCATACCACTTCATGATCCTTTTCCAAGCCAAGATCAAAACACCCCATCATCCCCATGTCAAGAGCCTATCACAACTATTCAAGCTATCCATGAACCCCACACCTATAAATTGGGATCCTCCACCTTTATCTATTCTGTTTTACTTCCAACACCTATCCTCTCATCCATGTCATATCCTTCCCAAAATGGACTCACATCTTGTTTCACAAAAAATACATATCCCATTGGTAAACGAATGTGTCAAAGTATGAATTACAAAGGAAAAGGATTATCCTTCATGAACAAGGTATCCTAGAACCCCTTTCTGTCAAAGAAACACATATCACCACGGCCTTGATTATATGCCTAAGTGTCCAAGTTCATCAAACCTTCCATCTATCTTAGGTCCTCATTCTAGTTCATCAAACATTCCATCTATCTTAGGTCCTCATCCTAGTACATCAAACCTTCCCTCTATCCTAGGTCCATATCCTATTTCTCAGGAACAACAAAGGCACACATCCTTGATGCCCTTTCAAAATTCTACCCACATTAAGTCATCCATAATACCTCCATATCATTCATCTCAGTTCACCCCTCCCATTGCTCTTGGAAGCATTTTGGGTGCCAAATATCAAAAGCTTCTATTTCAAAATCCATATGTATCAAAGGATCCACATGTCTCCTCGAAGAGACATGCAAAAATAAAAGAAAATTTGATCCAAAATCAAAAGAAATTTTCAAAAGGTCACAAAGGCCCATCAAAGCAAAAAGGAAATTTTCAATGACCACAAAGGTCCATAAATCAAAAAGAAAAATGTCAAAGGCCACAAAATCCGACAAAGAAAAAATCAAAGTCAAAAGTCATGTGGATTCCTAAAAGTCTCATAGAAGCAATAAAATCTAAATTGGCATCCAAATTTGCTAATCCAAAAGCTTCCTCCAATTTTCCATCTAATAACCTATCACCTTTTAAATCCATTTTTCCTCCATCACTCCACCACCCTTCAAGGTGTGTGCCAACATTGATCTTTCCATCCTTTCCATCTATCCATCAACATTCCTTCCAACCTCCTATCCATTATCCAACATTCATTCCCCATCATTCTCCTTTAATCCAAACCTTTTCATAAGTCCTTAGATTCTTCCATCATATCATTAATCTACCAACATTTAGGAGTTTAATTCCCATTGCCATGGTTCATTAGAGGGATATTTGGTTGTGAAACTTGGTGCTTAAGTCCTTCCTCCAACTCCCTATCATCCATATTCCTCTTGCACTCTACACTTAGGGACAAGTTTCGTCCACCTTATCATTCATGGTCATGCTTATTCCTTACATTTTCACCTTTGATCTGGACAAGGTTAGGGATCTTCTTGAACATCATATATCTTATCCTATACACTTTATCCATATCTTCCATACCATATATTTCATCTTATCCATATTCCATCATTCTTACTAAATATATCATTTCTTCCTTTCCTTGGTCTTGATGAGGAATAGGGAAAAATACTTGGGCCTTGTGTCTGTATCTTATATAGTTTCTCTTGATCATCACCATTCATTATTTTTATCCTTGATTTCTTCCATTCCATATCTCCTAGCTTATCAAAATCCATGTCACCATGTCCCTTTGCAACCTTGAATCTTATCATGCAAATCATATTTGATCCTAGCTGCAAAACATTATCCAATCCTCATATCTTTTGTCAATCAATCATGAACAATCATCAATCTTATCATACTTAGAGGAAATTAGTGATCCTAAGTACTTATCATCATCATGCCTCATGGAATCAATCATTCCTAACATCTTAATCAATCAACCATTATCATCTTTTGACAAGGGATATGTTGCTTGTGTGACATGTTTTGCAGTGAATTTTTCATTTTAATCTATCATTTGTCCATGGTTTCATTACCCCTATTGTGGGGCATATTTTTCCTTCAATCAATCATATCATCTCATTTCATCTTAAATATCCTGAAAAATCCAAAAAAAAAAAAGAAGCTGCAAAATCCAAAAAATCATAAATCATAAAACCGGGTAAAAGCACAAAGTTGTGTCACACTTTCAGCCAACATATCAGCACAACTAAATTTAAGTATTTCTATCTAAAAATCAATTTGGGTCAAACATATGATCTAGTAAGATTCATTCTAGCTAAGTTAGATACTTCCACAACTTGTTCAACTAAAATTGTTAGCTAAAAATATATGGAGCACCATTTTGAGTCCAATTTACCAAAAAAATAAATTTATTTGAAAAACTTGAAGTTTCAATAACTCTTGCTAATCTAAATAATATTTTTTTTAAAACATAAAAATACCCTTTTGTAGATCCATAAGAGTAGTTTTCAAAAATATATTTATTTTAATAGTTTAATTATTTTTTATATTCTATTTTTTATTTTTACTAAAAGTAGGTTATCAGTTTAAAATATTAGGTTGATTACTATGCCAAGGAAATCTACTAAACTTATTAAAAAAAATTGA
Organism: Sequoia sempervirens; assembly: GCA_007258455.2. Classification (NCBI taxonomy): domain Eukaryota; kingdom Viridiplantae; phylum Streptophyta; class Pinopsida; order Cupressales; family Cupressaceae; genus Sequoia; species Sequoia sempervirens. The sequence continues at coordinate 46,117,772 of VDFB02373365.1, forward strand.
AAAAAATATGATGCACTAGATAAAAGAATCTATTTTAAGATGGTATGATTTTTTTCCATTTTAGATAAATATTTAATATGAAAGTTGACGTCCGATGAAAACAGTTGTTTTTTATTCATGCACATTTTAATATTTATTTAAAAATATATATTTATCAAAATTGGAAAAAAATATATCCATGCACTAAAATTTAAAGTTATAAATACACAAAAAAATTGAAAGAAAAAAAATAAAATTTACTATAAAAAGTTTGACGTCCCATGCAACTTCAATTTTCAGCATTTTATCAGCAAGAGGTATTTTTCCACAGCGTGTCAAATTATGATATTGCTATCAGGATTCAACCGTGTAGTTTCGAGTCAAACTCATTGACCCATGTTTCATGAGTAGTGGTTTTCAATTGATGAGCTAAAGGGTCTCTATAATGAATGGTTCATAAGGCACAACACTTGCTGAAGGTTTTGCAAATGGGGTAACAGCCCAAGCGGGCTTAACCTTGGAGAAAACTCCCTGGTTAAGCGTGCTTGAGCTAGAGCAGTACTGGGATGGGTGACCTCTCGGGACGGACCAGTGCTTCATCTCTGTGAGCATCACCTAGATGCAATGAGTGCTAAGTGGACCATTCGATATCATGAGAGATGGGTTCTGATGAACCACTACTCATGAAACATGGGTCAATGAGTTTGACTCGAAACTACACGGTTGAATCCTGATAGCAATATCATAATTTTATCAGCAACTAAATTATAGTTTTAATTTATTAAAAACTAGTTTAAAATAATTTTTAATTTTTTTTAAAAAAAATACAAGCATAAAATATACTAAAAAATACATATTTTACTAGTTTACATTATTTCAAAATTCCAAACATATATACCACTTTTTAGTGATTCATGTTTAAAAATTGGATTAGCATTGGTCGTTTCCTTTATAAAGTGTGACACAGCTTTGTGCTTTTACCCAACCAAAAAAAAAAATCATAAAAAAATGAAAAAGAGCAATAAAAACAAGTAGTGAAAACCTGGAAACAGGCGCTATTTGTGATTTAAACCATATTTTATATCTATTGGAAGCATTTCATGGTCGTTACTTCCACCATCATTTTACATCCATTATCATATCATTGCGAGTAGTGATGTCCCACCCTAGCTTGGGGGCAAAATCCTAACCTCACTGGGGGCAATAAACTCAAGCTTAACCAAATAGACAAACAACAGGAAGACAAACGCAACAAAAGCAATGATCGAAACACAACCCAACATGGAACATCAATCAACATCAGGAACACATCGGGCATCCATTATCACAATAGAAAATCCAAAAAATAGGTCAAAAAGTCAATTTCAAAAAGCCAAAAACATGAGTCTGTGTTAGTTGAACTACATGGTCTTTGTGTGTATAACGTAGGAAAGGCTAATCTTTGATCAGCCCCCGAGGCCCCTAGGATAGGTCTTTAGGTTAGGTCTTTGGTCAAAATCTTGAAAATCACAAGAAAACATCATAAAATTAGGATGGATGATCTAATCTGACTAATGGTTGAAATACTTTAAGCAAAGGTTGGATATGTTGTACTTTGATCATATTTATCATTTCTTTGGAGCAAATCAATGATGTATTGAACTAGAGAAGCTAAGAAGAAGAATGGTATTTTTTTTATCTGTTGTCTATGAATTAGTCATTATATTGTGTGAATTGTCACGAGACGTGCTCTACAAAGTATCACTAATGACATTCGAAATTCACGTAGGAAAGTGATTGATTCTTGTCTATTTACGCAAAAAATGCTTAGGTCATCTTGGTTTAATTATACCTTGATGCTTGTGTTCACTTGCAATATCAAAAATCATTGAAGTAGTACTCAGGTCATCATGGTCTAACTCATACCATCGATGCTTGTACTCACTTTCAACATTTTAAAAGCTCAATGATGATAAAAAGCACGATAAATGGACTGTTAAGATGCCAATGCTTGCATATATAGATTTGCATGGTTAAATTAGATTGCATTCATATTAGTTTTGCATCTGCATTATAGATTTTCCACATCGACTAATGATATCTATATCAACCTACACCAGATGCGGAATCATGTCCCACATCTTTGGGAATAACTCTAAAATCCTCCTATGATCATAAAATATCACAAAATTAGCAATGTTATCAATCAATCAGCCTATCAATCTAATCGACTCTAGTGAGACTTTGATCAAATCTCATGAGTGACTATTATTGAACCTCACCTATCATGAGGTCAATCATCAATCTATCATTGATCCTCGCCTATCATGAGGTCAATCATCAATCTATCATTTATCATCACCTATCATGAGGTCAACCATCAAGTTATCATTGATCCTCACCTATCATGAGGTCAATCATCAATCTATCATTGATCCTCACCTATCATGAGGTCAATCATCATCATCCTATCAATGATCCTCACCTATCATGAGGTCAATCATCATGTCACACAAGCAAACCATGACATCCCTTCAACAACAATTTGCAACTATAAATCAAAACAACAATGGTCAACCTTCACAATGCATCAAAACTAGCCTGTTATCCTTGGATATATTAAGAGCACAAATTCCACAAGGTATAGAAGTTCCCCAATTTGAGAAATATGGTGGGAAAGGAGATCTTGTTAACCATGTTTCTAATTTTACAGCCTTGTGTAGTGATTTCATATTTGAAGATAAACCGTTGGCTAAGCTATTTTCTAGGTCCTTAAAGGATACTACTTTAGAGCAGTTCTCTTCTTTACCGAATAATTCAATCAGTTCATTCAATGAACTTGTTGATTCCTTTTACAACCACTTCCATATTCACATGGGTCCCAAGATGACCCTTGCTGATTTAATGACATCTAAACAAAAGGATGATGAGAAAGTGACTGATTTCATAGAAATATAGCAAACACTTTATTCACAAGTAAACATTAAGATTCATGATGCCGACCTTCAACGAATGTTAATTGCCAACTTATGAAAAAACTCCAAAGAAAACTTTAAATGTTGATATTTACATCCTTTACACAATTATGTATAGCCCTTCATGATTATCAAAATATGACTTGAAGTTGTGATGTGGAAAAACCCCCTAGTTGTCCTGAAAATTCTCAATCCACAAATCAAAATAACTACCAACCTTTCAAGAAGAATAATAAGGGGTTTTTACAACTTAATCCCCTTAAACAAGTCAACAAACAAATAACCAAGTCGTTTCTATAAAAATGATAAATTCTTTTAGGGACAGGAATAAAGAGTTCACTCCTCTACCCGACACCCTTCATAATATCATGTTGCAACTTGATGAAAAGAATATGCTTACCTTACCTCTTGTTAAAGATTGTGATCCTAATATACCATTTCCCACAGGCTTTTGACGAAACTCTTATTACCATTATCACCAAAAAAATGGACATGATACAGAATATTGTAAGCATCTTAAACATCTTATGCATGACCTTATTGATAGTAATCAACTTCAAATCATGGGTGTGAATGATCAAGGTAATAATTTTGTAGCCCCTCCTAACCAAAATTTACAAATCTTTACCAATCCCATGCCAAAGGACACTATTTCATTTGTCAAAGCTAGTGAAACAAAGAATGATGTGATGAATGTTGACAAAGATGATGAAAACATAAAAGATGACAATGAAGAAATGATTAAATAGTAGCATTTATAAAAGCTATACCTCATAAGAGCTCAACCAAAAAGCCTCTTGATATTTCTTTTTCAAAAAATGACATACTTAAACATACACTCGATGGTCCTCTTTACATAGCCAATTGAATCAATGAAAAGCCTACTAATGGGATATTAATTGATCCCATCTATGGAGAGAATATGATCACTGAGGAATTCCTATTTTTGCATGAACTCTATCAAGATACATATTACAAACTGAAACCATGGATCAAGATGCATAATGGTTTTGCTCATCCTATGATGGATCGATAGATCTCCCTTTAAAAGTTGGACCAAAAACGCTAGATGTCTCATTCACCATCATCCCACAATTTGACCAATTTCATGTGAAGTTAGGATATCCATGGATTCACTCCATGAATTTCATCCCCTCCATTGTGCATAAATTTTTAAATTTTCCATTTGGCAATGATTTCTTACTATGCATCATAGTGGGTTTAATCCTGCATCTTCTTGAGGGAACTTTTCATTAGATTTCTTTTGACCCGAGCCTATGAAACCTATTAAACCTCATGAGGACTTCTTTTTCAAATCATATCAAAAGTTCAAGGAAAAATGTATAGAAGAAGTATCCCTTCGAAACATGCCTCAACTTATGACTGAACCACCTGTCCTTGACAAAAAAATCATTGAACTAAAACCCCTTCCAAACATCCAAGAATAACTTATAACAAATCCTCCTACAATTTCTTATAAGATACCACGAGATAACCAAAACAATCCCATTGTCCCTCCTAAAGTTAAACAATTTTAAAAAGCTAAAGAGAAAGTGGTTGAACAACCTCTTATCATTTCTTTTGTTCCTCCCAAGGAAGTGAAGAAACCTATAATTGACAAACCTGCTCATACACAAAAAAAAATTGACAATAGATGGAAACAAAATTGAAGTGCTAGAGAGCGTAGGCGTAGACATCGTGCTATTGCTCATATGTTACAAACTAAAGAAGACAAGAAAAACATAGAAAATCAAAATCAGAACTTACCTAAGGCAATGCATGACGATTATATGCCCTCTCCGCAAAATAAACAAGAAGATTCCACGAACATTGTCATTTGACCTCCTGTTGTGATTAATCTAGATGATGGCATTGACATTACAAAGATTGATGAACAAGTGTCTAATAATTAATCTACATTCTTCTATATTTCGCAAACATCTTTATCTTTTTCATTTGTCTTTTTTTTTCCTTTTAGGGATGACACAAGGCATCAAGACATTTAGGTCTCTTCCGTGTTGACCCAAAAAAATATCCTTTATCTTTTCTTTTTCTTGTGTTTTCCTTTTGGGGATGACATAAGGCATCAAGACATTTAGGTCTCTTCCATTTTGACCCAAAATATTTCCTTTATCTTTTTCATTTTTCTTGTGTTTACCTTTTGGGGATGATGCAAGGCGTCGAGACATTTAGGTCTCTTCCATGTTGACCCAAAATATTTTCCTTTATCTTTTATTTGCCTTGTGTTTCCCTTTTGGGGATGATGCAAGGCGTCAAGACATTTAGGTTTCTACCATGTTGAGCCAAAGGATTTCTCTTTGTGTTTACTCTCTTTGTGTCATTCTTCCAATTATATGAGTATATGGGGAATGATGACAGTTTTGAGCTCTAAAACAACATTGTAGAAAATACATACTAACTTTGAATCTATATATCCCTTATGTATTTTTGGGGGAAACCCCTCCCTCCTTGTTCATGACATAGCTTTATTTCATAAACATATGACTTGGCATAGGGTTTTCTGAGGAAAGCTCTCATGTATTAGGAGAAAACATTGGCTACTTTAAAGTAGTTTCTCATAGCAATGGTGTTAGCAACCACTTTAAAGTGGGGGCATACATCAATGACATCTTTTGACATTTTGCATATTTCATGGCATGGTTTTTTTTCTTGTGACATGTTTGTTTCTTGGTGGTTTCATTGGGTTTAATGTCCTCCAAGAGCTTGATATTTTTAAGCATATGATTTCCCTTAGTGGCATGATGTGAATGAGGCATCTCATAAGTAGCAATCTAATATTCTTGACTTGTCCTCTCTTGGAGAAATTAGGCATGATGCTCCCTAAGAAGAAGACCTTACACAAACAAAGAAAAATCCCCTTTAACAAAAACTTATATAAATAACATTCAAAAGCATTTAGCATTCTGGTGCCTTATTGAAGTTTTCAGGAGGATAACTTTGGTATGGTATGGGAGGCTAATATGATTCTCTCACTTGCCACCTCATTGGGATAACTCACCTAGTGGATGGCTTGAGGTTCCACTACCCCAAAGTAACCACGCATGTTACAGATAAACATCCTAGATGTGTTCCACATCATGTTAGACCATTGAAGCTTGATCCTTTTTCTTGGAAAAACAACCACATTCCACATTGTGTTGGAACGATTTATGCTTGAACCTTTTTTTTTTCTTTTCCTTTTGCTTGGTCTTTGATAGGCTATGATTATGTATATTTTTTATTTTTGCATACTTAAGTGTCTTGAATGTCTACTTTAGTGTGATTTTTTCATGGGGTAAAACTCTCACTAAAGTGGAGGAAAAATGTAGCATCAAAAAAAGTAACCCTTTTTTCACACCTAATTTGGGAATAATTAATACTAAAATTAACTTAACTATGTCTTGATTTAGTGTTGTAATGTGTTTTACACATTCACACTAAGTCTAGGACCCTTTTAACTAAAATGGACTTAATTGTGCCTTATTTAGGGTGTTGTAAAGTGTTTTCTTACACTTTCACACTAATCTAGGGCTTTATTAATTAATTGAGGTTAATTAGATATTAGTTGGCCCCTGAAATTCAAATCAAATCCTTATTTATTGCATTTTCTAAAGGATGTATCCTGACACTCATTAATAATATTGCATAAAATTGAATTTTACAAGGTTTGAGTCCTAGGATAGTGACCTGGGACCCATTCGCCACCTTGGGAGAATGGGTCCTCCTTACCTAGGACACCCCTTTTTAGACCAATTTGTGGTGGGATTTTAGTAATTTTTCACCTCCTAAATTTTTTCACCTGCCGAAAATTGGTCCTAGAAAATTGTGCTAGGACCCATTTGCCCAAGGTGGTGAATGGATCCTCCTTACTTAGGACACCCCTTTTTAAACTTATTTGTGGTGGTATTTTAATGATTTTTAATCCTAGATCTGATTTTGGCTTGGATTATTTGAATTTTGAGGTTAATTCTTAAGTTTAGTATAAATATAAGGTTAATCCACATTGTTTCATCCTAGAAGATCTAAGCAATCAAGAGTACTTTCACAAGAGCATTATAGAGAATTTCAAGGGCATTCAAAGGTAGATTATCAAGGTTTTATTGCAGCATTCAAGATCATATCATCATGTCAAAGGCATAGTGCATCAAGCATGTTGTTAAGCTAGTGTGTGTTGATGTAGTATTGAATATCCATTTGTAAGCATTGCTTCATATCCAATTCAAGATCAAGATCTAAATTCTTCATGGTCACTTTATGTTAGATTGTTGATTTACATTCCAACACATCATCCAAGGTATCATTGTTTCATATTTCATGTTTCATTATTTCATCACAAGGTTTAATTACCTAAATGGGGTTTGACCAAGGAAAGCCCCTATTCTCTAACAATCAACAAGTTTTTCTTCTCCTTTGATGCGTGATTGCAATTCTTAGGTTGAAGATCAAGTGGAGAACAAGATTGAAGAAAAGATTTTAAAATTGAAAGGTTGCAAAGTTGTCATCTACATTTCAAGATCACAAAAAGATCTCTACATAATTTGTTTCAAACTTTTGGGGATGGTCATCTAGGATTTGAGAGTGTAGACATCAAGGAACAAGACCCTGAAAGTGATTTTCAGAAACCCTAATAGGGACCCATTTTCCACTTTGGTCGAATAAGTCCTTAGTGACCTCAAAACAAGACTTTTCCAACAAGGTACACATTGTTTCACCCTCTCAAAATATCCCTTATTGTTGCTCTAATAGTTAAGATTGATTTATGATTGTTATTTATGCATTTTAGCCCTCATAATTGAATGAAACTCTAGAAAAATAATGGTGGTTTATCATCTTGTTAACTCACCTTGATGAAACCCTATTTTCCTATGTTTCAATTTACAAGGTCTTTGACATAATCTTCTCAATGTAGAACAAATGTGTAGTCGAGGATATAATTTGGTGTTTCAAGATGATGGTTATGAAATTAGAAAAAGAAGCTCCAAAACATTGGTTGCGGCAAGAACAAGGATAGGAGGAAATTTTTATCAGCTCAAAGGTGGTGGTGTTACGTGCTTTATGTCTCAAATCATTGAAATTTTGTTATGGCATAGAAGAATGGGTCACTTCAATTTTGATAGCCTAGTAAATATCAATTCTACTGAAGTTGTGAAAGATCTACTAAGGATTACAAAGCTTATCAATGCAATTTTCAAGGAGTGTCAGTTTGGAAAGTAGACAAAGAAGAGGTTTATAACTAAAGAATATTCTACTACAGGACCTCTAGAGTTGGTGCATACAGACCCATGTGGACCTAATAGAATAAGAATCTCTCAAGGTGATAGGTATTTCAAGTTGTTGATAGATGATTACTCTAGAATGACTTAGGTGACATTTCTCAAAGAAAAAACAAAAGCTCTAGATAATTTTAAAACATTTAATTATGTGATTGAGAATGAAATGGATTTGAAAATAAAATGTTTGAGGTCTGAAAGAGGTGGTGAGTTCGCCTCTAATGAGTTTAACATTTTTTGTGAAGACCATGGGATAAAGAGATATTTATCAGCTCCTACGACTCCTAGCAGAATGGGGTTGAGAGAAAGAACAAGACAGTTCAAGAAGTAGCAAGAACCATGATGAAGGAAGCAACTCTATTGAAAATATACTAGAAAGAAGCAATTCATACAGTAGTGTACATTCCTAACAGAGGACAAGCAAGAGTGAATAGTTCAAAGACTCCCTATGAACTATGGTATTGAAAACCTCCTGCTGTGAAATATTTCAGAGTGTTTGGAAGCAAATGTTATATTAGGAGAGATGAAGAGAACTTGGAAAATTTTGATGCAAGATAAAATGAAGGAATCTTCCTTGGATATTCTACAAAGAGGAAGGCATACCGGTGCTATAAAAAAGGGATGGAGAAAATTGTTGAAATTCCAAGTGTCAAAGTGGATGAAGAATCACATTAGAGTTCAATATTGATAGAATGATATGAATCTAATGAACCCCCTTGTAGAGGAGAAGAAGAAGAAGAAGAAAAAGAAGAAGAGAAAGAAAAAGAGATGACAGTGGAAGAGGAAGAAGCTTCATAAAGGAATCCTAAGACTCCTAAGTATGTACAGAATAATCATTCCAAATATCAAATCATTGGAGATAACAGTAAAGGTGTACTGACAAGAAGAAGAGTTGCTATGACAGAAGAACAAGTAAAATTTTGTTTACTTTATGAGGTAGAACCTAAAACTGTAATTGAAGCATGTAGTGATGAGAGTTGGATCAAAGCTATGGAAGAAGAGTTGAAATAGATTGAGAAGAATCAGACTTGGGAATTGGTCCCAAGACTAGCAAACAAGAATGTGATGGGAACTAAATGGGTTTTCAGAAATAAATTGAATGAGAATGGAAAATTTATTAGAAACAAGGATAGACTTGTGTGTAAGGGCTACTCACAAGTGGAAGGAATATATTTTGAAGAGAAGTTTTCTCTTATGGCAAGAATTCAAGCCATTACAATGTTTTTGGATTTTGCAGCACATAAAGACTTCAAAGTGTATCAGATGAATGTCAAGTTTGCATTCTTGAATGGTGAGTTAGAAGAAGAGGTATTCATTGAACAACCCAAAGGTTTTTAGTTATCAAAATATTTGGATATAGTTTGCAGATTGAAGAGAGCTTTATATGGACTGAAACAAGCTCCTAGAGCTTGGTAACCAAGATTAGATAATTACTTATTGAAACAAGGACTCAAAAAGGAAATTGAAGATATCAATCTTTACATCAAGGTTGAGAGAGAGAAGATATTTATTGTAGTTGTGTATGTTGACGGCATAATCTTTGGAGGAAATACAGAATGAGTTTGAAATGTCAATGTTTAGGGAGATGAATTTCTTCCTTGGGATACAAATTAGTCAATTTGATAAAGGTATATTCATCTCACAATCAAAGTATATCAAGGAAATGTTAAAGAAGTTTGGAATGGAGGATTCTAAACTAGTATGTACTCCCATTGTTACTAGTTGTAAGTTGATCAAAAATGATGAATCTCCTAAGATTGATGAAAGCAAGTTATATAGATCAATGATTGGTGGATTGTTATATCTAACTGCTACTAGACTAGATATCATGCATATAGTATGTCTTGTGGAAATATTTCAAGAAGATCCTAGAGAATCACATATGGCAATAGTAAAAAATATTCAGATACTTGAATGGAACTCTGGACTTTGGTCAATGCTATCCTAGGGATATTGATTTCTCTTTATGTGCTTACACAAATGCGGATTGGGAAGGTTGTATGGATGAAAATAGAAGTATAAGTGGAGGTGCTTTCTTTCTTGGAAGCATATTGGTTTCTTGGTTGAGTAAGAAGCAAGATTTAGTGTCATTATCTATTGTTGAGGAAGAATATATTGTAGTATCATCTTGTTGCACACAGGTGTTGTGGATGAAGTAGACATTGAAGGATATCAGAGTATCATATGATGAACCTATTCCCATATTGTATGATAATAAAAGTGCTATAAACATTTCAAAAATTTGGTAATGCATTCAAGGACAAATCATATCTCTATCCGGTATCACTTTCTAAGAGAGAAAGTTGCAAAGAATGAAGTGAAGCTGGAGTATGCACCTACAAAGGATCAAATAGAAAAAATTTCATAAAAGATCTTCCAAAAGATACATTTGAGTATCTCTAACAGAAGCTATGGGTTATTTTGCCTCCTTTCAACTACATACATAAGTAGGTGCATCTATCTAAGCAATAAATTCAAGATACATTCTTGGTCCTATACTAATGAAGGCTACCTCTCATGGGGAGTAAGTAGTGGTGTATTTGGTTGGTATAGTTAGGGGGAGCTTATCTTGTGCTCCTAAGGGGGAGATAACAATGGAGAGAGAGTAATGGAGAGAAATTTAAAGAGTATTGTTTGCATGTGTTTCTTGAAGTGAAGTATGTAGGCGCTTCCCTTTGCCATTGATGTCAAAGGGGGAGAGAAGTCTGAAAAAAATAGAGTGCAGTCTGGAAAACTAAGGGGGAGAGAAGTCTAAAAAATAGGGAGAGAATGAAAAAAACAAGGAAAGAATTGATGTCAAAAGGAGAGAGAAGACTAATAAAAGAAATAAGTTTGAAATGTAAAAAATATTCCAGTAAAGGGGAGTACTACTTGATGCAGGGTTGTTGTGAGTTAGTGTTGTGTTATTGTAGAGTTGGTTTTATTGTTGATGGTTTTTCAAAGTTGGTGTTTCCATCAATGACAAAGGGGGATATTTTTTTAGATTGTTGGAGTGTTGTCATTGATGTCAAAAAAGAAGATTATTGCACTATATTTTCTTTAGTGTTGTCATTAGTGTCAACCTATGTCAACCTCTAGTGTAGTGTTGATCAGGTCTGAAGATAGGGAGATTGTTGGTGTTGCAGATGGGGATGTTGTTGTAATATCTACTGTGGTGTCGATGAGAAGGTGTTTGTGGTGTTGTTGATGCAACTAGTTCACTTGGTTTATAAGTGATTTTGAGAAAATTTCAATAAGAGAGTGTACAAGGTGACAGAGTTGTGTTATATGTTGTGCTCTGTATTTCTCCATGGTTGAAGATTTTCTTGTATGGTTTGGATGATATTATTAGAGGTTTTTAGAGGTGTTATATCTGGCGTTTCATGTTTTGGATCATGTGGCAGAGGAAGCTGTGTTTGGAGGTCTGTTGGATTGTGAAGAAGGTTGTCTGGGAGAAATGGAATTGTTTTGTATTTCTCCACATTAAGGTTTCTTTTCTTATGGATTTGGGAACATGCTAATATTGTTTGTATCTACCTTCTTGTATTTTTGTGTGTTCAGGTGTTCTACAAGGTTGGTTAGTGAGTTGTATGCATGTGGTAGTGTTGTAATTTACACGGGATGCTAAGTGTTCTTAATTTTAATTGGTTTTGACAGTGTTGTTGAATATTAGGATGGTGTTGAGTATTCCTATATGTTTTGAAGTTTTTTTGTGTGGTCTACATGTTATTTTTGGACCTAGAGAGGCACATATGTGTTCCCTTGTTAGTGTTAGTGTAGGTTTGGTCGACCTAGTGTGCTAGCACTGATTATGGAAGTTGTTTGTTTTTTGTGGAAGCGTAGTGACGCATGTCGATGTAGACTTTGTTTTGGTTAACCCTTGGTGTGGTCTTCCTTCACTTCTTTCCACCGCGGAGGTGTTTAGTGCCAACCTATTTGTTGGTTGAACATTTGAGGTGCATACATTTCATTAAGTCTGACCTAAATAATATTATTTAAGGTCGTGAAGGATATATAATCAAGGTTAATGTTGGAGATATTGTGACACTTGTTGTAAGATGTGAATGTGATAAAGTGTGGTGATTTATGTGTGAACTTAAACACCTAAGGCTACCAGATGCAGTGAGAAGAAGATGTCTACATTTTTAGTGTACATGAATTTGTCGGAGGTAGTGAGCCAAAGGTTACGAATGGTGTAGGATTGTTGTGGTGGATATTCTTATTTCTTTGAGGTAGTGAACCTCCTTGTAATAGTCTTCTTCTACACTTCTTTCTTTCAGACAGTGAATCCTTTGGGGAAGTGAGCATTTCTTCTCTATTGGGTAGTGAGCCCTTCTGGTAGTGATCCTATTGTATTTTTTGTTTCTATTCATATATATGTGATTTAATCCTCACTGTGGTTTTTCCCTAATTAGGATTTTCCATGTAAATCTTGTGTTCTCTTCTATATGGTGTTGTTGTGTTGATGTTTTATATGTTTACTTTTGTTGATGCTTAATAAGGATCTGAAAGTTAATAAGGATTTAAGGATTTATGATAGTTTGATGATTTTAATGTACAATTGATTAAACCTCCCTCTCAGTTGTCTTGTGTATCTAATAAGATGTTCTTCTTGTTCCTAATATTTCAGTAAGTATACTCTCCATGTATTAGATTTTTCATTCTAGATATGGAAAGACTATTGAGTCTACTCCACATATGTGACTATTAGATAGTTAAAAGATACTAAGAAGGTTGTTGTTACAGGGATAGTTAATCATGAGAACCATTTTTATCGGTTTGATGGATTTGAGTCTTCAACAGGTTCATCCTTTATTTCTCATGCTAATTAAGTAAGAAAAATTTGGAATGAAAGGTTTGGGCACTTGAACTATAGATAACTTAAAAAAATGCACACACATAACTTAGTGGTTGGTCTTCCTAAGATATCTTGCACCGAGCGCATTTGTCAAGATTTTTTTCTTAGTAAACATTATCCAGATCATTTTCCTAAGGGTCAAGCCACATGTGCAACCACACCCCTAGATTTGGTTCATAGTGATCTCATGTCATTTCCAAATCCTTCATTTTCAAGGGCTAATTATGTTCTCACTTTTATTGATGATTTTTCACAATGTACATGGATCTATTTTTCAAATTACAAGAATGAGTTTAAAACCACCTTCAAGACCTTCAAAGAATTTGTGGAGAAGTAATTAGGTTTTTCTCTTCGAGAGATATGAATAGATACTGGGGGGAGTATGTGAATAAATAATTTCAATATTTTTGTACTAAGCATGGTATTCTTCATCAACACATTGTTCCTTACACTCCTCAACAAAATGGTGTGGTTGATAGGAAGAACAGGACTTCACAGGAGATGAAAAATTGTATGATTCAATCTCAGTCCATGGCTCCATCTTTTCAGGCTCAAGTTGTCAACTATGCCAACTATATTCAAAATTGTATGTCTCACAAGGCAGTGTGGAATATGACTCCTAAGGAGGATTGGTCCCATAACAAGACTAATGTGTCCTTCAAAGTATTTGGTTGTGAGCTTTGGGTATTCATTTTGGATGATCAACATAAAGCAATGGAGAAGAAGAGTCAGTGGTTCATTTGTGTTGGCTATTGTGAAGATGAGAAGGATTATAAATTATTTGATCCCAACACACGAGAGGTTCATTTTTGTTGTGATGTTCAATTTTTTGAATCTTTCACACAAATTGATCCTCCAACTTCTTCATCACTACCTACTCAATATTCTTTATTTGAGGATGTTTTTCTTCTTGAGGAATATTTTGTAGATGATCTTGATCCACCTCCTCTAGATCCACCCAGTAGGCCATGATGGGCTCATACTACTCTTCAGGAGGTTGGTCCTCTTGTTTTTGATCCCACAAATAATCATCGAACTCATTCCCAAACTTTTGGTATATTCTTTTGATTCATTTAGTTATAATGATCCTTAGATGTTTTCAAATGTGTCAAGTATTCCTGACCGGGATAGTGTTATGGTTGAGGAGTATTCCTCTTTGATGAGGAACCATACTTGGGATCTTGTACCTCTTCCTAAGGTAAGAAATTTAGTTCAATGCAAGTGGTTGTATCATACCAAATATGTAGATGATGGTTCCATTGACAAGTACAGGGCTCATCTTGTTGAAAAGGGGTTTTCACAAGTTGAGGTAGTTGACTATTTTGAGACCTTTTCTCTTGTTTCCAAGATGGATTCTATTTGTCTTATCATTCTATAGTTTCCTCTCATGGATGGTCGTGTATCAAATGGACGTGAAGAGTGCTTATTTGCATGAGGATATTCATGAGGATATCTATATGGAGCAGCCACTTGGTTTTGTGTAGGACTCTTCACTTGTTTGTAGGATTTTTTGTTCATTATATGGTCTCAAACAAACCCCTCAGGCTTGATATGATAACATGGATATTTTTTCCCTGTTTTTGAGTACACACATTGTCATTTCGATCCTACAGTTTATACTCAGCGACATGGAGAGGATCTCCTAATTCTTGTGCTCTATGAGGATGATTTGATTCTTACAGGGAGCTCCACTTCCATGATTCAAAGTACTTAGCAAGAATTAATGGAGTGTTTTTATTTGACCCACCTTGGTTTTTTTCATTACTTCCTTGGTCATCAGGTTCATTATTCTTCTAAGGGGATCTTCATTTTCTAGCAGAAGCGTGCTCTAGATTTTCTTCAAATATTTGGCATGGCTGATTGTAAGTCTACCCCTACACCTTTCCAATTAGGTGTTGTACTTACTACCAGATGTACTACTCCTCTAGTTGGTCCTACCTTGTATCGACAATTGGATGGTAGTCTTTTGTACTTAACACCTAGTCATCATGGTATTTCCTTTGTGGTTGGCCTTGTCTCTCATTTCTCTTAGGATCCTCATGAGATTAATTGGAAGGAAGTGAAACATATCTTATGGTAAATTTGGGGCACTACACATTTCGATATTCATTACACATCAAGAGATTCTCATATTGTAGGCTTCATTGACTCAAATTGGGCTAGTGATGTCAATGATCAGAAGTTTACTTCTATATTTGTCTTTTTCCTTGGTTTTGGTTCAATTGCATGGTCATGCAAGAAGAAGACTACTATTGCATTATCATCGATAAAGTTTGAGTATCAAGGTGCAATCTTGGCTAGTCAGGAGGTTTTGTGGCTTCATTAGTTGATGAATGAGTTTGGATTTCCTTCTGATCAACCTACTACTCTTTGGTGTGACAATCAGAGTGTCATTCATTTCTGACAATCAAATGGAGAATCAAAATACTAAGCATATTGAGATCCACTACACTTAATCAAGGAGCTCACCCAGGATGTTGTTCTTAACTTGGAATGCTTTCCTATGAAGCAACAAGTTGTAAAAATATTCACTAAACCTTTGGCATCGCCTTGTTATCTTCAGCTTTGATCGATGCTTGGGGTGAAGGAATTTTTCCTTGGGGGGTCTTCTTGATTCCTCCTTCCTTCTTTTGTTTTCTTCATGGGTTTTCTCTCTTTTGGAGAGGAGCTTTCTCCCACATGATTTTTCTCTTTTTCTCCATTTGTGAGATATTTTTTTATACATGGATACCTCATTAGGCCTTGTTGTTAAGACACATCTTTTGCATCTTTTGCAATTGATTTTTTTTTTCCTCCCTAAGTTTCCCTTAAGGGGGGTTTTGGTGTGAATAGATTATTTTACCTAGTTAATTCATGGTATGAGACTTATTCACATGTTAAGTTTACTTAGGTCCTATGATTCTTTCTAGAAGTATTAGCTGTCATAACTAGATCTTATCTTATCCTAGGTAGTAATGAATTATTTATCACATGTGATAGGAATAACACTTGTCATGATCTTTTATAATCCTATCTCTCACCTTCCCTTTATAAGCAAGGTATCTCTTGCATATTTTATACATTTTTCACATATTGTGAATCTTATATCATATTGTAATTCTTGTTTGGTGGAATAGCATCTTTTGTTGTTGCTTCTCTCTTTTGCATGTGGAGGTTATTTGGTATTGCAGATTGAAGATCTTGATTGTTCACTTTAACATTGTATGTGTGAAAATTCCCCTTGAAATCATTGAATTAGGAATCAACAGGGGCCCAATCACCTAACTTGAAAAGCTTATGCCTAATGAATCTATTAATCCATATGGTTGGTTTTTGTTAGATTATTTTGGTGTGGAACATAGCTTCTCACATTAATTCATATGGAGCATATATCTAATTCATTATTTAATTTTCAAATTCAAGGATCTCCATTCCTAGTAGCATTGTCATGTACAGTGTGATCACCTAAAATTTAATGGGGAGAAAAAAATTCTTCCCATAAACAATCTTATAATGCATAGAAAATTTGCTCTTCCACATATTACAATAGCACCATATTGCTTCTAAAATTCCGTGAATCCAATCTTTGTGATATAGAGAAGCATTCTATGTAAGAATTTGTTTTAACTCATCATTGGTAACTTCAACTTTCCTATTTTTTGTAGAATGGTACGGTGAATGTTTTCAATGTTTAATTTCATATTCCCTCTTCAATATATCTCACTTTTGAATTAAATTGAGGCCCTTCATTAGTCGCAATATCTTTTAGAACTCCATGCCTAGTAAAATTCTCCTCATATAGAAAATTTACCACCTTTTTTTCACGACTATGTTTCAAAGCTTTGACTTCCACTTAAATATTATTAGATAAAACCAAAATATATTAGTTATGATTAGATAGTAGACCAGTATTTCCTATGAAAGTTATACCCCATTATTTAAACTATTGTATACTTACCTAGGACAAAGAATCGTATCATCAAATCATGTTAATTGTATGTCCCATGTGATGGCATCAATCACAATGTTTTATATTCTCCTTAGATTATTTG
The DNA here is from genome assembly GCA_007258455.2 of Sequoia sempervirens. NCBI lineage: Eukaryota > Viridiplantae > Streptophyta > Pinopsida > Cupressales > Cupressaceae > Sequoia > Sequoia sempervirens. The sequence goes on from VDFB02373365.1 coordinate 46,134,843, forward strand.
TATAATGTCAATTAATGATACCTAGAATGTATGATTTTATAATATTTATTTTGGAAATAGTATCCTCCAAAAGGTTTGTTATGACAAGCACAAAGGATTTCATACACTTCATCCTCTCATACACCACACCACATCACACTCTCTAAAGTAGTGTGGAACAACATTCCATCAATCCATGATAATTGATTTTTATAAGCTACTAACTTCCTTTATCTCTCAAATAGAGAGGTTGGGGAATAAAACTTGCAACTAGGTAGTTTTCAATGTCTACAAACATGGATTCTTTAGTGATATGGAAAACAAGTGTTCATAAAAAAATAATTCATTAATTTATTTGTATGTATCATTAATTTTGAAGTCAATAAAAGAAGTTGGAAACAAAATTTTCATGCCTTAGCTTGTCCATTATATTGATGTCAAAGTATTGTAGGAGCAACAACCAAAAAATAGTTATACATCAACCATAGGTTTTTTAAAAATATAACTGTGCATAATTAGTATGCACAAAATTAGGATAACATGTGATATAATGGTGAAATTCATAATTACATAAACACAAGGAATTTTTATGTAGTAACTATGTAATTCAACTCTACACCTAATAGTTTTTTGCTAACATAGTAAATCATATAGGAATTTTTATTATATTTTTGTTTGAGCATTGCCCTAATTATAGCCTTTGATAGATCTACATATATGTGAGAAGACAAAATCCAATCATGCAAGATAGGTGTAGTGACATGTTTTTATTTTAATATCTCAAGATATTTGTGGCATGCAAGCGTCCAATTAAATTCTACATCTATTGTTAGTAAACCAAAGAGAGGAGAAGCAACTTTAACTAAAACTTTCTATAAAACTCTTGCAATAACTAGTGAGGCCTAAGACACCTCTTACATATTTTTACTTTAGAAGTACTGGGAGATTTTAAATTACCTCTACCATGCAAATTTCATTTCTATAAGTTGGGCTAAAATGTAGTGGCCTAACATTATTTCTTTTCTCATTAGTATGTGACACTTTTCATGATTTAAAGAGAGATTTTTTTCTTCAAATATCCATAAAAACATTTCAAGATTAGTTTGGATTCATCAAATGTATTCCATAAATATTAAATTCATTTGTATAATTTTCAAGATAATCATTTACTAAATCAAAGAAAATAATCAATACTATCCTTTGGAATGTGGTAGGTGCATTATAAAGGTCAATAGGTAAGAAATTATAAATGAATGTTCCTTGGGGAGAAGAGAATGTTGTTTTCTCTTGGTCCTTAGGTACAACATGCATTTGATTATAACCACTAGATCTATCCAAAAAAAAATATTACCTTCTAATATGTCCAACAAATGGTCAATGAAAGGTAAAGGAAAATGATCTTTCCTTGTTGCACTCTTGAATTCTCTATAATCAATACATATATGATAATTTTTCTTAGAGATAGCAACTAGAGGGTAGATCCATTGGCTATTTAAACTAGGATAGATGAACCCCATGATCAACAATTTCTAAAGTTTTGTATTTATAATTTTTGAAGTATGTGGTTCATTCTTCTTTGAGGTTGTCAAAAAAATTTACTCTCGTCCTTAATATATATGTGATGTGTGAATGGTTTTGGTTGTATAGCCCTCATGTCTAAATAGTTCCATGCAAAATCATATATATGACATCAAAAAATATCAATTGATTATTTTAATTGTGATGACGCCAAGTGTGGATTAATATTTTTTAATTTTCCCAAGCAATATTTACATTGGTTGTGACCTAGATGAAGTGGTTAGTTCAATTTCTAAAAGTGGACTATAAATGCATTGACATATTAAAAATTAGTAATAGTTTAAAAATATTCAAAATTTGTGAAAGAAAAGTTCCCAAAATGACATGAATCATCTATACAATCATGAAATAACATTTCTTCTAATAGTGAACTACAAGAATATACATTTTCATCAATTTTGTGTATTCCAATACTTTGTTTAAATATTTAATTAGGTTGGATGGAAATTTTATTTATAATATCACAATACATCAATAAAGGTTCCTAAATTTCAAGGGATGCTTGGACAAATTGTTACAAAGTCAATCTCTTTGTTTGTTTCCCATTATTAACCATGTGTGCTAATTGATGATTAATTATGCATTAGTTGTTGCAAACAATGACCTTCCCAAAATGAGAGGATACCCTCCCAACTATAATTTAGGTTAATAAAATTAAAAAATCAATTTGGTACTCCCAAAAGTCTATAGAGATGACCACATCATTTATCACACTTTCTAATTCAATCATATAATATCTATCATTTGTATAATAATAAGATTTTTTCTAAGAGCTTATAGTTGTAACTTTCCTATTGTAGCTTTGGTCATAACATTAATTGTTTCACTTATTGGTGCTCAAGGTTGCAGGTCCCAAAAACCCTAAATCCAAGTCATTCTCTAAGAATCAAGGGTGTTAAACTTAGAGCGACAAACCTCTAACTTATTATTAGGAATGGCAACTATGGACCAATTTTCTATGGTGGAAAAGGCCTTAAAATTCAAGCTTAGTTAGACCCAAGGAGGCTTCCATAGAGGTACATGACAAGAGATAGAAAAATGGATAAACAATTATAGTAGTACCTAGCACATATCTAACCCTAAAAGCTATCACTAGGTCAGGACTAACCTATTTATATACCCTTTATTAAACTAATAAGCATATTACTACATAAAAAAAATGTTAATATGCACATAATACTCTCCAAAGATAAAGTAGTTATGGATCACTAAGGATATTTTCCCTAGTTAAAATACTAAGTCATGAAATGCATACAAACTAGGTTGTATTCCTAATCTAATAGTAAAAGATGTGTTCATTTAGAGTGCATGGCAGATCATTGATATCAAGATGGTCCCTATTAATTGGGTTACAAATCACAAGTACACCAAGAACCAAAACACACTGAAACCAAAAATAATATAAGTTGTGCATAAGAATACACACAAATATGGCATCAAGCAAATGAACATACTTAGTTATCTAAACCCCAAATTGTGGAAATTCATATGTAATGAAGGAAATACCATTACAAAGATTGCAATGACTTGTAATGCTATCCCATTCATCTAATATTTTAGTACATTCATAGAAATGAACTAGCAATAGGAAACCCTAGGCTAGAACTTCCCAAAAAAATCCATAAATGGAACAATGGAGAGATTCACTTATAGATATCATTTATAATACAAAACTCATTGTGATTTACAAATATTTATTGCTCTAATGGAAATTGGACTTGTATGGTTTGACACCATAGAAGCTCCTTTCGCTTGCAATCATGTGGAAACACAAAAATGACTAACCATTTTAGAAAAGGATATGGAATATATGGCACTCTATTGGTTTCCCTATCACTTCGAGAATCAAGGATAAATTGGTGATCAAAGGATGTTGCATAGGAGGCAAGCTTAGATCCTAGGAAATCCATGATATAAACAATTTAGATCAATAGTGAGGACCATCAAGAGCCAAAAATTAACCATCACATTAATAAAACTATGGTTGTCTTCATTTCTCATTGCCAAAAGTACATGCGAATCTACATCTTGAGATGGATAGTTGTTTATAGGTATGAAAAACCATTCTAGAATAGTTGTGGTGTTATATCTAGTCATTAATGGCATCTTGGGACATGATATGAGGTAGGTGGGAGTGAATAGTGCAAAATGGGAGATTTTTGGACATTTAGGGATTGGAGGTTGGGGATAGCTCATGACCCATACCATTATTGGTGAGTTGAGGATTGATATTAATCTATGCTTCATGCTTGACATGATAGTTAAGGGTATCTTGTATGCCCTCAGCACACAAGCCCCTTTCAGAACAGGTACCCTCTCTCTTCTTTTTTCACCTCGTCGAGTCGCTTATACTGCTGCCTCATTTTTTGTGCCCCTATTTTGTGTTTGGGATGGTCAATGAACTTTAGAGGAGTCATCTTGAGTTGACCATGTTTTTCCCCCTCAAATTTTCAAGGCTTTAGGCCTTTACAAGATCCCATTAGTTTTTTTCCTTTTCCCTTTAGAACTAACATGCTTGGAGCTAGTCAGGTCTGACCTTTTAGGCCGCCCCATGTGGGTTTCCCTGACCTCTTTGCCTTTCTGAATGGTCATCATCTAGTGTCCTTCTGCCCCGCAGAACCCAAAAACTTTGAGGCCATTTTCCATTGTTGAACGGTCAAGCAACCTTCATCCATCGGCCTTCCGCCCTTTGAGACCCGAGTGATTGTTTGTTGTTTCCCTTACCACCAACCGATCAAACATCCAACTTCCAATTGCCATCCAACTGTTGGACCCTGACCTTCCTGCGGGCGTTTTCAAATGACCATTCACCAAATAGCCATGGCCTTTGTATGATCATTAATGAGGTGCATTAAATGCACTATTTTCTATAAATAGCCAACTGTCAACTATCATTCTCACTTGTCAGTTGATTAGAGAAGAGTCAGAGAGCCCTCCAGCGCTGCCTTTGCACCCGCCAATTTTTATCACCACTTCGAGATCTTTGCTACCTGCTCACGCACTCGTATTCATCAGGTTTTAGAGGTTAGTTTTCTGCCACGTACCATGTTGAATTTTTCCTTGATTTTTGTGAAAAATTACTAGATCTAAGGGGAGAAAACTTGATAATTAACTAAAATAAACTAAGGCGCACAAAACCCATAACGTAGAATCTTTATAAACTTCAAAAATCACCCTGTGCACCTAGTGTAGAATCTAGGCTCCCTGTCGTTGTTCATTGAACAAGGATTTTGTCTCCTGCAGGCTCGTCCCCTCATCGTTGTCATCACCAAATTTAAAAATGAATTAAACTTAACAATGGAAAATGACCCCATCGGGTCCTCCTCAATGGGATGATCCATCTGCTTAGGACTTGGTTGAAATTTACAAACCGAAATGCAAGTCCGTCAAACCTCTCAGGTCCACGTCCACTAGTCTCTACCTCCAAAATGCCTCATGCCTTCACCATTTCAAATGGCTAATCAAGCATGACTTTTTGGTGTGCGGGTCTTCCCCCATTGATTGACCAATGAACTCAAACTTTTTCAAAAGCTTAAGTCTTAGTCCATCGTGGGTCCCTCCTTGCGAACTTCTTCTTAAGGAGTTTCATCTAGGTTGCACCATTTCAAATGGCTTTCACAACCAGTCTTCCCACCTATCGAACCTAGTCCATGTCTCCACCATCTAAGTTGAAGAGCACCAAATCTAAAAAGATGAAGTTCTTTGTGAACTTCCACTCCCTTTTTGCCAATTCGTGAATAGTTATCCTAAATAGCAAAACCTTTGCATCAATCTGACTAGCAGGTCTCGAGCCTATCTTTTCTAACCAATTCCATTTGCAATCCAAAGCAATCAAGTATGGATCTCTTTGCGGGTCCCTCCTAGCAGACTTCCATCTGCAAACTATCGTAGTGAATTCGTCATCCTGAATGGCTCCTGATGGCCAACATTCTGCCCTTTGGGTCCCGTGTCCTTGGTGTTTGCTTATATACAATGAAATGGTTAAGTGTTCAACCTCAAGTGGGTTTCTTCTGTCAGGTTACTATCTACGGGACTCCATCTTGGTCCCACCATTCTCAAACAAAAAATAATCTATGCCCTCCCACAGCTTGGGACCCGACCTCCCGATCGCCTTTGGACTTTCCAATGATAAATGAATGAAATCAAGGCCTTCTGCAGACCTGATGTTGTGGGTTTCTCCAACCAGATTGTTGTTTGACCTGATGCTACCCCAGTACCTAAATGACTAGATAATATTGTTGGAACTCTCTCGGTAGCTACAGCATACACATGCCCTCCTAAAAAGAAAACATAAGATGGGGATTCCTTATCCCCTCTCCTTTGGCCAAGGGATGTGCAAACTCCACACATCTCAATGTACAGACAATTTAGATAAAGAGCTCGTGGAGTATCACCTGAATTTCCACACTGCTCGGCCACAAATGGACCCTTATGGAAAACTTGAGGAGATGGTCGTGGCTGAATACACCCATGGGCATAATGTTGAGGATTTTTGGGCCAACTATAAAGACGACAAAAAAGTGTGAATGAGGCACTACATGCACATGACAGTGTATTTTGTGAAGAAGGTCAGCTTGTTCCCTATGCCAGATTAGGTAGTGGAGGATAAAAATATGGTTATGGATCCTCAGTATAATGTAGTTGTCAATCTACCATTGTCGTTGATTGATTGGAAGGAACAAGAGTTTGACGACCTTGATATTCTGGCAAAGCCCATTTAGGCTAGGACCAAGGAATAGATTGATAGAAAAATTTCCCAATTGAAGCAACAATGAATCGCTCTAACCTATGGAGAGCTTCAAGATGAACTAGCAAGTGAAATTGACAATGGGACAACTACTGCCCCATCTCGAGAAACTTCAAAATCTCCTCCTATCACTTTGTCAAGGAAGAGAAAAGAAGCAACTAAAAGTTAGCCCAAGCCCAAAGTGTATCAAGAAAAGTAGGAGAGGGTGAATCCTCCAAAAGAACGAAGACATCAGGCATGCCCACCATCTAGGAAGACCCTCTCCACAAAGGAGAAGTAGAGGCTGAACAACTAAAGTCTCCACCTGCTGCCTCCACTCTTGCAGCCACTACTGCTATTGATATTGCTATTGTTGTTGCCTCTTCGCCTATCTCTCAGGTGATGGTTGCTACTTCCCCTCCTGTAGTGGATATCTCAATCCACCTTGCCTCCACCCCACCCATGGCCCACATTATGGTAATTGAATCTTCTTCTGCCACTACCTCTCCACTCTCCTCTTCCTCCATGTCTCTGACTACATCTCTTCCACTGGCTACAGTGACGATGCCAATGCCTGCTTTCTCACTTTGGGAGGCCTTCTCCCGCCATATGCACAACATTCCTGCAGAGCTATTTGGGGTGCTAATGAACCCAGTTATACAAGCTGCCTTGGCACAAGCACGTCTTCCTATCCATACTCCTCCAACTGAACCACAAGAAATGAAGGCCACAATGGAAATATCAAAAGAATTGGAGTGAAAAGAAAGGGAAGCTACAAAAGAGATGGAAGAGGAGGTAGATGATTACCATGAGAACCTTGAGTACCAACATCTAAAATTGATAAAGTGGTGTGCGAGGGAGAGGAGGAAGAAACACAGTCATCAGAGGAAGACACTGAGGAGCAAGGTGCAAAATATATTGTAGAAACCTTTGACATGGAGTTGGAAGAGGAGTTCACTCAACAACTCAAAGATGTTGGGGAGGAAGTAGAGAGCTAGCCTTTTGACAAGGAGAAGAATGATGAAGAGGAAATAGAGAAAGACATTGAACCTCCAACTGGGGAACATGAAAAAATCCCCAAACATGATAAAGAAATGCATTTTTCCAAAGAATAGTAGGAGAAAGAAAAGGAAGAGCAAGAAGAGAGCCCCAAGCACAATGAAAAGGTGTTGCCTTAGCATGAAGAAAAGCAAAAGAAGGAAGAAGATAAGCCTAAGGAAGAGACTAAAACTAAGAAAATCCTAGAATCAGAGCATCATAAAGAACATGGGAAAGATTGAGAAGAAGAAGAGAACACTGAAGAGGAGGACATCCCCAAGGAACTTGCAACCACTGAGTCCCCATGAAAAGAAACTGTGTTCATCTGGGACTGTAATGAAGAAGAAGGAGAAAATACAAAGCAGGATACTTTGGGTAACAAGTAAATTGAGATCCAACATGACATTGAAGAAGAAGGTGATCATGAATCACCAAAAGGAGAATATCATATGCCTGAGTGGCTAGAGAAACAACTGGAAAAGAAAGCCCCAACCTCAAAGGATCCAAGGGCAGGGCTAGAGGCCATCTTGGCTCAAGCCCAAATAAGCACAAAGAAAGAGAAGAAGCCAAAGGTCATATCTCAGTTGACCATGGATGCATCTAGATACAGGACCATACAGATTTCCACTCCAGTTGTGGGAGAAGAAGGGGTAAGCTACAATGTCTCCACCCTAGATTTGAGAATAGCAATGAGAGAACAAAAAATTGATCATCTCTAGGGGTCCGTCGCCACTATCGTGCATCAAATGAATAAATATAAGACCTCTAAGGAGGATTTGAGGGCACAGGTGGTTGATTTGACAACATATATTCATCAGTGGTCATCAGTAGAAGAACTCCCTACCACGTCCTCGATGCCGCCACAATTGTTGTCCAAGGACCACATTGATCAGCTAGAGAAAAGAAAGAATTGGAAAAAGGCCATGGAGGATTGGTTCCGGAAAGTCCTCTACAACGGAAACATGGGCATAAGCCGTATGGTCAAGACAGCCAACAAATTCCTAGAGTTGAAGAGAGTGCTCGAGGGAATAAGAAAATTTTGCACTGACTTCCTTGAGTTATACAGCATCACGTACCACATCTCTTCTAACAGCAAAGAACCAACAACATCTTTCATCTTGAAACTGGATGTTGTACTCCCAATAGCCATCACTAGATGATCCCAAGAGTCTAGAAAAGAACACAGTAAAAGCATACAATGATCCTCTTCATCAATTTTTACACCAACAGATATCATTTGAGCAATTAGCATATTAAATGCATTCAAATGATCAGCCACAGACCCTCCTTCCTGCATTCTCAAAGAGTATAGCTTCTTCCTTAGGAACAATTTATTCACCAAGGACTTCCCCTGATAAATAGATGCCAGTCTATTCCACAAAGAAGAGGCAGTATTCTCCTCATGCACATTCAGAAGAATTGAGTCTACCAAACAGAGCCTTATCAGCCCTAGAATTTCTATCTGCAAGGTCCCAATCTTCTTGCTTCATGCCTAAAGGTTTAGTTCCAGACACTGCAAGCCATAGATCATGATCAACTAGAAGATCCTCCATCTTGAGTTTCCATGACTCAAAGTTACTGCCATTGAACTTCTCTATTTTAAACTTTCTAGACGTGCTAGCCATCTCAGCCTGTAAACAAAAATAACAATTTTCTACAAGACTCCCACTGAAAAGAATTGACACAAATAACCCAACGTACCCACAAGGATAACACAACTGTCTAGGCTCTGATACCACTTGTAAGGAAAATCAAATGCGGAAACGACTCTCCTAAACATCAATACCTCAGGAAAGAATGTAGATACACTTTTAATTTTTCAATTACAGTTCAACTGAGATGCGCTATGAAGTAAATAACAGAAACAGATTATTTGACAATCACACATGAACACTAGATATACGTGGGAAAACCCTTATGGGAGAAAAACCCACCACACCAAGAGAAATCACTTTGTATTATAGTAACAGAGATTACATACAAATGCTAGACTTATCTTTCAGGTGTCATTATACAGCAGCATTCACCATGAACAAACTTGTACATGAACCTTCGAGTTACAGCCTTTACAAATTAGATTACATTTACTGATCATACAATCACTCAACAATCTATCGATGCAACCTTCGAACCAACCAACCAATTCAATCTGCAAACATAGAGTAAATCCATGTTGTTCCATGTCTATTGAGCTTCCTCATAGAATCGTCACAACAAACAATCTTCCAACTGTTCAGATTCGGCTTCTCCTATTGGTCCACGAGATTCCACATAGGACGGTCAATCGGTCAATAGAATTCACACTATGTTGGCATCTCGGTGAGACACTAACAATGTCTCGCCAATGCCACATAACCTTCATATCAATGTCGCCAAGAGTCTCTATTATTGCAAAGATGTCCTATCGAGCTTTCATGTGTTACATCGAATCACCAAGCAGTTGCCCAGACCTATTGCTTTTTCCAGGAGATCATAGCGAGTCACCAAAGGTTCTACCGAAGTCACAAGTCATATTGAGCTCCAAAGAATAGTCGGAAAGACTTACATCTTTCGCCAAGAGAACATACCGAACTCCAAGACTTACTCTGAAGGCTTCAACATAAAGCACTGTCGGTGAGACATGTTACTTTCACTAAGACATCACACCGAGCTCTAGGACTTACCCTGAAGTATTATGTCACCAAAAGTTATACCGAAGATCCCTTATCATCGGCAAGACTTACATTCTTCGCTGGGACTTCTTCCTGAACCATTTGGGTTACCCTGATAGCCATCGGCTATCAGAAAGACATCCTTCAGTCGCTAAGACGTTTCTCTGTAACCCTTCCAGTTACACCGAACACCAAATGGTCGACAAGACTTAACACTCTAGCCAAGACCTTTCCCCAATCACTTTGAGTTACTCTGATGAATGTTAAACCAAACGTTGTCAGCGAGACTTTAACACATCGCCCATACTTCTTCTTGAATAAGCCTTTCGGCCAAGGGTCTCAGCGATATACGATTGAATGGCCTGTCGGCCAGAGGTCTCCCGAGTGCTAAGAGGTCATACTGAACACTCCTTGTCATAGTGATAGCTCCACATTGAAAGCATTTGGCAAGATAGAAACAAGGTCACAATGACCTATACAAACCATGATGTTTCAAACTGCTAGTCGGCCAGACATAATAGATGTCATACCGACTTGGCTCCAATGGAGGTTTCATCCTGTATTGTTTGAGGTACATATTTCTAACAGTGTTGGCAACCTTCCTTGTCCATACTTTTTGTTGTTTATTGATGATACATAGTTTTGTAAAGTTAGTCTAGGCATAAACTAAAAATTTTCTCTAAACTTCTATCTTTTATTCATGCTTAGGGTGAATGAATGGTTGAATATTTGTAGTCCTTAGAAGTTTGCACAAATTTCATGAGATTGTGAGGTAATCTGGTTAAGTGGAATTTTGTTTCAGGAAGGTTGTCCACAGCAGGGTCCTCCATGATCACTATTCACTGCTAGTTTCAAATCTAGAAACTTCCTCTCTCCCCTGCCCCTTTTCCTTTTTTTTAATAAATAACCTATGCTAAGGTTCATTGCACATTGTAAAGTCGAACCTCAAGCTAAAATAGGAGTTTATGATTGTTGTTTGAACTTGCAACAATTGCACATTAACTTCCCCATCTCAAGAACTCCATTTTATGATCTGACTTCCTTCTAGTCTCACTTCATAAGTCTACCCTATGATTACAAGCAAAATCACATTGAAACAACTGAGAGATTCCAAACACATCATGACCTGACACCCGAGAGACCTTGGGGTGATTTTAAGCAACTTGTTCTTAGAGACTGCCTTTCAAGAGAGCTAGTGCACCTACGCACTACCTGTGTTGAGAAAGTACTAAAACACCCATCAATAGAGATGGCTCTAGAAGGAGGGTGATCTAAGTTAAGCTGGATCGAGGTGATTCACTCTTCCCTGAGAGATTCTGGAGAGTTTTAAGGTCTACTCTAGACAAAGGAGAATTTTAGGAATTGCAACCTCCTACAAGGGCTAGAAGAACTAAAAGAGGGGATGCAACCTCTTCCTCCTCCATTCCACCCACTTCACCTTCACCTTCACCTTCACCTCCTTCCTTCCCTTCACCCCATACTAAGAAAAATTTCTCCACCTCCATCCCTTCCCTTTAGTCGTACCACATTGGTTTCCCATCGCTTATTTCCCACAACCGGGGTGTTGCCCCCTTCCCTTCCCTCCAAGTCCAAGGCACAATCCCAATTGCCACTGCCCCTGTGAAACCCTAAGTTACTATTCAATAGCAAATACCACCACTACCTCCCCTCATGGCTTGGCTAGGGAAGAATCCTTCTCCATTGCACTTCAATGTCTACTATGACATGCCTAAGACTCCAAAGAGATTTTGTACAAAATTCAATCCTCCAGATCCGCAGAGGGCAGCTGAGGAACACATTAAAATATTCCAAACAACACTGAAAGACAAGTAAATCGATCAGGAAGATGTGGCATGTAGGCTTTTCCATTATTCATTGGGGGAAGAAGCCTTCTATTGGTATATTAACTTTCCAATGGGATCCATCACATCTTGGGATTTGCTGATGAATGCCTTCTTGTAGAAGTACAAGATCCCAATCAACCCTTCAGAACTATATCGACAATTCATGTCAGTTTGTAGGGAAATCAACAAGCTAATAAGTTCCTTCAATGATCGATTCCACCAAGACTACAAAAAGTTACAAGCCCTGTATGTGCTCAATGATGTTGCTTCCTTTCCATTATATTATGCAACATTAGATAACCTCACGGCTGCATTGGTGAAGAGAATGCGACCAGCTCCAACTCGATTAGTAGACACTTACAGTGAGGAATTTTTTGCCAGTACTAACTTGGGTCAAAATATTTCTAGTTCGCTACCCTCCTTGGGCCAGGTTTCCCATCCTCTACAGATTCAAGGACTCACGCAAGCTTTGCAACATCAAACACCCCTGATGAACCAAGTACCACAACTGCCCACAGTTCCTCATCCAAGGCAGCCCATGAACTAGGCGCCCTTAGTGCCTCATTACTTGCAGCCACAGCAATCACAAACCTATGCACAGCCATCAAAGGCACCAGCATACATACAAGGGCCTGAATTCCCACCTCCTCAGCAAAACTAGCCAGTGGCATAGCTTGTCTTCCTCCAAAATCAAACGTTGCAACCAAGCAATACAAAGAAGGATCGATTGGATGAGCTGACGGAGATGATCAGAAAGATTTCCATGGAAATGACACACTTGAGGAATCAATATAGCTAGCTGCAAGCTTCTCAACGCCAACATCCAAGCCAATCTCAATAGAGATAGTCAGATCAACCAAGTAGCGAGTACCCCGTCAATACCAAACTATGAGCGAGGATAAAACACCAATCAGAACTCTGAGAGGAGACACTCACAAAGGAAAAATTGAATGTGGAATACAAGGCTATATAATAGGGGTGTTCCCACTCCTCTTGATCAACCCGATAGTAGCGAGAAGACCACCAGTGGAGTGTACCTCATTGAGGCTACTCTATCTAGTTGGTGCAGGATCCACAAGACTAGCAGGCATTCTGAGTTGGACTACCTCGAGTTTCAAACAACCATGGAAATATTTCAAGTGGAGGTCCAAAACACTATTGAGAGCACGAATTGTAGAGACAATTTCTTCCAACCCTTATGATTCCTCCTATCTTGTGGTCAACCAAGCCCCATTTCCATGGAGCGAGAGCAATGAGCTTGAGGTCGAGACCACCTCTGCCAAGAATGAAGAAGTAAAAGAGATAAGTAATTAATAAGATATATCTCAGCTCTTACTTCAGTAGATAATGATCCCATAGATGAAGAAGAGTCTTGCAAAGATGAAGTGAAAATTTTTCATCAAAGAACCTCTTCATATAATCTGAGGAATAGAAAAATAGGCAGACCATTCACTACTTCTATTCTTCCTAATAATTTCAGCCTTCCGCTTAACCCCAATGCCAGCAACAACCCAAGCTATCCTTATGTACCTAAACAATACTTGAACAACAATAAGCAACCAAGCCAAACTCAGAGCTAGTCAGCTAGCTCATCCATATGAAGATCCTTTGAGGTTGAAATTGAGAAAATGGGTGAATATGTAGCTGAAGGCTTCAAGAAAGTCAAAATCAGTCTACCTTCCTTTGAGTTTCTCAAGGTTCCTATAGTTAGGCACGCCTTTTTTAGGGAAATTAATGGAACCCCCTCCTCAAAGACAACACAAGAAATACCTGCCAAGAGAGTCACCTTTGAAGAGCCTTGATAGGAGCCCGTAATCCAAGAAATCATAGGCAAAAAGAAGGATGTCTCCACCAACCAACAAGCTACGAAACAGTCTGCTAGAGAACAAACTCCAAGGAAATCCAAGGAAAAGATAAATGAAAAGGACAAGGGTCAAGTGGCTCAGGTTGACGTACCTATGGGTCTCTTCCAAGGAAGGTTCAAAATGCCTCCCTTCCTTACCACTATTAGAATATTTTGAAAGAATTTGCACAATTGTCTGATCGACTCAGGAGCATTAGCCAATGCCATGCCTTTGGTTGTGTGCAAAGCTCTTGGGATTTTCCCCACACCTTCTAAAGAAAAGTGACTCAACTCGATAAAATAGAGGTGAACATCATTGGGGAGATCAATCCTATCCCAATGCAGATTGTTGTAGACCTAAGGGTGCAGCAAGTTATTGGCATCCAGGTTGTAGATTTTCTGGACACATACGGAATAATCTTGGGATGAGATTTGACCTGAGTATTGAATAGGTATGCTACAACTGACTTCTCTCACATGTGCCTACCATGGAAAGGGCTGCCAAATCAGATCCACATTTATCGGGAGCCACGCATGAAATTCATGATCACATAGTACAACAACATCAATGAGGTGTTGTTTTCTAAAATAGAATTGGGTAATTATTGCCCTTTTACTTATCAGGAAGAATTAGAGACTCAAGAAGAAGAGCTAGTTGTAGAGGTTTTCCTAGTGCACTACAGTCCTCTGACTAACTTGGACTATGCACCTCAAAGCATAGAAATCTTAGTAGAATTAGGAGATGATGAGTTCTACTAAGATGGTAACTTAGGACTCTTGGATGGCTTCCAAGACTTCATGGAGAAATGCACACAAGATCAGCTCAGTTTAGGGGCAATGATGAATTTTCAAAAGCTCTTGTTACCTAGTTGGTGCAGGGTTCATAATGCTACCCACTCTGAATTTGAGTGTTGCTTGTGTCAAATGGTAGTGGAGCATATCAAAGGACAAGCCATATCTTGAAAAGAGTCACCAACCACAATGAGCCTGTTCCCACTCCAGGAGAGACAAATGCAAATGAGAAACAAAAGGATGATGTACACATGGTTGGTCCCGATGTCAGGGAACCTTCCAAGTTTTGGACGTTACGCTTTGATGGATCCAATTCCAAGCAAGGAGCCAGAGCTAGATTCGAACTCATCAGCCCAATAGGTAAGACCTATTTTGTTTCCCATAGACTTCAGTTTTATTGCACCAATAATGTAGTGGAATATGAAGCTTTGGTCCAAGGTCTTTTAATGGCATTAAGGGAAAATGTCAAAATGTTGCAAGTGTTTGGTGATTCAGAACTAGTAGTAAAACAAGTCAAAAAAATATACTCTTGTCATGATAGATGACTCGCAAATTATAGGCATAGAGTTTGGGATCTTTTAGAAAGCCTAGATGCCTTTAATATATAGTTGATCCCTCATTCTCAGAATCATACTACTGATACCTTGGCTCAAGCAGCCAACACTTTGCAACCCCTCTCTTTTTCTGGCCTCAAAAGGTTCATTGTTGAACTAACCTCCACCCCATCTATGTCAGACAATGTCACTCATTTCCAAGTATTCAATGATGATAAGCATATCCTGAAATTTATCACTAGTTCGACATGTTTGCAACCCAAATAATTGATGAAATCAATCTTGAAGAGGCTGAATTGGATATAGAAGGGGTCATCAACCTCAAAAAAAAAAATATTCCAAGAGGTATGGTTCAGCTTGAGCACATATTTGACCTGGATCAGATCCGAGACCAAGATCAGCAAATGAAGAAGGATTACATAAACAACCAGTGTGACACCCACAACCTTCGAACAGCTGGGGAAGTCAGAAATGTATTTATTGGCATGGTGTGCACGCTGGAAGAAAAGAAGGGGATCATTGATGCCCTGCAGAAATACCATGATGTGGTAGCATGGAGCTATGAAGATTTGAAAACATATGATACATCCATTATCACACATACCATCCCTCTCAAGCCTGATGTACGGCCATTTTGGCAAAGACAAAGCCCCATCAATGCATTTTTGGAGCCCATAATTTATAAGGAAGTGCAGAAATTGTTTTTGGCCAAAATCATCTTTCCTATCAGAAACTCTACATGGGTGGCCAACTTGGTCCTGGTAAGGAAAAAGAATGGAGAAATCATATTGTGTGTGGACTTCCACAATCTGAATAGAGCTTTAGACAAGTACAACTATCCAATGCCTTCATTAGATGAGGACAATCAAGTCATGGTCCAATATGAGGACCCACATAAAACTGCGTTCACCACCAAGTGGGGAATTTTTGCCTACAAAAGAATGTCATTTGGACTCATCAACGCTGGTGCCACCTTCCTGCATGTGATGGACATAGCCTTCAAGGATCTGATCGGAAAATGCATCATCATCTATATGGATGATCTCATAGTATTTTCAAAGAAGCAAAGTGATCATGTTTTTGATCTGTGTAAATTTTTTCAGAGGTGTAGAGAATTTGGAGTTTCCCTTAACCTGAACAAATGTATTTTTGGAGTCACTGAAGGGAAGTTGCTCGGACATGTTATTTTAGAATGAGGGATCTCCATAGATCCAAAGTGCATCCAATCCTTGCTGAAGATTCAGCTACCAGGTTGCAAGAATGAACTGAAATCTTTCTTCGGAAAGATAAATTTCATCAGGAAGTTTATCACGGGCTTTGCTAAAATTGTCAAACCACTCAATGTCATGTTAAAGCAAGATACCAAGATTGAGTGGACTCCAGAAGCAAAGAAATCCTTTGAAGAAATCAAGAAATAAATTGTTGAAGAACCAGTATTAGTCAAACTAGATTATCTAAAGCCTTTTTGGATTTATTCATTTGCTTCAGATCACTCGTGTGTCAGCATTTTAACCCAAAAGGATGATGGAGGAAATGAGCACCCAATCGCCTTCATGAGTTCCCCCTTAAAATATTTTGAACTATGGTATCACAATGTGGAAAAATAGGCATATTCCCTCATCCAAGGAGTTAAGAAGTTCAGGCATTACATCTTGCGCAATAAGGTGTTCGCCATTATCCCTGACCCAGCAATGAAGATGTTGCTAATGCAAAATGAGCTAGGAGAATGAAGAGCCAAGTGGGTTACCCTACTACAAGAATACAACATGTAAATTCTATATAGAAGTTGAGAAATCCAACTTCACAGAACTTGAAGATCACCTGCATGCAAATAACCTCTCATAGAAAGAAGAGATGGAGACAAAAAAGTAAAGGTGCTCTGCAAGCTTCAAGAGGGATTACATTAACTGAATCAAATAATACAAAGAGATCAATCCTTATGAAGGAGATTAAGAAACCCTAAAGTGTAACCTAAAAGGGTGCATCTAATAATTAGAATAATTATTAAATGCTTACAAAATGCAAACGAAGTTTATCTTAAGAGAAATATAAAAGGTAACTTAATTAAAATAGTTAAGTAATAAACCTTTTACTCTAACAAATTCAACCAATAAAATTAGTAATAGGATAGGAACTCACCCGAGCAATAGCCGAGATAGCAGTTGAAGCAGGACCCGAGCTCACGGTTCAGCAGTATCAGCTTGAGGGCATTTCCCCGGCAGAATGGTATGATAACATTGTCTATTATTTGTTGAACAACAAGTGCCCACCTCGCTTGCAAGGATTTCAATAGTGTGCCCTCCATCTGAAAAGTAGTAGCTACATGTTGTATGGATCCATACTCTACAAGAGGAATCATGAAGGTTTCTATTTGAGATGCCTTGGCAAAGAAGAAATAGACCAGGTTTTGAAAGAATTTCATGAAAAATTTGGCACCGGTCATGGATCTGGTCCCTCAACCGTGCATCAAATCTTACGAGTAGTATACTATTGGATCATAGTCTTCAAGGATTCTCACAATCATGTTTGCATGTGTCATGTATGCCAGATCACCGCAACCAAAGAAAAGAATGTTGATGTCTCGTTGCAGCTAGTTCTAGAGGTGAGGTCGTTCGTGCAATGGGGTCTTGACTTCATTGGTCCGGTAAGCCCACCATCATCTACAGGACATAGGTACATTCTAACCACCTCTAATTATTGCATCAGATGGATAGAAGCTATTGCTTGTAGGTATGTATGACAGAGGTAGTTATAAATTTTCTTGAAAATTTTAGTTTAAATCATTTTGGTTTCCTGTATGCCTTAGTTTACGACAATGACCTTTCCTTTTCCTCACTTAAATTCGCTAGTTGGGCCTTTGACTATAGAATTCCCCTCAAGTTTTTTTCTAACTACTATCCTCAAGGTAACGGCTTGGAAAAATCCACTAACAATAATCTCATTACGGTGATCAAAAAACTGCTTGACAGGAATCCTAAGGACTGGCATACCCAGCTTCGCTTTGCCCTTTGCACGGACCGCACCCGCCACAAGGCTGCCCTTGGTGATTCCCCATTTCAACTTGCCTATGGCCTAGAGCCAATATTCCCAATTCACCTGAAAATCCCCACCCTCCAATTCATCAATGACTTTTATGAAGGGGTTTGAAGAGAAGCTCGCCTGGCTAAGTTGTTACACCTAGAAGAAGTGTGTGACCATGTGATTAAGAATTTCACTAAACATCAGGGCATAGTCAAAAGATGGTTAGATCGCCAAGCCAATATCAAGGCCTTTATAATTTTGATCTATTCCTATGCTAGGAAAAGGCCCATGAGAAGAAAGGGAGACATGACAAATTTGACAAGTTGTGGCTTGGCCCCTTTCAGCTTGTTGAAATCCTTGGAGACAATGCTTTCTGCCTCAAGACTTTAACTAGTGAAAATGTCCCATTGCTTGTCAATGGGTAGTACCTAAAGCATTATTTCCAAGCTTGAGCTCTCTTGAGTTGTTCCTATAAATACTTTTATATAGGTTATTTTAGGTTTCTTTTGGTTTGTTTTCTTTTGTCGTGTTGCGTCGCTTTTGTTTTGTTCATTTCTCGGCTATTTTTATTTGATGAGGTTGTTCTTCTTCTTTTTTTACTATGGTGGTCGTGCTCATTCAACGAACGATCGATTCACTTTGTTGCCCGCTCTTAGTGTTCTTTGGCTAAATATTCACTCTCAACTATTACTCTTTGATAGCTGCCATGAAATGGTTTCCTCACTTAAACTTTGATTCAAAACCTGACCCTTGGTTGAATCTTCCTTTTATGTTCATATTAGATCCAGCACAAAATGCATATTAATTGTTTCCAAAGAGTTGCACAATGGTTGTTTATGATGACTTAGCAAGCAAAAAATCTTTAAGTCTGCTCTAGTGACCATTGTGGTTCCCAAACCCATAGTAGGCTTCGATGCTTACACAGTTGAGAAAAAGAAGGAAATACTAAAAGAAGTATTGAAAAAAAGAAAAGAAAAATAAAAAATGTTGAAGTCAAGCAACCGTATGGGTGTGCGGATAACTCTACCGAGGATATGGACACCCGGCTGGCAGTAAGGCAATTTTCGTGGGGTCACAGTGACAACTCCACCAGGGCTATGGATGCCTGACTGGTAGCGGGGCAATGTCCAGGTTACTTTTGGGGTTGAACAATTCATGTAGCTTGCTCAGTTTGATTAGCCGCCACTTGTCTTAGTTTCTAAAGCGAATGAATTCACTAAACGCACACTTCTGAGATGTCTTTTGGGTTGATTCAGCTAAGGATCCAGTTCTCCTGGTTCATTTCTGGAAATAGGCTTCTATTCTGTGAAACCAAAGATTCTACGTTTTGAGTGAATACTTCTCCTTAGAATGCTCAGGAGCATTCTCCAGTGCAGTCACCATTTGTTGTGCCCTTAGCACCAACACCCCATTCGGTACGAGGACCCTCTCTATTTTTTTTACCTCACCGGATCACTTTTGTTGCCGCCTCATTTTGTGTGCCCCCTATTTTGTATATGGGATTGTCAATGAGCTTTAGAAGAGTCATCTTGAGTTGACCATGTTTTACCCTCCTCAAATTTTCAAGGCTTTAGGCCTTTGTGGGATCCCAATAGTTGTTTTCCTTTGCCCTTTAGAACTGACATCCTTGGAGCCAGTCGGGTCCAATCCTTCAGGCCGCCCCATGCAGGTTTCCCAGACCTCCTTACCATTCCGAACAGTCATCATATGGCATCCTTCCACCTCATGGAACCCAAAATCTTTGGCACTATTTTCCATTGTTGAACGGTCAAGCAACCTTCATCCATCAGGCTTCCACCCGTCAGGACCCGAGTGATTGTTTGTCATTTCTCTTACCATCGATCAATCAAATGGACAACTACCAACCACCATCTAGCTACCAAACCCCAACCTTCCCACAGGCATTTTCAAATGACCATTCACCAACTGCCACAACCTCCGTACGATCATTAATGAGGTGCATTAAATGCACTATTTTCTATAAATATCCAACTCTCAGCTATCATTTTCACCTGTCAATTGATCAAAGAAGAGTCAGAGAGCCCTCTAGTGCCACCTTCGTGCCTACCAAGTTTCATCATCGCTTTGAGATCTTTGCTACCTGCTCACGCGCTCATATTCATTGAGTTTTAGAGGTTAGTTTTCTATTGAATACCTTGTTGAAGTTTTCCTCAATTTTTTGTGAAAAATTGCTAAATCTAAGGTGAGAAAACTTGATAATTAACTAAAATAAACTAAGGCGCACAAAACACATAACGTAGAATCTTGATAAACTTCAAAAATCACCCTGTGCACCTTGTATGGAACCTAGGCTCCCTGTCACTATTCATTGAATAGGGCTTTTGCCTCCTACGAGCCTACCCCCTCGCCATCGTTGTCACCGACTTTAAAAATGAATGAAACTTAACAATGGAAAATGACCCCATCGGGTCCTCCTCAATGGGATGCTCCTTCACTTAGGACTTGGTTGAAATTTAAAAATTGAAATGCGGGTCCGTCGACCCTCTTAGGTCCACGTCCGTAGGTCTCTACCTCCAAAATGCCTCCTAGCTTCGTCATTTCAAATGGCTAATTGAGCATGACTTTTCAGTGCATGGGTCTCCCCCATCAATTGACCAATGAACTCAAACTTTTCCACAACCTTAAGTCTTAATCCATCATGAGTCCCTCCTTGTGGACTTCTGCTTAGGGAGTTTGGTTCAAGTTGTGCCATTTCAAATGGCTTTCACAGCCAATCTTCCCACATGTCAGATCGGTCCATGTCTCCACCATCTAAGTCAAGGAGCACCAAATCTAAAAAGATGAAGTTCTTCATGGACTTCCACTCCCTTTTTGTGGATTCATGAATGGCTATCCTAAACAGAAAAACCTTCATGTCTGCTTGGCCAGTAGGTCTCAAGCCTATCTTTGCCGACCAATTCCATTTGCACTCCATAGCGATCAAGTATGGACCTATTTGTAGGTCCCTCCTAGTGTACTTTCATCCATGGACCACCGTAGTGAATCTGTCATCCTGAATAGCTCCTAATCACCGGCATACTGCCATTCAGGTCCCAAGTCCTCGATGTCCACTCGTATACAATGAAATGGTTCAGTGTCGAACCTCATGCGGATTTCTTCTATCGGGTTAATGTATGCAAGACTTTGTCTTGGTCCTATTGTTCTCAAATAGAAATAATCCATGCCCACCTGCTGCTCGGGACCCGACCTCTTGATTTCCTTTGGACTTTCCAATGATAAATGAATTAAATCGAGGCCTTTTGCAGATCCGATGTCATGGGTTTCTCCACCCAGATCGTTGTTTGACCTTTGTCATTCTAAACAACTATTCCCTAGTGTCCACCCGCTCCCTCCAACCTGTAATGACTTGACTACCAAACGAGCTGCAGTGACCACCTTTTGAAGACATGGGTCCTACCTAGCAGAATTCCGCTCGCGAGCTGCTATATTGCCAGCACTGTTTTGACAGCAAACCCTCAGACAGCCAAATTTCTCCCTGATTTCGCTTGTCCAAGTAATGCACTTAACGCCCTCGAAACATCAAAGTGACTTTGACCCACCTACCAAAATAGAGCAACCTCCTAGGTGGACCCCACCTTATGCCCAAATCTTGGTACGGGTTGGAACAGGTAGGTTGTCTCACCCTGATTGCTTCCCCTCCTGCAAGAGCTCTAGAACAGCCACCAACCTAGGGAAGTCTGCACCCCTGGGCAAGCCTTGCTGAATATCCCTCCTGCAAAAGGCCAATGTTGATCCAGAAGATATGTTAGGATTCTTAAGTAATGAGTAATCTAATCTAACATCATTTTGTAGGATTTTGTCTAACCTTCCCCATGTTTTCATGCTTGAATGTGCTTACCTCTTTCTCACCAGCAAGATATATGGAACCTAGTGCAAGACCCTTGGAGGCGGCCATAGAGAAAGACAAAGGAAAGAAGTCATCCAAAGCACCTCGGCGTAAAGAGGATAAAGACCAGATGAAATACAAGTTCCAAGGGGAACCCCTCAACTCCAAGGTCACCATAGCTTGGAATGAGGTCTCAGATACAAACATCAGATACGTAGATATTAATGAATTCAAGCAAAGGTTTTGGATCAACCCCACCACATAAAGTGTAAGAAAGATCAGAAGCAGTGGATTGGCTAAGGCTGCCAGATTCCCACCATCCCTCATTGCTCCCGAGCTTGTGATGGCCTGTAGGGAAGCATATCATCCATAATCTAGAACAATAGTAGATGGAGATGGGAATGCTTTGGTTGACTTGTTTTCCAAGTCAATAGGGAAGACCTATATCCCTACCTTTAGGGAGATGGAGGAAGCAACCAAGGAAGATGGAAAGGAGATGTGGAATGAAGAACTCCTCAAGTGCAAAAGACTTATCAATCAATATTGGTTAAAAGAGAAGAGGGGCAGTGCAGCTAAGGTGCCCCAGGAGCTCTTCCACAATGACTTCTACAAGGATTACCATGACTTGGTAACCTTATTGAGCAGATTCATGGGCCTTCCAACTATAGCCTACTTCCAAGAGTGGATGTTATACTTTGTGGAGGAGATCCTCCAAGGAAAAACCAAGTTTTAATGGACAGGAATAATCAGCAATTATCTGCATGAGCAATTTGTAGCTGTAAAGAAGACCTTGCGCTTCTACATGACTTCATACCTTGTCTATTTGTTGGCTAACAAGACATAGTACAGGGGATTATTTGTGGCACCAAATACAGAACTAGGCAAGGAATTAAAGGTTTATGACAGGTACCTCCAACTCCAATTCAAGAACTTCAAGAGGGATTATTGTAGAGTCAATGACACTTTCATAGGTCATATTATCAAATTGCTTGGGGGTGACTTCAAAAGAAGAGTCTCCCATAGTGCTAATACCTTAATTCAACAATTTCCTTCTTGTTCATACAATTTCCAAAGTTTACCTATATTTGTGCTGAAGGTTTCTCAGAGAAACCATACAACCTACCCCAATACCCGAATGACTGGATAATATTGCTAGAACTCTCTCAGCATCTGTAGAATGCACATGCCCTCCTAAGCAACAAACATAAGGTGAGGATTCCTTATCCCCTCTCCTTTGGCCAAGGGATGTATGAACTCCACACATCTCAATGTGCAAACAATTCAGATAAAGAGCTCATGGAGTATCACCTGAAGTTCCACACTGCCTGGTCGTGAATGGACCCTTATGGAAAGCTTAAGAAGATGGTCATGGTTGAATATGCTTATGGGCACAATGTTGAGGATTTTTTGTGCCAACTTCAAAGATGACAAAGAAGTGTGAATGAGGCACTACATGCACATGAAGGTGTATTTTGTGAAGAAGGCCAACTTTTTCCCTGTGCTAAATCAGGTGGTGGAGGATGAAAATATAGTGATGGATCCTTGGTATAATACAGTTGTCAATCTACTGTTGCTATTGATTGATTGAAATGAACAAGAGGTCAACGACCTCAATATTCTAACAAATCCCATTCAGGCTAGGACCAAGGAATGGATTAACGGGTAGATTTCCCAATTGAAGCAACAAGGAATCACCCTAACCTATGGAGAGCTTGAAGATGAACTGGCAAGCAAAACTAACAGTGGGACAGCTATTGCCCCATTTGGAGAAACTTCAAAATCTCCTCCAGCCACCAGGTCGAGGAAGAGAGAAGAAGTGGTTGAAAGTCAGCCCAAGCCCAAAGTGTATGCAAGAAAATTAGTGGAGGGTGAATCCTCCAAAAGACCGAAGACATCAGGCATTCCCACCATCCAGGAAGACCCTCTCCATGAAGGAGAAGGAGAGGCTGAACAACCAAAGTCTCCACCTGCTACCTCCACTCTTGCAGCCACTATTGCTACTGATATTGCTATTTTTGTTGCCTCTCTGCCTATCTCTCAGGTGATGATTGCTACTTCCCTACCTGTAGTGGATATCTCAGTCCACCTTTCCTCCACCCTACCCACAGCCCATGTTATGGTAATTGACTATTCTTCCACCACTACCTCTCCACTCTCCTCTTCCACTAGCTATAGCGGCGATGCCAATTCCCTCTCTCTCACTCCAAGAGGCCTTCTCCCACCATATGCAAAACATTCCTATAGGGCTATCTAGGGTGCTGATGAACCTAGTCATACAATCTTCCTTGGCATAAATTTCCGCCAATCTTCCTGTCCATACTCCTCCAACTGAACCAATAGAAATGAAGGCCACAATGGAAATATTAGAAGAATTAGAGTGACAAGAAAGGGAAGCTACAAAAGAGATGGAAGAGGAGGTAGATGATTACCATGAGCACCCCGAGTACCAGCATCTGACAATTGATAAAGTGGTGTGTGAGGGAGAGGAGGAAGAAACATAGTCATCACAAGAAGACACTGAGGATCCAGGTGCCAAATATAATGTCGAAACCTTTGACATGGAGTTGGAAGAGGAGTTGGCTCAACAACTCAAAGATGTTGGGGAGGAAGTAGAGAGATAGCCTTTTGATAAGGAGAAGAATGCTAAAGATGAAATGGAGGAAGACATAGAACTTCCAATCAGGGAACATGACAAAATCCCCAAACATGATGAATAAATGCATCTTTCTAAAGAATAGTAGGAGAAATAAAAGGAAGAGAGAGAAGAGAGCCCCAAGCATGATGAAAATGTGTTACATTAGCATGAAGAAAAGGAAAATAAGGAAGAAGATAAGCCTGAGGAAGAGGCTAAAACCAACAAAACCCAAAAGCAGAGCATCATAAAGAACATGGGCAAGATCGAGAAGAAGAAGAGAACACTGAAGGGGAGGATAGCCCCAAGGAACATGCAGCCACTAAGTCCTCATGAAAAGAAATTGTGTTCATCCAGGATTTTGATGAAAAAGGAGAAAATACAGAATAGGAGACTTTGGGAAACAAGTAAATTGAGATCCAACATGACCTCGAAGAAGAAGGTGATCATGAATCACCAAAAGGAGAATCTTGGATGTCCGAGTGGTTAGAGAAACAACTAGAAAAGAAATCCCCAACCTCAAAGGATCCAAGGGCAAGGTTGGAGGCCATCTTGGCTCGAGCCCAAATAAGTATAAAGAAAGAGAAGAAGCCAAAGGTCAGATCTTAGTTGACCATGGATGCATCCAGATCCAGGACCATAAAGATTTCCACTCCAGTTGTGGGAGAAGAAGGGGTAAGCTAGAATGTCTCCACCCTTGATTTAGGAACACCGACAAGCGAACAGAAAATTGATCATCTCCATGGGTTCGTCGCCACTATCATGCATCAAATGAATAAAGATAAGACCTCTAAGGAGGAGTTGAAGGCACAGGTGGCTGATTTGACAGCATATATTCAATAGTGGTCATCAGTAGAAGAACTCCCTACCATGTCCTCGGTGCAACCACAATTGTTGTCCAAGGACCACATTGATCAACTAGAGAAAAGAAAGAATTAGACAAATGCCATGGAGGATTGGTTCCGAAAAGTCCTCTACAATAGAAATATGGGCATATGTCGTAGGATCAACACAACCAACAAATTCCTGGAGTTGTAAAGAGTGCTCGAGTGAGTAAGGAAATTTTGCACCAACTTCCCTGAGTTATACAGGATCACGTACTCCAAACTTGAGGCTATCCTCAAGGTACCTGATGGATCCTGGGAGAAGGAGTTTTCTTTGGTAAAAGGCGATCATTGGCACGTGGAGACATGGAAACTAAGCCTTGACCACAGAAAAGAGGTTTTAGAACAAGTGCTCCATGTGGTGGAGCTAGAGATTGATTGGATCAGGGAAGTTTGGGTTGCCTATGAAGAATACCTTGGTTGATGACAGACTTTGATGTGCCTACCATCGAGCTAGATCCAGAAAAGATAAAGCCCTAATTTCATAAGAAAATGGAAAACGGGACCGCAGATACACTAACACCGGATTTCATGGATTTTTCTGCTCGAGCCTTCACTCAATCCAAGCAGGTGATTAAGAATGCATAGAAATATGACAGGGACTAGGATGACATCACAAACAAATCCAAACAAATCAACTTCTAGGTGATCCAATCGGATATATTGGAGTGGGATAAGCTCCAAGGATTGATTGGAAATTTTGTGGAGTACACCACCCTAAAAAGGAATAAAGGAATTCTTGTGATTGATGATGAATTCCTTACAGTATAGCTACAGCAAAAGGAAATCGGCAAAAGAAAAAAGAGCTACAATGCTACCACAAGAAGACAAAATAGGCTAAATGACAAGATGTAATTTTAAATTGTAATATATTTGGGAGTAGGTGAAACCCTATTTTATAGTGAATCTTGGCCACACAATGGAAATCAATCTTGGCCATTCATTCTACTTTTTGGACACTATAAATAGGGGGTCTCCTCTCATTTTCAAGAGAGAGTTGAGTTGTTGTAAAGACATGCTGCTGAAATGTTAATAGAAGTTCATTGGCTTTTGGTGAATTCTTGAGTTTCAATTGCATGTTACATGGTTCTTCTCCCATAGTTAGGTAATTTGAGTAGATTAACTTTGTTATTCTTCATGTTTTAACTTGCTTTAGTAGATTAGTTAATGTTGTTCATTGGTTTTGAAGAATTTTTTTGTGTGTTGGAAACCTTCCTTGTCCATACATTTTGTTGTTTATTGATGATACACAACTGTGTAAAGTTAGTCTAGGCATAAACTAAAAAGATGCTCTAAACTTCTACCTTTTATTCATGCTTAGGTTGAATGAATGGTTGAATATTTGCAATCCTTAGAAGCTTGCACAAATTTCATGAGACTATGAGGTAATCTGGTTAAGTGAAATTCTATTTTAGGAAGGTTGTCCATAGCAAGGTCCTTCATGATCATTGTTCACTGCTAGTTTTAGACCTAGAAACTTCCTCTCTCCCCTTCCCTTTTTCCTTTTTTTTAATAAATAACCTATGCTAAGGTTCATTGCACATTGTAAAGCCAAACCTCAAGCTGAAATAGGAGTTTAAGACTACTATTTGAACCTGCACCAATTGCACATTAACTTCCCCATCTCAAGAACTTCATTTTAAGATCTGACTTCCTTCCAACCTAACACCATAAGTCTTCCCTGTGATTACCAGCAAAATCACATTGAAACAATTGAGATATTCCATGCACTTCGTGACCTGACACCCAAGAGACCTTGGGGTGATTTTCAACAACTTGTTCTTGGAGATTTTCTTTCAAGAGAGGTATTTCACCTACGCACTGCGTGTGTTGATAAAGTGCTAAAACACCCATCAACAATATCTCCACATCTTCAACTTCAAAAGGACATTTCAAAGAAGGTATCAAGAGTCAAGGACAAGATATACCAAGGAGTTCATCCCTTTAGTTATGCAAATCTATGGAATTCCAAACTCATTATCCTAATAAGGTAATACAATGTGAGGTATCAAGGATTAGGATTTGGGAGTACCTCTTATGAGGTACCCAAATAAGGACATGTTCAAACTCGTGATCCCTATGAGAAAGTAGTTAAAATTTTAGGGATTGAGGTTTAAGGATACTTCATACCTTGTACCACATAAGAAGCTTCCCACATATTTGACTTCAACAAAAATGTATATAAGGAAATATTGGAAGTCAAGGATCAAAGATAGCAAGGAAAAGGTACCCAAGGCAAGGGAAGATTGAAACTATGACTCTAAAAGGTACCTTAGTGTAAAGGATCAAGGAATTAGGTTTCCAATGAAATCATGGTGGTAAGAGGAATTCTAGAACTTTGACAAAGGCAAGGGAAAAGAGAAAGGATGGATTAAAGGGATGTTGAGAAGGAAAAATAAAAAGTTTTGACAATGAAATGGAATGAAAGTAGGGAACAAATGAATATTATGCAAGGATAGGAAAGCTTGATACCTTGAAAAAAGAAAAGGGAAAGCTAGAATTCTGGGAAAGGAATACCAAGATGGAAAACTTCAAAACTCTAACACAAGCACAATCCTTAGAAATTTAAACAACAAAATCTCCACACTTAGAAAATTTAAGAACTTTTCCACTCCTAACACATGATCAAGCACATGGAGGATGAAAAAGGCACTTAGACCAAGGGAGGCCCTAGGAATCATCTTATATTAGTTATATATTTTGTGGATAATAATTCCAAAATGCATAAGGGGGATAGGATTCAAATATAATTTGGATACTATGAAATTGTGTGCCAACATTGGCTCTAGTTAGGGACATGTGTCTCTTGCAAGAATAGTGAGAATCAAAAACTCCAAAATTAGACCAAAATAATGGACCAAAATGAAACCGATACAAACACACTTCCTCATAATCAAACAAGGATCATGACTACACAAAGACACACAACACAATATTTACAAGGCAAGGCACACCACAAATAAACATAATATATACTTGAGGAAAGACTAGTACCTACAAAAGCACTTCTATTCCAAAGTATCATCAATTAGAAACTTCACCATTTTTTTTGTCCAAGATCTTTAAGTATTATGCACTATCTATCACCATACCCCTCAAAAAAATTATATGACCACACCATAGGCCATATTATTCTCCATCTTATAATTATATGTAGCAACCCATTTTGATTTTCCCATAGTGTCAACACATACCTCTAGACCTACAACTCAAGTACTCCCTATTGAGTACCATTCCATATTGGGGAACATCTCACATTCTCTAAGAAAAACATCATATCCTTACCTCTTGTATCTTTCTAGAGGTAACAAAGTGTGGATGCAAATTTAAAATTTACCTCATTAAACTCTTCTACATCCAAAGTAGCACTAATATCTTTCATGAATGTCATCTTGTCATTCCATGGTGCACACCTTCACTTATCATCATGTGAACACCTATTGATTAATGAAACAAGTTGTTCATTCCCATCTTCATCCATTTGGAGAACAACAATAGCAATAAATGTAGTGGAGTGGACAAGATGAAAAGGTTCAAAAAATATAAACTTACCAATCCTAGTGTATCTTGAAGAACTTCCTTAATTTCATCATACAAGTCAGTCAACTCCTTTCTCCAAGTGACAAATTCTTCATTTGCATCTTCAAAAAGGGAAAGGAAAAGGATTAAATAAGCAATAGTTTTATTTTCTTCATCATTAAATCCTAATAGAAAATTTGAACCAAAATAAATGGATGAAGTTTCATTGGTAATGTTGTAGTTATCCACCTCAGTGTGCAAGAACCTCTCTTCCTTCTATGTGTTAACCTCTTCACAAGATAGATTTTTTTAGATCAAATGGGAAAGTCAAGTCATATGCATCAAGGATGCAAGGCATGACTCTAATACAAGAAGGAACATCTAGTTCCTCCATCTCATTCCCTACACATTTCACTTCTAATGACATGGGCTAAACTAATTTTTCTTCATCATTTGAATTTGTTGTTTTTGGAACTTCATGTTTGTGATCTATTAGCACCTCTTTCATTTTTTATTACCTACTAATGATCCGGGGGACAATTTTTCAATGAAATTTGAAGTGTCTCCAATACTCCAGAATTCAGCACCATCAGAAAGAAAACAACGTCCTGGTTCCAATGCAACTTGAACGGGGCGAAGAGGACTCCGTTTGTGCAAGTTACGGCCGGTCAAACTTCCAGTCAAACTGGCTTCAAGGGCGTCCAAAAGGCAAAAAAATAACCATCTCAAAAATCAACGGAACCACTGTCATCGCGAAGAGCTCGTCGAGGCGATTCCGACGGCGTTCGTTTCGTCGAAATCCGACATCGTATGATCGAGTTACAAGCAGTCAAAGTTCGGTTGACTTGAGGGTACAGATGAAGTCATCATGCTAACGTCAGTCCGTACTGTACGGATTTAACATGGGAAAATTCTACCTGACACGTGGCAGATGAGTCAGATTGTACGGACCAGTGGGAGTGCGACACGTGGCATCCGTATGACACGTCATCGGACAGGGGGCAGGCCAGCAGCACACGTCATCGGCTTTGTCAGCGTACGGTTTGTCCTCGTCAGCAGACAACTCGGCAACATCGTCAGCATCCTCGGCGAATTGCGTCATGACACGTGGCACAGGTGTGTGGTCTTCGGCGTTCGGGGAAGTTGTTTGTTTTAACAAAAATTTCCAACTGGTTCGAACCGGTGACCTCCGGCCACCCAACCAAGCACTTAACCGTTGCGCCCGCAAGCGCTATCAGTGATATAGTATGAGCGATTTCTTTTTATTGTTTGGATTTTGCGTGGCTAGTGGTAAAACGTGGCCGGCGGGTTGGAACCGCCGACCACCCAACTAGCAAAATGCATATGCACCGATAGACCACCAATGGTTCCTAATATGAATGGGGAGTTAGTTTATTTTTGTTAAAGTTTTGTCAGCCGAGCCTATAACAAAATGGCTTAATAAGCCATAAACAAGCAAGATTCACTCTAACCAGCTCAACCAAAAGATTGTATAGGATAAATAAGTCAGGATACGAGTTGTTAGAGGGAGTTATGTCTTTAATTTGATGGTTAAGCCTAATTAGGCAAATTTTATGTATAAAAAGAGGGGTGTAGGCCTTGTTTTTCCCAAGTCCAGGTGGTAAGAATGAGAGAATGCTAGGAGATTTTGCAGACATTTTTGCACATCAGAGGAACGTTATGCTGCTGTGCTTGAAGGAGATGGTCATTGTAGCAATTGTAACTAATTTTGGAGTATAATCGGATCGGTCACTCCATTGGAGAGGGGCCCGGAGACGTAGTCCTTAGGGACGAACTCCGTTATCAATTGCGTTTGTCTCCTCTTTATTTTCTCTCTTTCTTTTCAGTTCATTATCTTGGCAGTTATATTATGTTCATTTATTCATTTGAGCATTGTATTAAGTGATCTTTTACGTTATGCATTCTAAAAGAAATTGTCCTAGATCCTAAATAGATCAACTAATGCACTAGACTCTTCCTTTTCTCAATCACCTTCTCTATAATATCAGTGTCCATGTCTTATCCTCTACCTATTGTGATTTCTTATCATTATGTTTCAATTTTTTGTTGGCATTGATGTCAACAAATATTTGTTGTTGCATTGATGTCAACCTATGGACATGATTTGATGAGCATGTGTTGGTGATGTTCAACCTCTTGTGTGGTTGAGATGTTGAGAAAGTTTTGTAGATGATGAGATGATGTTTGTGGTGCTTGGTTTCTAATTGCTTTTGAGAAAATTTGACTAGAAGAGAAATCGGTGTGTTGAAGAGTGTTCAATAAGATGGAGTGGTGTTCAGTCTTTTGCTCTGCATTTCTCTGTAGTTTGGTTGTTAGTCTTGTGGATTTGGAAGTGTTCTTATATTTCTAGTATCTATCTTCAGCCTGAGTTGTTTGTGTTTTGGTGCTCCACAAGGTTGGATTCAAGTGTTGCAGTGTGTGGAAGGTTAGTTGGTTGTGCATAATGAATATGTTCTTCTAGTGTATGATGTTGTGAAGGATTTGTTGGTTTTCAACATGTTGATAGAATATTCTAGATTGTGTTTAAGTGTTGTGTGTGGTCCACAAGTCGTCTTTGGATCAAAGGAAGTGTGTACTTGATTGTTTAATGGTGTTAACATAGGTTCGATGACCTTGGGTGTTTACACTAATGTGGATATGCTTTTGTGTTTGTGAAAGCATGGCATGGAGTGTATGTGTGTATTTGGGTCTAAATTAAGGTGTGTTGTGGTCTGCCTTCATTCCTCTCTACCACAGGAATGTTTTGGTGCTGACCTAATTTGAATTTGCACGTTTGAGGTGCATAGCCGACCTTGTGAATTGTTTTCAAGGTTCAGGATTGTATATATGAGTGATGAGTTGGAGGATGTGTGAGTGATGTGGGTAATAAAAATAATTGAGATGTGCAGTTCGAAAGTGTGAAATTTAGTCTGAGCTTTAATGCCTAAGACTACTGGAAGCAATGATCAGAAGATGTATATGTTCTACAAAGAGAGTGTGAATGTTTTGGTGAAGTGGTGGGACTTTTATGTTGCTCTGAGATGGGTTTCTCATTGTAACAATCATCTTTCTTCTTCTTTCTAATCTGGAAATGAGCCCTTCTTTTCTCTTTGGGAAGTGAGCCCTCCAATAGTGAGCCTATTGTATTTGGTGTTGCAATTACTTTATATTATGAGCTAATCCTCACCTTCTTGGGTTTCCACATGAATTTTGTGTTCTCATGTGTTTGTATTATTGTTTCTCATGTTTACATTTTTCTAATGCATGATAAGGTTTTATGTACTAATGCAAATCTAAATATTAATGAGGGTTTTGATGTTTTAATATACTGCTGATTCACCCCCCCTCTTAGTTGTCTTGTGCATTCAACACATTCCCATGGAATTTCCCTTATATCTAGCAACATCACTCTATTGTGTTGGAACAAGCTTCACAATAGGATGATATTCATTTTAGGTATGCACCATTGTTGCATTTGAATGGGTTTTTATGTCTTCAAATGGTGGCTAGGACTTATGGTTTGGTTATATGGATTCCCTTGGATGTTCCATGTCATCAGTAGGAAACTCACATCATTCTACAATGGCACTAAGTTCATCGCAAAACTTTAGATCAACTACATCATAATAATTGTACTCATCTCATTCTTCTATAGAATCATATCCCAATGTATCATACTAATCATTCTCATTCTCATAGTACTCAAAAATTATTCCTCGTATGGAATTCCTTCCTCTACTTACTATGAGGGAATTTTGATTCTTGGGGGTGACAAGTTGATCCTTTTACAATTCAAGTTATGCAAGAAGTTTTTGATTTTCCCATTGAAGAAATATATTTTCTAGTTCAACTTCATCTTCATATGTGAAACTGGGATGAAGGGGATACTAGCAAGTGTCATATGTTTCCACATCCTAATAACTCATACCAAAATTATGTGCATTATAATATTTATCCGTGTTCATCTTGCCAAGAAGCATAACATCTCTTTTTAGTGGAGCCTCTTGTTGTTCAACAATTACCAATTTTTTTGTGCCTCCTCTATGAACCAGTTTAGTGATTCATCTAGTTCATATTCATAACTATATTTCATGCTAAGAGAATTGGGATGTTGATAAGGACAATGTGCATTATGGTTTCTATCCCTATTTCTTCTACCAATAGTCATATCATTTCTATTTCCATAATAATACCTATAGATTTTTTTTCATTTTATGATTATGCTACTATCATCTAAGTCTTGAAAAGTATATAGGCACTAATTTCTTAAATAAGAAAAATAGATAATTTGTTGATGTACTAACTTCTAAAATTGGACAAGTAGGTCTAAATGGATTACCATAATTCTAAGATTATGTGATGGATGGTGTCCTCATGTAAGAGCTAAAGCTTCTTATTTTTCTTGTTAGTAATAAGGTTGACTTCTCTCCATAAAAATGTATTTTGATCTACAAATTGATTATGGGTTGACTAAACAAAGTCACCACTCTTCACTTAGTAAGAGAGAAAAATATGTATCTCAGCAATTGAAAATTCAAAGTACCAAACAATAATACTTCCATATTGGATTTTTGTAACTTTTTTATTGGCATAAGTTGATGGTCTACCTATTACACACCGAAAAATAATAATAATAAATCACTAAGTTCTTTGGAATGCAAACTAAAATTATTTCCTCCTTGGAAACAATACCATTTATTGTTCTCAAAGTTGTAGGTCCCAAATACCTAAAGCTAGGCTATTCTATAAGTGTCATGGGTGTCAAACTTAGAGCAATAAACCTCTATCTTATTATCAAGTATAACAATTATGGACAAATTTTCTAAGGTGGGTAAGGCCTTCTTTGACTTTAGGCTTTATCTAGACCTAGGGAGCTTCCCTAGAGGTACCTTGAATAGGATTAAACATAACTAAAGATAAACAAATGGATAAACTAGTTCAATAGTAATCGATATATGCCTAACCCCAAAATCTATCACTAGGCTAGGCCCAACATACTACTATAACCTCTATTAAGTTGATAAGAACACCATTACATAACAATAGTATGTGGGTATGCACAACATGACTCTCCAAACATGAATATAATTATGGATTATTGAGGATGTTTTCCCTAGCTAAAATACTAAGTCATGAAATGTGTACAAACTACTTCCTATTCTTAATCTACTGGTGAAATATTTGCTCATTTAGAGTGCATGGTGGATCATTGATTCCAATACTATTTCCTATTCATTGGTTTATAGAGTCCAAGTGCACCAAGAAAGACAACATATTGAAACCAAACAAAATATGAGTTGTGCATAATCATATGCCACAAATATGACAACACACAAATGAGCATACTTAGTTACCCATCCTTTATTGTAAAAAATCATATGCAATGACAAAAGGACCATTACAAATCTTGTATCAACTTAGAATTTTTTCTTGTTCATCTAATCTTTGATCACATTCATACCAATGAATTCCCAAAAGGAACCCTAAGCTAGAACTTTAGAAAACATCTACAAATGGAAATGTGGAGACATTCATTTACAAATACAGTAATAAAGTGTGAGATATTGAGGATTGGGGGTCAAAAGTACCTCTTATGAGGTACCCAAATATGGACATGTTTGAACTCATGGTCTTGATTAGATAATTTAGTGAAAATGTTTTGGATCAAGATTTTGGGATATTTCATATTACATAGCATATTAGAAGTATTCCACATCTCTCACCCCAATAAAAATATATAGAAGGAAATGTAGAAAGTCAAGGATTGGGGATACCAAGGAAAAAGGTACCCGAGTAATGGGATTTCCAAAAATATGACTCCAAAAGGTAACCTAGTGTAAAGGGTCAAGGAGTCAAGGTTTTGATGAAAAACATGCTCGTAAGAGGAAATCCAAAACTATGACAAAGAAAAGGGGAAAGAGTGGGGAATGGATCAAAGGGATTTTGGGAAGGAAAATATTAAATTCTAATAGGGAAAGGAACACAAGTGAAGAACAAATAAAAATTACACAAGAATGGGAAAGTCTAATACCCCAATAGAAACAAAGCGAAAGTTGGAGTTGGGAGGGAAGGCATACCAAGATGGTGAACCTCAAAACTTCGACACAAGCATAACCATCACAAACTTGAACAAAAAAACCTCTACACTTAAAACATTTGAGACTTTTGTCACTTGTAACACATGAGTTGGCACATGGGGGATGAAAAGGGAGGACACTTGCACAAACTTAGACCAAGAGATACCAATTAGGAATCGTCTCAAATTAGTTATCTATGATGTGGATAATTATTAGAAATTAGGATCTTAGGATACTAACCATTATATATAAAATAAAGAAAATAAGAATCATACAAGCATAGATTATACACATTACACAAGATATACGTGGGGAAAAACCTTTCGGGTAAAAAATCCCACAAAGCATCATTTTATTAAAACACTTACAAAAATGGTCTATTCTAACATAGATCGAACCTAGGGAACATTTCTCCATACTTCCACATGGCCAATAATACCTCATGTGCATAGTGATAGAATTCATTATTAATCTCCAAATTCTTCACCTCTCAAATGAGAGGGAGCCTCCATAAATATAGGGGAAAGGGTGGCATAATACATTAAGGGTGTCAGAACACGTTTTTCATTGTGCCAAAAGATCGACCTGTTAATGCCTGATACAAATCCAAAGATAAATGGATCCACAGGAGGCGATTAGTCCATGTCTTGAATCCAATGGGAGATGTTGATGATTAGTCCAACAATCCCCTCCTTAGTGTCACCTGAGGGGATCCAAATCCATGACCATGGCTCTAATACCATTTGTTGGAACACATTTGTCATTGTGCCAAAAGATCGACTTGTTAACACCCAATACAAATTACAAAGATGAACAGATTTGTGGGAGGCGATTAGTCCATGTCTTGAATCCCAAGGGAGATGCTAGAAATTAGTCTTACAAAGGGGTATTAGTCGTACATATTCAAAATAACCATTCATAAATAATTAATAGTTATTAGATTATAATTCTTTCAAATGGGATATGCTTAATAAAGCATATAATATATAAGGTTTAATAACCTTATATTAGGACATTATATAAATGTTATAAGGGTATGACCCCTAACAACATTATGTTCTAACAATAAAAATCCCAAAATCCACAAGAGGGCTAGGATTCAAGCACAATTTAGACACTACAAAATTGGGTACCAATAGCACGTAGGTCCACTAAAGTATTTGGAATTGATGTGGGCCATGTGTGGATAATAACTATTAGACTTCCTTGATCAAAATATTTAGGTATAGTTATATTTCCTATCATCAATTCAACTAATTGACCAAATATATGAATAATTTGTGGGTTTTTCTCTTTCTTTCCCTTTCTTAGACACAATTCTTTAATGGATTTTATGTAGATTGGTACATTCTTGATAGTGTGATATAATAACTTTTAAACACATATTTTTAAGTCACCAAAAAATTCAAACTCTAGCTTAGGTTCTTCATGTGCAATGTTTAATCCTTCACAAAATGGAGGATTCAAATCCTACAAGTAGTTGGTTTTGAATTTACTAATAGTGTTGTTTTTTTCTAAAGAAAAGTCTTCTTATTCTATTATGATTGGTGGAGAAGCACCATATAAAACCTTCCTAGATCATAGTTGTAATGTATTTATATCAATCAAATTAATTATGCATTCCCCCATTTCATTATTATATACTAGTTATATTAGCTTATTGTTTGGGTTTGATACACATTTAATAGGCATTAGGGTACATGAATATGGTGTGAATTATTATGGTTTTGTAGTGGTAGGTGTTGATCATAATAATAGTTGTTAATAAGGTGTCTTAGTTGAAATGAGGGAAAAGTGGATACTTTAGGATTTGACTCTAGGGTTTAGGTACCTTTCCTTATTTCATTTAGAGGGGGTTGTGGTAGCATGGGTTTGATGAATTTGGACAAGATATAAGACCAACTTGCAACCTGAAAGGTGAGTCAACTTTTCCTTGATCAAATCTAGAATGAAATTGGAAATGAAATGCAATGAAATGACTAGGCCAATTATGTAATTAACTATTCTGATGCAAAAAGAGTAGATCTAAGATATCACAAGGAAATTTAGACTTTGAAAATGGACTAAGTAGAGTACTATGCAACTGTGATATGAATTTGAAGCTATTTTTGAGGATCTAGTCACCCTAGGTGACTATGTCCAAGTATAGGAATTTCAGATCTGATTTCACAGTCCTCTAATGCCAGATCTGAGTCTTCTTTTTCCACTTGTCACACTGTCAGATCATTGTTGGATATTGTTGTAACTGATTTTTTGTTTTTTTTTCAAAGTTCATATTTGAAACTTGAACATTCAAAGAGAAGAGAAGGTTTGTGCCATTTATGGGCTTGCCTTAGTCAAACCCCATGTTAGTGTTTCCACTTCCACAATGGCAATGTCAATGGTAGGGATAAAGCTAAATTATCAAGGAATGATGAATCAATAATGGACTCCAACTCACCACCCAAAAATGGCTCCCTTGAAGGATTAAAGTCATACAAGATCTCATCAAGGCTTGATCGTTGTTGGCTTGATTTGCATGAACACCTACAAGGGTTAGATCTCACAAACAATACGATAACATAAACATAAAAAAATCAAATACACTTTGACATGATGCTTGGATCTTGAATTGCTGCAATAAATATTCAAATGACTACTCTTGACCTACTTGATAATGCTCTTGACAATAATTCTTGCTCAATTCTTCACTTATTTCTTGTTAGTTTTCAAATGGTGAAATGACTAGGTATTTATACACAATTAAATTCTAATTTCCCAAAAATTAAATCTTGACAACCGACTTCAAACTTTTGAAATTCAAATAATAAAATAGCACCTCTGACATATTCATTTTTGGAGGGAAAATAGGGGGACTTAGCTGCCCTAGGTGACTATGTCCCAACCCTATTTTGTGGGACTTTTGGTGTCAGGGGAAAAATATTAAATGAGTGATTTGGTTTTCTACTTGCAATTTGTCGAAAAATGATAAAATAGGCCATGGAATGCATAATTTAGGAAATTAGGTGTTCAATTAGGTCCATGCACTTAAGGGGAAGCAAAACATAGTGTGAAATTATCATGGGTGATAATTTACGACACTACATTTGTATTATATGGTCATTTTTATTGTGGATGTGTATGTACAAAACCACTCCATTATTGTTGTCCTTTTGGCCAAGAAAACTAAATTTGGTATAAATTTGACCACTATTAAATATATGGTTATGGAGGTGGTGGTCCACATTATTAGGGTTGTGTGTGTTGGGAAACCAAACTAATCACCATGTTGAGTAAAAAGCAGCGTACATCAGCATCAAAGCAGTGTTTGAGAGGGGTGTAGAAAGGTGTGGGTTGAGGATGACTCACTCAATATAGTGAGGTTTCTGCAAGGTACTCAAAATTGAAGTTGGACGATTGAATCACTTATTAATGATTCCATAATGATGATAAGGTCATTCGATGAGGTACGTCTATCACATACCTTTAGGGAAGGGAATTCCCTAGTGGATTTTTTTGCCAATGAAATTATTGATGATGTTTTCTGCACAGCAACAACTCAGATAGAATATGAAATCCTATCTCTCTTGAAAGGTAAATCTCTATCAGCAAGCCTCAAGAGATAACCCCAAGGTCTCTAATGTTAGGTCTTGACAATGCATAAACGACTTAGTGATAAATGTGAAAATGTTGGTAATCACAATGGGACCTTACTACAAGAAAAATACTGAATCTTAACTTATCAGATCTAGCAATATAATGATACTTCAATCTTAAATCTAACTTGAATGATAAATAAATAACAAAAGATATAAGGTTCAAAGATATTTCTAGATTAATACTACTCCTAAGATTAACAATGCAAATGACAAACACTCAAAATGGACCAATCCCTCAAAACTGATTCCTACTTGACCCAGATGAATCTACAATCTTATAGAAACAGTGCAATCTTCTAAGGTGTTAATATTTTCAAATCATGAACATTCATTCAAACAACCCTATTGCAATTGAAATGAATAAACCCTCACAATTGAACTAAGCACAATGAATATAAAATTACAGGCTAACTTTGCAAAGCAACTAACAATCAGTTGGTTACAAAAAGTATGGACCAGGGATTGCTGCAACACTTCAAATATCAAAGCATAAACATCATTGAATCAACTCTAATCTAAATATCAACTCTCCTCAAAAGCAATCTAAAATATAGAATAACAAGAACCATGCAAGATAAGAAGAACACAAGTATGGCACCAAATCACAATGTCATTACTTGCATTAAACTATCCACTGTAGCAACAATTCCAACTTTCTGTTACAATATTTCTTGAGAACAACTACTTGCTAACTCTTGCTCTACTTAATTTGCTCTATCTATCTCTCTATTTGTCAATGTCTAAAATTTCTTAACCCTTACAAATGAGGCAAAATTCCATATTTATAGAACCCCCAAAACATGTTGGCCTAGATAGGATTTTACAATAATAATTAGGCACAACAAGTCAGCCAAGAGAAATTCACAATAAAATATGCATTAAATGCATGAACTTCATCCAAGTCAGCCTAGGATCTCCAATGCAACTTGAACCAATGCATGGAAAAATAATAGGGAAGCACAAATCTCAATGTAGCCCATCATTAACTAACTTCCCCTTTGTCCTTATTCTGATACAGCATTTCATGCACCTTCAAAAGCACCCTATCCAAGTCGCCCACAAGTGGTAAAGGAAAAACCCTAAGTCACCTTTCAATTGATGCAATTTCTTCCCTAGATTGTTTCATCAACTTATCCCACTCCACCTTATAAGTTAGGTATTTATCAATGACAGCAATGTAGGTGGCCGCATCATCCAACTGGTGCTCAGAAACGGAATCATCATTAATTGGGGCATAAAAATCATGCCACCACTTCTTCAATTGTTCCAAACTCAAATAATTAGGGGAAATCTTCCTTCTCCCTATCATAATCTCAAAGAAAGCAATGGATCCATTATACACACCAGCTAGGGTATCATCAATCTGCCTCCTCTGTTTGTAAATCTTCTTCAGAACCTTCTGCCTAATTTGCAATGCTTCAAACCATTCCCAAGGTTCAGCAGCTTTGGAAGAAGGAAGAATTTTATCATTTACTAGCTTATCCCTAGTGTACTCCATGATAGTTTTAGTTTTCTACATCATGAGATCTGTATCTTCTTTGTCCTGAGTTAATACCTCCTTCAACCAATCAACCGCCCTCATAGCATCCTTCCCTATTGAAAAAATATCTTTAATGGCCTCATTTCCTTTGGTTCACACCCCTTGCAGCCAATTTGCAGTGGCAAGAGTGGAAGCCTTCATCTTTTCCAGCTCGATGATAGTCTCTTGAGGTAAGGGATTCGCAGCAAAAACCGAGGGGTTAATAGATTGCAAGGGTTTCATTAGATCCCCCAAGCATTTCCTGAGATTATCATTTTCCTTTCTTAACTCCTGCTTAGTCTTTATTTCCTTCCTCAATTTGTCCAAGATGACGGCACTAGAACCCTGATAATCTTCAATATCCTACTCAATAGAAGAGGGCACCAAATTGAAAGTCTGCACATTATAGTCTTTTGTAGATACCTCATCTCTATTCTTATTCGAAGCAGGAGTTGCAATATGGACAACTCTATTGCTGGCCTCATCTCTTTCAATCCTTGAGATGACCCTGGCCTTCTTCTTACCCTTGTCCTTTCCAATCTTGGTCAAAAACTCATCCCAGTTAGGTGGAGTATCCTCCACAACAACTTGTTTTCTCTTTATCTCCTTGTCCAACCACTTTGGAACAATGGATTCCAACTGCACTTTACCCTGTCCAACCTCTTCTTGTTGGTCTTTAGGTGCTTCTTCACTCAAACCCTGCTTCCCAGGAGTCTATGTCTTGCTTTCCTTATCTTCAGCATGTTCCTCCTTGTGCTCAGGTGATGTAATATTTTCTACCTCTTCTTCTCCTGGAGGTGATTTAACCTCTTTGGTTCCAACAGGTGACTCTACATACACAACAAAGGGAGACTGCATTATCTTTTCTACTTCAACTTCTGCACTATAAAGGTCACCCTCATGAAATTCCTCCCCTTTAGTATCTGGATGATCTTCAACCTTCTCAGATTCACCTGGTTTTCTTTGAGCTTCATGGGAAGAAGGAACATCATCATGCTGCTCCTCATGAGAAATAACCAAAGGAAGGTCTATTTTAGGCACACTATCCTTGGGAGAAGGAGTCCTAGACCTCCTTGTGTACACCTGTGCCTTCTCTTCTGAGCTTTCTACATTTACCACCGGTGTGGTAACCTCTTCTTCTACCTTGGATCTTGCCTTATGTGACAATCTTATGACTCTCCTCCTTTTGGGCATAGGAACATCAACCTCAGGACCCTACTTTTCTATTTCCTTCTGTTTAGACCTCTTAGTCTTTGACCTTTTCTTAGCTATGGGCTTTCTCTATTTTTTTGTTTCTTGGACTTCCTCCTCTTGAACACCTTTAATCTTGATTTTGAATGGAGAATCCAGCTTACCTTTTCCCTTAGGATCCTACTCAATTGACTCTTCAGAAGTAGAATGAGGATCCAAATCCCCCATCAGATCATAGGTGCACTGTACACCTTCATTTTCTAACTCCCATAGTTTATGCTTTAGCCACATTCTGGTGAACTTGGTGACTGGGTCCATTATTTGTTTTAGTTTTGTCTTCTCTTCCTCTAACCAATCCACATCACCAATCGGCCTGTCCTTTACTACCTTGTAAGCTTGATCTTGAATCAAATTTCCATCATCTTCAAGCTGATTAGGCACTGCCTTCACATTGTATAAACAAACTGATTCAACTGGAAGGTGAGAAAACTTCTTCTTCCTAACCTCAAATTCATCGCTACAATTGGCCCAATAGTCCTCAAAATCAACCTTATGGTTATATTCTCTAATGGCCTTCTTTTGGGCTTCACCTGTGATATCAAACTTGGACCTCTTGGAATGGAAGGATAAGCCAAGAGTACTCATCTCCTCTTCTGAAGCCTGGTCAGAACCAATGGAAGGACAAGCTTCTCCAGTGCCAATCCTTAATGGGAAATCTCCACCAAAACCAACTTTATGCTTGTCCCTCTTAACAATAGCATCAAAGTCACATATCTGTCTAGTAACTTCCAGAAGTATGATATGATCAGTGGGATACCTTGGAAGCCTGTATGGAGCCCTTTGACAACCATCAACCTGGATATAAGAAAAGGTTGGGAATTGAATAAACCAAGCACCATATTTCTTAATTAACTCCTTGGCTTGGTCAGAAATCCTTGTGTGCTCTGCTCCCTGAAGCAATCTAGTGATATGCATGGTGAATGCATCATTCACCCTCCTGTAACTGGAACTTCCCAAATGCAACTGAGGGTAGACCTCATAGATAATATCATGTCCAAAGGTTCCTCTGGTACTCAATCCCTTGTATGGATGAAGCCTTTCAAGATCATAGACCAAGTATGAGGT
This sequence comes from Sequoia sempervirens, assembly GCA_007258455.2. Taxonomy (NCBI): domain Eukaryota; kingdom Viridiplantae; phylum Streptophyta; class Pinopsida; order Cupressales; family Cupressaceae; genus Sequoia; species Sequoia sempervirens. The sequence continues at coordinate 46,177,301 of VDFB02373365.1, forward strand.
CATTGTGAAGGTCTTAGTCTGCAGCACATTGGACAACTGCTCATGAATCAACCTACTAATGACACCTGCCCAATGGTAGTCAGTCTTCTCTTGCTCCATCCTTACAATCACATGGCACATCTAATTCCCAAACATGCCAACATTCTTCAATCCAACCACCCTGCTAAGAAGAGTGATTGCATCATAATACTCCTTGAATTTTGCCCTGAATAACTGTTTAGGTAGCTTGGAATAATGAGACTTAGGCTTCTCCAACTAGGAATTGATAAGTTGTTGAGATTTAACAGTCTGTTCATCATAGTACTCCTGAGCTACCTTCATGTTGAATTCCACCACATGAGATCTATCTGGAATATCAAAAGTCTGAGCAATGGAAATAGGGTTCAAGTTTGCCACAATCCTACCCTAAGGACCAATTATTATTTGTGTATCACTGTCATAGTGCCTAGCACACTCAAGGACCAGCTCATAACACTCCACCATGGAAGGAAAACTAGCCACATGTGCCAATCCTGATTCCAACATTCTCTTAGCCACCAAAGGAAGATCATGTGCTGCCATTCTTCCCTTGAACTCCTCATAGTCCCATAGTCCAACGTTGGTATCAGTTACCTCTGACCAGACAGAAGTGATCTTACTCTCTAGAATCTTGCTCTTGATGTCCATCTTTATTCTTTCCGCTTTGGATATGGAAGATCTCTCCATGTCACCCTTAGCCTTTCCAGTTGTTACCTTGCTTGATTCAACCTACACTTGACAAAGGAAACATAATAAAGATCACAACAACAAAGGTTAATCAATCCAAATCATCATTAAATCATATTAAACCTCATATAGAATTATCATGTTAAACTTTAGGTTACAGGACCATCTGCAGAATCAAAGCTAGGGAGGAATTTCAAAGAATTTCGAGCCAGATGGATTCTAGCGGAATGAACAAGAAAACACCAATTAGTGATTCAATCAAATCATTATTAATCAATAAATAGCATGTGAGATCTAAAGATAGCATGAACAAATCATAAAATGCATAGTCATCCATTAACACATCATGCTATTTCAAATTCCTTCATATTTCATCAAATTCTGGGAAAATCTGCCAGAGACGGATTTCCGCGAAGGCAGAGACACTTTGCAAATCTAGAAAAAACAGGGAGCCAAGGACTTCAAGAAAATATGGTCCACACATAAATCTACAGATAAGGTAAAACTCTGAAAGTATGCAGATTCTGGGAAATCAAAGGAAATCAGGAAAATCCACCAGAGACGGAAAATCTGCTGGAGACGAAAATCCCAGACTAAGGAAAAAACCCAAACTTCGACACCAAATCACGATTTTTCTCAAACCGATGGATAGATCATAAATTTTCAAGAACCTAGGCCCGAGACAAGTTTGGTATGGGCCCTTCATGGATTTTCTTAGAATTCTAGGCCAATTGGGAGGCAAGCCAAGGTTAAATGGTGATGCCCTAAGTCAACTCTACAAATCTGCCATTAATGCATAGGCAAGCTCAGATTCAGGTATTTCAACTGCTAATTCTTTACTAGGGTTAAATCATGACTCTCAAGCGAGTTTCTCATAGTGCAAGCAAACGAACAGTCACAGAAATTACTTGGGAAGCCAGAAATTAAACCATATTACACAACCCTAGCCACGAAAATGTTTAAATAATGCAGAGAATTAAACCCCAAGAAAACCAAAAATGCTAAGGCAATGCTAATCATTCATCAATAAAAATTAGGGCAATCGAATACATACCCTTGTGAAGCGGAAATCAATCTCAGAAATAGCAAATGCGAATTTAATGGCATCCACAAAGAACAGCGGCAGGAATGCACTAGAAATTGCCACTTAAATCGTACAATTCAAACTCAACACCCCAAATCCAATCAAACACTCGCAAGAGTGCACTCCACAGCTAAACTGATGGCAAACAATAAGCATAATGGCACAAAAGACCTCAAAAATCAGTTAAATGCATGGTTTAAAGCTCATACGAAAACATTAATGCTGCCGACAAGACAGCCAAGAAAATCCGAGAACCTGGTGACAGGACAGAATTTGGAAAAATCCAGACCATGCAGAATTCCACAAAGACTGAAAATCTTCGAATGATAGTGTTCAGCCGGAGTCCGAGCAGGATCCGGGAAAATCCGGTCGGGGTGGAAAGTCCCGAACTTTAGTGAAAACCTGAACTTAGCTCAAAATTAAATATCTTCAATGAATAACTTAGGAGAACCACTTAGGCCATCAAAATAAACATTTAAGCACATGCCAAAGTAAGATAAAATCTCAAAATGAAAGTTCCAAGACACCAAAACCAAAGCGAAAGAGGGTCCCTGCCTTTAGCGGGGCGTGTGTGTGAAAACTGCACAACAGAAATTGTTAACCTAATGAATTTCAAGACATGGGAAGAGTACTCCTCTCTTATCAAGAGGGCTAAGTTATTATTATGAAATGACAACTAGCCATGATTTTTTTGTAGGGGGTGATCAGATGTTAACTATGTCCCTCCTTATTACACATTTTATGGTTTTTTTCCCATTATCGAGGCCTTCTCTATATCCAAAAACTTATGTAAAATCTAGCTTCTGGTGATTGTTCTTGGTAGCATGGATATGGGTGAGGATAGGAGAAGGCTTGAGCCCATTTCCTATGATAAATGGAAGAATAAGCCAATTTTTTGGAGAATTCTAAAGAACAGGAATTTCGCATCATATATGGGAAGGCTTCATTTTTTTGACCATAAAGCCTTTCATTAGTTTGTTTGAAGTTGGCACAATAGTTGTTTGAAGGTGAATGGAGTTGAATTCCATATCAATGAAGACTTCATAGCTTTTATAACAGGTTTTCCAACTTAGGGGTGCAAGTTTCACAAGGAAAAGCAATGAGGATGCAATGGACCAATTTTTCAAGGAAAATGAGAAGGATGACCTAGTTAAACTTTCATCTTGGGGATACGATAGACTCTCCCTTAAGCGTATTTGGGCAGATGTGGCTGAAGTTTTGGTGAGGTATGTCACCCTTGACAACCAATTCTCTACAATTTTAGGGTATCACTTCACCCTTCTTAATCATTTTAGGCATAACCTGCATGGTTCCTTCATGTTCTTCCTCCTTACTTCCTTGGAGGTTTTAGTTTATGCCCTCAAAAATCACGAACCCCAGTTCTTCACAAAGGACTCATCATTCTCATCATGGAGCATGTTAGGGCTAACACCCCAGCCAAGGCTATCACGGGTAAAGATAAGGAAATTTCATCTGATTCTCTATCTTCTAGGTTAGACACTAAGGGTGTTGGGGATGAGGATTGGAAAGTGGAAGATGATAATTGGGATGTTGTTGAGGTTTTTTCCTCTCCATCCAAATCTCCTAGTAAGAAGCAGAAGAGGGGGGGATCAGAAAAAGAAGGGTCCCACCCAAAAGCTAAAAATTCAAGGGCTAGATTCTAGTGGGTCCGAGTCTGGTGAGGAAGTCGATGTGCAACTGAAAATCGGGCAACGAAAGCAAGTGAGCAGTAGGAAATCTAAGGTACATAGGTCAGAATTTGATGTTCTAAGAAGGGAGGGGAGGAGGTTACCCATTCACAATAGGTGAAGGACCAAGCTGACATAGACTCCCCTACCCACCAGCTCTCTCATTAGGATGTTCTGGCTGGTAAAGGCAGTGACAAAGTTGTGGGCACAGTGGTTAAGGAACCAGACCCTAAAAATTCTAAATGTACAGCCAATGGCCATCCCCTCTCAAATGATTTTTTCTACCTAGATGAGTATAATACCTTGATGTTGGAGCTTCTAGATATGGCCAGAAATATGTCCACCTACAATTTCAAACTAGCTAAGTGGGTGATGAAAGAATTCAATAAGGTGAACATAAAGATTAGGGGTCTAAAGGAGAACTTTGCTAATCAGCACAAAGGTGCAGCCTCAACTTGCTCATTGAGGGACTGGTTGATCTGGAAAGCTCATTTTTGGATTTTAAATCAGAATGTCAAAGCCGCATTCAAGATATGGAAGGTAAAATCAAGGAAATTCATGCAGACATCTAGAAGCTTATGCAGATTAGTCATATGTCTATCAAAAATAGCATGGACTCCCTCAAAGTGTTAATGGATAAAATCAGTCAACTTAGGGAGAATCAAATTTACTTTGTTGAATTGTGTGAGGACTTGTCTACCAAGGAAAAGGGAAAAAAGATTGCCAAGGATGAGGCTAAGGGCCTAAGTACAAGGACTAGGGGTAGTTTGAGGAAAAAAATTGAGGAAGAGAAAAAGGAATTATTGTCTATGGTTAATATGCACTATAACCAAGAGCTCGAGATGGCAAACAACTTGAAAAATATGAAATAGTTCCTATGCGTCTTATCTGGTTTTAGTTTGTTGGGTTGTTGTGTTTTGGTTGTTTTTTGGCTATTGGTTGGCTACTAATGTAATTGTTTCATGTTTCATATTAGTAGTTGTTTGTTGTGATTCGATGTAAAGGGTTTTGGGTCCCTTCAAAACCTATTTTTCCCTATAAATCAAAAAAATAGGGTTGTGTGACACAAAAAACATCTTTCATTGAGTATTGTATGAAAAAGAGTAAACATTTAGTCTTCAATAATTTGGTGCATCACTATCCATAGTTTTAGGTTCAAATTTGTAGTCCCTATCCCTTTTTCTCGACATAATTAGTTACATTAGATTAGGTGAGTCTCAAAATCAAGTGAAGTATCAAGGGAACCAACCCTCTCTAGAGATTGATCTCCATTATCTAATCTTGCATTCAGGGAGATCATCCCATGTTTCATGAAGTGGATGAGTGATTTTATCAGCTCAACAAGAGTACATACATCTATAACAACACTACCAATGCCTTATCTTCACCTCCTTGTCTCTTCTTGGCATACCTTTTATCATTTGTTTTTCATATGGATCAATATGTCCACTTTGATATCCTCTGAGATATTATCTATCTCCAACTTAGTAACCCCTATAGCAACACAAGAATCTTGAAAACCTAGTCCAAGATAGGCTTTGGTGGTTCATAGGTGATGCAGGAGCATCTGGGTGCACAGGCAATCCTGCACACCATAATTTTGTGTTGGTTTTAATTTCTCATTTTTTGGTTGTGATGTCTTGCAAGAATGATTTATTTTTAAATTATTTTCACCTCTTTATCCTTCAACATCAAATTATTTTGTAAGGTTGACAAATTAAGTTGAATTTGGGATTAATGGTGCTAGACATTGGTGTTTATTTTCAAATTTTCATTATGGCACAAAATCCCACGCCCAGGTTGGAGGAGGCCATTTTTGGAATTTGGTAACTCTTGGAATTTAAAATTTGCAACAATTAAGGAAGGAAAATAATTTGGACACCTGGAAGTGGAAATAGTGGAGAGAGATAGTGAATGGTGATTTTCGCAAATATTTTGAAATTCTTGTAGGCAAATGCAAGAGAGGATTAAATGGGAGAATCCAACGCCTAGAAAAGAAGAGAACATGATTGAAGGTGACAGTTTTTAGAAGAGATTGGAGATTCCCATGCTTGGGAATGAAAAAAGGAAGGTATAATGAAGAAAATGACAGATAAATGAGGTGAAAAATCATAGAAACCATACCTTGGCATCTAGGAATGAAGTATCGGAGATTGGGAGATGCATTTGTTGCTTCCTATAGCTGATTACAAAGTTTTTGGAGCTGATTTGAAGTGGTTGTGTGGTCATCCATGCCTGTAGCAAACTTTTGTTTATGACTAGTTTGCTCTCTGTAACCTGTTGATTGCAAAATATGCAAGTTTTGATAATGAAATCATATTTTTCTTTGAATTATTGTAATTCCATGTGATGGTTAATCCTTGGAATTGTGCTCTCTATAGTTTCAATTCATAGTTTAAAACAAAATTCCTTGATTAAGTGTTTTGGGCATGGTTGTGACTATCTTAATGTTTCCTGTAGCTAGTTGTTGAATGTGGAAATTTATGAGTTATTTCAGTTTTCAGCCACGAAATATGAGGGGTATTTCTAGGAGAAAAGTGATGATCTACTTACATTCATGTAGATGAATGTGGGGGTTTCCATTATCCAAGTTTTAAGTATAAAAGGAATTCATTAGATGGTTCAAAATAATTTCCAAAATGTGGTCAAGAGATTTTTCTACACATCTGCATAAATTTAAGTAAATTGAAGTAAATTTCACCATTTTGAGTTCATATATTTTCCTGGGTTTGTTTTTTCAATTGAATAGATTAAGGATTTGAGTGGTGGTTGTGAAGGTCAACACTTCAACTTGGGGTCTTCATCTTCATCAGCATCAAATAGTATTAGAGTAGGATGATTGTTGGATTAAGGAGGTGGAAAGGTGCAAAGAATTGTGAAGAGGAAATCTTGTTGTGAGAGATTAGAGATGAGGTTTTGAAAGAGGTTAATGAGAGGAAGCTTGAAGGTGTCTCAAGAAAACCCTAGAGAGAGTTTCTTGTAAAAGAGGATTTTGTAACCGCAGAGGAATTAAGTTCTAGAAAATTTTGTTGTAGGTGAGAGAAGACCTGTAACTACAAAGGGCTTGATTCCTAGAGAGATTTGGTGTAGGGATGACCTATGACTATAGAGGGTAGAGAAGGAGGCACAGAAGCTTTGAATGAAGTTGTGAGTTTTTTGCAAGGAGTACTTGTAACTACAGAGGGGCTTGCGATTCTTTGAAGATGTTTTTGAAGAAGAGGACAAGATGGATCATGAGAAGGCTTGTGAGGATTTTACCTATGGAAAAGTGGAAAGAAAAGAGGTTTACAAAATTGCTTATTGGAGAATTAAAGAAGATTAGGCTAGATTGGAAATGATGGAGATGGAGCAAAGAAGAGAAATTGAAGATGCTAAAAGAAAGTGTCAACAAAAATTACGTGAAAAGGGTATGATGGCTAATGAAAGGTGTAAAGTTGAAAAACTTGAAGAGTAGGTGAAATACTATCTAGAAGAAGGAGAAGATCTAGAAATCTCTTATGAAATAGAGAGAATGGGTAAAGAGGGTAGCAAGAAGAAAGATAAAAATAAGAATTGCTATAATCCTATGATGGGAAGGTTATGGAAAGAACATGTGGAAGCAGCCCACACAATTGTGGGAAAAAAAAAAAGCAAGAAAACAAGAGAAGCGGAGAGAAAAGATGGAGAAAGAAAGAGAAGAAAACAATCACAGTGGGTTGTGGTAATTTTGAAAACTTGGTTTTATCAAATTGTTTCTTGATTGAAAGAACTAGAGAGGACAAAGAAAAGGTGGAAGATGAATGCATGAAGGATGTGGAAGCAATAATTTGTGAAGGAAAATTCAAGGCAACAGTAGGGAAGCAAGAAAACATTCAAGTAAAAGGTCACTTTTGTGATATTTGGAAAATGATTTTGATGTCACATTACTTGCAAAATAATTTGGTGAATTTATGGATGTGGGAATGAGTGTAAAGGATAGTATTTTTGTAAAGGAAGAGGGAGAAGTTGCAAAGATAGAGAATAGTCAAGCTGCAACAAATTTTGGTCTTAATGAGGATATGGAAACAATTCAAAATTTGGGACAGCAATGTGAAGAAGAATGCATGGATAATGTCTCAAGTGAAAGGGGTGAAGGGGAAGCATAGAATAATGAAGAAGATGACATACTAATGCAAGTTACATCAGTTGAAAAGGGATGGTTAGCATTGACAAAAAGTGGAGTGAAAACTACAACAGAAAATGAAGTAAAAATTGGATTTTGTGAATTCTTTATTGATGTTGATTTGCATACAAATGACCTAGTTAAAGTGGAAAGATATGAGAATCTTTAAAATGATGTTATAGCAGAAAATAAAAAGGAGATTAGTGAGGTAATTGACATTTTTTCCAAATCTATTAACGATGATATTGAATCCAATTCTTATTTAAATGAAATTAGAAAAGAATATGGAGGAGTGGTTAGGTGCAGCAAAAAAAAGTTACAAGCTAAGTTCAAACGAGCTCTTATTCATTATGTTGGCCTACAAGAAGAAGAGGAAGGAGTAATAGGTGAGAATGATGTACAAACTCAATTCATTGATTTCCATGAATTTGTTAGAGCCAATTCACATGTAGGTGATGAAGATGATAAGATAGAGTGGGAAGATGAGTTATGGTATAGTCAAGCATATTTCATGAGAGGGAGAAAGAGAGGGAAAATGAAGGGAGAGATAGAAAGGTATAGAGTAGGCTGAAGAGGAAGAAATAGCAAGAGGATAAGGAAGAATTATGGATGAAGAATAATCATAGGATCTACAAATGTTTATGATCCCACCTCATAAAGCATTTCTTCTTACCCGGGTTGTTTGATACAGGAGCATCCAGGTGCATAGGAAATCCTACACACCATAATTTTGTGTTGGTTTTAATTTCTCATTTTTTGTTGTGATGTCTTGCAAGCATGATTTATTTTTTAATCATTTTCTCCTCTTTCTCCTTCAACATCAAATTATTTGTAATGTTGATTAATTAAGTTGAATTTCATATTAATGGTACAAGACATTGGTGTTTATTTTCAAATTTTAATTATGGCACAAAATCCCATGCCCACGTTGGAGGAGGTCATTTTTGGAATTTGGTAACTCCTCTTGGAATTTAAAATTTGTAGCAATTAAGGAGGGAAAACAATCTATACATCTAGAAGTGGAAGTAGTGGAGAGAGATAGTGAATGGCAATTTTAGCAAATATTTTGATATTCTTGCAGGAAAATGCAAGAGGGGAGTAAATGGGAGAATAAAATTCCCAAAAATTAGAGAACATGAATGAAGGTGAGAGGTTTTGGAAGATATTGGTCACACCCATGCTTGGGAAGAAAAAATGAAGGAATAATGAAGAAAATGACAGATAAATGAGGTGAAAAATTAGAGAAACCATGCCTTGGCATCCAAGAATGAAGTATCAAAGATTGGGAGATGCATTTGTTGCTTCCTATAGCTGATTATGGAGTTTTTGGAGCTGATTTGAAGTGGTTGTGTGGTCAACCATGCCTGTAGTAGACTTTTGTTTGTGACTAGTTTGCTCTTTGTAACTTGTTGATTGCAGACTAGTTTTGATAATGAAATCATATTTGTCTTTGAATTATTGTAATATCATGTGATGGTTAATCCTTGGAATTGTGCTCTTCATAGTCGCAATTCATAGTTTAAAAAAAACTTCCTTGATTAAGTGTTTTGGGCATGGTTGCAACCGTCTTAATGTTGTTTGTAGCTAGTTGTTGAATGTGGAAATTTATGAGTTTTTTAGTTTTCAGCCATGAAATATGAGGGGTATTGTTGGGAGAAAGGTGATTATCTACTCACATTCATGTAGATTAATGTGGGGGTTTCCATTATCCAAGTTTTTAGTATAAAAGTTATTCATTAGAAGGTTCAAAATAATTTCCGAAATGTGGTTTGTCTAGATATTTTTGTGCATATTTGCATAAGTTTGAGTAAACTGAATTTCACCACTTTTTGAGTTCATATATTTTTCTGAGTATGATTTTTCAATTGAATAGATTAAGGATTTGAGTGGTGGTTCTGAAGATCGACACTTTGATTCGGGGTCTTGGTCTTCATCTACATCAATGGGAGGGAACAAGAATTATTTCTATAAATTTGACAAATCTGATTAAATCTTAATTTTGATACATCACCTTCCCAATAAGATGAAAATTCATGTATTCATCTTTAATTGTATGCAAGAAGATGAGTTCAAGTGAGTCAAACTCTAGCCCATGTTGTCGAGATTGTTGATGACCACAAAAACTATTCTAGATAGTCTTCAAATGTCTCATCTTCTCTTAGATCATATAGAAGATCTCATCACAAATACATATTAATTATATTAATCATGATACTTACAAAGAAACTTAGAGTGCATATCCTACTATGTGTCAATTGTATTTTATCATAATCCTATGAGCTATCATAGAGAAAAGTCCTTCAATGTAGTTGGAAATAATTTCAACCTTTGTGTGTTAGAATGAAAATCATAGTTATGATCAAGTAATTCAAAATTAAAGACAAACATGGTAGGATCCTCAATAATCAAACCACAAAAAATAGGTAAAGCAAAATGTGGAACATTCTTCATGGGAGCTTCATCCTTAGGAAAAGTAATGGGATCATTGTTTGTCAAGGCTCTTTCAAAATCACACCCAAATCCTTTGTTTTCTCCTAGATTTTCTTCTACTACTGTTGATTCTACCCATGAGACACAATGAATATTGAATGAATAAGGTTAAATTCTATATTGCCTTGTTGGAAACTTTTGAACACTTTTTGTACATGTTACACAAGATTCCTGAAAACTAGTTTAAAATTGGATGCTAAAAGACTTAGTGACTTTTATAGTGGATTAAGTGATGGCTTAGCTACACTAAGGTTGTCTTCTATGAATAGGGAAGTGCATATTAGAGAATTCAACCTATCAAACTCAAGTTAATATGCATTTGGATACTCTCTTTCTAAATATATCAAACCCTTGACAGGCTCAAATTCAATCTTGGACAAATCAGGCTTACTTTGCTTTAGTTTGTGAGCTGGTGGTCTTGGCCTCAACACTCTTGTAATACTGCCTCTCTTTGTTTCTCCTATGTAATCAAATAAATTGGACAAGAGAAGAATATAGCAAGAAATGTGTTGCAAATAATTGATAATACTTGAGAATAATAATCCACTTTGAGGGGGAAAACATCAAAAGGTATCCAATAAGAACACAATTCATAATATGATGATGATAAACCAACCACTAGATTTATATATACCATAATTATGCCTTGGATATCACTAACTCCAACCTAACTGCCTATATGAGATTCTATAAATGATTTTATAAATTAATTAAGAGTTATGCAAGACACAAGTCAACTACACATACCTTAATACAATCAATGGGTTAAGGGCATAACCGTTGGCCCTACGGTTGTCGTTGCACCAAAAGGTCGGCCTGTTAATGCCCGATACAACCACCAGAGTTAATGGATACATGGGAGGCGGTTAGTCCATGTCACGAATCCCAAGGGGAGCACTAACCATTTTCTAACAATCTCCCCCTCAGCCCAACCGAGGGGATTTGAACCTGGAATCTTTGGCTTTGATACCAATTGTTGGCCCTACAGTTGTCATTGTACCAAAAGGTTGATCTATTAATACCTGATACAACTGCCAGAGTTAACAGATCCATGGGAGGCAGTTAGTCCATGTCATGAATCCCAAGGGGAGTGCTGACCATTTTCCAACAATAACATCCTATATTAGAACCATAATTAGTAGTATTTTTTTTAAAATAAATATGCATTTATTGTTGTGTCTAGGATTCATGCATGTATATGATTAAATTAAATAGCATAATGTGTTGGTTAACTAAGTTGTATACCCCAAATCCCTGAAGATTAATATCCTCCCAAACACTAGGGGTGTCAAATTTGGAGAAAAGACCACACATATGATTAGGCTTGGACAACTAAGGGCCAATTATTGAAGTGAGTTGATCCTTCTTAATTTTGGCTTTGATAAACCAAGGGGGCTTCCCTAAAGTGATACAAAAGATATTACCACAAAAACTAAACACTTACCATGACACAAACCATACTCATTGCATAGTGTACCCTATAGTGTTGTAAATTTCATACCCTTGCAATTTCACCTATGCTTTGTGTCTACTTTGGTGTACATTCCCTTAGTGTTTTTGTAGGCTCATTTAAGCCCTTGCATCAAAAAATTTCTTTCTTGAGGTTCTTAGACCTATTTTTTAGGGTCAATTTTTCATGTCTTTTATGTTTACCTAATGTTTTTCTTGTCCCATGTCCCCTACCATTTTTAGCATGAATTTTCTAGACATTAGCACTTAGCACATACATTTGTGCATAGTGCTAGCATCCCACAACAATTTGTCATTCAAAAGACATTTTTGAGTGTTTTTCCACTTGTTACCTTTCTAGAAGTCAATGGAAATGGCTTGAGATTCTTCCAAATGGCTTGTCAACCTCTTCCCCTTCCCTCCTCTTCTCATTTTTCAAACTACTCATTCATTTTATTAGCGCTCTCTCTCTCTCTCTCTCTCTCTCTCTCTCTGCTCTCTTGTACTCTCAAGCTCACACACAACTATCTACAACTTGTTACAACCTGCTACAACACTCTCATAGGTCTCTTGTTCTCTTTAGCTTCCTTGAACCTTGTAGGTAATATTGTTTGTATTATATTATGCTCTCAAGAACCTTGAAATTATCACATCCCTTTTTTATTTCATTTTAATTTCAATCTTGCATATTTATAGCTTTGACCATTCCCAAACACACTTGGGATAGGAGCACTTACATATCATTTCATTTTTATCTATCTATGTATCTTGGATAGTGGAGGTGGAAACACTAAAGTAGGGATTTGACTAAGGAAAATCCCCAAATAGCCCCAAACATTTTTCTCATCATGGTGCATTTGCAGATTAGGTGGATTCCAAAACTTGATTCATGCGTTCTAGGAATTTTTAGGGCGGTGGAATTTTCCAGGGTAATTGGCATAGGATGACAATGTGAGCATGATGCATTGGTGTTCAAGGTAGAGACCTCCATATTTAAATCATAGGTTCTTTATTGTATGTAATTTCCATTTTTGTAGTTATTAAAAAAATTGTTTTCAAATATTTTCATTAGTTTATTTTCCTTTAAGCATTTTAGCTAGCTAATTCTATTTGAATGTAATAAGTGAAATTTACTCTCAAAGGAACCTAGCTTTTCTTTTTTCAAATTCAAATTCCCTTCATTACACATCCCTATATCAATTGTCACTTTGTGCCTATAAGCTAGTTTAACAAACTCAAGGTTTATCACTTGATTAATTAGATGGACTATCACACTAACTATTTAAAATGCAATAAAATATAGTCCCTAATGTTGTTTTCTTTCATTTAACGATGGCAACGAACAAAATTAATTTCAACACAATATTAAGTAATGTTTTATTTTGATTGTTCAGGGGTGTATTGGCATGATGGAGAAAATTTAGTTCATGTAGATGGGTGCCTATCAAAGCTAGGCAACAAAGTCTAGGATTCTTGCAAAACATGTAATGAATGGAACCAAATGGGACGCCTTAATGAAGATATACCTAAAGACCAAAATTATCCAAATGCATATATTAACTAGGTTTTATTCATACAAATGAGCATTTACATAAGTTGTAGAACTTTATAAGAGTATACTTAGTAATCCAAACACAATCTTAGAAATTTCTTTATTTTTCTTGAGAAGATACATTACAAAAAAATTCAAATAATTTTACACTCTTGTAGTTAACTAAGTAGTTAAGAACATATCTAAAAAATCCACAAAATACTCCTAGAGACACTCAAACAATGTTGGTTCTGCTAGCTACACTTTTTCTTTGAAGGTTATAAATGTTCATTACACATTTTGGGTGAGCCCAAATCATCAAAATAAAAAATACCTTTCCCCTTGCTAGAGATAACGACCCCCAGGTTTACTGTCACAATTTTTTTCCCTTTTTCTCTTTCTCTATTTTTTTATCTCCATCTTCCATCCTCATCAAATGAAAAATTTTATCCCTTATATAGAAAATATTGCAAAGATATCCCCCACATATGGGTGGCATTTGATGAACACACACTTATACTAAGAGAGGGGGGGTGAATTAGTATAATACAATCTTTTACTTGCTAAAATTCAACAACCATAATAAATCAATCACATAAGATCTATCAACTAGGAAACACAAAACTTATGTGGAAACCCTTTCAGGAGAAAACCACAAAGAAATATTGCTTGGATCTATTGTCCAAATCCAGCCACAAAAATAAAAAATTTCTTACAAATCTTTTTAGGCACCAACCACTGGATATACCAATCCCCACTACTAAGCACAAACTTAGAAAGAGACACCAATCCCTTATATTGAGAGGCAACAATCTCCAAATGAACAAAATTTTCTCCTTCTTGAATATTGCTTCTTCAATGGATGATGATCATTTGAATCTCCTTCATAAAATATGCTTGCAACTTCTTCACATATTTTTTTCTCCTTCAAAAATCTGCTTGAATTAGAAAGATATTACATTAAGTGTTTTCTTATCTTTTCACATCACATCTTCTATGTGGATCCCCCTTATGCCTCTTCACCCAAGAGGAGTGACTCCTCCAAGAGGGACGATCCTTCAAAGAGGAATCACCCCAAAATATTTTTAAAATATTAATAGTTTTAATTCCCCCAAAGGGGGCAACACACCATGTATGGTCAACCCATATCAAAGAGGGGTGATTTCATCCAATATGGTTGTCATAATTTGGGCACCAATATAAGGCAATTTGGGTCGGCCTATTTTAACTTTAAAATACAAAAAATATTTTCTTTTTTTTTAAATTCTCCTTTATCTTCTATATTGATCCTCCTTTGACAAAAGCAATATGATGGCAATGTTTTTTGTCTTCTCTCTTTTGACATCAATGACAACAATATTTCCAACAAAATTTGTCACAAGATGAAACACTAGAAAACAACCAACCTCCTATGCCAATTTCCAAAGGAAATCACATGAGATTTTTTGAAATGGAGGTCGTGAAGACCATGCTACTTAAATGGTTACATGGGTCTTTTCCCTCTTCCATCACTACATGTGATTTTTTTCCTTTATGATGAACTATTGCTTTTAGGCAAATAAAATTTGATCAGGTAGTTTTAGGGCCTCAAAGGATCACTAATGGTGCTCTGGTTTTGTAGGAGTGGTTCAAACACGTTAAATGTTCCTTAAAAACCCTATTCTACACCTATTTTTAAAAAATTAACGGCATGACCATTAACTCCTTCAAACTTTTCACAAATGTTGATTATTGATGTATTTAAGTGAAGATCAATGGCTATCGTAAATTATGATTTTTTGAAAAGAACCTTGGCAATGGAAAAGACTTGCTAAGCATCAAACTTATGTTCCTATCCTTACACCTAGTGCCACTAGAGAGACATGTATATGTCAACCAATAGGAACATTGTATTTTTTGAGGTGATCAACATGTGGCCCAATAGTATCACAACATCTCAATATGCATATTGAAAACTAAGCCACTATATGACGTTCTATTTCACCTTTTATGACCCATCATGCATCATGATGCATATGGAAGTGGGACCCACTTACAAAATCATAATGCAAAGAGCATCCATGATGTAATAATAATATACCATTTCTTTCCACTACATATAATACTTCCTGTGAATACCAACCTATACCTACTCAAACATGGACAAACCCAAGAGTATTAATCATTTAAACAAGAAAAAGAAGCATTCCCTATGAGATTCTTAATCATGCTAAGAAGATGAAAAAATTATCCAAATAACATGAAATAACAAGTAAATAAACATGAAATCCTAATCTAAGCTACTCAAACCCCATCCCATAGGGGGATTGGTGTCACTTTGATGTGGAAAATGGCCCTTTCCCAATCCCAATTTGATAAGCTCCAAGATCTTGATGAACAATGGTGATTTTGATGCAAAATGATAGTAGATTCAAGCTAACATGATATGAAAAGCATGAAGATGGATTTGATAAATTCCAATTTCCCTCAAAGATAGTGATAGCAATTGGATGATTGATGGATGAAATGAGCATAATGACTTTGCATGAGATGATGGATCCATATTGTGTAGAGAAAGCTTCTACTTATAGGATTCAAGGGTGGAAGAATGAGTGAATTTGGTGAATATGGAACTAAAAATAAGACCAATATAATTGTGACACTTGTCACAAGGCTAATGGGTGGAGGTGGAGCACATTTTGGAGAATGTGTAGAGTTAAGGCATGTAGGTGGATGTGTAAGACGATGTAAGAGAATTAAATGAATATAGTTGAAATGTAAGAGAATGTTGTTGAGGACAAGATGGCATGTTAATGAGGATGTAAGAGAAGTTAATATCTTTGTAAGGGGCATTAAGGGCTTTGGAAGAAGCATTGAAAACCTTGTAAGAAGTTTAAATGTCTTTGGGAGAGAAAGTCAACAAAAGGGGCTTTAAGGGAATATTCCTTAGAATATGTCTTTGTGAAGATAAATAAGGTAATTACTTATTTAAAAGAATTGATTTTCTTGTGCAACTTGGTTAGTTGACTTGTAGGTGAAGGGGTGAGGGGGATGTAAAAGAATTGAAGTCATGTTAATGAGGATGTAAGAGAAGTTAATGTCTTTGGGAAGGAAAATCAACAAAAGGGGTTTTGTAAGAGGTTTAAATGCCTTTGGAAGAAGTATTGAAAACCTTGTAAGAAGTTTAAATGCCTTTGGGAGGGAAAGTCAACAAAAAGGGCTTTAAGGGAATATTCCCCAAAATATTCTTTTGTGGGGATAAATAAAGTAATTATTTATTTAAAAGAATTGATTTTCTTGTGCAACTTGGTTAGTTGACCAAGGGTTGACTTAACCAAGGGTGGGGTTAAAGGCTAGGGAAATGGGTAATGGAGATTAGGGGGTAATTAGGTTAATTAATTTAGAATTAATTAATCTAAGTGGGATAAGTGGTAATTAGGTTAATTAATTTAGAATTAATTAATCTAAGTGGGATTAGGGTAATTAGGTTAATTAATTTAGAATTAATTAATCTAAGTGGGATTAGGGGTTTTTATTACATTTGTTAAATAACTAGATATATTTAAACAAATGAGAGGACATAGGGGATTTAATTAAATAATTTGGTTTATTTAATTAAATTAGATGAACATTAGTGAATTAATCTAATAAATTACTTTATTTGATTAATAGTAGAAATTGATGAATTTAACTAAATAATAAGATTTATTTAATTAAATGGTTAGTGTGGAGGTGATTTAGGAGGAAGTGATGTTAATTAATTAGAATCAGGTGATTGGGCTATTTGAGTGTCTACATTTTGCCCCTCTTTGAAGCAACGTACATGCTACGTTGATTCAAAGAATAACACTATCGAGATCAAAGTTCAAAAAAAAATTGATTGTTTCGGATGCCCCACTATTTCCCCAACAGAAAGAAGTACGTTGGTACACTTCCCCCTCGAGAGATCGAGCAAAAATTTTGATTTTAGGTCAAGCTCATGATAAAGATTCAGGATTAATTCAACTCAGAGAGGACTAGAAAGCTCAAGTGTTTGATGTAGATAAATTTGATGATGTATAGACAGTCATCGACCATGGGTAGCCTCATGTATATTTTGATATATCACACATTTTTGATACTTTGATAGAAATGTTAGTAAAGATAGAAGAATAAGAAGAATAAGAGGGATCAACCCTTGAGTCCAAGACGATGCAGAAGTCCAACAAGTCTATGAGTCATCGAGACTTTATTAGATATGATGATGATATATTGCTTATCTAAGGATTGGGGATATAAACAAAACAACTTTCCTTATGTTTGATAACACACATAGACATGATGCATCAAGGTATGGATAACCAAGATGGAGTGGTAATCTAGTGAGATGGACTTTGACTCAGCAAACAAATAGGAGTATTCTTGTTCACACCTGACATACGGAAACCTTGCTAGGATGCACTTCATAAGTTTCAAACATCTCAGACCAAAACACGGAAAGGCATAACCTAACAATGTAATAGTCAACAAGTTGTTCAAAACCCCTTCCATACACACCTACCAAAGCAAGTATTTTCCAAGTTATATTACAAGGACACACAACAAGCATAATAGAAAAAAGATAATGATCAATGCCCCATTCCTTTCTCTCTAAATCTTTTTAGATCAGACATCATCGAGAGGTCATTGGAATGAGTGCAATAAAATAAATCACAGGAAAAGATCACGAACACAAACAAGTCAATGTTCTTCATACCTCTAGCCAAGACTAAACTGCAGTCGTGTCTAATGTTGATTTCCATTGTAGGAAGGATGCATCCTAGGACTTGATGTTAGATGATTGTGAGACTAACGGGATGATGGGCTAGTGATACCAAGAGTTGACCAACTTGTTTACCTATTAACCTAGACTTAAGACCCTGGCGTTTGAGTTCACTTTCAATTTGTTATACTTGTTTCTAATCGTTTTATCAAAGGTTGAAGATGACAATTGATTTATTGTGAGTGGATGTTTATTGTGAGTGAAAGCAAAGTGAGACGAATGGATTTTTTTCAAATATTTGGATGTTTTCAGTGTTTTTGAAATGTTTTGAAGCTATTTTGGGTTTTTTGAGATGTTATACAAATATTTTGATTTTCAAATTTTCTAATGTTTTTTGTGTTTTCCCAGATTTTGACCAAGAACCTACCCTAAGGACCTATCCTAGGGGCCTCAAGGGCTGATCAAATATTAGTCTTGCCTACATTATACACACAAAGACCATGTAGTTCGACTAATATAGACCCGTTTATTGATGAGATATGAACATGTATGGATTGCCAGTTTAATATGACAGACTCCTAAAGGATTGACCTAATGTCTCGGGGGCTGATCAAAGATTAGTCTTGCCTACGTTCAAGCTCAGAGACGACATAGTTCGACATGATGACTCTATTTTTTTTACTATTATTATTATTTGGTTTTTGACCTATTTTTGGATTTTTGACATGTTTTGGATGTTTTTTGGGTTGTTTTGGATTTTATGAATGTTTTTGGATTTTTTGATGTTTTAAGAAATATTTCAAGAATATACACGAATCTGATCCCATGCAGGTGTAAGAACATGCCCCCAGTGTGATGCGATAGACTACTCTAATATAGGCAAGACAGACTGACCTTAGGAATATGCCAAGTAGTTCTAGGATGGAACATGATACCAACATAGGATCAATGATGGAGACGCGAATGGGTGATGCAAGAATCAATGGAATGTGATGGGTGAATGCAATGGAAAGTGATGGTAGGTGATACAGAACAAGTCGAAGAATCCATGGTGGATGGAAAGTGCTTATTTACACAAGGCACCTATTTTCCAAGTTTTCACCAAGGTACTTGCCCAAAGCACCACCGAAGTCATTTTCACTAGAGGATGATTTTTTTTCTTTACTGTTTTCAATCCTTTTTCTGATTTTTTTTTGGATTTTTATATTTTTTGATTTTTTTGTATTTTTTGATTTGTACCTCACAAGCTTAGGCATAAAAAAATTTTAGGTGGGAGCTATTGATAGGCTCCTGTAAAGGCTCACCTTCATTTGTTGACAACTGATATTCTCCTGATTTGTAACTTGCAGTGACAACAAAGGGTCCCAACCAGTTGGGTTCAAATTTTCCCTTGCTCTCTGGATTTGGTATGTTCTTCTGATTTTCTTTTAACACAATCTCTCTGACTTGAAATGACCGAATCTTGATCTTCTTGTTGTAGCTTCTCTTTAGATGACTTTGATAGACCTGCAAGTGGTTCAAAGAATCCATGCACTACTCATCTAGTAGTTCTAGCTCATTCAACCATGACACCCGATATTCTTCATCTGTAATGAGATTCTGCAATGATATTCTTAAGGATAGGAGCTTGATCTCAATGGGAAGGATGGCTTCAGATCTATAGACTAGGGAGAATGGGGTTGCACCTGTTGGTGTGTTGATACTCATTCGATAGGTCCATAAGGCAAGATTTAGCTATAGGTGTCAGTCACGACCAGCTTCATTGATTGTTTTCTTTAGGATTTTCAAGATGATTTTATTCATAGCCTCAATTTGGTCGTTACCTTGGGGGTAGTATGGGGTGGAGATGCGATGTTGGATATTGAATTTTTGGCATAGCTCTTGAACATCTTGGTTTTTGAAAGGTGTCCCATTATCTGAGATAAGGGCTTGTGGGACACTGTATCAAAAAATGAGGTAGTTTAGGATGAATTTTGAGATCTACTTCCCTATGATATAGGTCATGGTGATGGCTTCTATCCACTTTGTGAAGTATTATGTGGCAGTGATAATGAACTTGTGTCCATTAGATGAGGTGGGCATGATTTTTCCAATGAGATCGAGCCCCCATTGTGAAAAGGGCCAAGGTGTTATAATTGGCTGGAGATCTTGAGTGGGTGCATGGATGAGGCATCCATGTTGTTGGCATTGCAAACATTTTTGGACATAGTCAAGAGCTTTCTTCTCCATTGTAGGCCAGTAGTACCCCGTCCTCAGCTTTTTCTTAGCCAAGGTCATACCACTAGAATGCGAACAAAAAATGTTGTCGTGTACTTCAGTTAAAGTAGTTAAAGCTTCCTCTGGGTTAAGGCATCGCAATAGGGTTCCTCCAATACTCCTATGGTAAAGGGTGTCACCTAAGATAAAAAAAAAAAGGGATGACTTCTTAATAAAGGTTCTTTTGAGGTTTAGGGTGATATAAGTGAGGACTCCTATTTTTAGGTAGGTGTATATGTCATGGTACCAAGGATCACTGGGACCAACAATTTCACACACAAACTTAGACTTTGGTACCTCAAAATCTGGTATGAGAAGCTACTCTACAAGGAATTCATGTTTATGGACATTGCATGGGATATCTAACAATGATCCGTTTGTTGCCATAGCATCAGCTGCTCTATTATTTACCCTCGATATTTTCTCAAATGTGATGTCGATGAAGAATTCTTTGAGATCCTCCACTATTTTCTTGTATAGGTAATTTTGTCATCCTTTGTTTGGTATTCATCATTGGCCTGGTTGATAATCAGTTGTGAGTCTCCATAGACCTTAAGTGCCATGATTTTCCACTGCACTGCAATTCAGAGTCCAATTACAAGAGCTTCGTATTTGGCAATATTGTTGATGCAAGGG
The DNA here is from genome assembly GCA_007258455.2 of Sequoia sempervirens. Classification (NCBI taxonomy): domain Eukaryota; kingdom Viridiplantae; phylum Streptophyta; class Pinopsida; order Cupressales; family Cupressaceae; genus Sequoia; species Sequoia sempervirens. The sequence continues at coordinate 46,198,001 of VDFB02373365.1, forward strand.
AAAGATAACCTGTATGATTTGGGAATATAGTCCCCTTGTGGTGTGATGAAGAATACTTCTGCTCCTGACCCATGTTGTGTATATAACCCATCAAAATATACCTTCCAATGATTTGTTGCATTAAGGTTGAAAATGGACTCGTCTGAAAATTCTAATACAAGTGGGTTCTCTGAATATATGGGTGCTTCTACTAATTGATCTACAATTACCTATCCCTTGATAGCTTTTCGTTCCACATATTCAATGTCATATTTTTCTAGGATCATGACCCATTTAGCTATTTTCCCTGTGAGTGTTGCTTTAGAAAGTAGATATTTGAGGAGGTCTATCTTGGCGATGAGTTTTATTTGATGAGCCAGCATGTAGTGCTTGAATTTTTGTGAGGCAAACACTACTGCTAGGCAAGCCTTCTCAATGAATGTATAGTTTAGCTTATGTCCTAAAAAGGTTCTACTGATATAGTAAATGGCTCTTTCTTTCCCTGTTTCATCGTTTTGTGCTAATAGAGCCCCAAGTGTTGCTTTTGTTGTTGATATGTATAGGATCAATGGTTTTTTTTGGATCGGTGGCATGAGGACTGGTGGTGTTAGAAAATATTCTTTGATTTTATTGAATTCTTGATGACATTTCTCATCCCACTTGTATGCTACCCCCTTGTGGAGTAGATGATAATATGGGATAGTTTTATCTGCTAACTGTGCTATGAATCTGTGAATGGATTGGAGCCTTCCCTGCAAACCCCTTAATTGCTTCAATGTTTGTGGTGCTTCCATTTCAAGGATTTCTTTGACTTTTTCAAGGTCTATCTCGATTCCCCTCATTGATACAATATACCCTAGAAGTTTTCCTAATTGTACACTAAAGACACATTTCTTAGGATTGAGTCATACATTGTATTCTTCTAGTCTATCGAAGATAGAGCTTAGTGTTGCTATGTGGTCTTGACACTTTCCTGATTTCGCTAGTATGTCATCCACATAGTCCTCTACAGATTTGTGGATCATGTAATGAAGAATCAAAGTTATAGCCATTTGGTATGTAGCTCTGGGATTCTTTAACCTGAATGGCATCATGTTCCAACAATAGGTACCCCATGGACAAGTGAAGGATGGCTTATGTTGATCATCCTTTGCTATCATAATCTGATTGTATCATGAAAACCCATCCATTAATGATAGTACTTCATGCCTTGTTGTTAGATCTACAATCATGTCAATGTTAGGAAGGGGAAAATCATTCTTAGGGCATGCTTTGTTCATGTCCCTGAAGTTAGTATAGATTCGAATGCCCCCAGTGGGCTTAGAAATAGATGCAAGGTTGGAAACCCATTCAGGATAATCAATAGGTCGTATGAAGCCAGCGTCAAGAAGTTTCTACAACTCAAGTTTGACCAACAATGCAATATATGGATGCATCTTTCTTAATTTTTGTTTCACTAGCTTTGCCTCTAGATAGACTGCTAGATGGTGAACTACTACCTCCGGTTCAAGGCCCGGAATGTCAGTGTAGGTCCATGAAAAATTCACTTTCCTTTGTTTCAAAAATGCAACTAGAATTTCTTGTTCCTCAGTCAAAAGTGACTCTGCATAGAAAGTGATCTATGGTTTCTCCTCAGTTCCTAGATTGACTGGGATGCATTTTTCTACCAGTACTGCTGGCTTTTCTTAATGGATTGCACTAAGGGGAATATTGAATCCCTCATCCTTGGGAACCTCGGAGAGGTTTTCACCCTCGGATACATCCTTTCCTTTTACTATTTTTCAGGTCAGAAAGTGCTACAATGTGGTTTTCACTTAAAGACCTAGACATTACTCTTAGATTTTCAATTTTACGACTAAGAGATTCAATCGTTTCCCCATAGTATGGATGTGTATCCAACTCAATATCAAACCCTGCTTTGTGGTATCCATACGATAGAGTATCCCTTAGTCCCATGAATTCTGAGAGAGCCTCATTGTTTTTTAATGTGTCTAAGATCGGTGGTCCTCGTTAGTCACAGTCTATTAGTTGGGGGTAAACAATCCTTAGTTCAGTGGTTTGGTTGTTTGACTCAAAAGACACAGGTAAATCATAAATAGGGAGGAGTCCTCAAATAGCATGGGTAGGTCAGAGAGGGGGTCCTCGAAAGGATAACTAATCGATACGGGTACCGACGGGGGAGCTTTGACTATTTTAACCTTAGCACCTTTGCCAAGTATGGTTAACTTTGGAGGGGTACACCCAAGGCCAAGATTCTTAAGGTGCTTCTCAGTAGTGATAGGTTCTAACAAGTCATTGTCATTTTGCCTGAGTTTTTTGTTCTTGTTGTAACCCATGCCAAGCATTAACTATAGTCCTTTGTTGTCATTATCCATTGGAAGAGCAGGCACGGGTCTTTCATCTTAGTATAGCAGACTTGATATATCTTTTTCGTCTACCACTTCCTAGCTTAGGTCTCCCCAATTTTTAAATGTGGAGGGTTTTGCTTTGAAGGTTTGAGATGTTGTGTCGATGGGTTGTGGCTTCCCATGAAATCTAGGAGATTGTGGTAACTCTCCTATTACAAAGGCACTCTTTTTCATCTTATAATCTCCACACCTGTTATCTTGGATTATAACTTTAATATTTGGAAGGTCCTGAATGGGGGGTTTCTTTGTCTTAGAAGTGGAGGCTAAGGTGGATGGGTCTATATATGGGGATGTGGATCCTTCATCATTTTTTGGGACTTGTGGGATCTTATAATAGTTGGCCTCCATATTTTTGCAATAGTAAAAAGGCTCGGGATCACCATGGATTGTGACTTCTTGATTTTGGTATGGGAATTTGACACATTGATGGAAAGTGGAGGCAACAGCTTGCATCCCATGAATCCATGGGCACCCCAGAACAATATTATAGGGGAGTTCAAGGTCAAGGACTTGGCAAGTGGTTTCCATGATTGTTGGCCCTACTTGGATAGGGAGTTGAATGGTGCCTTGAGACACCCTTTCTTGATCATCATAAGCTCAGATAGTGATACCTTTTCCTTTTTTGATAACATCTTCTAAGAATCCCAGATTCTTTATTAGCTATAGAGTATAGATATTCAAACCTGCATGTCCATCCACCAAGACTCATTTTACTTTGTTCTTGTGAATTAGGAATTCAAGATGGAGTGCACAGTTATGAGACGGTTGGGTGGAGAGATCATGCTCAGAAAATGTGAGGAGATATGGTGTGGTGATATGTCCAATCATAGCTTGAAATTGATCTACATCAAGGTCTATGGGAACGGAGGATGTGGCCAATGCTTTTTCTAGGATTTCCCTATGTGCGGGCGAGATTTTTAGCAACTCCGTGATGGAGATCTAGGCGGGGGTCTTTTTCAGTTGGTCTAAGACATTATAACCACTAGGGTTTGATTTCGGATTTGCAGTGGGTGCTTTATATTGTGGAGATGGTTTTGGGATGGTAATTTTGTCACCACGTGTGGTGACTCCACACTCAGCCCTAGATCCTTTGATATTCACAACTATGACCCATTCATCCAAAGATGTGACAACATGGTCGTAGATATGGTTCACATTGTTATACTTTCCTTTGTCATTGTTGTTGTTTCCCTTATTGTGATCGGGCATAAGATTCATCTATATTTTGAGGTCTTGATTCCCAGTTGGTTGTTCAATGGTGATAGTTTTGTCATCAATAAGATCTTGGATCATATTTTTAAGTCTCATATAACCAGTTGTAGTGTGTCCCTTTATTTTGTGAAAATCACAAAGGTACTTCTCGTTATACCATGGTGGTTTAACTTGAGGTTCCTAATAATTTTTCGTAAACAAGGAGTTTGATGAGATTTGCTTGTACCAATTGTTGTATGAAAAATCCGATTGGTTCCCCAAGAGGTGTATACTTGTGTTTCGAGGGATATTTGTTTCTTGTGGATGGTCCACCTTGATCATTCATGTTGTTGATTGTTTGATGGTTGGGATGTTGTTGTGATGTGTTGGGTTGCAGGGTGTTTTGGGTGTTGGTTTACGGTTTTTGGTATGTTTGATGTTGCACATTTGGTCTTGGAGCATTGATAACAAATTTTGCGTCAACGACACCATCATTGGTGACATTTTTGTTCTTTTCACACGTACGATGTTTGTCATTGTAACTTTTTGACGGTCGATTTTCTTGGTACGTTGGTGTGCCCCCTTGTGCTATAAGGGCTCTTTCAATGTTGAGCGCATTGGGAATCAATTGGTCATAGGTTGTTATGCATTGCATTTTCAAATGAAAAGACAAGGTTCCTTCAAGGTTGGCGATGATAGTCTTGATTTGTTGTTCTTCTGGCATAGCCCATTTGCTCTTGTTGGCCTTGGATCGCCATCGTTGTAAGAAGGATGTGAATGTTTCCCCCTTGGCCTGTTTTAAGGTGGATAATTCTTCCAAACTCACATCTATCCCTATGTTAAATGAGTAATTTTGTATGAATAAGTCCACATTTTCTTGAAACTTTTTGATTCCGAGAGGAAGGCAAGAGAACCATTCCATTGCTAGCCCAGCCAAACTTCAAGGGAAGAGTCGCATTAAATAAGAATCGCCATATGCAACTTTCATACAATGTACATGGAATTCCCTGATGTGATCTTCAAGATTGCCTATCCCACGATATTTGTCAAATTTTGGTATCTCAAATCCTTGTGGGAATGGAACCATTGCAATGGTTCAGTTGAATGGATAGGGACACAAATTCCCTTGTGATTTTGTTGTCTTTCCTGATTGTAGGTCTAGCACTTGTTGTGAGAGTAATTTTATTTGTGCAGACACATCATTTTGTGGAGCGGGTGGTGGGATGAATGTGTTTTGGGGTAGTTTTGTTGCTTGGGTGACGAGCGAGAGTGGTTTGTGTGTTCATGGGAGGTTGGTGTAAGTTGCGTTGTGCCAGCAACACTTGCTGGTATGCTTGTAATTGTTGTGCCAACAACGCTTGTTGTTGGTCTTGCTAATGTTGCACCAACAATGCTTGTTGTTGGGCTTGTAGTTGAGTTGCTTGTTGTTGTGCTTGGTATTGTTGCAAAGCTTGTTGATAATCCTATTGTTGTAACAATGCTTTTCTTTGAGTTCGTTGTGCTTGATATTGAGCTTGTGCTTGAATTTGAGCTTGTTGAGCAACTTGTGCAGCTTGGGTAGCTTGTGCAGTTTTTTGTTGTTGCAATAAAGATTGGGCTTGTGCTTGGACAGCCTGTTGTGCTTATTGTGTGGCTTGCTATGCCTACACTTGTTGTTTGGCTTGTTGTGTAGCTTGTGCAGTTTGTTGAGCTTGGAATTGTTGAAGAGCCTTTTGATACGCTTGTTGAGCTGCTTGCAGTGTAATGTTGTATTGATTTTCCATGTTTGAGTTCGGTGGTAGAGGTGGAGGATTCATAATGGTGTGGGATGGTGTGATGAGATTTGTTGAGGTGGTTGTTGAGGTGTTTGGTGAGTGATGATAAGGGGTTGTGTGGTAGATGGTGCGGTTGATATGCTAGGTCCTTGGGAGACTGCATTTTGGGGTGTTATGGATGGTGTAGTGATTGATTGGGTTGCTTGGATAAATGTCACGTGGTGTTGCGATATCGGTGGCATGCTCAAAGGATTTGGTATATTGACTTGATTCATGATTGGAGGATTGTTTTGACTTGATTGATTTTGGATTGATAGGTTAGGTAAAGGGGGTTTCCCTAAACCTTGGATTGTTGATGTTAGAGGAGGAAATGGTGGAAATATTGGTGATGTGTTTCCTTGCACAAGTGATGATGATGCATCAAAAGTTCCCCCTTGTCCTAATAGACCCATTGGTCCTTGTGATATCATGGGGAGAGAGACTTTTGTATCAAGGGAATAAGTTAGTGATGCGGCAAAGGTGGATGAAT
>VDFB02373365.1:46203961-46220231 GCA_007258455.2 Sequoia sempervirens
CTAGTGCACATACTATGCTGACCCATTTCAAGTTCACATCCTTGAGTTGACAAGCTAAATGCACCTTCATGATGGTTGAAATGGCTATTCAGGTTAGATGTTGAATCTCTAAATCATGTATGTAAAGGCTTAGTTATTAAGATCATTTTTGGTGCCGTTGTTGGGGATGGTGTCAAACTAAGGAGTCTTTTGGAGTCATTGGTAGTTTTTCTTGTTGTAATGTTTCTGGAAGTTGTTCTTAGCATATCCTCATTTAGGAAGTAATGACCCCCCTTATTCTTTACCAATTCATTGTGTGAGATAATTGATAGTGAGTGATACTGCATGCATAGAGGAAGGAGAAGGGATGCTTATGGGAGATTCCTTCCTAACAATCCTAATCCATTCCAACTAGTTGACTATCAGAATCTACCAGAAGAAGAAGAAGATCCACACCCCTTTGCTAATGCATATCATGATCTAACTAGTTTTGAAGTCTCCTCTGAAGATCAAAATCAACTTGAGAACCCCTTTTCTTTGGAACAACATCAAGTAGGTATGGGTGATGCAAATAGGAACATACCTAACCAACTAGCTTTTCCTTTCCCCATTGCCCATTTGAATGACATTGATGACATCAAGAACATTCCTGCCTCAACACTCTCAAAGTTTTATGGACTTGTCATAGAAGATCCTGATACCTTTTTATTTGAGTTTGACATACTTTGCAGGAGTTATGATTATACTACTGATGCCCATAGGCTTAAGCTATTTCCTACCACTTTGAAAGAGGTTGCATTAAGATGGTTCATGAGCCTAGGCAGAGATACTGTGGAAACTTGTGAAGAAATGAAGACAAAATTCCTTGAGAAATACAAGGAATATTGTAGAGGCAGTGACATGGGAGGAGGTGACATTTTCAGGATGCAGCAAAAGGAATATGAGATCCTGGAAGACCACATTGCAAGGTTTCTATGTTTCCTACAAAAATCTCCACACCATACACTTAATGAAGACTCACATAAGTTACTTTTCCTAAGAGGAATCAATGATAGTTGAACTGATGCGTTGGACCTCATGGGAGGAGGAGATATTTCCCAAGTTCCTTGGGAAGATATGAAGAAAATATGCCAGAACTACTCTAGGGCAGCTTCAAAGAAAGGGAGAGCTTACCAATCTTCCATGGGTAAGTCGACTACTAGTGGAGTCTCAAGAATGGAAATTACTCATTTGCTGGAATACTTCAAGCAAGAAATTATCAATAATCTTGCTACTCAGCTAGATACACTTCAAGCCAAGAAGAAGCAAGATAAGGCAGAGGCAATGTTGACAGAGTATTTCCCCCACTGCAAAGAAAAGGACTATAGATGTAAGATGGTAGCTAATCTTGAAAGCAAGAAAGTTCCACCTGAGTTCAAGCCAATCCAAGTTAAAGAAGAATAAGTCTACTATGTTTCACAAAGGAAGCCTTGTGCTCCAAGACAAGGTATGCCACCAGATCCACTATCTTATGTTGGGCCATATTTCAATTCCTATTCCTCTGGTGACCAATGGCAGCCCCCATATCCACCCAGTTATGGAGGATATCCACCACATCATTGGAGTAACCCTCCAAATTCTTGGCCCAGTCATTAGAGTTCTCCACCCCAGTGGCAACAACCTTAGGAGAATTGGCAACAATTTCAAGGACATTGGCAGCCACCTCCAGGAAATTGGTAGCAAACAAATCAATGGAGAGGAGGGAAATAATGGCCTACTTAGACAACCAGTTACATGTAGCCACTTTCTCAGCCTCAACAACCTACTATAATGCCTCCACCTACTAATCCTAGGTAAAATGCACCTAAACCTACTCAACTACCAACTCAACCCACACCCAATCCAAATAAAAAACCACAACATTAGCCTACATACTTTGCTAATTCAAATCAATTACCTACAGATGCTATGAGTGTGAGTGATATCCATTTTCATTTAGGTACTACTCTACCGGACCCTTCCAAGCCCATTATCACTGAGCTCCCTATGGAAGAGGAAGAGGAACCTATGAATGATCCCATTTAGCCTAGTGTACCTAAAAATCCTAAACCAGTCCAAGTCAAGAAGACTGAACAAGAGTCACCATTTCCTCATAGATTGGAAGTTTCCAAGAAGAAGGAAAAAAAGGATACAAATTTTGATATCTTGGATCAGCTAAAGCATATATGTGTCCAAATACCTCTATTTTAGGCCATAAAAGATGTTTCAATCTATGACAAAGCAATCAAGGAAGCTTGTCTCAAGAAGCTAGGTAGGAAAAAGAAAGACACAATTACAGTTCATGTGGTGGGACAAATAGCTGACATCATGCTGGGAAAAGTGACTATTTTCAAGTACAAAGACCCGGGCAGTCCTGTGCTAGCAGTTGTTATAAATGGGGTCCAAGTAAAAATGCTCTAATTGATTTAGGGGCAAGAAAAAATGTAATGACCAAAGACATCCTGCAACAACTAAATATCGCAAGCATGAGGTCCACTCCTACTCTCCTGTAGCTTGTTGATAGCTCTATTGTCAAGCCTGATGGTGTAGTGGAGGATCTTGTGGTAGTTCTAGACTCCTGGGAGTACCCAATAGACTTTATGATTCTCTCTCCTAAAGCCATACTAGGTGGATATCCCATTATTCTTGGAAGACCATGGTTAGCAACTACAAATGCATATATTGGATGTCGGTCAAGTGACATGACCATTTTAGATGGGAGGAGCACTAAGAAGTTTGTTCTCTATCCACTTGCTTAGCCATCTCATGATGAATATAATCCCGTATGGCCACATGTTGGTGAAGAGGCCGAGGAAGTTAAATTTGTGGCACAACTTATGATGCTAGGTAGAAGCTCTTTCATGCAACTCCAAGATGAGGATGAAGTATTGGCTAACATCATTTAGAACCATTGTGAAGTAGAGGAAGCATCTTCTTATTCTGCTACTCCAATAAAGACACTTCTGCCTGCCCTTCCTACAACCACTATTCTTGCAGATGCTCTTCATGCTGACGCTCTTCCTACAACCACTGCCACACTTCTTGTAGCCACCATTCCTACAACAAGAAGTATGTCCCATACATTTCTTCCATATGAACTAAAGGTGCCAAGTGTTAATGAAGCAACCATGATAGAATTAACTACACAAGTATAGGTGTTAGAAGGAAAATATTTTGAATTTTAATAGTAAATTGAATGAAGAACAACAATTGTTATTGACAAACCTCTTAAGGACCCATCAACATGCATTTGTATGGGATTATCATGATATGAATGGATTGAATCCTAAAATTTGCACACATAGAATTTACATCAGAGATGATTGCACCTTAGTAAGATAGCCACAGAGAAGAATTAACCCTGCATTGAGAGAGATTGTGAAAGGAGAAGTTCTACAGAAATTACTAGATGCATAATTTATCTACCCCATTTCAAATAGTTAGTGGGTGTCTCCATTAGTGCTTGTGCCCAAGAAGGGAGGGAAATCGCAAGTTTGTGTTGACTATAGAGAACTTAATGCTGCCACCAAGAAGGACCACTTTCCTTTACCCTTCATTGATCAAGCTTTGGACACACTTGCAAGAAAGCAATACTTTTCTTTTCTAGATGGGTTCAGTGGCTACAACCAAATCCAAATTGCACCAGAGGACCAGGAGAAGACTACATTTTGTTAGAGTAATTGGTTATTTACTTGATTAATTAAACAATATTTGTTTAATTAATTAAAGTTCCCTTTTATCTCTTTTACACTTAAGCTAACATTAGGTGCATAATAATTAATTATTTTATTAATTATTAATGTGCAAGCCTAGGGTTTTCCTTTTTAGGTTTTTTATCTATATGCGGTTGAAACTTTTCTTTTGTATTATTTTCTTACACATTGAAAAATACAGAGCTCCACATCTTTGAGTAATTTTACTATTTTCTGTGTTGCTTCTATTTGCTTCTCCCTGTAATAGGTATTCTTAGCTTGCAGAGATCATTGGGCTCCTATGAAGTTGTATTTTCTCAACTTCTACATGGTATCAGAGCTTTAGATCTGTAGCTACCTATTCTTGTTTTGAGAATTTTTGCATTGGAAGCAGATCTGGGGTTTCAGAAGCTTCCTTTTTTTATCCAAGAGGTGGGCATTTTCATTGCATCTAGGGTTAAATCAGATCTCTCCATTGAATCTAGAGCTGCCAGAATAGTCAAGATCGACCTTTGTTTCATCAAATTTGACTTATGTTTGTCAGATCCAGGGGGTGTTAAAAATTTTAGAGCATTTTGAGCCCAAATGGACCTCACCGTTGCGTCCGGAGCGGGCAAAAACCTCAAGATCGACTGTAAACTTGCCTATATTTTGTTTAGTTGATTTCTGAGACAAATGTTTTTTACTTGTACCACCCTTGTACTATCCGTGCACATAGTTCGAGGTAAAAAAAATTGTTAAAAAATATATATATTTATTTTTCTGCAAAAAAATTGTGCAGTTTTTTATTGTAAATTTTCAAAAAAAAACTTTTAAAAAACTTTTGAAAGTTTTTTGAAAAATTTTTTTGCTAAATTCGCTGCAAGAAAAGACATTACCTCTGACAACCTTTTTTTTATGATTTTTTAATGTTTTTTTATATTTTTTTTAACAAAAAATATAATGTAAAGGTTTTTATTGTTTTAAAAAAAAAAACAATTTTTTCAATAAGTCCAGTTATGCATGTGCGTCGACGGGCATTTAGTCATCAAATTTAGGTCTGAATTTTTACTGTGACGGCCGTACGGCTGTCAAATTTAATCCAGCACTGATTTTTTTCCCTTTTGGAGTTGTTTTCTTCTAGAGGCCATAACTTGGGCATACGATATCGTTTTTTGGCAAACGAGATATCGTCGGAAAGCTGCTTCTGTCAACTTTCCAGTAGTATGGGTCTTATCACCTTATTTTTCTGTTGTGCATTCTACATCCAGTCGAAGTTAGAGAACCTATTTTCAATCTCGAGCTCATAACTTTTGATCAGTTTCTCCGTTTTTCGCAATCTTAGTGGCGTTGGAACCATATTTCAGAGATCTTCAATTCCATCCATGCAATTTTTCCAGATTTCAATCCAGGTATATTTTATTTAGTTTTATGTGTTTTCACACTCTGGTGAATTACCTGGACATATTAGCTCTTGGGAACTTCTCGTTTGTATGGGCTGCTTCATTTTTAGCTATTCTTCATGTATTTCTAGCCTTGTGTCTTTTTATGGCATTATGAGCATCATTTGTAAGCAATCTTCTATGTAAATGCACTGAGATAAAGTACCACACTATTGTACATGTATTTTGGGGATTTTGCACATAAGGTTGTGCCATATTCTGTACTCGCACTGTATTATATAGTGCCATGGGGGGTTGTGTAGTTCCTTTGTTTTTGCCATCACACATTTGTCCAGTGAGTGTCCTTCCACGACGACAGTGGATCCATATGATTCCAGCCTCGTGCATGTGTGCTTTGTTTTACACACCACTTTTTCAGTTGCAGGTGCTTTCTTGTGCACTTTCAGATGTTGTTTCTTCTCCTTCATGCACTACAGGGTGTTACACAACATTTCAGTGGATCTGTTAGGCTCTCCCAGTCAGCGTTATGGGGGGTATTATACTGTTAGTGCTAATTCTTCCTTGGTTTTGCTTTGGAAGGAATTTTCCATTCTCAGTTGATCAGTGTTCTTCAAACTATTGGTACTTGTGCCATCTGTATCTTCATTCCAGATGTTTTTCCTTTGTTTGCCATCAGATTCAAGTAGTGTCGTTGGGGGCACTCATGCAAATTGTTGTCTTCTTGATCCTGATCATCCTATCTTCAGAGGAGGTTCTTCGACACCATAGCAGTCATCTTCCGACAGTTGTTTGCTACTTCTTCTTCAGTGATGTTCTTCATGTCTTTCATCTCTTTTTGGAGTAGAGTTTTTCCCAATGAGGTTTTCTCTATTTCTCCACTTTATAGAGATTTGGTTGTACTTGGGTTCCTGATCTGGCCTTGGTTGTCGGTACCCATTAGTTTTGCTTTCAATAGCTGCTTCTAGGTTTCAACTTCTCCCTAAGTCTAGCTTAAGGGGGGTGTTAGAGTAATTGGTTATTTACTTGATTAATTAAACAATATTTGTTTAATTAATTAAAGTTCCCTTTTATCTCTTTTACACTTAAGCTAACATTAGGTGCAGAATAATTAATTATTTTATTAATTATTAATATGCAAGCCTAGGGTTTTCCTTTTTAGGTTTTTTATCTATATGTGGTTGAAACTTTTCTTTTGTATTATTTTTTTACACATTGGAAAATACAGAGCTCCACATCTTTGAGCAATTTTACTATTTTCTGTGTTGCTTCTATTTGCTTCTCCCTGTAACAGGTATTCTTAGCTTGCAGAGATCATTGGGCTCCTATGAAGTTGTATTTTCTCAACTTCTACATGGTATCAAAGCTTTAGATCTGCAGCTACCTATTCTTGTTTTGAGAATTTTTGCATTGGAAGCAGATTTGGGGTTTCAGAAGTTTCCTTTTTTGATCCAAGAGGTGGGCATTTTCATTGCATCTAGGGTTAAATCAGATCTCTCCATTGAATCCAGAGCTGCCGGAATAGTTAAGATCGACCTTTGTTTCATCAAATTTGACTTCTGTTTGTCAGATCCAGGGGGTGTTCAAGTTTTCAGAGTATTTTGAGCCCAAATGGACCTCACCATTGCGTCCAGAGTGGGCAAAAACCTCAAGATCGACTGTAAACTCGCCTATATTTGGTTTAGTTGATTTCTGAGACAAATGTTTTTTACTTGTACCGCCCTTGTACTGTCCATGCACACAGTCCGAGGTAAAAAAATTGTTAAAAAATATATATATTTATTTTTTTGCAAAAAAATTGTGCAATTTCTTATTGTAAATTTTCAAAAAAAAACTTTGTTGAAATGTTTTTTTTTTTTTTGAAAAATTGTTTTTTATTTAAAAACAAGGTAGGTACGCCTGTGCAGGGTACTGCGTAGGGCAGTACCTGCGTACCTTCCATGACAACCTTTTTTTTTATGATTTTTTTAAATGTTTTTTTAATATATTTTTTTTAACAAAAAATATAATCTGTAAAGGTTTTTTTATTGTTTTAAAAAAAAGAAAACAATTTTTTCAATAAGTCCAGTTATGCATGTGCGTCGACGGGCATTTAGCCATCAAATTTAGGTCTGAATTTTTACTGTGACAGCCGTACGGCCGTCAAATTTAATCCAGCACTGATTTTTTTCCCCTTTGGAGTTGTTTTCTTCCAGAGACCATAACTTGGGCATACGATATCATTTTTTGGCAAACGAGATATCGTCGGAAAGCTGCTTCTATCTACTTTCCAGTGGTGTGGGTCTTATCACCTTATTTTTCTGTTGGTGCATTCTACAGCTAGTCAAAGTTAGAGAACCTGTTTTCAATCTCAAGCTCATAACTTTTGATCAGTTTCTCCATTTTTCGCAATCTCAACGGTGTTGGAACCATATTTCAGAGATCTTCAATTCCATCTATGCAATTTTTCCAGATTTCATTCCAGGTATATTTTATTTAGTTTTATGTGTTTTCACACTTTGGTGAATTACCTGGACATATTAGCTCTTGGGAACTTCTCATTTGTATGGGCTGCTTCATTTTTAGCTATTCTTCATGTATTTCTAGCTTTGTGTCTTTTTATGACATTATGAGCATCATTTGTAAGCAATCTTCTATGTAAATGCACTGAGATAAAGTGCCACACTATTGTACATGTATTTTGGGGATTTTGCACATAAGGTTGTGCCATATTCTGTACTCGCACTGTATTATATAGTGCCATGGGGGGTTGTGTAGTTCCTTTGTTTTTTCCATCACACAATTTTCTAGTGAGTGTCCCTCCACAACGACAGTGGATCCATATGATTCCAGCCTCATGCATGTGTGCTTTGTTTTACACACCACTTTTTCAGTTGTAGGTGCTTTCTTGTGCACTTTCAGATGTTGTTTCTTCTCCTTCATGCACTATAGGGTGTTACACAACATTTCAGTGGATCTGTTAGGTTCTCCTAGTCAGCGTTATGGGGGGTATTATACTGTTAGTGCTAATTCTTCCTTGGTTTTGCTTTGGAAGGAATTTTCCATTCTCAGTTGATCAGTGTTCTTCAAACTATTGGTACTTGTGCCATCTGTATCTTCATTCCAGATGTTTTTCCTTTGTTTGCCATCAGATTCGAGTAGTGTCGTTGGGGGCACTCATGCAGATTGTTGTCTTCTTGATCCTGATCATCCTATCTTCAGAGGAGGTTCTTCGACACCATAGCAGTCATCTTCCGATAGTTGTTTGCTGCTTCTTCTTCTTCAGTTATGTTCTTCATGTCTTTCATCTCTTTTTGGAGTAGAGTTTTTCCCAATGAGGTTTTCTCTATTTCTCCACTTTATAGAGATTTGGTTGTACTTGGGTTCCTGATCTGGCCTTGGTTGTCGGGACCCATTATTTCTTGCTTTCAGTAGCTGCTTCTAGGTTTTAGCTTCTCCCTAAGTCTAGCTTAAGGGGGGGTGTTAGAGTAATTGGTTATTTACTTGATTAATTAAACAATATTTGTTTAATTAATTAAAGTCCCCTTTTATCTCTTTTACACTTAAGCTAACATTAGGTGCATAATAATTAATTATTTTATTAATTATTAATGTGCAAGCCTAGGGTTTTCCTTTTTAGGTTTTTTACCTATATGTGGTTGAAAATTTTATTTTGTATTATTTTTTTACACATTGGAAAATACAGAGCTCCACATCTTTGAGCAATTTTACTATTTTCTTTGTTGCTTCTATTTGCTTCTCCCTGTAATAGGCATTCTTAGCTTGCAGAGATCATTGGGCTCCTATGAAGTTGTATTTTCTCAACTTCTACACATTTACCTATCCATAGGGGACCTATGCCTATTCGGTGCTCCCATTTGGCTTATACAATGCATCTGAAACTTTTTAGAGGGTAGTCATTAGCATCTTCTCAGACATTTCTCATGATTGCATGAAAATTTATATGGATGACTTTACCACTTATGGTGTTGATTTTAATCAATCATTGGAAAATCTTAGAAGAGTCCTGTAGAGATGTGAAGATCAAAACTTTTCCTTAAACAATGAAAAGTGCTTCATGATGATGCAGGAAGGTGTATTTCTTCGCCGCTACATCTCCCATAAGGGAATTAAAGTAGATCCTACAAAGATTGAGGTAATCACAAAATTTCCCACACCTACAAAACAGAAAGATGTTAGTAGTTTTTTGGGTCATGCAGGATACTATAGTCATTTCATCAAGGATTTTAGCAAAGTAGCAACACTATTTTACACTCTTCTCACTAAATATGTTGAATTTTAGTGGACTAGAGCCTATGACAAGGCATTTTCTGACTTGAAGGAAACTTTGACTCATGCTCCTATATTCAAAGGGCCTAATTGGGAGCTTCATTTCCACATCCTCACTAATGCATCAAATTATGACATAGGAGCAGTCTTAGGAAAAAAAGGAGCTATTGAAAATGCCATTTACTTTGTTAGAAAAAATCTACAAGGAGCTTAATTCAATTATATAGTGAAAAAAAAAGAAATGTTGGCAATAATCTATGCACTGAAAAAATTTAGACATTACATAATAGGCTACCAAATCTTTGTGCACACTGATCATGTAGCCATTAGATATCTCATGAATAAACCTTTGATCACATGTAGATTGGCAAGATGGTTATTGTTGATGGAAGAATTTGATATAATCATTGTGGATAAGCTAGGGAAGGCCAATATTGTTGCAGATTTTCTTTCAAGGATAACTACATCAAAAGATAATCAACCCATAGATGAATCTTTCCCTGATGAGCATCTATTCTCCCTTAATGTAAAAAAACCCTGGTATGCTAACATAGCCAATTACTTGGTCAGAGGTAGAGTTCCTTCTCACTTCTCTCCAAAAGAGAAAAGGGAACTCATTGAAAAATATTTTCCTTTCTCTTCAATTGTTGGATGTTTGTTTATACTGGACCCGACCATGTCATGATGAGGTGTGTGAGAGAAGATGAGACATATGAAATTTTGCATGCATGCCATAACAAACCATGTGGAAGACACTTTTCAGCCAAGAGGATAGTAGTGAAGGTTTTGAACACAAGATATTACTGACCAACACTCCACAAGGATGTAGGAAGGTATACCATAAAATGTGATAGATGTTAAAGAATGGGCAGACCAACTAGGTCTGATGAGATGCCACTGTGCCCTCAGGTAGTAATCACTCCCTTTAACAAGTGGGGATTGTATTTTGTGGGACCTATTGACCCTCCATCAAATGGTAAGTCTTATATATTGGTATGAACTGATTATGTGAAAAAATGGGTAAAGGTTAAGGCCATGAAGCATGCAAGAGATAACAACGTTGCAAAATTTCTTTATGAAGAGATTTTCACAAGATATGGAGTCCCAAGAGAAATAGTGACTAATCAAGGGGCACAATTCACATCAACCCTTGTTGCAACAGTAGTTAATGAGTACAACATAAGGCACAAGAAGTCTAATCCTTATCACCCATAGGCTAATGGCCAAGTTGAGGTAACCAACATAGAGATTGAAGTCATTTTGACTAAAATAGTAGCTATTCATAGAAAGGATTGGGAAAAAAGATTACCAGAAGCTGTTAGGGCCTATAAGACAACCTAGAAAATGATTATGGGCTTCACCCCATTTGAGTTGTATGGAAAAAAAACTATGATGCCAGTTGAATTTGAATATAAGACTTTGTGGATTGCAGTAGGTTTGGGGATGGATATTTTTGAGGCACAAAGAGAAAGAATCATGCAGCTAAAACACTTTGGATGAGATAAGAAGAGCAGCCCTACAACATACAAAAGTGGTGCAAAATTAGAGAATCAGGTGGCACGACAAATTTATCAACGACAAGAAATTCCAACTAGGGGATTGGGTCCTGCTCTATGACTCAAGATACCAAGACAATGTAGGAAATTGCAGACAAGGTGGCTAGGACCATATGAAGTTGTTGAGCTATTTCCTAATGGAGCTATTCAACTTACTACCATTGAACTTGTTAGGTTCAAATTACTTGTCAATGGTCATCACCTTAGATTATATCACAAGCCAGTTTCCAAAGAAGAGTTCCTGCAACAATTCACCCAACATTCAACACCTGAGCTCCTGTAGCCTAAGGAAATGGACCTAGTGTCCCTCCTAGCTAATTAAGGTACGCACTCTCTCATAATAAAGACTTTCACTTACGTGTGAGTCCATTTCTTCACCCATCTGCCCATCCACCCATCCATCACCACCTTTCTCTCTCTTCCATTAATTTATTTCATTCCTTCTCACCTCACTCCACTTCATTGTCATTAATTGCTCAATGTATTCCCACAAGGAGAGCAATACTTTCTCCACAATCTTTGTAGCAAATCTTCCACATATTTAGGTATGTGCGCATTAATTGCTATCTTTTATCATATTTTAAGTGTGTTCATTTAATCACTGTATGTTAGTATAGAAGTTTACATAAAATGCCATTATTCCCTATCAAATCACCACTCCCATCTCACATGTGTGGACACATGTCCAAATTTAGGTTGGGGAGAGGGGAAATAAAATGATGTAAATGTATTTCCCATTTGTCAATTTATGCTAGGCTACGTCAGAAAATTTAAAATGAGCTAATTTGAAATCTGAGTGAGAGGATAGCTTGCATGTGTGAAGTGACATTAACTGCAACAACCATTCCTTTCCATCATAATTCCCCTTTTATCACTCTTTTTCTTTCCATTATTTCCCCTGTCGTAATATTGAGTTGCAAGCAAAAAGGTGAAATAAAGAAAAGAAAATTCAGTCGATATTGGCACTAGAAATTTAGTAGGTACTACAGGAAAGTGAGCTTGATTTTCAGACAGGAATTGCAGGAAAGAAGTTGCAGAGCATTTGTTTGATTGCAGACAATGGGAGGTGGGTTAATTCAAAATGAACCCATGGTGCATGACATTTTATTGTAGGATGCACAATGCCTGACTGAATTTAGAAATTGTGGATGGTCAAATTACTTCTTGAAACTAGATGGCTTTGATGAAAGCATTGCCCTTGAATTCATCCAGACATTTTCTGAAGGGAAAGCCATAGTAAAAGACTTGGAAGTTGTGGCAACTAAGGAACGAATTGCAGAGGTCACAGGGTACCCAGAGATGCCAGATTAGTCAGGGCCAAATTTATAGAGCCGAACGACCCCCCATTGAGCATTGATAAATAAGGTACAAAGAGAATGTCTCTTCCTAAACCATGGAACCATATAGTCATTTATGTTATCAAAAACATCACTTGTGAGGGTTGCCAATGAAATTTTCATTCCATACATTTCAAGATTTTGAATTACATGAGGCACATAAGGAGGATGAATGTACCCAACGTGCTATACAATCTTCTCTCAATCATGGCAACCGAGACCCAAAAAGGTAGGGATAACTCTGTTTCCCACCATTGTTTAATTAAATTGCTAGTTGAAAAGTCTCTACATGATGTATTTGCAATAACCTGGGAAGAATTTATAAATGTTGATCAAATTAGACCTGAGCACTACCAAAGGAAAGCGTGAGAAACCTCCCAAGAAATCAAGACCAACTGGGTCTGTGATTGGTATGCCTCCATAGGAAAGCCCTAAGCCTAGTGAGACATCACATGAGGACCGTGAAGCTCCAATGGGGCAAGAGAATGTTGAAGAAGAAGATATATTTAGGAGAGCAGCAAATATAACACTGGCTGATCTTGTTGACATTGTAGAAGAGTTTGAGGAAAGTCAAGACTTCCTGCAGCATGAGCAAGAATTCCTGCAACAAGAAGTCCTATAGCAACAACCAGAACTAGAGTAGGAGTTCTTGCATCCACAACAAGAACAAGAACGAGATTCCTTGCAACAAGAGGTGAAAAAAGAAACAGTACCCTTGCATCCAGAGATAACTGGACAAATTGAGTCCATGCAAATAGTGCCATATGAGGAACCGCCATCAAGAAAAATATTGGTAGGAATTCACAATCCTCTTGGTTTTATAGTACATGCAACAATTTTGAATTTATGGAGAGAAATACAAAGAAGGGAGGAAGAGTGGAGGAAGGAAAAATGAAAATTGGAGGAGGAAATTCAAAATAAGGATGAGGAGATAGAAGATAAAGATGCAGAAATTGCCACCCTGAAGCAGAAGGTGGATGATATGGCAACTTTAGCACCATAGATTTTGGAATGTAGGACCCCTCCTAGGGTTTATGCTCTGCTCCTAAAAGAGAAGTATCTTTCTTTTAAGCTGTCAAGGATTGCCTTAGGTTTGAATCCTTCTATTGACACTCCTATGGAATTTTTCAATGCTTATAGAATTTCCTCTCCTCAAATGAAGAATTTGTTGTGTGAGTTTTATTTGCATAATTTTGTTGTAACTCAAGACCATGATTGGAACCCACTGTTATATGTTGGGGATGTCCAATTGAGTGAATTTCTATCTTGGGTACAAAATAAGATTAGTTAGGGACATGAACATGGAGCTTATAAGCAGTTGGAGTCTGATATCCCTCTGCCTGTTAGATCTGAATAAAGCAACCCAAGGGATATTTACAGAGAATGGAAAAAAATGCTTCTCAAACCTAGCTATGGAAACAAGATTATTCCTTGGACTAAGGCAGTTTATAGTGAGTATGAGGTAAAGACAACAACAAAGGAGGAAACTATGAGAAGATGTCTATCACAAAGATGGAATAGTCTATCTAATGAGCTAAAGTAGGTTGAGCCTCATTCCATCCACAACTATGCTACAACACTAAAGATGATTGATAGGTATATTCAAATTGGGAGAACTCAGGGATGGGATTGGCCTCCCTTGACCTTCCAACCACCCATGCTCATGTGGCCCATGCCAAACTTAAGATTCTACTAGCTTGAAATTGCTACAAAAAGGCAGAGATGAAACAAATTTGATAGATTGAGAGGATTCTATTGGGATCCTGATTCATGCATTGCAACCATTGATGTTGGACAACTATCAGTTGCAAATTTTAGAGCTTTGACCAAGCAAAAGAACAACTCTTCCCCTGCTGGAGGACCAAAAAAATGTTAGGTTGGGGGGAGTGATGAGCCTAGTTTTGGGTCCATTTTTGGGTAGAATCTATAGTTTATTTGCTAATAGTTGTCATGGAATTAATGTTAAATGTTGGTATTTTCATATTATTTCCCTCAAACCATTGAAATTGGACTTAATCTTATCTCTCCAATCTTTAATGACATTTGGCATTAGATGTGGATTATCTATATTGATTTTGCATGTGGTTAATGAATGTTTCTTAGAGTGGTTATATATGTGTAGTTATTATGCATACTAACCTTTCCATGTAGATTTAATACTCCAAGTTGAGGAAGACACCGCTAGTTGGGCATGTACCATAACGTCCAACAAAGGAATAACTCCAAGTCAAAGGTAGTTGGCAGAAAAAAATTCTTCGTGCAACTGAACGTAACCGCCTTGTAGTGGACTTTAATGATTAAGCATACATGGGTGTTACTGCTGTGCTAGATTTGTGTTTGGACCTACATGTTTGACCATATTCCATGCATGCGTAACTGCCATCACTCTATTTCCTCTATTTTCCCTAAATGGGATCCTCCCAATCATGGAGTTGACTGCCTCATTTAGTTGGTAGTATAAATAATGATTTGATGCTCCTTCTTTAAGGTTTGGACAATTTGATATTGTAATTGCACTCTCTAGTTTCCAATAATATAAATACATTACTTTTTTGTACTTATGATTCACAATGAATAAAATAAAGTTCTAAGTTCGAGCATCTGAGTTTTCACTAATTTTAGAGGATACTTATCCAAGGGGGCCCACTTGGAGAGTAATCCATCTTATTAGTTTAGCATTAGTTTAGTATTACTTGATGTTTAGTACTTAGTTAGAAATCTGGCACCAACTATTCCTACAACCACTAGAATTTCATTCTATGACAGTTATTGCAGCCAAAGCAGACAAAGCAATGTCTTGTTTGTTGCTCATATTTTCATTCTTGTTATGCATTTCCACTTAGCATAGTCATTGATTGATGTTTGACATTTGTTTCATTCCTTTCCAAGCAATTTACTTTTAGTATTGTGTGTTCCTTAGTTGTAGAATATAATGGCTACTTTGAGTTCCTAATGCACATACTATGGTGACCCATTTCAAGTTCACATCCTTGGGTTGACAAGTTAAACACACCTTCATGATGGTTGAAATGGATATTCAGGTTAGATGTCCAATCTCCGAATCATGTTTGGAAAGGCTTAGTTATTAAGATCATTGTAAGAGGCCAACAATCATCTCCTAGATCCTACTTTTATTTTAGTCCTCCATGGCTCCCCAATTTATTAGGGTGTTGATAGCATCAATATCCTCATTGGATAACCCTTCTTCAATCTCTTCATTGGAAATGGTGAACAACAGGGGCTCCTTGTTTTCCTGAGCATTCTTCCCTTTTTTAGCCTGCCCTTTGAGCTCTTCTTTAAGATTCTCTAGTTCCTACATAAAAATTGTCAGGTTGGGGTGTCTATGTATGACTTCTTTCTGGTGATTGCAAACTACTCTATCCTTGAGAAGCTTACAAAATTTGTCCTCAACAATCTCCATGGTGGCTACAACTTGCAATGCAACATTGAGGAGTGCGAGTCTTTTATTTGACTCAGTAAGCAACCTCTGAACCCCACTGTATTTGTCATCATTCCTTGCCTTCTCAATAACCCACATAATTTTAGTTGTAAGTAAGAACCAAAACAAGTGTAAGTATTTACTCATCTTTTTGTCAAAGCCCAAAAATAATATATTTCCAATTAACTTTTCCATTTAAGTCCCAAATATCATTACTATTCTAGAACAGATTCTAGATTTCATTAGTATAAAAAAAATTAAAAAAGACATGAAAAACAATTTTAGGTACCTTACAGATTTCACACATATCAATATAATTTCTTTTTAACTTAAAAGGAAATTTTTGCAGTAAGACAAGCCATCTGAAGCAAGTTTTCTTTGCATCTAAATTATTGTGCCACAAAAAACAAAAAAAACCTTTTTCCAAGCTTTACCCTCAATGTTAGTCCTCCAGATTTTGTTGAGATAATTAGTGGGGGTGAAAGAGTTAAGGATTTCCTTAAAAATGACTTTTATTTTGACTTCATGTAGAGAGAGTGAGAGCCTTTCCACAGGAGCTCAATAGGTTCATCCTTCTAATTTCCAACATGGGAGTTATTAA
>VDFB02373365.1:46220331-46247989 GCA_007258455.2 Sequoia sempervirens
GAACTTTATTCTACTGTGCCCATTCCTAATCTACTATATCTATCTAAAATCTTATCTTTGCTTCAATTACAATCGGGGTGCATTTTTATACACTAGCATTCAGGAAAATAAATCAAATTGGAAATCCATGCCGACCATCATAGAAATCGGGCAAAAACCAAGTCGGCCAGCAATGGTTAAAATTCCATATGCCAGCCCACAGTGTATAAATCTTAATCAATCATCCGCTGAGGCAATCACCCAAACAACCCTGCAGGTATGCCAAAGGCAATTCATACGTTAATTGCTTCCCCTGCTCCTTTTGTTTCACCCTGACTGTCGACTGTTGGGAAGACCTCTTATAGATTTTATTACATTTCCTCGAGATGCATTTTGTCTCGTTTTCATTCCCTGAGACATAGGAAAATTCATACCAATGCACTCCTTTTGTTTTGCTCACAGTCGCTATAACCTTGTGACATCGGGAAGACCTCACGTAGACTATAGAGTTATACCAAAAGCCATAATGCATTTTGAGTTGCCGTGACACATGATTTATCTTGCTGACAAGTCCATACGTCTCAAGTATGTTGTTGTAGCTTCCATCCGTCGGGGAGACCTCACATAGACTACACAATGTTTCACTGAAGGCTCCCCCTATTTCTTTCGTATCGCTGTGACTTTAGGTTTTTCTCACTGATGAGTGCCCATCATCGCCTTCGCCAAGACAATAGATGGTCGGCGAGATGTCTCAAAGAGTTCATTTAGTCACACTGAAAACTCCCAATTCACTTTGTGTCACTGTGACAAGAGCAAACTCTCGCCAAAATCCATCTTCCACTTGTCTTCGCCGAGACATTTCAAACTCGGGGAGATGTTACATAGAATTCTCCTTGTTACACCAAAAGGCCCTAGCTCACACCTATTCATCAAGACACTTTAGATTTGTCACCGATAGAGTTCTTATGCCCCATGTATATCGCTATAGCTTCCAACCTTTGGGAGGACCTCCTGTAGAAATCATTTTGTTATACTGATAGTTCTTTTTATCTCCTGAGTCACCGAGATAAGATCACACTCTTGCCGACAAGATCCTTCATCAATCTCCATCGACGAGACCGAAGGTCACTCGCTGAGACCTTATGGTGATCGCCCCAACCTATACCGATATGCACCCAAACTTGCCAATCACTGTGACAAGATGAAATTGCCAAGACACTGTGCCGATACCACCAAGCTCTCATCGAAGACTACCATAATGCACCTGTCACTGAGACATCAATGTTTCGGTAAGATGTTAGCTCGACTGCCAAAACAAACGCCAATAGATGTCACCACTGTCGCCACAACCATAGAAACATCTCACTGATAGCCCGTAGGAGAGAACCAGTCACTGTAACAAAGAACATGTCTTGCCGATACACCTGAAACATAATATTTTAGCAGAAAAATATAATGGGTCAGGGAAACCCGAACATAATCATGCCGATATGGACCAAAAGGTGGAAAATGTAGACATGGATAAATTCAAAGGGGAAAAAGGGAAAAATCTAGATGAAATATGCATACTGTAGGACCAAATCAAGAAATTTATGAATGAAATCAACTGTAAAAACACCAAATTTTTATAGTTCCTACACAATGCTTGACCTTGGATCCCCAATGTGCCATCACAACACTAGCTCAATAACATGCTTGACGCTTGATAATCTTGACATGATAATGGATCTTGAATTGCTGCAACAAATGATGAAGAATCTACCCTTGAATGCTCTTGAATTCTCTTGTAAACACTTGAATGCACTTTTGAACTCAACTTTACTATAAGGATGCTCATTCAACTTGCTAGGTGTAAAATGAGTGAAAGAACCTTGTATTTATACTCAATTATGCAAGAATTCAAAAAATTACAATACTACAAGCCAAAATCAGATCTAGGAGGATAAACTACCACCAAAAATTTGAATTAATTTTGATTTTGGGCCACATGAGACTTATTTTCCTAAGGTGGCAAATGAGTCCCATTAGACATAATTTATGGGACCAAATTCAAAAAAGCTTATAAAGGTGTAAAACCAGGATTAGGACCTGAAATCCTAGGTGGGACTAATTTGACCAAGGTGGTGAATGATTCCCAAGCCACCAAATCTGGGTCACACAACCTAAAAACACCTAAATTATGTTTGGATTTTGATTTGTGTTAGGATCATCCTTGAAAAGATGCATTAAATGAAGCTTGTGGATGCAAAATAAGGCTAATTAAAGCATAAAGAAGCCCAATTCTTTTTGAAAACCCTAGAAAGGTGTGAAAGTGTGTTACAACACTTTACAACACTCCAAATAAGGTAGGATTAAGGTACATTTTGGTTAAAAAGAGGTTTATTAGGTTTAGTTAATTGATAAAACATTAGAAAAGTGTGAAAGTGTGTTACAACACTTCACAACACTTTATCAAGGTACCATTTAAATTCATTAGTTCACAATGACCTAAGACCTAATGTGAGCATGTTAAACACATTACAACACTAAGTCAAGGCATCATTAGGATCAATTTTGAAAGGAGGGCCCAAACAAGTGTGAAAATATCACCGACGACATTTTTTGACACTACAATATCTTATCATGGGATTTAATACTTGTGTCTTATGTCATTTAATAATCATGAGGTAGCTGTCTCATTGAATAGGATTAAGACACATGTCAAGATCTTGTCTAATCCTTTCTCATAACCTTTCCTTTATAAAAAAGGAATTTTGTGTACATTTACATATTCAATCTAGAAATATTACATTTATAATCATAAAAATTTATACTCATGCCATTTCTCTATTGGAAACACAAGGATAGAAAACTGAGAGGGGGAGTGAATCAGTTTCCAAAGAATTTTAAACTTATTCAACTGTGTCACTCTTTGCATGAAAGTAGTAACATTTTCATCATCACCCATTCTCAACTTTTGATATTTCCCTTTCAGACTTTGTAGCTTAGCAATCTTCACATTAGCATCACCTTCATACAAGGTCTCCAATTTTTTTAGATCTCATAAGTAGTCTTCAGATCCATCACATTTTTCATCTCAATATTAGTCAAAGCACTCAACAACGCTTCCTTAGCCCTGATATTATACTCAGCATCCCTCATCTCAATAGAAGTAGTAGGACCGTTCTGTGGAATAATATACCTATTACTTGTAATGCTCAAGTAGGGTTCACCAATGCATCTCAGATGGAACTCCATTCAAGTATTCCACAAAGAATAATTTGTTCCATCAAATCTAGGACTATCCTTCTTATAAGTCGCCATCCTGGATCACCTCAAGCTATTAAACTTCTTCCAAGGAACCTGTTCTGATACCAATTGTTGGCAACACAAGGATAGACAACTGAGAGGGGGGGGATGAATCAGTTGTCATAGAATTTTAAACTTATTCAAATTTATTAACCTTATTCATAGATCAGATCAATAACCATGTAAGCATGAATGAACAACACATCAGAAGCACAAATAACACCAAGATTTTTATGTGAAAACCTTGTTAGGGGAAAAACCATGGTGGAGGTCAGTCCACAAGATTATACCCTATTAAAAGTATAAGGAAATATGAATGGGGAATGCACATGCATTCAAGAACAATACCTAGAGCTCACTGCTCAATTACAAATGAAGACACTATCTTACAGAAAGGTTCTGATTAAATCCATTAGATTTTGAACTGAAAAAATAACATCTGCTAATGCCTGATTACAATTCTAATTAAGCACATGAACACTTCTTCACTCTTATTCACTCTTCTTCACTCTTCTTCACTCTTCTTCACTCTTCTTCACACTCTGCTATGCCTTCGAATGATTTAGAACATTATTCATGCACACCACTACTTCAAATGATATAAGAAATCACTTATATATATCCACAACAAAAAATTACATCGCTATAAGTCGGCCACAAAGAAATAATAAAATGAATGAAAACTGTCAGCCCAAAACAATAAATATTTTTCATGCGAATCAACCAAGGTCGGCCACAACATAGTGAAGACCAAAAATAACATCCTCAAACATGAACCACTTCAATTAATTACTCATCAAAGATCCATAACATGCTTCAACACCTTGTCGGCCAAGAACATGATAAACATGAACACTCAAGAGAAAATGTCGAATCACGAGCACAAAGAACAATACAGACACGCAACACAGATAGAGCATGATCTAGAAACATCCAGAAACATCATGAATCACTAGAGAAGCTTCCAAAACAACTGAACTTACTAAAATCACATGATCTTCATTTAGGAACACAAACTAAAGTAACAAAAAAATTGTTAGAATACAAATCTTCATAACTTGATCAAGTCTTCATGTGGATCTCTGAAACTCAACGTGGATAAATTAGATATACTCAACAAGAAACCCTTTAGTCCACAACCTCTGAACAACAATGTACTAAGTTCACCAATAGAATGAACTTCACTTCACCACTAACAACCTGTAGCACTTTTTATTACAATTTTCTCAATATCCTCGACATATACAACTTCTAATGCATTAATGTTAATAGTGTTAACATCAATGAAAACCACATATCAGCAACACAACCAAAACATCCAACAATCTCCCCCTTTGGCATTGATGGCAACACATGATGTGAAAAACACCATCAACACAACTACACTTACTCCTCCTTAGGTTCTTCTCACCCAGAAAGTTTTTCACGTTACTCTTCTCCCCCTTTGTCATCAATGGAAAAGATCTATTCTATACAAGCTCTGAACCACATATCTGAACACCTAAAAAATCTAAATACCCTCCCTGAGTAGCAACCACCAAAGCTTCAATTCAAATCAAAATATGATCATGAAATACACAAATTGATGCAAATCAATGCATCTTAGTTCTGATTGGGAGGGGTAATCGACCCTAACTTCCCTCTGAGATACTCAAAAGTATCCTTAGGCAATGGTTTGGTAAGTATGTCTGCAATCTACTCCTTAGTAGGCACATACTCCAATTTGACTTTATTTTCACTTACTTTCTCTCTCAAAAAGTGAAACTTGATAGATATATGCTTATTCTTGGAATGCAACACCATATTCTTAGAAATGTTAATAGCACTTGAGTTATCATAGAATATAACAATAGGCTCATCATACAAAACTTTGATATCCTTCAACATTTGCTTCATCCACAGTACTTGAGTACAATTATTAGCAACAACAATGTATTATGCCTCTGCAGTAGATAAAGAAATAACATTCTTCTTTTTTGTTAACCATGAAATTACCTTCTTTCACAAGAAAAATGCTCCACCACTAGTAATTTTCCTGTCATTCACATCTCCTACCCAATCAGTATCAGTAAAGGCACTCAAAGTAATAACATCATATTTAGGATACTAGAGGCCAAAGTCAACTGTCCCCTTCAAGTATTTGAAAATCCTCTTCACAATAGTCACATGAGAATCTTGCAACAATACATACAACATTTATTATATCAAGGTTGGTTTGAGTCAAGTAAAGCAATCTACCAATCATTGATCTATATCTAGTCTGATTTTCCTTCGGAGAATCATCATCAGTTGTCAACTTGCATCCAGTCACCATGGGTGTACCAATTGGATTTGAATCTTCCATACCAAATTTCTTCAACAATTCTTTCACATACTTGGACTAAGATATAAAGATCCCTTTATCTAACTAAGTGATTTGCAATCCCAAGAAGAATTCTAATCCTTCATTCTGTCAACAAAACCTCATCTCATCCTCCTCAAACCATGAACCATCTCAAATGGTGTAATCCAATCCTGTCAGTTATATCAACAAATCAAATGCCAGATCCTGTCTCAGTCAGCTAATCTCAGGTGTCTGTTCAGTGCCATCCATGGTGGCTCTCAATCATCATGCATTGAGTATCCCTTCATTTACCTAGTGTGCTGTTTTCTCCACTTCTTGCTTGCTCATTCAGTTTGTTTCTAAAGACCCATTTAGTTCCAATTACATTTTTATCCTTAGGTCTAGGAACAAGAATCCATGTATCATTCTTTTCAATCTGCTATAGTTCCTCTTTCATTACTTCAACCCAATGCTCATCTTTGCATGCTTCATTCACAGTGTTAGGCTCAGTCTTTGAAATCAAATAGTATTCTTCTGTAATCTTTCTCCTAGTCTAAACACCTTTGTTCTTATCACCTATGATCTCATTTCTCTGAATAATTCAACCTTACATACCTTAGAGTCTTAGGGCGTTCTTGAACTTTAGGCTCTTCTTATCTCTCTTCTATACTTCCACTAGTTTCTCCTTTCTCTTGATCTTCTTGATTCACCATAATGATTTGGACTTGTCTTGAAGTCTAAACTTGCTTTCCTTGGTTGGTACTATCATTCTGATCATCAGAATCATATCCACAGGTTCTGGATGGTGCAACTATGTCTTCATCAACCTTTACATTTGCACTTTCAACCATTTTCTTCATTCTCTTATTGTAAAACTGGTAGGCCTTGCTTTTAGTAGAATAATCCAAAAATATTCCTTCATCACCCCTAGCATAAAACTTTCCTATAACTTCATCTCTTTTGATATAACACTTGCTTCCAAAGATCTTGAAATTTCTAATAGTAGGCTTTTGACCAGTCCATAGCTCAAAAGGAGTCTTACTAGTATCACCTTTGATTTGTACCTTGTTAAGTGTGTACACAGAAGTACTCAAAACTTCTCTCTAGTAGATATGAGGTACATTTCCTTCCAACATCATAGTTCTAGCAACATCTAGAACTGTTTTGTTCTTCCTTTCCACAACTCCATTTTGCTGGGGGGTTTGCGGTGCAAATATTTGTCTCTTTATTCCATGTTCTTCACAAAAAAAATTAAACTCACCGAAAGTGAATTCACCACCTCTATATGATCTCAAACATTTAATCTTTAGATCTGTCTCTATTTCAACCATAGCCTTAAAGATTTTTAACTTTTCCAGAGCTTTAGATTTCTCCCTTAAGAAAGTACCCCACATCATTCTTGAATAGTCATCAATAAGCAACATGAAGTACCTTTATCCTTGTAAACTTATAGCTCTATCAAGACCACACAAATCAGTATGCACAAGATTGAACAATCCATTTGAATTTTATTGTTTTCTTTGAAATGAAATTCTAGTTTTCTTTCCTAATTGACATTCCTCGCATATGGCATTAGTAGGTTTTATCAACTTAGGAAGATCTCTCACAGCCTTAGTAGAACTTATCTTGACAATATTATCAAAGTTAACATGACACATTCTCCTATGCCACAAATAGCTTTCATCAATTTGAGAAATCAAGAAAATTTTTCTAGTAGCACTCAAGTGAAAGATATTACCTTTTGTTTTTGTACCTGATGCAATCACATTTCTAGAATTTCCCAATATTTTGCACTTACCATCCCTAAACTGAAGATTGTATCCCTTATCAACCATATGTCCAAAACTTAAAATATTATGCTTCAAAAATTCCACATATAGGACATCATCGATATTATGCTTACCATCAAGAGAAATACATCCTCTGCCATGGATCACACCAGCTTTGTCATCACCAAATCTCACAACACCACCATCATATTTTTCCAAAATCACAAACTTACTTTTATCTCCTGTCATATGATGAGAGCGACCACTGTAAATTACCCATTTATCTTTCTCTTCAACTCGAGTAGCTAGGTATTTCTCCACATTTGTATAATTAGTAGATTCAGTAGACACAAGATTATTTTCCTTGATAGCAATAAATACAAATTCATCTTCACTTCCATTTCCTTTATCAAATTCATCATCTGTCACACCTTCATCAGCAACATAGTAACACTTTGGTGCAGGAGCACCAATCTACTTTGGTTTACATGTGATCAAGATGATTTGAGATAGGTTGATCTAGGAGTTTTGGTCTTAAAGAATGCCAATAAGGTCAATTGGACCATTAAAATGTATCAAGGAGGTCATTTTTACAAAATTATGTAATGTTATCAAGGATACTCAAAAGTTGCATAATATGTAATTAAGGGTTATTGAAGGGTGTTGAGTCTTAGGTTGTGGTAAATAAGGTCCTATTGGATCATTAGATAGGGTGTTGAGTCATTTTTTTAGTTATTAGGAAGTTTGGGGGGTTAAAAGAGCAAAATTGCCAAAATTGAGAAAGTTGTCAATTGTGTAATGCAAGAAATTGCAATTTTTGGAAGCTCAATGGTCAAGTGGGTAGTTGGAAGTCAGTTGGTTAGTTTTGGAGGAATTTTTTGAGTAAAGTGTTTAAATACATGTGTTTCCTCATTGTAAAGGTTGTTGAAAAACATTTGTGAAGAAGCAATAAAAAGTACCCCTATTTTACTTGGAAATTTTGTATTTTGCTCTTAAATATGTGTTTGTAGGAACTTGTACATATCCACACAAAAAATTTTGGATCAAAATTTTTTGGAATTTGTTGAATTTATATTTTATCTTCGTTTTGAATCTATATAGGTGGTTGAACATCAAATTTGAGGAGAATATTTGCAAAAAGATAGTAACCGGCCTGTAGGTGTAATTGTGAAATTTTGAAGTCCTAAAAATGGAATAGGCCCATTCCATGTACTATAGCCACTATGACTAAGTGGAATGGGTGTAGGATAGTAGGATTAGGATGGTAGGGCATCAAGTTGATTCTGTATGAGAATTTTATGGGGAGAAGTATGACTGTCTTGAGGGTTTTGTGAAGAATTGTGAATGAAAATGATGGTTTTGAAAGTAAGTTTGTTGAAATGTTGAAAGATAACTCTATGTGAAGGTTTTGAGAGTTTGTGCAGGTGTATTTCAGAGTGTTAGAGGCAGTTTTAAGTTTGTAATAGGTTGGGAACCTTGAGTTTGTGTAAACCCCACCCATTTCAAGTGAAGAGTGAGGGTTTTGTAGAACATAGTTTAGGTGTGGTTGTATGCTTCTAAAATTTTTTGAATAGGGCCTTTGGTAACCTATCAAAGAGGTATAGGGAGTTGAACAAAGTTGGTTGCAAGATTTTAGGGCACTCATTTTGAAAAATAGGCCTAATTGAGGGTTAGATCAGCAAAGTTTTAGGGTTTAGTGAAGGAAGGTTCAAAGGAGTCAATAGTGATTTTGGTATGTGTTTTACTTGGCCTTGATGGGTGTTAGAAAATGCTAAGAGTTTGAGTGAGGAAAGGATTTATGAGAAGAAAAGTTGTCAAAACCCAGTTTGTAGACCTAGTTGACAAGATAGAGTCAAGTTGTAAAAGGAGTATTGTAAGGGTTAGAGGATTATTTTGGTGTTTGAAATAACTTGTTTTGTGTTGTTTAGGTGAAATACATCTTATCCCTACATCAAATGGTATCAAAGCACATGGAGTAGGTTTTTGGAAGATTGAAAGTTGTTGATTGAAGAAAAGGAAGAAAGAAGTTGAATAGATAAATTGACAAGATGCCTCCAAAGAAGGATAATGTAGTGAGAAATATGCAAGAGATGGAAGAAAATATGGAAAGGGAGATAAGAAAGATGCAAGAACTTCAAAAGAGATTTTGAGCAAGGCTGGAAGATGTTGATATAGGACAAAAGAGAGGAGTGGTTGTGAGTGAAGATAGTGAAACTGAAGATGAAGAGGATGAAGACTTTGATGATGTTGAAGAAGAGTTAGATGCTAAAGAATAGAAGATGGGAAGGCTTTTGAAGGTTGTAAAAGGAAGAAAACATAAGGTAAAAGTTGAATTACCAATGTATAATGGAACTTTAGATGAAGAATCTTTGTTAGATTGGATTTTTTGCTTTAGATAATTTATTTGAATGTGAAGAAGTTTCTGATGATTAAAAGGTGAAAATAGCCAAGACTAAATTCAAGGGGCATGCTTTAGTTTGGTGGGATTTTGAATAGGAAGAAAGGAGAAGAAGAGGTAAGTCAAATATTTCTTCATGGGATAGGATGGTAGCAAAGTTAAAGGGATTTTTTTTTCCAAAAGAT
Organism: Sequoia sempervirens; assembly: GCA_007258455.2. Taxonomy (NCBI): domain Eukaryota; kingdom Viridiplantae; phylum Streptophyta; class Pinopsida; order Cupressales; family Cupressaceae; genus Sequoia; species Sequoia sempervirens. Next base: position 46,230,274 of record VDFB02373365.1, read on the forward strand.
TATGCTATTCAAATGTCAAAGAAAATTCAAGATTTAAAGCAAAGAGAAATGGATGTAAAGACCTACACTAATGAATTTTATAAATTGAGTATAAGGGCTGGATATCTAGTTGATGATGTTGAAAAAGTAGCCAAATACCTTAGTGGGTTGAGATTTAACATCCAAGATGAAATAAGTATGCATAATCCAAAATCCATTGAAGAATGTTATTAGTTAGCAATAAGGGCAGCAAAAAAGGTTAAAAGGAGACAATAAAAGTTAGTAAGAGGAATGGGTAGCACTTCAAGAGGTAGATGCACATTTACTTCTTCAAGTCAGAGCAATGAAAGCCAAGGTGATGCACTAAAAGGACAAGAATCATTTGCAGATTTTAGAGGTGGATTCAGGGGATCAAGAGGTAGATTTGGAGGTGGTAGGAGTGAAAACATGTTCTCAAGAAGATGCTATAGAATTAATGAGTATGGTCACCCTACTTGGAAATGTCCTAAAAAATTTGGTGCTTCATCAAATAGTGGAGAAATAAATAATGAAAGGAGAGCTCAGATTGTACAAGAGGATGAATGTGAAAGTTCAAGTTCAAATACTCTATGTGTTGCACCTAAAGTTGGAGAAAGTATGATGGTAAGGAGAATTTTGTTTCAAGCATCCAAGGAGGAAGAAATGGCCCAAAGAAGGAAATTGTTCAAAAAATCTTGCAAGTGCAAAGGTAAGGTGTGTAAAATTGTGATTGATTCAGGGTTTGTAGATAATCTTGTTTCTTGTGAAATGGTTGACAAGTTGCAGCTAGAAAGGATCCCTCTTGAAAAGCCATATCATGCTTCATGGGTGAGTGATGAAAAATCAATTCTTGTTAAGGAGCAAGCATTAGTTGAATTTCAAATTGGTGCATATAGGGATAAAGTACTTTGTGATATCTTACCTATGATTTGTTTCCATTTAATCCTTGGTAGACCATGGCAATTTGATAAGAACTCTATTTATGATGGAAGGGAAAACACTTACAAGGTTTTGAAGGATGGTATCAATTTTATCTTAACTCCATTGCAGGAGGGTGGAAAAGAACAAAACTAGGTAGCTAACATTATTACCTTTGGTAAGAAAGAGTTTGAGAATTATGTAGGTGATGAACAAGGGGGAAAGAATACATTAGCAACCACTTCAAGGTCATAAAATGACAAGATAGTGAAAGAGCAATCTGCCACAGTCATGGGAAACACTGAAGAAGGTAAGAAAAAGATGTCTGAGATTGAGTTTGAAAAATATAGTAGTGAAAAGATACAAAGTAAATTGGGAAGGAAAGCTGGAGTAGAGGTTTGGGTAGTGTTTTGTCCCATAGTTGTTGGACATGTTGCAAGGAATTCAAGAGTGGAAAATGCAATGATAAAGAAGTCTATCAGGGCAGAGAATGAAGAGAAAGAAAGTCTGAGTGAAAAGGAACATGGAAAGGAGATGGTGAGTCAAGGACAAGAGGATGGTTTCAAGTGTGAAGGAAGAGGTAAGGGAAAAGCAAATGAATTTAAGTATGAGAAAAGTGTGTTTGTAGGTGGTAAGGTCAGAAGGAGGACAGTCAGAGACAATGGGACAATCAAGAGGTGTATATTAGGGAAGTTAGTGCAAAAGAGGGTAAATATTGGTGATGAGAAATTCATTCACAGCTGCGATGTTGTACGACAACAATTTAAGGATCAAAGAAAGAGTAAAGGAAAGGAAGAAGGAAAAGAAGGAAAATACAAGATGGAGTAGAATGGTAAGTACCTTTCCAAGGGACTTAGAAAGCTTTCACCTATGGTTGCATGGTGTAGAAGACCCAATTGGTTTTGTTTGGATTTGATCAAAATAAGAATTCATAGGTTTTTCTAGGGGTTTAAGGTCATGTAGTGGGTCAATAAGGTCTAAGAAGACCACTAGTATGTATTTTGAGATCATTTTTGTAGAGCAATGATGAAATGTTGTAATGATGCTCAAAAGAGAAAAATATGCAATAATTCATTTTTGTGGGTTTTATTGAGTCAAGCCATAGAATTTGGTAAATAAGGTCTTGATTAATCATTAGGTATTGTATTAGGTCATCTTAGTGTGTGTTGTGTCACTTTGATGGTTTTAGAAGATTTAGAAGGTGAAAAATGCAAAGTTGTTAAATTTGACAAAAGTTGTGAATGTTGTAATGTAAGAAATTGCAAATTTGTGGAATACCAACAGTCATATGGAAGTTGGAGGGTAGTTAGGCGGTTTGGAGGGAAGGTAAGTGCAAGAAATGTATAAATATGACTCCTCCACCGATGTGGAAGGTTGTTGAGAAGTTTTGAAAGAAGACTCCATTAATAAAAGCCCCTGTTTGTTCAAAAATTCTATATTCTTTCTGCAAATTTGTATTACCAGCACTTGTACCAATTTATATAGTAACTTTTCACTCCAAATAGTTTGTGGACATTGTGGTGGATGTGTTACCTATGTTTGAATTTTTTTTGAGTCTTTGAAACAGGTTTCTGAAGCACTTTATCTCTAATCTTCTTTGATAGGCCGGTATACCCTGTTAAAGGGTTTTGAAGTCAAAAAGCATAGAATAAGCCCATTCCACTACTGTAATTGTTGTAACTATGTGGAATGGGCATAGAACAATAATTTTAGGATGGTAGGATGTTAAGTTGAGTCTGAATGATGAGTTTGGGGGTGAGAAAAACATGACGGTCTTGGGAAACTTGGTGAAAATGTATGAGAAAATGAGGGTTTTGAGTGTGAGCATGAAGAATTGTTGAAGGGAGAGTCTTTGTGAGAGTTTTGTGAATTTGTACAGACACAAAAAAATATTTTTGGAGGAAATTTAGAGTTTGCAAAAGGATGAGAACGTAGGCTTCCATTAAACCCTACCCCAAATTAAGGGAAAATGAGGGTTTGCTGGTTCAGTGATAGGAAGAGAGTTTGAGGCCCTAAAACCTAAATAATTTGACATTTTTTGGACTGGTTAAAAGGTTTGATAAGTTTTTTAGAGTTAGTGGTGAGATTCTATAGGACTTCCTTTGAGAAATAGGCCTAATTGACCTATTAGGGTAGTGTTACCACTGAGTTTTGAGTGACTTGTCAAAAAGGAACTCTAGTTGGTTTTGACACATGTTAGGGATGGCCCTGAAGAGTGTTCAAAACAATCAAGAGATTGGTTGTGGAGAAAACCACTGAGAGGAAAAGTTGGAATCACCTAGTCTGTAGACCTAGTTGGCTAGGCAGAGTCAATTTGTGAAAGAGTAGTGTAAGGACTTGAGGAATTAGTTTGGTGTTTTGACTAACTTGTTTTAGTGTTCTTTTGGTGAAAGAAATTATATTCCACATCAAGGCCTAACCTCCAATTAAAATCTTGATGAGGTCTTGTTGGAAAACTACAACCAAAATAATATTTATCTATCTTAATTAGGGGTATTTTTTTCGCTGATTACTAATATACTAGATGGGCCTAGAACTGTGAAAGTGGAATTGGAATTGGATGATGTAGAGTCCTAGAAAGTTACCATTGATGAGAAAATGGCATATTAAATAAAAGTGACACACAATACCTAGTACCTATACTTGATGTATGAAAACCATTGGATACACATGGGTGTCCAATAAAGATTAGTTCAAATATCAATGTTGAAAAGTGTGAGGAAAGATTAGTTAAGGAGGGTTATTCCTAGGCTGAGGGGATTTTTAAAGTAATATTTTCTCTCCAATTGTTAAGTTAACATCTATTTGATTCTTATTATCTATAGTACTAGTATATTTTGATCTTTTGACTAAGAAAATGGATGTGAAGATAACTTTCCTTTATAGTTATTTTGAGGAAGAAATTATATCACACAATCAATACACTACATTGAAAGATGTGAAGAAAAAAATATTTTATAAGTTGAGGAAATTTATTTTTATAAGGACTTACAAAATTTCTCTTAAGATGCAATACCAATTTTTTGATTTCTTTATGTTGGGATTTTGTTTTCTAACATCCAAATCATATAACTACACATATTATAATATGGATAGTGATAATTTCCTTGTTATCACATTATATGTTGATGATATGTTATTTTTTAGTATTGGTAAGGGTATGATTTATGAATTGAAGTCTCAACTTTCAACATATATTTCAGGATGAAAGAATTTTAGGGATTCTAGGTTCATCTTGGGCATGTATGTTAGAAGATATAGAGATTATTTTTTTGTTAGGCTAGAGACAGTGTGTGAACTTGGTGTTGGCCAAATTCAACATGAAAGCTTGTGAACTATTGCAAATGTTCCTATTTCAATGAGCATGAAGTTATTTATAAATAACTATTCAAACTATCCACATGAGATGGAGAATATTGGTAGAGGAAATTATGATACTACCATTAGGAGTTCAATGTATGTATTTTCTTTGCAATAATAGAAATTTACCAAGTAGTGGGAGTCCTTATCCATTTCATTGCTATTCTTGAATGAGTAAATTAGTATGCAATGAAGATAATTTTCAAATATTTGTGAGGTGTCTTTGAGTCCTCCATTTTTTTTATCATGGTAATTCTATAGAGGAAAAATTCTTAGTTGATATATGTGGATCTATGGATTCATATTAAGTAGAGGATGTTGAATGTAGGAGATGAAACCATGGATGTGTTTTCACTATGTTTGGTGGTGTTATTAGTTGAATGAATAATCAACAAGTTGTCCTCACTTTTTCTATGAATTAAGTAGAGTAAATAAAAACTACTAATGCTTGTAAGGAGTCTATATAGGTTATAATTTCATGTTCAAATGTGGGGCTAACTCCAAGGTCTATTACAATTATATGTGATTCTTAAACTGACATATGTCTAGCAATGCACCTAACCTATCATGCACACATGAAGCATGTTGGTGTCTATTACCATTATTTATGATGTAGTAAAGGATGGGAGGGTGATTTTGGAAAAAAATAATACTCTTCAAAATATATTAGATGCATTGATGAGGTTAGTAAGCATAGAAAAGTCATTTTGGTGCTAGATGCTCATACATATGGTCTCATCAACCCCTAGTAGTTAGTTCATAAGTGTGTGTACTTACCTTTATTTTAATTTTTTTTTGAAAAGAATGCGAGGAAATTTTTCCCAACCTTTCTTCTAATTTTAAGATTATGAATAATGAAAATTTTAGACTAAAATAGAAATACTTTATTTCTAGGATATAGAGTTTGTTTTGACCAAAATAAAATTCCAGGTTATTTGACATCACTTATAGGTATGTTTGATACATAAATATTTGTGATATATACAATTTAAAGAAAAGAGGTTTGAATAGTCTCCTAGTAAAAGTACCTCCAAAAGTTGGGCCTCCCATATTGAGCATAAAAACTATGACGCTAAAGTATTGTGATGGGTTCTTGTGACCAACTTATGATGCATATTATGACATATGATGATGAATCTTTGAATATAGGTAATTCTACATAAAAAAATCTATGTTTATAAGTGGATTATGATGAGCTTATGGAAGTTGGAAGAAAAAAGTTATCTTTAGCTTGTGGACTCATCTTGGGATTTGAGTGTTGGATTTCTAAATAGGGTTTTGGGTACCACATTTTAAGTGGTTGTAGCTCATGGTTTTAAAATTACTATTTGATGGTTTGGTGTATTTTTTCTCCTATTTATTAGAAGCTTGAGATGAAGATTTCAATAGGGTGTTTTGTAGGCACTATTATGCTAGAATAATTAATTCAATTCTTAGGTTGATGATATTATTATAAATATTATAATGTAAGTGTATTGTAGATTTGATTCTAAAAGTTATGTTATGGTATAATTTTTTGGTGTACTTTTCCCTTCTAAGTACAAATATTTAGTTTATTTTCACATACCTTCTCTCATATATTAGTGTAGGAATTATATTATGTACATCTCTTTCCTCTCAAAACATACATAGGACCATACAACTAATGCCAGAGCAAGCACTAACTAACATTCATGTCATGTAACCTCAAATTGGAGAACCCATACACAAAATGTGTAGCATAGCATGGGGATGAAGTTATTTACTCAAAAGGTCAAATGAACAAAATGTACTTGGGGAATATCAACATCTCATTAATTTTAAGACATATATTATTGATATTCTTATGATCAATGTATTGAGACTAGGATTATCATTCCTAATCAAAACTAATGGGACCTAGAAGGAATTTATTACTTGTGATTATTTGGCCAATAGTGACTTAATGTAGATGTAGCTCCATGGAATTTTTATCTTTGATGAAGATAACTAGGATTGATCGATGTTTACTTATAAACACCTCTAAATATATTGTGTGTTCCATGATAACCAACACTTTTACACTCTAGTCTATGTTAGTTGCACTTTTTCATGTGACCACACATAACATTGTATGTTCCCATGTATGAATATGTATAAATTTATGTATTATACTTGATGAGCTCGAAAAATTCACATGTGGATGAGTATAATGATCTAATGGAATACCAATTATCAAGGAGCACAACAAATGTGAATATTTGTACATTGATAATTCAAATTGGGATAAAATAAATTCTTTATTATTTTTAATTATAATATATCCTATATTTTTAGATGTGTCTTCATATCAAGATATAATGATTAATATTATATATAGTCATAGGTAAATTTGATTGAATTGTTTCACTCATTCTTGCCATAGGGATTTTCTTTTCCCACTTCATATTTCTATCACCATTTTGTAACCTATACATTTTCTAATTTGAGTAGAAGAACATATTTACTTTGATAACATGTTCTTCTTGTATCTGATTGTGTGATAGTGATTATTTCATTATTTACTACACATTCTATAAAACCCATCTCTGTCAAGAGATATTTCTCCCTCACATCACCAAGGTTTTAGATAATCATTATCATATCATTATTTTCACATGTTAGTACAAATACATGGAAACAATAATAGAAGGGAGGTTTTGTGCTTATTTCATCTTTTGAGTAAGTGCATGTCCTAGTAAGAGAAAAATGGTAGATGAAAAGGAATAATAAAAAAAATCCTTATATAATTTGAAAACACCTTTAGATTGACTAGGGGATGAAGCATATAATAGTAGCTTGCACAAATAATTGTGTAATAATAGCAGTAGCTTGGCAAGTTATTGCAACAATACATGGATTTCTTTGAAGAGTAGAGGGATCTTCTAGCATACTGCACAATGCAACATATAGTTGATTTGATTCTTATATGTTTTCTTCCTAATATTCTTTTGTATCACTGATCTATTTGGGAGAATGATAAAGTTCTTGATGTCAAATTAAAGAGTTGACTAATGATGAAAAGATCAAGCCTATCTCTTCTCTACATGACAATACAATAATCCTTGCTCCAAAGAAAGATGCACACGGTGTTGGATTGCATCAACTATCATACATCAAACACCCAACATCATAGTGAAGAAATAATATATTTTTCCAAGCATTAACACTTTTTTCAACTAGCTCCATGGTATGCAATTCTTCATGAAGATTAAACTCAAAATGAGATATCATTGAGTACCAATTCAACCCAAAGATATTTGGAAGAGTATATTTAAAACCAAGGAGGGGATATACAAATGGATGGTTATATCTTCCAGCGTGACCAATACACCAATGCCATTCATACTTATAGTGAATAAGAACCTATGACATTGTACTAACTTTATTGCCATTGTCTACTTGAATGCCATCTTCATCTTCTACAAGGTTTGACAATAACATGTGGTTTTCTATGCTTGCTCAAATGTTTCACATAGATTTCAAGATAGTGATGAATCAATTTTATACATCATCAACATTCTTTTCACATCATATTTTCAGAACCAAATACCTCTTTCCTCTCAATTATCACATTCATTATTATTTATTTATAACCCCCAACTAAAATTAATCTTAAAGACTTGTATGTAATTGTTTCCATATATTTTTAACCTTAATTACTCATATAAACCATTTATTTCTTTATATATAAAATCAAATAAGATACCCAAGTAGCATGAATCCCTTGTGAATTAGTAAGGACCACGTTAAAAACCTAAATAGTCGTAAATGACAAACTCATGACATTCAACGTACCTACTACATGTATATATATATATTTAGTATCTACTTAAATCGTAGTGCATTCTCCTCGTTGGCTTACCCAAACTGTAATTCAACAAACTTTGCTTTCCACATGGAGTTGGAGACGTTTGGTGAACCAACAAAAGAGAAAACAACCTGTATTACTCAAATCAGTTAGCTCCATAAAATCTCGCTTCATCTCTTCCACAAACGGCTACTTAATCCCTTCTTCTATCCAATCCACTTTTCAATAATTGCTCTACAAAAAGCCCACATTTATCAATTCTCTGATCTGTTCGACTTCTGTCTTTCCTCAACAAGTTTTTCTACATCATCAACAATGGCAGAGAGGAGGGTTTTAATGGGCATGATCATCTGGTTGGTGTTGATAATTACAGCAATGGATGCACAGCCAGCGCCCACTGACTGTTCTGATGAGACTGCGACCCTTGCACCTTGTGTGAAATACATTTCAGGCGGTGGTGATGTCAGTGATCCGTCTCAGGCCTGTTGCAGCGCCTTAGCTTCAGTTGTTAAGACGAATGCCACTTGTCTGTGTCAGGTGTTCACAGGTGAGAATTCCAGAGGAGTTAACCAAACACAGGCTCGGCAACTTCCGCGTGCTTGCAACGTCAGCACTCCACCAGCCAGTCAGTGCGTTGCAGGTATATTTCTTTTTCAATACTATCCTCTTTTAAGGCTTTCAATTTAAAATAAGTTTTATAGTTTTAACTTATTTTGTATATGATTACTGTCATGGCGTCTTGCAGCCAAGCCAGGAGCTTCTAACAGAGGCACGGATTTTGGGCCGTCCATGATTATGAATGTTTTGGTGGTGGGATTTCTATTCATCAAAGTTGTACTCTGAAAGTTTTGTGAAGAGTTGGGTAAACTCATATTTGCCTCTTTCTTCAATGGGTTTTTCTCTGGTAATTGTGAGTTTGAGGATTAATTAGGGAGGTTAGCCCTTCCGTAATTAAGGCGCTCTTGGTTTATGGAGGCCGTAATTAGATGGTTTGTTTGATGAGATTGCTGCAATTTTTATACTAAGCCTTAAAAGGCTTCTCAAGGTTAGTGCTCTTTGATTGTATATGAAACGAATTATTGTTGTTTAACAATAAAAAAGTTTTGGACGAAGGCTGGTTTGTACTTTGATTTTGTTTTTTTAATTATTTTTTTTTGGGTTCATTGAGTTGGGTTGTAATAATTGCTTGTAAACAGTGAAAATGAATTATTTGACAAGTAGTAGTTGGTTTATTGGTATGAATATTTAGTTTACAAGAGTTTAATTAGGGACTAGTTCTTGTAAAGTGCAAATATGTGAAACTAGTCTAGATTTTGAGTCTTAAACAACTTTGGTAGACTGGATATTCTTAAGTATTTAGGACTAAGCTAAAAGAGTTTGATGATTTATGCATTTGATGTTAATAGGCTGCAATATCAAGATGTTTACCATACCTACCCAAAAAAATATTATTTTTTATCATTTAGTGTTAAAGAGTACGAATAACTAATGCCAGAAATTGCAATTAAATAAAGAGATTCAAATCTTTTTATATTAAGCTAACTTTAAGAATCATCAAATAAAAAAAATTAGTTAACTCTCAACAATTAAAAGCTTCTAACTCAAAGATTAAAGCTTGTCTTTTAGTATTATGCAAGAAATGGTTTTTATAGGAGTTGGAAACAACACTTTAATCATAGAAGAGTGATTGTTTTTAGTTATGTATATCTCTTTGCTATACACATTTTGACTATTATGTAAATCTGTAGTGTAGGGAAATAAAAAGGCTTCATATATAAAACCCTAATTTGATTTACATCTAAGTTAATAATCAAGAAATACATGAAACTAGAACCAAATTAATAGAGTTGAGACTAATAAATTGGAAAAAAAGAAATATGTGTTTAGCTCCTTGTTGATTTGATGTGTTGATGAATGATGATTCTATTGTCAAATCTCTAATTGACAATAGGAATTGCAAATTTTCTTCTAGATTTGAGATTCATGACTAATGAAGCTAACACATGATCCAATTGATTTGGGAATTGACTATGCCACAAATCCTCATCTAAAATTTTTTTCTCTATCAAGCAATCTAGTCATCCTATAACAAATTTGTCTATTGGTGATGCAACCTTCAATGGTACACTGTTATCTTTAGTAATTTAAAAAAAAAACACATTGGTGTAGCCTTATTATATGGTCAAAGGAAGATGATCAGATTACTTAGCAATAGTTAAGACCCTTTTCTCATATACAAATATTCAAAAACACACAAAGGAATCAATACAATTCCTAATACTTAATTCTCTAGTACTATTATATAGAGGCAAGTTGTAATAAGGTGTTCCAATTTAACAATGAAATTTTGATGATAATATTACCAAGGATTGTAAATGCATAATCCTATATGCTCAACTTTAAGTTTGTGATATGTGACATAATATGGTAAAGCTCCAATTCCATGAAAATTAGCCTCATGAGTAGGAAATTTGAGTTTTTAAATTGATAAACTAACTTGTGCAATACAATGCAATTAATGGGACAAAATGACACAACCATACCTAGGGTTCCAATGAAGGAACATGCAATCCATAGCCTAAAATACACTCATTCATAAAAAGAAACTAAGAAAACAATAAATCATGTCTTTCACTAATGGGATGGAATGATTACAACATATGTAAAGGGTGTTTCCTTTAATCATTTCACTTCTACAATTTCCTAACAATTTAATCATGGTCACAAACTCTCAAGTTAACTAAATCTACAATATATTCATGCTCAAATTCATGTAAAAAAAAAAACTCCTAAATTACTCACCATAATTTGAATAGGCCTACCCATAACATTAGTTTCTTTGACATAGTTGAATTTCCCTACCAGTCACACTAATTTTTATAAAAAAATTAAACACCATGATCCAAAGGAGATCCCACATCTAAAAAATTGTAAAGATGTCTAGATAGTTACTTTACCAAGATAACCATCTATGTTATTGTCATTTTAGGTTGCGTGAAATTAAAAATATTATGGTTATTGAAAGAGTTTCTTCTAATACATGCAACTTTATGTAGCTTTGTACTCTCTAATAATTCATATTCCTTCATCTATTTCTCAACATATAAAGAATTAAAATCCATCTTCTATGCCAAAAATCTGGTGAATGCTTCCTCCTTTGTCACATGGATTCCTTCATATGCATCCTTCTAAAGATAAAACTCTATAAATACTAGGGATAACCACACTTATTTTCTAGTTTATTAGGATTGTTGTTGGATTTTGAGATGTCTCTTTTATCAAACTCATTAAAAATGTGAGCCTTTGGTCAATGACAATAAGTGGCAAAACCACCCTTTTGAAGATGAGATGCATTATTCATGGTTTTTCCTTTTACTATATGTTTGTATTTAAGCACAACTACTCTCCTCTTATTGAATCCTCTTGAATCATAAATAATCCTTCTCCACCTAGATTCAAAACCTTAACTCTATCTAGATGAGTGCATTTTGAGGTCATGGTTCCTCAAATATTTTTTTTTTCATCTCCTCTTCTCACATGGGTTTGGATCCATTACCATCCAACCACCTCTCGTAAAGTGTTTATATATATATTTCTCTCACTACTCATTAGCATGAAAATGCACTCTCCTTTGATGATCCTTTTTCTTTATGACCCCCTAAGGAATGCCTATGTAGCCACACTATTTACCATTTTCACTATCATGTCTCTCATGAGAAATCTTAGTGTTGCCATAATTTTTTCTTCTAATTTATTGCTACACATTTTCTACCTAATCATAGATTTTCTTTATTCATATTTCTGACAATATATTTATATTTCAAGTACTCATATCAATACTATTATCAACCATTCCTCACCCATTGTGTTCCTTCTATTAGCCTTAGATTAACTCTTTTCACTAGTCCACCCTTTGGTTAGTATACAAGGCACAATGGAGCCTACACCTTCTTTCTCTAGTTCCACTTAGGATGGTAATACACATCACAACCTAAAAATTCTCCTTTGTGATTCCTCTAAGTCCCCATTCTTGTGATTTTTAGGATATCCCTAATTTAATGTCGACTTGTGCTATCTTGAATGATTGTTATGGAGTCATGTCCACCTCTACTATTCATAGTTTTGTATATCAATAATCCTACAATTTATGGAAAATTTAGTGAATCCTTCACTACATGTAATAGATTTAACCTACTTGGAATTCCAACCAATAATAATTCCCTTAAATTTTTTTCACCATCCTGCTTTTATCCATTTTGATATTTTTTATGTTTTTATGTAGTCCTAGTAATCTTCTAAGTCTTAAAAGATAAGCACCACCTAATGATCCAAGAAATATATGGTTTAATTATTCATGGGAGTTTCAAAAAAGGTAGAAAATCATTTTAATGGATAATCCCTTGGTTCATGAGATATGTTAGGATTTTTACATAAGAAAATAAGAAAGAAATCTAACAAAAGCATTAGTAGCCCCTAATTTCCCACCAACAAATTCATTTAGTGGCCTAAAAGACATGCCAGAAATAATATATAAAACTAATCCAATTTATATCTCAATATTTTTTTATTGAAATTTATAGCTTCCCAACATCATCCTAAAGAATTCTTTAATAGTAGTGTAGTAGAGGCAAGTTTGGTCACACCAAAACTCTAAATTTCTCATAAAGGTAAAGTGGAGCATTCATGGATGGTGAATGTATGGCACCAAAGTAGACATGTTTCACCTACTAGGGCTATGTTAAAGAGGATTGGGTGAAAAGCTTCATGAACTAGTTATTGAAAGTGATACAACTATACCCAACCACCAACATGAACCATTAAGGCATCAAAATTATAGACATCTTATCCTTTACTAATTTCAAATTTTAAATGTAATTTGGGTGAGAAAATTATTATGAGGTTAGCACATCTAGTATATGAATACTATCATGTATGGTATATATATGGACATGTTACTTCCTAAAATCAAGCTATTGAGCTTTATATGGTTGTTGATTCTTGTTGGGATTAAGGTGTCTCAACCTATGTAAGTCCTAGAATTTAATTTTAGTGATTATTTATTTATTTTTTGAGACAAATATTTTGGCACCCACTTGCTCTCATGCACTTCTAGGGTTTTTCACGTAAAAGGAGAGAGGTAGGCCAAAATGGGAAATGTCTACACTCAAGATGAATGTGATGTGGGTGTCATGTTCCTATATGAGATGGTTTAAATGCAAATAAATGATAAAATCCATTAATTATGTATGAGAAAGTAAGAAATGAAAAGTGTTTGAAAACACAATGTTGTATGCAGAAAACCTAGATAGATGAATAGAAATGCAAGTAAAACCAAATAGAAATATGAAAAACTTAATGTGTGCACCTGTAAACTTGTTGAGGACTAGAAATTATCCTAAATTTTTGAAAATTCTGATTTTTAGGCTTCATGGGACTCATTCGCCATTTTGGCTGAATCAGTCCCAGTTTCAGAAAACTACACTAGGTCCATTTTAGCCAAATGGGTATCCAAATCTACAAAAATATCTAGAAAATAGGTACAGTGGGACTCATTCACCACTCTAAGTGAATTAGTCCATTTTGGATTTTTCTAAAACTCAAAAATAGAATCTGGAGCTCTCAGTCTGCTCAATCTACACCTCTAGTTGTCCAAATCTGAAACCTTGATGTTAAGCACTATTGGTGAATTTTTGTGTTGATTTTGGCCTTGAAAAAGTGGATATGACTTGAACAAGTTTGAAATCTAATCTTCAATCATTTCCAAGCCATCTAAGAACCTAAATTTGCAATCACACAGAGGAAGAGAGAGAAAATGTTGATTGTTAGGGATTGCGGGTTTGCCTTGGTTGAACCCCCATGTAGGTAATTAAACCAAGATGATGAAATACGATAATGAGGCATGAAACATGAAACAATGCATTTAGAGACTTTCCATGATGAAGGATATTGAATCATTGCAACAATGGATGAAGAATTTTTCTCTTGAATGCCTTGATGATGTTTTTGAAGATGCTTTGTTGTGAAGACTCAAAATGGTAAACCCTTGCTTGCTTGACTTGAGATGGAGAATGAATGATGAATTAATGAATTATGAATTATTTTTTAGAGGTCTCCTTTTATAGAGAGTTAAGAATAAGAATCATGATCAAGGGCCAAGATTAAATTAGAAAATAATTTAATCAAGGGTGAAGGTTAATTGAGAGAAGAAAGACATTGATAGATAAAGACTTGTGGTGGAAGATAAGATTTGCATAGAAAAAAGAGGTGGTAAGAGAAATTAAATAATAAAGATTATTTAATTTAAGTGGCCAACATAGGAGAAATACATCAAATATTAATTTTATTTATTTCAAAAGAGAGTGAACAAATTATATAATTAAATAATTCAAAATAATTATTTAATTGGGAGATAAAGAAAAGGATAAATAATTAAATAAATATTACATTTATTTAATTGTAAGCTAATGAATAATTAAGTGGTTAATAATTGTTTAATTACATGAAGAGGAAAATCTAATTAAAATAATATTAGACTTAAATGCTTAATGAGAGTCAAGAAAAGTGTGAAAGTCATTTATAATTCTTTACAAAAAATTTACAAGACATGCATTTTATTCAATTTGCAAGGGTCCAAGACCTAATGTGCATGTGTAAAACAACTGCAAGAGACTAAATCAAGGCCTCACATTAAGTCCAGTTTATCATCAATTATTCCAAATAAAGAAAGAAAAGGATATTTTTCTATGTCCACAATTAGGCCCCACTTTAGTAAAAGACCATGAACTTGCTTCAAACTCCACTAAAGTATTCATTCAAGTATCCAATGTGCAATGTGGATGGTCTAGGATGGAAAGATCAAAGTGGTCAAGCCCTAGGATCCAAGATCCTAAGTCAATGTCTTGGTGCAAAGGACTTACATGCATAAGGTGTACAATAGCAGCAAAACATGATACAATCATGCAATGGAAGAACTACAGGAAGAAGAAAGATGAAAATGAAAAGGTGGATCAAGCTTCAACTGTTTGTCCAACACATTGTTGATTAGATATAGGATTGTTTGTATAGAAAAGGAAATGTATACTCACTATGGGGAAATGAAATTCATGGTTGTCTGCTAGGTGAGAAAGCCCAAAAAGGTGAAAAACATACACCCATGGCTAGTACGCACTCACACACAACAAGTGGCTATGGGGAAAATTCATGCCTCATAATGGGCTTCCCACTCAACCATATCAAATTTATACCTCCTGATAAATTTAATAAGGCGCCTCAAAAGAAAATTAAATTTCAAGCTTCATGAGACAAGCAAAGCTTCATATACTTGGAGCTCATGAACAAATGTGACGGTGCTACATGCATGCAAGTTGTGTTATGCAAGGTGGCCATATAATAAATTAAAAATGCAACATGTAAAAGATGCTCAAAGGTTTCTTGCTTAGTCCATGCGAGGTCTTAGCTTAGGGAACATTGTATCTAATGTCTCTAAGAGAGGGCTGATCAAATAATAGAAAATTTGTAACTTAGGGGATGCAGTGCGTCGCATCAGGCCACTAAGAGGAATGTAATATGCTAAGAGAGATCACTCTCACGAAGGACACTATACCCAATTCCATCCACAAAGTGATAAACACATCATATGGAACAAGAAGGTTGCACTAGGAACCAAAAAGAAGAAAAACTCAAATGAATAATGCCAATGTATGCCCCCACTTCAAAGGAATTGATACACACTGGTCTGTGAGCAATTACTTTAATGTAGGAAATGAAAAATGCAAAAAAGAAACAAGACATGAGATACTTGGAAATCCCCTATGCCAAGTCATATGTTTCTAAGTTGAGCTTCATCATGAATAAGTATGCCACATGCGAGTCTACTTAACTCATGTCATCCATATCTCAAGCTTTCTCTTATATGTTCATGAAAGGTTAACTAGTCACAAGAGACAACAACAAGTGACATATGAGGACAAGGCTACTTAACCCCTTGCCCCCATTTAGTGCAGGACAAAGGTGAGCCGAATAAGATGAAAGTAAATATCATTTAGAGGAATTGGGTGCTCCAACATAAGGAAGAGAACCACACTCCTTGCGATGTTGAAGTCTATTCTTTAAAGGCTTAAATGAAAATTGAGATAAGGGAGATATCCCTAGATCTTGGTTGAAAGAGTATGATTTGTTGGATTTTTGTGTGTGTTCATTGTATCCATGTGAAGGAGGGAGATTGTATATGATATCATAACAATCTTCCAAGTCAGATGAAGGGGGTTTATACTTCTGAGAAGGGTTGGTTTCTTTACAAGAACACAAATATTTTTTAAAATGTTATGTGTCTTCTCCCCATGATGGATGGGAATTATATGGATCCCATCACCACCATGGGGTGATGTTGTAGAACTAAGTTGAAAAAATGAAACACAAGGTTGTTTTGGTTTAGGTTGTGATATTGCACACCCTCCCCTAAAGGAAGGTGTGAAACCCCAATAGCTACTGGAACTTGTGTCTGAAAATGAATCATTTGTATATGACTCTTTGGACTATGAGGGTGAGATGTTTGAAACTTTAATGAAAGGAGGAGTAGAATTTAATGACCCCTAATTATCACGAAAGAGTTTAGTTGTAGGTGGAGAATTAGCATCAACTTGTATAGGTTTGAGTTTTGATCTAGGAATGAAAGGATTAAGGGAGTGGTAAATGTTGTGATTAGTTGATTCATAGCTTCATTCATCTACATCAATGGTGTATATCTTGTTATTATACTCAAATTTCATGATACTCATTTCATAGCATGAATCCATGGTCTCCCTAGGATCAGATTGGATGGAAGGGGTCCTGGCATTATATGGATAGAGGTAGGAAACACTAAAGGTCCAATCTCAATAGGTAATGTGATTATCCCTAGTGGTTTCCTATTAACATTTTCAAAGCCACAAATATGAACATCATTAAGTTTAATGAGATTTTTTTTCCATGCCTAATTTGTTTACGAGGTCGAAGCTATAAATATTAATTTATGATCCATTATATATGAGGGTGTTCCTGATTAAAGTTTCGTGAATGATCACCTTTATCATAAAGGGATCATTCTAGTTTTGAATCGTAAGTGAGGGTAATTCATGTTCAAGGAATGTGATTTCTAATTGGGTGACTTACATGGGATGAGAGGGGGATGTTATATTATTTGATTTAATGTAAGATTGTATCTCATCGTTTTGTATTTGCAACATTTCATGATATAGAAATTTGATTATAGGTGATAGTTGAATGAGTTTCCATACAAATATATTAACAGGAGTCTTTTTAAGGTCTTCAACAATAGGAACACTATGTGGAAGAAAAGGTAATGGAGTAGGAGTGTTGTTTGGTCCCCTAGATTTTGGGTCACTAAGTTACAACTTAACAGTTGCAAAAAATTGTTTTGATTAGATTGCATCATGGATTTCAAGAAACCTCTTAGTTTTTTGTGGGATTCACTAATAGGAGGTGACTTAGGAAGCTCACTAGTGAAAGGAGATCCCACTTGTGTCATAATAACCTCAAGAATCTTTTCTTTATTTGCATGAATTTTTAGTGAAGGGGATTCTAATGCCACTTTATTATCTTCACCTAGGGAAGGTTTAGTGGTTGAAGGATATG
>VDFB02373365.1:46248089-46538248 GCA_007258455.2 Sequoia sempervirens
TATTCGAAACATAAACTGCAAAAAATAGTTTAGCTTCACAAAAACCTCCTTTGAATGTCTGCTTTCTTAATGAAGTCTGTTTTGTTGATTTTTCTAAATTGTTCAATAGTTTTATTCAAATTGTTGCATAATTCTGACAAATCAATTATTTAAAAAAAGATCCTTCATTCAGAAAGTCGATGTTGATTAGATTGTTTGTACATAAAAATTTTCTTACCCCATCAAACAATTGCTTAATAAAACTTTACTAATTTGAGTTGGAAGCTAAAAATTAGTAATATGAATATTCCACTTTGAAGTAGTATTAAAGGATAATCATGGAGGGAAAATATTCATTTTGATATCTGGCAATTGTGGAGTGTTGAGAAGAGGATCTTGAGAAGACATTGAAGCACCATGGGTACCAACCCCATCACTTGGACTAAGTTCAAGACAACCTATTTCCTACCCATTCAGTTATCAAGGCATGTGCATAATTTACAAAATTTTCTATTATCTCCTTATTTTTTTTAAGTGATTAAGAATTAGTTAGGGGTTAAAAAAATTAAAATTTAGGGGTGGGTGTGCTCAAACCACTTGGGTCAAGTCATCCTAGCCAATATGGGTCACAAATGAGGTTATCCTAGGGGTTGTCAACTAGTGATGTTTAGGATTTGGGCCACTCCAATCATTTTCATCACATGTTGACACTAACCTAGCAATTTTCTCACAAGGGGTGGTCAACCCATTAAAATCATCCCAAGCCAATGGATGGATGAGTGATCAATTGGGGAAACTAGTAAAATAGCTTAGTCTAGGCCGAGTGGTCAAGTTGGGGCAAAGGGTCTAGGTAAGACCAAGTTTGATGTAAGGATCTAAAATTTTTAAGGTTGGTTTCATCAAGGATTTTCTAGGAACATGGGTGTTTATGGTTAAAATGGATGTTGTTTTTCTTATATTTTAAATTTTATGTTTTGATAGTAAATAGACTAATAAATTGATCTATGCAATGAAATAATCCATAATCAAAGCATAAACAAGAAAAACCTTAGTAATGATACAAATGAGTAATGGAAATGATGCAATCCAAGTAGGGTGGGATAAATGTTTTAGAAACAAGGTGATAACATAAACAAAATTACTTAAGTTGCTTCAAAGTGGATTAAAATGGGAAGAATGTAACATAATTTTGAGCACAAAAATACAGGTTTAATGGGAGAATAGAAAAAAACACTCAAGGGTGGTAAAGAAGGTAGTGGTTACACAAAGGCAAGATAATAGGTGATAGAAAATACAACACACAAATGTAAATGATAAGGTGAAGACTTAATGACAATGGAGAGGGATGAAGTGAGATCTAAAAATAGAAAAGAAGTCAGTCTATGAAGGATTTGAAAGAAATGGAAGGGGTATTCAAACTACGGCTTGTTAATTGAGAGGGAGAGGGTAGGAGATGAAAAATGGACTAAAATGGAAATGAGAATGGATTAAATGTATGAAGGAAATAGTTAAAAAGGAAAATTTACAAAATATTAGATAATTACATGAATTTCAAATAAAAACATTAATTGAAAATTGCTCACCTATAAAAAAACCTCGACCACCTAGTGATGAAGATTTTATTGTAGTATTGATCAAGGCTTGATAAAAATTTATGACAAAGGTTGGGCATGAAGCTAACTCTATGTGATTTATGATCATGTGTGGATTCCAAAAATTGAATTGGGCTACAATAAAAAAATTAGACCTTAAAAACACCTATTATGGGCCTCAAATCAAGAAGTGGTGGCCTATTGAGATGCCTAGACCTTGTTTGACAACCAACAAGGTAGTGTTGATCTTATCTAATAGTCAATTGCAACTTTCAAGGAAGATTATGCATTATATTTAAAAGGGCACTTTCCCTCTACAACTTATTTTGAAAGCATTCATCTTTTTTAAATGACCCACAAATTGATAATGTGGGTGGAAACCCTAGGACAAAAATATATGGTTAAAGGAGAATTTTCCTTATTTAGCTCCCTTTGTGGGATTTTAATTTTAATCCACATCAATATTTTGATAGTAAATAGACTAATAAATTCATCCATGCAATGAAATCATTCATAATCAAAGCATAAACTAGAAAATTATTAGTAATTATATCAATGGGTAAAGGAAACAATGTAAACCAAGTGTGGTGGGAGAAAGGTTCTGGAAACAAGGTGATGACACAATAAAAAAGGATTATGTTGATTCAAAGTGGAATGAAATGGGAAGAAGGAAACATAAGCCTAAAGCACAATACAAGGGTTTGATGGGAGAATGGAAAACACCACTCAAGGGTGGTAAACAAGGAGGTGCTAACACAAAGAAAAGACAAAGATGATGGAAAGTGCAGTAGAAAGGAAAATGAAAAGATGGTGACTTAATGACAATGGAGAGGGGTGAGATAAGGTCTAAAAATTAGAAAATGGAAGTGGGCTAATGGAAGCTTTGAAGGAATGGAAAGGGTACCCAAACTACCGCTTGTTAATGGAGAGAGAGGGGGTAAGAGATGAAAAAATAGACTCAATTGGAAAAGGAAGTGGATGAGGATGGATTTAATGGATGAAGAAAAGATGTAAGAACGGGAAATTGTAAAAACATTAGAAATTACATGAATTTCAAACAAAAACTATAAATGCAAATTGCTTGCCCATAAGAACCCTATAAATAAGGCACTTAGTGATAAATATTTTGTTTTAGCATTCTTTGGGGGCCTAATAAAAATTATCCCAAAGGTTTACTCATTCCTACAATTTTTATAACTTTGTAGAGGTTTCATCTATGATCAAAGATAGTCTAAACATTATGAACAAATAAAATTAATAGGAAAAATGAGGGTAAGGTTGCTTGTTTTATAGATCTTGTTAAGGGAATTGAGAACAAAAATAGGTGAAAACCCCTAGCAACTAATGAATTTGTATTTTAATTTTATGGAAAGAGGATAAAAATCAAGGCCAACCTAGTAGGTACCTAAATTGAAGGAATTACTATAATTACTAAAAATGTATAAACTATAGTTTGGACATACTCAACTATAGTAGGTACCTAAATTGAAGGAATTACTATAATTACTAAAAATGTATAAACTATAGTTTGGACATACTCAACTATAATTTGTACCTATTAAATTATTAAATCAATTTGATTTTTTTTGTTTTGTGTGGGCCTAAGCAGTTAGCCGGCCCTCCAAAAATTCTCGATGGCCTCCCGTGGAGGAAGGCCAAAGAGGGGGTTTGGAAATAGTTTTCAACCAGCAATTGACGCGCCTCGGTTATAACCTCACTAGCTGCGTCATTGCCCCAAGCGCAAAGATACTTCTGCCAGAAACCATAATTGTATTATATAGCACTTTTTTCTATCAGTATAGTTTTGCACACTACATGTGGGACTAAATGTGGTCGTGTCGAATGAAAACCAAACGGCTTTTGCGGCATATTTAGATTAATTTTTATTTTTAACAAAACGCATTTCTCTCCTATTTCTATGTCATTATTTATCGTGTCATACCGTCGAATATCTCTGTTTTCTTTTTCTAATGAACGAAAATACGTGGAGATTAAATAAATACGAACCGAGTTTAAATGCAAAAGGAGTTGTTGAAGTGCTACTAACATTAACTATAGCTGAATATCCCCCACCCCCCATAAAAAATAATGTGTTTTAGATTTGTTGTAGGAAATATTTAGGGAAATTAATCAGCTATTTTTGAAAAAGAGTTGAGATTTTTAATGTTTCTTGTTGGGTTGGTTTTGGATTCGATTGTGTGAAATATTTTTGTATCAACGTTTCAGATCACACTTCGTGATCCAACATCAGGACGAAAGCAGATGATTTTTTTTTTCCTTATGCTCTCTGCTTTCAACTTGATGTTGGATCACGAAGTGTGATCTGAAACATTGATGCACAAATATTTCACACAATAGAATCCAGAAACTAACTCAGTAATAATCAATATGGATTGTGGAAACGTGATATGTTTGATCGATAATGTTATTGAAATATGACTATAAATAAGTATGAAAATTAATAAAATAAAAGAAAGGTATTTAATTTTGAATTTGATGTTGATTTGATTAGGATAGATGTCATTAATTGATTTAAGTATATCAGTCTTAGATTCTATGAAATAATCAATAGCAAACTATTAAATTTAATGGGTTTTGTTTGGGTCATTTTTATGTTCGTAAATTTGAAATTGGATTACAAATTCAATTCTAATGCATGGAAATGATATGTGCATTTTTTGGTATTTGTTTTTTGTTTGTCTCATTGTTTGGAGTTTGTATATAAAAATAGGCGGTGTTGACACACCTTTGGGAGTTTGCTAGGCAAAGATCTTCTTTGGTCAAACACATGTTTATGATTTAATGGTTTTGAAATAATGATTGAAGATATAATACAATCATACAATATGTCTAGTGGATGAAGATGTTGATATTATGTCGATGTTATGCTCTCATCAACATTATCATAAAAACATTTAAGTCATCTCATGAATGCAAATTAGAAAGGGATCGATTTGGACCCATCTTAAAATTGAAATTTAATTTTTGGGGGTTTAATTTTCATTGTGGATCAACCTAATGTAATGAACATATGAAAATAAAAATTGAGTCTAGACCCTTGGGATGTGCAAAGGAGGGTTCATGTTATTTAAATTTTGTCAACTGTAATGTAGAAATATATCATTTTGTACACTAGTTGATGCATTAGGGACAACCTAATCAAAGTAACTCTAATACAAAAGGGGGAAAGAGTGGGGCATGTATTCTTCATCATTATATTTTGTCCCCAATTTAAATTGCATGTAAATTAGTACATGAAGATGCATGTCAAAAGCAAACAAGTGGTCAACATAAAAGTAAACATTTAGACATTTATATAAAGGATATTAATAAGGATGATGATTTTGCACATTCTCCTTGTAATGAGTGCTCCATCTCAAAATCTAGAAGCACAAAAAGTTTCAATGAGTAGCATCAAACAAGCATTTGAAATGGGCATAATCAATAATTGCTCAATAATGTATATAATAAAAAATTAAAAGTAATGTGACATTTGTCAGGGACAATAGGAAGCCATGCAAACATTTGTTAGGGACAGTAGGAAGCCATGTAAAGATTCCTTTGACATGGTAGGAATCCATGTGAAGATCCATTAGGCACACAAGGAAGCTATGTAAAAATGCATAGGGAATGGTAGGAAACAATATCAATAACTATTAAGTATGGTATGAAACCATCATAACCATGAGTCAACTATCATGATCATTAAAAAATGTGAATGATATTATATACCCCTTTTGAATTGGTTACATACAAGGGATGCAAGGAATTAAAGGAGAGAAGAAAAGGGCATGTAAAAAGAATAAGATCATGTTAACCCCAATAATCATGTCATAAGCGCCAAATCTATCCCATTGTGTGATAATCAATAAATAGTGTACTATAGAATAAACATGTAAGCACATGTAACCAAGGGCAATAGGATACTCCCAATGTTTCCACCAATGGTAAGGACAAATAAGCAATAGTCAATTACTAGAAAATGTAAGCACCAATGTAACCATGGAAGCATAACCATAAAAACATGATGTAAACACAAAATATATGAAGTATAAGATCACCCTTATTTAAGGAAATAATAATTAAGTCACATTGGTGAAAGAGCATAAGATAAAGGAAATGGTTTGGAGAATCTATAAACCATCTAAATATATCCCCTATAAAACACTATAATCCCACTAAAATTGTAAACCATATGAATCTACCTCCAATAAAATATTGTAATCCTTTGAAATTGAAACCTATGAGTTTGTACAATGTAATAATCTCAAAACCTGTCATATGGAACTACATAGGCATGAAATTAAAATCTTGAAAATTTATTCACCACATTGAAATGTATTCAAAATTTTGATCATTGCACCCATTTTAATTGGCATGAGAGATATATGATGTGATTTTACCTATAATTTCTTGTCGCATATATGTTGTATGATTTTTATTTTTTCTATTCTCAATATACTTATATGCTTTCATATTTTTTGCAATGGCATATGATATATCCAATACCATTTTGGCCTTTTTATTTCTTGTGTTTCAATTGGCTCAAGAATATCATTTTTATTTGGTCAAATTTATTAATTGTGTAGCAAAATTTTAAAACTATTTTATATCTATGACCATATAATTCTTTTGGAAGGATAAAAGGACAAACTTGTAGATAAATCTGGTCACCTATATAATTATACAATGTGTGTAAGAGAATATGAATGTATATGCACACATTCAATAAGAGTGGAGGAATATAAAATGCATTTGTATTAATCAACAACCTAATACAATATTATGTACACAATGTCTTTCTGGTATTAACCTATATCCTATAACTTTTATAAGATAAATATTTATAGAAAAGAGGACCATCAATTAAATCCCAAACAATATATGCTAAAATATGTCAAAAATTTATTGAACACTCTCCATGTGGATAGGGGTGTGACACAAATCGTATTTATATGGAACCAAGTGTTATACTCATATGGTAGGAAAATACATGGCCCCATGTGCAAGATTGAGAAATATAGGTGAGTAATGATGTGTGAAGATGCACAAATAATATGTGCAAAGTTATTTGTAGAATTGTTTTGTGTATAAATATGTTGAATGCTTGAGGCATCACATAGAGTGTAAGCTAACACATAAATAGAGTGCATGGGTTCAGTTATCTAACTATGTGCATAATTATGCTTGCATTATTTCCCCCTTCTTGAGAAGTAATGGTCTCTAATACCTCGTAATGGTCTCTAATACCTCTATGTGAAGTGGAGGAAATTGTGTACATAGTCATTCCAAGTTGTAATATTTGACTTGTTCTACATACTACCAATTTTTAACTACACAAAATAGTCAATGATTGTTTTAAAAAGTATTGGTTGTAGTTGTGTAGATGATGACATCCATTATGGATGGATTGACATGAGTAGGACTCATATTTTTTGGATTTTTATATTGTGCTAGCTCCAAAAGTGGAGGGAAATATGGTTTGAGTAGTTTTTCATTAAAAATGGGGTGTAGATTCTATTACTGTGGTATATCAAGAATGAAGGCACTCTCACTAGCTAGACATAGTATAGTATAAGGAGCATCAAGTGTCGAGTTTTTATCTTATAGTTTGGAATGTTGAAATTTTCCTTCAAAATATAAATCCATACCTTGTCATCGACTTTATAATTGTGTGGTGTGCAATGAGTGTCATGGAAATATTTATATTTTTGTATTTGGTATTGAAGAATTTGTTGAACCAATTGATGGAGGTCTTGGATTTGTTATATGAATAATTTTGATTAGTCCACTTCCTATTCATGTGTACACATTTCATAAGTCACCAATGCATGGTAGGAAATTTCAAGGACTAGGCCCATGGAGTTGTGTACTACTCTATTATAAGCATGTTAGATGAAAGGTAGACTATCAACCCATGTGTGAGAATGTGTGTTTTTGTGTTCATAAAATATGGACTAATGTGTGATTGACCACATTATTTGTCCATCAATTTGAGGATGAAAAGTTGCATATCAATCTAGTTGGGCATCAAACATGGTCCAAAGATTTTGCCAAAAGGTGTTGAAAAATTGTGGATGTTAATAAAAGACAATAAATTTTGAAATTCTAAAATGAATCCAAACATGGTGGAAGGAGATGCACATAATTTTTTATGTTGTGATGGTCTTCTTGGAAGCAACCATGATTTCCATTTTATAAAATCTATCAACTAGTATAAATACAAAATTATCATGTCATTTGGTAGTTAATAGTCCACCAAGAAAAGAAATGTTGATCAAATCCTAAGGGCATTGTCGTACTAAGTAGAGGAGTGTAAAGCCCCAAGGTTATATTGGTAGGCATTGTGATACAACAAGGTATAAAATATTTGACGTGACATTCAATGCTAGTGTTAAGTGATGCTAATAAAAATATTGTTGAAGTGTAAAAAGTGATTTTATGGTCCACCAAAATAACCTATGATTTTAGAATAGCATTCTTCCAAAATTGAACATTATCAAGGTGCACCTTTAGGAACATAAAAGTATCCTAAGTTGTAGAGAATCCCATTGAATATATTAAAATATTTAATGGATGTACCCTATATGAGTGTGATGAATTGCTAGACAAAATCCTAATTTGTTGAGTAAAATAATCCCCAATCAAAAGTAATGACCACATAGCTCCAATATGGTGGTAAGTGCATAAATAGGTGGCCAACTAAGGAAATATGTAAGTTTATTGTTGTTCCCCTTCTTTTTATAGATATGTCATCCATTCCATATGCCATGCATTTTATAATTCATTTCATGTGTAGGAATTGGAGGGGTGAATGGTTAGAATTAATAACAATATATTTGCTAAGAATCTAGTGACACCATTAATTAACAACATGTACTATGACACAACACTCCTTTTTGTAAAGTAAAAAAATCATTTAATATTGCTAGATGTATTAAAAGGATAAGCCACAAAGTGGCTATGCTAGAGTATCAAAACATAAAGAGCATATTCATATGCAAATAGTTTGTATCTCAAATGAATACATGATGTTTGTACAAGTGATAACATAGGCACAAAAAATAAACATTTTTTTTATTAAATAAATGCTTGGTTTTGTGTATGAATCTATTAGAATGCTGCCTTGACACATATAACTTGATTTAGTGTACAAGTAATTTGTGAAAATCCAAGGATAAGTATTTGAGAGAAATTGATAAGTCTAATAAAGTTATGAAAATTTATGAGATTACATGGGATAGGACAATATCGAAGCACCTTTATTTTCTCTAGATAGACATGAATGACAAAGTGGTTGATCATGTAACGAAGATACTAAATATGTGTAGTGCCAAATTTATGTTTATTAAGATTAATTTGTAGCTTATTTTGGCATAGTGTAACTAATTCTTGTTTACATGCAATATATGTCCATCCCAAAGATTACTAAATATGAGGACATTGTCTAAGTAGGAAATGATAAAAGAAGTGATAAATATGTAGATAATATCATTCATTAGATGCATGAACATTGTGGGGGTGTTATTTAGATGATATTATATGAATATTAAGCCATTTCATTATTGAATTGAGTAGTGTGTAGGTAGGTTTGCATAGTTGACAAAGACATCATTATATTAAAGTGAAAAATATTTTTTATTTGAGGTTGTTGTCATGTAGTGAATTTAGATTTTGTGATATAAGAGTGTTTTGTGCCTATGCAAATTCATCTACATGAATCATTAAGAGTATAAACTTCTTTGTGTGCATACGTATCTTGTTATATTATTTATTTGATACTAAGGCCACTCTAGATTGTGGTGACATTTTATGTAGTTAAAAATATTGTTGGTCAACATGAAGTCTCCAACATAATGTTTTGACACTATAATTCCCTTTAAGATCATATATAAAAGGTCTAGAGGTGTATGTCACATGTGAATTTCGTCCATAGCTTTAACAACATAATGGTACATTTGTGACTTGTATTTCCTTGTTATGTTGCACCCATCCTAAAGAGTAGGGAGGAGGATGAACATTCACGTGGGGTATTAAGAATTGAATTTCAGTTGGTGTGATGATGTTCTTTTGGCTACCACTATCAATAATGGCATGTGTTAGGTTGGGAATTTACCTAGAATTTCATGTGAAAAAGTCATTAAGTCTCTAAAATTGTTAGCCTAGGGTTACTTATGTTGAGGCACTAATCTTGTTGGTTAGTTTCCTCATCATCAATATTATCATGTTGTACTTGTAAGTAAGGATTGTTGTTCATGGTAGTTGAAGTCATTATGTGAGTGAGAATGATGATATTTACACCATTGCAAGCTTTACAATCACTTCCATTTATCCTTATTTGAAGAAAATGGTATGGAAGACTTGTCAAAAAGTCTATCGTATCCTTTTTTAAGGCACATTTTGACATGGTCCATAAGATCAAAAAAAAATTATTGTGTGGGTTTGCCTTTGCATGGAGATAGATTTTGTTGCTTCATATTTTCCTTAGTTTTTCATTTTTGAATGCTTTACAAAAATATTCACCCAATGTATCTAATGTAAGGAAGTCCATTTAGCACAAATAAAATGTGAGAGCTTGCTAATATAATAGAATACTCATTTTTTTCTAGAATTTTATTAAACAAACATATAAAATAATTGTGTAAATCATTGGTGCAAGACTTCATGGTATAATATTTATGCTAGTGTTACCAAAATTTCACCTACAACTCATTTTGATAGAGATAGAATATCTGACTACTTTTAAAGTGAAAGGTACTTCAATAAATTATGCTAATAATTTTCATTTGCATATGAAGTTTTCAAATGAAGTTCAGTTCTTATTGTGCAATATTTTACAACAGAAAGAGATTACAAAAGTTGCATTATGATTTTGTATTTCATTCATTTTGAAATGCAAATTTATACAATATTGTTGTCTTATACAACAACATCAAAAGAATGCTAAAATATCCCACACAAGCCATGGGAATGACTAAATTAAATTGATACAATATAGAGTGCAAGATATATATCTAAAGATTAAATAAAGGAAAAAACACATAAGGAGAATTCATATCCATCATTGCCTTGAAATGTTGGTGTTGATCCTCATATCTTTAGCTCCTCTCGTACCCGGTCTTTTAATGTACCCGCAGTTGATTAAAAGGTTTTGTTAGAGCTCAGAATATAAAAACTCATCATATTTTTTTATCAACATACATATAACCTACAACTATGATGCATCAATCCAATTTAACCACTGTCAGATATGTGCAAAATAGCCAAATTTCAGATCATCAAATGGCATTTAATCATCAGAAAGAGCATAGAACTTCATTATTTTTCTGAATTGTTTGTTCACTGTGCAAGAATAGGTACATTCATTAATGCATTACTATCTTGTTCAACATTGTAGCATGTGGTGAAAAATGGGCTCCCACAAGGGTAGAGCCTAGCATGCATATTGCATCATCTCATAAATATAAAAGAAACACATACATTGATGCTAGGCAGCTACCAGAACAAGGAAAAAGTTCATCAAGTCTTGAGCAATAATACAACTTTGAATTCAGGTCAAAAGACAAATTTATATCAGATAAGCTTTTACTCATGTTATGGGAACTGCCTAGTGCCAAAGGATGCCTTA
Organism: Sequoia sempervirens; assembly: GCA_007258455.2. NCBI lineage: Eukaryota > Viridiplantae > Streptophyta > Pinopsida > Cupressales > Cupressaceae > Sequoia > Sequoia sempervirens. The sequence continues at coordinate 46,259,289 of VDFB02373365.1, forward strand.
CTAATTTACTAATGACATGAAGATTAAGGCAACCTCTATCAAGGAAAGAAAGAAAAGCTATAGGATCATTAGGCACCTTTATAGAGCACTAGTGAATATTTGCAAGAATAGGTGTAACACCCCGCCATGAACCCTAGAGGACAAAACTTGCACTCCAAAAAACAAACAATTTTTTTTTCTAAAGTGCAAAGTTGTGTAATGATATAGAACATCACATAAATTATCTTCCTAAGTCCCCTAGGGTGCACAACTGCATTACTTATTTTCCAATGATCAAACTACAAATCCACATAACTTATTAACCATTAAATGCAAATCATCACTAAGCATGTTATAACACATTACAATTGAACATAAGATTCATGTGAAACATTCATTGCATAACATAAAAGAATAATTGATCTCTTTCATTTCAATAAACAAGTACATTGTCACTAATTACAAAATTTCTTACATACAAGTGATATATCAAATCAGTTTACATATACATTTGTACAATGATACTTCCTCATATCAAGCGAGGAGTTCATTACAATGATACATGATACATGGTCATATACAATACATAATACAAATACATTAATTAACTCCCAAAAATAGGTGCAATGTTGAAGATGATGAACCAGATGTAAACACCACATCACGAACATAAGGGGAACCCAATGGAGAATGTTACACGTTCCACGCAACCATGTGAATCCAAAGATTCCCCCCCCTCAGTGCTAGGAGGTTACAAAGGGCCCCACCAACAATAAGACAAGGACTGGGTATCACAAGGTAGACACAACTCACAACACAGGGCAAAAATATCAACAATAACAACAACATCAAAGACCATACTTCCATAGGCATGTAGATACACAAAGTAAGAGCAACAAATAAAGATACTCATGGTTGTCATAGGGAAAGTGTCATCACATAATTGGAAATAGGTTATCTAGTTAGTTCTTCCTAGGCCCCGACCCCCATCCTTGGGTTATCCTGGTAGCCTCTACCGAACTCCGGCCCCTCATGCTAGCTATGCAGAATCGAACTACCTCTCGTGAAGACGAAGTAGCCGATTGTGCCGTTCTAGGCCTTCCTGTATCACCTCAAGCCTAAACGAGCACTTGAGGTTGAGCGATGTATAATCTTATCTAGTTTAATGTTTAGGCTACCCATCCCACCTAATCAATTTTAATGTTATCACTTATTAGCAAACTTCCACATGGGTTATCCAGGTGCCCCTTTGTGTGTTGGCCCCCATTGAAAGCCACTTCCCTACTTCCAACCTTAAACCATAGAAGATCGAAACATCACCACTTGCATGACACTAAGCACAACTGAATCACAATGCAAGGCATTATCCATCCCACACACAACACCCATGAAATCAATCACAAGGACAAAATAACATCTAAGGTGGACAGTCTTTATGAACATAGCCACAATAATGTTTCTCATAACAAACTAAACAAATAAAGTCACCAAAGAATAAGTCATCCTAGCCTCTGGAAGACTTCCACAGTAACCATTGAACAAGATTTTGCCACAACCAACTTATAACATCACTTAATGAACCCGGACTACTTAAGTAACACATAATAAGGCTATTAGAAGGATAGTATGATACGAAATACAACTTACAAATTAAATATTCCAAAAAACTATGTTCTTTGACATATACATTACTTCAAGTTTAATTAATCATCAACTTCATCAATTCCTAAATGATTTATAGTTCACTTCATTAAAATTACAACTATAATATATATATCACCTGGTTAAAATAAAAATCAGTTAAGAATTTGATACATCGAGCCAATTAAATAAATGACAAGGAACAACATCAAATAGTCTAGATGAAAACCAAAATTTTGTCTGAACATGAGAAAACCGAGGGGGCATCACATCCTCCCCCCTAGGACCAGGCTTACTCCTGGAAGCCTGTGAACAAGTACGGGTAAAACTCCCTCATCCTGGAAGCATCCTCCTAGGTAGTCAAAACCTCATCGTTCGGATCCCATTGGACCCTAACCTACTCTATGTCCCATCCTCTAAGTGTGATCCTCCAGTGCTAAGTGATGCCTATGGGCTCTAAAGCTAGCTACTTGTCCTCTACCTATAATGCATTCCAATCGAGGACATGAGATAAGTCAGGATAATATGGTCTAAGTACTGAAACATGAAATACATCATGTATGCATGAGAGATTGGGCAGAAAAGCAAGACGGTATGCTACAGGTCCCATCCTCTCCAAAATCTCAAAAGGTCCAACAAAACACGGTGCGAGCTTAGAGCCCTTTTCGTAATGGATCATACTCTTCACGGACGCACACGCAAAAAACACTTTATCACCAACTGAGAATTGATGATCCACCCTATGAGCATCAAAACATTTCTTTTATCTATCTTGAGCTGCCACTAAATGCTCCATAATCTGAACCACCTACTACTCCATCTCTTGAAGCATCTCTGGACCAAACAAAACTCTATCCTCCAACTGGTCCCAACTCAGCAGAGTTTGGCACAAATGACCATACAATGCCTGAAAGGGAGGCATGCCTATAGAACTGTGATAGTTGTTATTATATGCAAATTATACTAGATATAGGTAGTCCTCCCATCGTGTCTGTTGATCCATGATGTGCATACAAAGCATGTCCTCGAGGATCTGGTTGACCCTCTCAGTCTGTCTGTTTGTCTTTGGATGATATGCTAAACTAAAATTCAACTGAGTCCCCAAAGCATGTTGTAGGGACATCCAGAGCACTAAGGTGAACACAGGATCTCTATCTGATATGATCTGGCGAGGTATACCATGTAATCTGACAATGTCCTCCATGAACACTTTGGCCATTGAAGAAGCATTATAAGAGGAACATATAGGAGAGAAGTGAGCCACCTTCATCAACCTATCCACTATGACCATAATGGCATCATGTCGTCGTAAGGAAATAGGCAAACCAACTATGAAATTTGTCGAGATAATGTCCCATTTCCACTCTAGAACTAAGTGAGGCTGTGAAAGTTCTATAGGATGTTGGTGTTATGCCTTCACTCTTTGACATTCAAGACATTTGGAGACAAAATTTGCAATGTCTCTCCTCATCCTGGCCCAAAAGTACAACTGTCAAAGATCAGCATGCATCTTTTTGACACTAGGATGAGCTGAATACGATGCCCTATGTGCCTCTGACATGATCAAAGAGTGAAGATCCCCAGTGGAAGGTACATAAATTTGACCCAAATGCCTCAAGAGACCATCTAACTCGAGGGAGTATCATAAAAACCTTCCCTCTAAGGCTCTACCTAACTCCACTTCAGCCCTCACCTCCTGATACCAACCATCTAAAGGTAGTACTGAAAGTATTTGATTCCTCAAATCCACACTGAGAGTCACTGCTGACAACTCATGTCTTCATCTACTAAGTGCATCAGCAACTACATTTTCCTTTCCCTAGATGAACTTCACCTCAAAATCATATTCACATAAGAACTCCATCCATCATCTCTGTCTGGCATTAAGATTAGGCTACGTAAAGATGTATTGTAGACTATGGTGATCAGTGTGTAGCTCAAATATATGCCCCAAAAGGAAGTGCCTCCATCTCGTCAAGGCATGAACTACTACGGCTAGCTCAAGATCATGTGTAGGATAATTCAGTTCACGATCCTTGAGTTTGTGAGACTAATAGGAAGTCACGCGTCCCTCCTACATTAACACCGCTCCTATACCCTCCAAGGAAGCATCTGTGCACACTAAAAAATCCCCAGAAGGATCAGGAACAACTAAAATCAGAGCACTGGTCAATCTCTCGTTAAGTGTCTGAAATGTTGCCTCACACTGCTCGAACCAAACAAATTTCTTCCCTTTCCTTTGAAGAGAAGTAATGGGGTGTGCTATTTTCAAAAACCCATGTACAAATCGTTTATAATAACCTACCAACCCCATGAAACTGTGAACCTTTGACACATTAGTAGGTGCAGTCCAATCAATGATCACTTGGATCTTGGAAGGATCCACTACAATGCATTCACCAGATATAACATGTCCAAGATATTTCACCTCTGTCTTGAAGAATTCACACTTTGACAAGTTAGCATACAACTGATTCTCTCTCAAACACTGTAGCACCTATCTCAAGTGATCCTCATGCTCTTCCAGAGTCCTGGAATAGATCAATATATCATCTAGAGACACCAAGACAAACTGATCCAAGTAGGTGTGAAACACACCATTCATCAAACTCATAAACACCAAGGGCGCATTGGTTAACCCGAATGGCACCACTGTGAACTCATAGTGACTGTATCAAGTATGAAATGTGGTTTTATGTATATCCACCTAAAAGATGCGTAACTAGTGATATCTTAATTTCAAATCAATCTTTGAGAATACCCTGACACCCTTAATTTGATCAAATAAGTCATCTATTCTCGGCAACGAATATTTATTCCTTATTGTCAACTTATTCAACTGTTGGTAGTCTATACACAATTGAAGAGACCCGTCCTTCTTCTTCACAAAAATAACTGGTGCTCCCTAAGGAGAGACACTAGGACGAATGAATCCCTTCTCTAATAACTCCTCTAGTTGTAATTGGAGCTCCTTAAGCTCCTGAGTGGTCATCCAGTAAGGAGCTCATGAAATGGGCTCAACTCCAGGCACAAGATCAATCTTAAAGTCAATGTCACGCTTAGGTGGCATCCCTGGAATCTCGTTAGGAAACACATCAACATACTATCTAAGAATGGGGTGACTATCAAGTGATACCTCCTCTTGACTCCAAATCATTGATTGTCACTACAAATAATTGACAACACTGCTGCACACATCTCCTCAACTGCATGGCTGAGATCATCCTCAATGAAATAGGTCTTTGAATCCCAACCACCTCAGTCTCACTATCAGTATCATCAACACACTTCACCAACTTGGAGTGACAATCTATGATTGCTCTATGAGCCTCTAACCAATCCATGCCTAACACAATGTCGTAAGACCCCAGAGGAATGATTCGTAGATCAACCATGGTGTCAAGAGATCCAATCTTAAATCTACAACCATGAATAAGTGACTCAGCTGTAACCTTAGCACCAGAAGCTAACTCAACCTACCACTTATCGTCCTGCTTTACTGCCACCAGTCCACATCACGCTACAACAAAGGGGGAAATAAAGGGGTCTAAATCTCCTGAATCAAAAAGTATAGAAACTCTATTACCCTGTAGCTTGCCTGATGTCTCAACTACTATCCCTTGGTGCTCAGCCTAGTGGTTGTCAACCATAGAAAAAACATTGTGAGATCTACCAGCATCCCCAGCTGTCAGCTCTGAAGCCATTGGTCTATGAGAAAATCCAATAGTGCCCTTCTGAGGACACTGGTGAGCAATATGACCCTATTGTACACATGAAAAGCACCCAATACCTCTGCCAAAACCTCTACTACTAGGTGGAGCACTAGACTGTTGAAAACTACCCCTTTTAACTGTAGACTATGAACTCTGGGCTGGCTGTTTAGAGCGGTAACGTTTCATCCACTTCCAGTTCCTATCTTTGTCTCTCCTGGGCTGTGATCCATCATCCTGACGAGATCATGAATTCTTATGTTTACACTGTGAAGGCTATTGCTATTGGCCACCCTTAGAGGGTGTCTACTGACTCCTAGATGGACCCACTGACTATGACTGACCACCACAAGAATTGTACCCTGTCAGAGGTGCACTGCCAATTTGAACCCTCATCTGTCCACCTAAGGCCATAGCTAGATTCTCCTCAACAATCCGAGATTTTTCCACAACTACCTCCATGGTCTTTGGCTCGAAGACTCGAACTCCACCACTGATGTGGGCATTTAAGTCCTTGATGAAATGTTGTACTAGTATGCCCTCGTCATCACCAATACTAGCATACTACTTAATTTCATAGAATTTCCTCTCATATTGTTCCACTGACATAGCCAACTGTCTAAGCTCATGAAACTCATCTGCTCGGCGTTTTCGCCAATGGTCAGATAAAAATTAGGCTTTGAATCGCTCAAGGAACATCTCCCATGACACTGAGTCAATATCCAGATGGAGCTTCTGCTCCTCAAGATGCCACCACATGGAAGCAAACCCATAGAGATGAATAATGACACATCTGGCCTTGGTATTACTACCATATGGGTGCATCACAAAACATTGGTTCAGATCGATAAGCCAAGTCTTTGCCTCAAGTCCACTGCTTGACCCAACAAATGTCAAAGGTCATGCATGAAATAAGTCCCTCATGTGACCAGCTAAAACAACATCCTAATCAACAACTAACTCCCTCCTCCTGGGAGATCTCTCTCTCTCTCTCCTGAATCACTAACTGCTCTCCTTCCTGCCTCGGACCAAGCCAGTCAAGAACCTCCTCTAGTAATTGGCGCAACTGAGCACCCTCCATCCTAGGCTGACCCACATTCTATCCTACACCACCTTGGTTATTCTGTGAACTCTGATGCTCCTCACGATCTGACTCATGAGAACTCTATGGAGGTGAATCCTGGTGATTGGACCCACGGCCACCACCACGACCTCTGCCTCTCACTCGACCTCTACCCCATCTCCTAGGCATGATCCTACACAAACAAGTACAGGGTATTAGACGAGGTCAACAAGGAAAAACTAAACTTCAAACCAAACATCTAAGACAACTTAATGGGCTAATTGACATACCCAAAGCACCCAATGTTTAAACCTGGGCTCTGATACGATGTGTAACACCCCGCTGTGAACCCTAGAGGACAAAACTTACACTACGAAAAACAAACAAACCTTTTTTTTTTCTAAAGTGCAAAGTTGTATAATGATATAGAACATCACATAAATTAGCTTCCTAAGTCCCCTAGGGTGCACGACTACATTACTTATTTTCCAATGATCAAACTACAAATCCACATAACTTATTAACTTAAACATAAATCATCACTAAGCATGTTATAACACATTACAATTGTACATAAGATTCATGTGAAACATTCATTGCATAACATAAAAGAATAATTGATCTCTTTCATTTCAATTAACAAGTACATTGTCACTAATTATGAAATTCCTTACATACAAGTGATACATCAAATCGGTTTACATATACATTTATACAATGATACTTCCTCGTATCAAGTGAGGAGTGCATTACAATGATACATGATACATGGTCATATACAATACATAATACAAGTACATTAATTAAATCCTAGAAATAGGTGCAATGTTGAAGATGATGAACCAAATGTAAATGCCACATCACAAACATAAGGGGAACCCAATGGAGAAAATTACACATTCCACCCAACTGAGTGAATCCAAAGATTCCCCCCCATACTAGGAGGTTACAAAGGGCCCCACCAACAGTAATACAAGGACTGGGTATCATAAGGTAGACACAACTCACAACACAGGGTGAACATATCAACAATAACAACAACACCAAAGACCATACTTTCAGAGGCATGTAGATACACAAAGTAAGAACAACAAATAAAGATACTCATGGATGTCATAGGGAAAGTGTCATCACATAACTAGACATAGGTTATCCAGGTAGTTCTTCCTAGGCCCCGACCCCCATCCTTGGGTTATCCTGGTAGCCTCTATTGAACTCCAGCCCCTCATGCTAGCTATTGAGAATTGAACTACCTCTCGTGAAGATGAAGTAGTCGATTGTGCCATTCCAGGCCTTCTCGTCTCACCTCAATCCTAAACGAACACTTGAGGCTGAGCGAGGTATAGTCTTATCTGGTTTAATGTTTAAGCTACTCATCCCACCTAATCAATTTTAATGTTATCACTTATTAGAAAACTTCCACATGGGTTGTCCAGGCGCCCCCTTGTGCGTCGGCCCCCATTGAAAGCCACTTCCCTACTTCCAACCTTAAACCACAGAAGACCAAAACATCACCACTTGCATGACACTAAGCACAACTGAATCACAATGTGAGGCATTATCCATCCCGCAGACAACACCTATGAAATCAATCATGAGGACAAAATAACATGTAAGGTGGATGGTCTTTATGAACATAACCACAATAATGTTTCTTATAACAAACTAAACAAATAAAGTCACCAAAGAATAAGTCATCCTAGCCTCTGGAAGACTTCCACAGTAACCATTGAACAAGCTTTTGCCACAACCAACTTATAACATCACTTAATGAACCCAGACTACTTAAGTAACACATAATAAGGATATTAGAAGGATGGTATGATAGGAAATACAACTTACAAATTAAATATTCCAAACAACTATGTTGTCTTACATATACATTACTTCGAGTTTAATTAATCATCAACTTCATCAATTCCTAAATGATTTATAGTTCACTTCATTAAAATTACAACTATAATATATATATCACCCAGTTAAAATAAAACTTAGTTAAGAATTTGATACACCGAGCCAATTAAATAAATGACAAGGAACAACATTAAATAGTTTATATATTCAGTTATATATATATATAATATGAATATATATATAAAGGTAAACATGAGGAAATCTACATGTGGACAATATGATCTCTTTTTTTGTAAGATTGAAATGGCCGGCAATACACAATGTAAGAATAGTTTAACTCAGTTCCAATTAACACAATGTCAATGGAGAGAACTAACAGTACTATCGTGGAGATACAAAGAGAATACATGCGGATTAAGAAACATGACAAAAGGTAAGAATAAACGGTCACACCTAATTGCTCTATATTAACATACAGTAATCCGTTTTAAACTATTCAAATGACAATAACTATTAGTGGAGAACTGCTTGTATCACTGAACATGCACATAGCTATCTACAGACGTCAAGAGAAAAGGAATCAAATCCTCCCAAATAGAAATATGGCACAGGAGGAAAGAAGTGAAACAGAGCATCCAAGATATAATACAAGGTAAGTTTTAATGGAATTATAGTTTCCTACGCTAAACATGCAACTACAAATCAAGGTATTTAGATCAAGGTATATGGACTCGACTAAAAATCAAATATACACTAATTGAAGTCTTCATTTCCAAATACGATAGGGACGATCGACCTGTGAAGTGATAGTTTCTTCTTATCGTTAGAAAAAGTCTATTACTTACAGTGGGCTATCAATCCAATTTAACAAGAAATAAACAATTTAAAACATCATTGTCTAAGTTTATGCAGCTAGACATTACAGGACATTGCCATTGGCCAAGAAAGTGCCTTTAAATTTTACCATATGTCAGTTTTAATAGCCAATGCAAATAAAATATCAAGGTTTAATGATAACATGAGCTTCCAACTCAATTAAGATCTAGCGATTCAATAAGGAGGCCGACGAATAGATGGTTTTAGCGCATGGCTCAAGTAACCATGCCAAGAATAGAATAGAAAATTACTAACTCCAAACTCAAATTGCATTGCAAGAAACATAATGACATAGCCGGTTATGGCCAAAACACATTGCCATGGACAGTTAGCGGCACATCCAAGAAAGCACACAATACATGACTATAAAAAGTAACTTAAGTCCAGGTTCAGTTTTAAATTAATACATGCATTACAAGTCCAAGAAGTCGCCTTTAGAAATGTATAAATCAATAACATGACATACTTTGCATGCTAAAGACCAAAATAAATTTTACAATTCAAACAGAGTATCGTATAATGTCTTTCATTCACAAGGACCGAATTGAAGAAGTGACCATCTCCTAAAAATCCCAATGGAATGAAAAGAGTTTGATAAGGAAATAGAAACAATAAGATATTTGGATTAGGGACGGCCTGAAAGGTTAATAGCTTGAAACATTTTATACGGCTTCACAGTTGACACCCAACATTGACGATAAGGAAACATGGGTTACATAGTTCAATAGAAATTAAACAGAGTACCCCTTTTTAACCCAACTTCTAGCTATTTGAAGATTATTGTGTTATTGACCGAAAACATACATGTTGTAGAGAGAGAGAAAGAATTGTCGTATATCATTAACGAATGTACATGGACAAGACTCAAAAGGATTCAAATTGTTTCAACCAATTATATGTTCATCTAATCTTGATAGTTATATAGATCCAAATGGTTATTCCCAAAGGAAACAATGCAACTAAAACAACATGAGTTGATATAACACATTTCTCAGAAGAAAGCTACAATTACAAAGGAATATAAGTCACCATTTCTAGCTAAATGATCATTCTTCTCTAGATAGAAGGAAAACAAAAGGAAAGAATAAATAAAGGAACCTAGAAAAAAAACTTGAGCAGTTGCGCTGGTGATGAATGTCCTCAAACTTCTTTCAAATTCCCTTCTGCTCCTCAAAACTCCAAATAATCCAGCCACTGATAGACTCTAAAAACTTCCAGCATCCACAGATGTTTTCCCACCTTCTAGAAGATTTTCCAAAGAATAGAGGAAAATTCCCCCCCTAAAAACCTCTTCAACTTTCACGGTAGAAGAAAACCCAAAAAAAACCAGAATCCATTTCTTCTTCTCCGGAAGCACTAAAAACCCAATTGCCCCTCTAAAGATAACTCCCACTTCTCCTTTTTATTACCTCCACTTCCGAGAATTTTATTCCCATTTCAAAATTCCTTCTATTTATTTTCTCCACTTAACTTAATTAAGTTTTACCTTCCATTCAAGGTTTGCACACAACATTCCATCTATTTAATAATTTATCATTTAATTTTCAATTAAAGTTTTCTTATGCATGAATAATATTATATATGTACATGCGTTAATAGTTATATATATATATTTATAAATAAATAGTCATAATTTAATAAAATTTACTTCTATATTAAACTTAATTTAATTCATTATTTTAATTAGACTTTTACATCATTACCCAAGCCCTCAAGTAGACACCCAAAATAAAATGAAATAATTAAACCAAATACAAGATTCTGACATGACTCCCAGATCAGTCAACATATAGCAATGAGAATATGACAAAGGTTAGACAAGCACAGGGAAACGAAACAATATCAATAGACTTATAGACAGGGAGTGACAACAAGGATTCGTCCTTGAGAAGGACAACAACTCAAAGTGGGGGACCCAGTGTAACCTATGAACAATAGCTCCATTGGGCTCTAACATGTTTAGACCTGCTAAATAGGTGGAGTCAATGCCCTGTACCTATAGCCTGCAATAGAACAAGGTGTTGAACATGTGCATATAGAAATAATCAGTCACATCGAGATGGGGAAATCGTAGAGTCGTAGGGCGCTCGCAAGCGAGTGATGCACTATCCCCATCACCAACACACAACATCTATTATCACAACAAGATATCTCATACATCTATCTATACACAACATCATCATATTCAAATAAGCAATTAACCAATTTGCAACACAACATAAGTAAAAGACATCAAATATCACAATGCCATTAACATCGTACAACCAAACATCATAATGTTATCAATAACACTAAACTAAGAATCATAATATTGTCTAACAGTCTCACATCGACACATCAAAATATCCCCATGTCAGAATAGTATCCACAAAGTCATAATGTCTATCAAGAAATAACATAGAATCAACGAAACAACATCAAATAGTCTAGATGAAAACCAAAATGTTGTCTAAACATGAGCAAACCGAGGGGGCATCACAATAGGGGCAACATTCCTTATGTATACAAAGACAATCATTTAAGGATTTGTGCAAAGATATAGTCATCATGATCACAGGACTAAGCAAAAGAATTCACAACATCTATTAGATCCTCCTTTCCATAACAGACCTGAAGGGGGCACACTGGTATTATGATAATCCACACAATGACATTGTGGAAGAATAGCAGTAACATTGTTTCAACATTGTGACAAGATATAGTGCTTCTAAAGAAACATTCATAGAAGAGGATTTAAAGATGTATATTTGGGTACTCCTGAAGATAGACAATGCTTCATGCACTTTTTCAAAATGTAAAGTAAACTATTTCCTACAGAAAAATGAGGAAGCTCGAGCTTATACAAAATATTTGAGATACCTAGAACTTCATGAGGCCACGACCTTGCACACATAAGTAAGAGTGTTTTATCAGAGAAATAAGGAAACCCTTAGTTTTTCTTTGTGTTTTCCCTTTTTGCAAAGAATGGATACCCGGAACAAAGGAGGCCGTAGTATTCTATACAACAATATTTTCTAATTGTTTCTTTCAATGAAGGAAAAAATGAATAATATGGAACCTTTTATCAGAGAGTATGGAAAACCCAAAAGCTTACCTGAGTTCTTGTGGTGAAGGAAATACATGTAAACCCTCAGGCTTGCCAACAAAAAGGTCTCTAAAATATGAAACTAGTAGAACCATGGTGACCCAAAATAGAGCAAAGGCATCAACAAAGCAAGCAGATATTAACAGAAAATGGAGGAACAAAAATACATCAGAAATTTGATCATAGCCATGGCCAAGAAGGCTCAAAAGCTTTTGAAATGGAAGATAATGCTCATTTTTATTGACAATAGAGAACTTACCATTAGTTTCTTGAATAATTTCAATAGAAGCAGCAAGAAATGATGAGATTTGAGCTTCAAAACCTAGCTCATGGTGGCGGCCATCAACTGAGCCTCTTTTCACAAAGGTTTGAATGCAAAGTGAAATGAGAAATTAGGGCTTGAGTGTTTTGTCTTAGGGTTTTCTTCTTTACCCTATTTCAAGTTGTGATTTTTATCACATCAATTTAAAATATAAATGTCTCCACTAATACCTTCAACATATTATTATGTCTTGCATATGAGTTATACCTAGGCTTTATGCCTTTGGTTTATTTTATAGTCTTTGGAGGAAAATCAACCTTAGTGTGCCTTTAAGTATTTTATGATTTTTGAAGAAAATAAAATAAGCCTAAGTGAAGATATACAAGTAATGAGAAGAGATCATTGAAAATTGATTAAATTCAAGTCCATTCATGCAAAATGTGAAGATGTGGGGATAGACTTGAGTTTCTTTAAGTTAACTAATCATACAGAAATGGGAAAGAGGTGGAACTTAAGCTCAAAATCATGCAAAGTCAAGAGTGGAGTTCTACTGGGGTTTCACAGTCACATCTTCAGTTTGAGGAGCCTTTTGGGGTCGAAAATCATGCAAGAGGAGTTTGAGCCTATTTTTGTTCAGTTTGCTTCAGTTGTGGGCCCCCTTTTTATGGGATTTTATCTTTGCTCGTGAGAAAGATTTTGGAGATATTTTTCACTTCCAATTAGTTGTTTCTGCCACCTCCTAGCTCTTGGAGTTACTTTTTGTATATATTGAGAAAAGACTTATTCTTTTCTTACTTCTTGCTTCCTTTATTCTCTTACACATTGCAAAGAGATTGGAAAGACTTGTAACTTAGCTTTCATTATTTATAGTTTTAATATATAGTAGTACTTTATTTTCAGCAGATTGTTTAGAGTTTTACAAAGTTTCCTTCAAGATATTCAATAGAAACAGAGTTTACCTTCCCAATTTCTAGTGTTTTGTCTCTTTTAAATGATTTGATGCAAGTTTAAAGTGTTCTAAATAAGAAACATTTAAATTTTTGTCTCATTTACTGATGCATGTACACAATAGCAGCTTATCACAGGTCATTGATTGTGATCTTAAGTTTATCTTTTCTCTTAATTTGTGAGAACCCTGTTGTCCTTAGTAAGAAAAGATTAAACAAAGCCTTTTAGTGAAATATTTTTGTGATCAAGGTGCCCAAGTTGAGTTGTCTTAATAGATTTTTGAAAATATTAATTATGAATAAGTCTGCATATTAGTTTTCTTCGGTGCATCGCCTCCTAGACATAATTTACCATTCGAGTTTCCTTCAGTTTCATAGATTAATCTTTCTCCCTTTTCCCACACAAGTCAATAAATTCTAGGAGATCAAAAGGGAACCGACCCACAATTTGGAGATTGACCTTCAACATGAGCAACCCACATGCTCGAAGGTGTTTCCATGTTTCACGGGATTGTTGAGCTTCAAGCTTAGCATCTAGGGTGCAATCCTCATGACAACAGTTTTTGGCACACCCAGTGGGACTGTTTGGACTCTCCTAATCCAAATATTTTCCACATAATTTTGATTTTTGGTGTGAAAATTAGTATTTACAGCCTTTGGAGGTAGGATCTACACATACACACCTAGCGACTCTGAGCAAATATACTAGTTTTAATAGATCAAGTGCTGGTATGTTTCAAAAGATCAAGCTTTAATTCTTATTTCTAACTCTTCATATGAGTAGAAATGTCAAATTGTTATAGTCAATATGTATACCCACCCCAATACTATGAAAATATTGTTCACAAACCTTCTTATCAACCATACCCAAATAGCTATGATACTGGTTTTATCCCAAACAACCATGCAACAACAATATATCAACATGCTCAACATGCTTACCTCCCACCCACCCCTGCTCAACCTTCATATCAACATTTATATGTACAAAATCAGCCTCAAGAAACATCTTTAATGTTAAATTAGTTCAAACACTCTCTTGATCATCTCCAAGATTTGGAAGTTAGGGATATGAATAATAACATGAATTATATGAAGAATAGCATGAATGACACCAAGGACATATTATTAGACATCATAAAGCAGATAGAAGAGTTTAGGAGGAAACAAGAGCTTGATTTGCAACAATAGGAGTTAGATTATCAGGCCTACCTTCATGAGCAGGAGTTGGAGACAAAGGTTACAGTTTGAAGAAAAGCTCGAGAGGGAGTCAACTACAAAAGGGGAGCAGATGAAGTTTTTTTTTGCTCAAACACAAAATCATGAGATTCAAACAACTCCTTTCATTCTAGATCAACCCTTTCAAGATGAGCTTAGTAGGTATGAAATTCCAAGTTTTAAACAAAATGGGCCTCTTAACCCTCCTTGTATAGTTATAGAGCAGCCCATTGATCAAGATAGCCCATTGATCATGGAGAAGATTAGAAGCATAAATCCACTACATTTAGCTATAGAGTATTATCGATTAAAGCAACAAAAGAATGAACAAGAGGAGCAGGAAGTTGTTGCTATTTGTACTACGTCCCTAGCTCAAAATATGAACAAGAGGAGCAGGAAGTTGTTGCTATTTGTAATACGTCCTTAGCTCAAAATAACCATAGTACATATGAAGAGGATGTTGGTTCAAACTTGTTACTGAACCCCTTGCATTTTGATTCATTTGAAAAAATTTCTAATGTTGTTTATAAGATGAATGAAAACAAAGTACATGGATTACCAGTTAATGATCTTCACTTGTAGAGACAGGATGCCCAAGTTTCACTGGAGAAGGCCCCACATGAAGAGGAACAATTGGTTTATTTGTTTGACCAACTACCTAGTTTTATTGAGCAAGTTGAAGAGAGCACACAAGTACCTGACTTACCAGTTGATTTGGAACACCTAGAAGATATTGTAGAACATGATGTACTATTGGTTCAAGATGAGATTGAAGCCTCAATCCATATGGGACAACAAGAGGTTAGTCCTATTTTGGAGATTAATGAAAATGACTTGCATGAAATTTCCCAATTTGAACAAACAAGCAGATCAAAACTTAAGGATGATATTAAATCTAAGGTAATCTCTCTCATGTCACAAAGTAATGAAGATTATGAAGAAGAGAAATCATTTTGGGATGAGCTTGAGGTATTTGTTTCAAGTTTAGACTCTAGACTTTCATATTTTGAAGAAGAAAATCAGGAACAACAGTTTGTTGAGGTAGAAAAGGATGTTCAAGTCTAAAATTTTGTTGATTTATTTGATGAACTTATAGGATTTGTACATGAAGATGAGCAGTGCTTGATTGAACTAGCATATGTGCCTAGTTTTGAGCAGTAGGATGAAGGGAATCAAGTAAGTAAAATGCACATTCAGGAAGAAACAAATGAGGACAGTCATGTTTTGGAAGGTCAAGAGGTTGATTCACAAGAAAAGGTTGTTCAAGTAGAGTGAGAAAAGCAAAAAATCATAGATTTTGAAGGTATGAGCTTTGAAAACCATCATGAGGATAAGTTAGAGCATACACTGCATAATGAAATTGTTCATGAAGAGGATTTATTCTCAACTATCATTTAAGATTTTTTCTCTAACATTGTTGATAACCTTGCATCTTTCAAAGAAAAGGTTTGTGATCAACATAACCAAGTGATCAAAGAGGTTATGGTTGTAAAAAAATTGACAAAGGAGAAGCCAAAAAAAAGAATTATCAGTTTATTATCTCAAAAGGATGCCCAATCAGGCGTCTTTCCAAGATTGAGATTCCAAGCATACTTGATGAAGTTTCAGTAAAAGGATAGCAGATTCAACTTGTCCATTCACTCCAAACCAGCAACATGGTTGGTCATATTCAAAGGATGAGTGAGTTTGTCTACATTCTTTATGAAGCACTGCAACAGTTATTGAGTATCTTTTTGTGCTTCATCTAGTTTCAGTTCTTCATAAGCATGTAAATCAATGTTTGTTGTTAAGAAAGGGCAGCTATTTCTCACAACCAGTGAATGGTTATGTCTGAGCACTACCACTGCTGGGTAGCGTAGTGTAGGGAAGTTTTAGTTAGTAAGTGCTCTAAACATATTTCCTTTCAGTTTTGTTTATTTTTTCAATAAGTGTAGATGCATTTCTTTCTGGCCCTGTCCTAAATAGAGCCATGTTAGTTTGTATTCTATTTTTCTTTTTTGTTGTATAGTTCCAAAAAATTTGAGTTACAATGGTTTCAAGAGTCTGAAAAGGGAAAAATTTGACTCCATGCCCAATGGATTATTGAGGCAACTGGTCTGGCATGCTTAGTAGGAAAGCATTTAACATAAATCACCAGAAATGTTACTAAAATTTCACCTACAACTCATTTTCGTAGAGTTGTAACAACTGACTACTTTTAAGGTGAAAGGTACTTCAATTAAATTCTACTAATCATTATCATTTGCATATAAATTTTTCAATGAAGTTCAGTTCTTATTGTGCAATATTTTACAACAGAAAGAGATTACAAAAGTTGCATGATGATTCTGTATTTCATTCATTTTGAAATGCAAATGTATACAATGTTGTTGTCTTATACAACAAGATCAAAAGAATGCTAAAATATCCCACATAAGTCATGGGAATTAATAAATTAAATTGATACAATATAGAGTGCAAGCTATATATTTGAAGATTAAATAAAGGAAAAAACACATAAGGAGAATTCATATCCGTCATTGCCTTGTAATGTTGGTGTTGATCCTCCTATCTTCAACTTGTTCTTCTTATCTTCAACTCCTCTCACACCCGGTCTTCGGATGTACCTACAGTTGAATGAAAGGTTTTGTTAGAGCTCGAGATATAAAAACTCATCATATATTTTTATCAACAAACATATAACCTACAACTATGATGCATCAATCCAATTGAGCCATTATCAATTATGTGCAAAAGAGCCAAATCAGATCATCAAATGGGATTTAATCATCAGAAAGAGCATAGAACTTCATTATTTTTCTAACTTGTTTGTTCACTATGTAGGAACAGGTACATTCATCATTGCATTACTATCTTGTTCAACATTGTAGCATGTGGTGAAAAATGGGCTCCCACAAGGGTAGAACCCAACATGCATACTACATCATGTCAGAAATATAAAATAAACACATACATTGATGCTAGGCAGTTACCAGAATGAGGAAAAAGTTCATCAAGTCTTGAGCAGCAATACAACTTTGAAGATTCAGGTCAAAAGATAGCTTTATATCAAATAAGCTTTTTCTCTTGTTTTGGGAACTGCCAAAGGATGCCTTACCAATTTACTAATGACATGAAGAGTAAGGAAACCTCTATCAAGGAAAGAAAGAAAATCTATAGGATCATTAAGCAACTTTACAAAGCACTAGTGAATATTTGCAAGAATAGGGGCAACATTCCTTATATATACAATGACAATCATTTAAGGATCTGTGCAAAGATACAATCATTGTGATCATAGGAGTAAGGAAAAGAATTCACATCATCTATTAAATCCTCCTTTCCATAATAGACCTGAAGGGGGCACACTGGTATTATGATAATCTATGCAATGGCATTGTGGAAGAATAATGGTGATATTGTTTCAACATTGTGACAAGATTTAGTGCTTTTAAAGAAACATTCATAAAAGAGGATTTACAGTTGTATATTTGGGTACTCCTGAAGATAGACAATGCTTCATGCACTTTTTCAAAATGTAAAGTGAACTACAACCTACAGCAAAATGAGGAAGCTCGAGCTTATACAAAATATTTGAGATACCCAGAACTTCATGAGGCCGCAACCTTACATACATAAGCAAGAGTGTTTTATCAAAGAAATTTAAAGAAACCTTCAATTTTTCTTTATGTTTTCTCTTTTTGCAAACAATGGATACCCAAAACAAAGGAGGCCGCAACCTTCTATACAACAATATTTTCTGATTGATTCTTTCAATGAAGGAAAAAATGAATAATATGGCACCTTTTATCAGAGAGTATGGAAAACCTAGAAGCTTACCCGAGTTCTTGTGGTGAAGGAAATACATGAATCTGTGGGCTTGCCAATAGAAAGGTCTCCAAAAGCTGAAACTAGTAGAACCATGGTAGCCTAAAATAGAGTAAAGGCATCAACAAAACAAGAAGATATTAACAAAAAATGGAGGAACAAAAATACATCAGAAATTTGATCATAGCCACAGCCAAGAAGGCTCAAAATCTTTTGAAATGGAAGACAATGCTCATTTTTTTTTAAAATAGAGAACTTACCATCAATTTCTTGAAGAATTTTGATAGAAGCAACAAGAAATGATGAGATTAGAGCTTCAAAACCTAGCTCATGGCAACGGCCAGTAGCAGAGCCTCTTTTCCGAAAGGTTTGAATGCAAAATGAAATGAGAAATTAGGGCTTGAGTGTTTTGTCTTAGGGTTTTCTTCTTTACCCCATTTCAAGTTGTGATTTTTATCACATTAATTTAAAATATAAGTCTCCAATAATACCTTCAGGGTTTTATTATGTCTTGCATATGAGTTATACCTAGGCTTTATGCCTTTGGTTTATTTTATAGTCTTTGGAGGAAAATCAACCTTAGTGTGCCTTTAAGTATTTTATGATTTTTGAAGAAAATCAAAGAAGCCTAAGTGAAGATATAGAGGTAATGAGAAGAGATCGTTGCAAATTGATTAACTCCAAGTCCATTCATGCAAAATGTGAAGATGTGGGGATAGACTTGAGTTTCTTTAAGTTAACTAATCATACAAAAATGGGGAAGAGGTGGAACTTAAGCTCAAAATCATGCAAAGTCAAGAGTGGAGTTCTACAGGGGTTTCACAGTAACAATTTCAGTTTGAAGAGCCTTTTAAGGAGCCTTTTGGGGTTGAAGATCATGCAAGAGGAGTTTGAGCCTATTTTTTTCAGTTTGCTTCAATTGTGGGCCTCCTTTTTATGGGTTTTTATCTTTGCTCGTGAGAAGGATTTTGGAGATATTTTTCAATTCCAATTAGCTATTTCTACCACCTCCTAGCTCTTGGAGTTACTTTTTGTATATATTGAGAAAAGACTTAGTCTTTTTCTTAGTTCTTGCTTCCTTTATTCTCTTACACATTGTAGAGAGATTGGAAAGACTTGTAACTCAACTTTCATTATTTACAGTTTTAATAAACAACAATACTTTATTTTTAGCAGATTTGTTAGAGTTTTGCAGAGTTTCCTTCAGGATATTCAATAGAAACAGAGTTTACCTTCCCAATTTCTAGTGTTTTGTCTCTTTTAAACGATTTAATGAAAGTTTAATGTGTTTTAAATAAAAAACCTTTAAATTTTTGTCTCATTTATTGATGCATGTATACAATAGTAGCTTATCACTGGTCATTGATTGTGCTCTTAAGTTTATCTTTTCTCTTCATTTGTGAGAACCCTGTTTTCCTTAGTAAGAAAAGATTAAACAAATCCTTTTAGTGAAATATTTTTGTGATCAAGGTTCCCACGTTGAGTTGTGATAACAAATTTTTGAGAATATTAGTTGTGAATAAGTCTGCATATTAGTTTTCTTCGGTGTATCACCTCCTAGAAATAATTTACCATCCATGTTTCCTTCAGTTTCATAGATTAATCTTTCTCCCTTTTCCCACACAGGTCAACAAATTCTAGGAGATCAAAATGGAACCAACCCACAATCTTGAGATTCACCTTCAACATGAGCAACCCACAAGCTCGAACCTGTGTTTCCATGTTTCACGAGATTGCTAAGCTTCAAGCTTAGCATCTAGGGTGCAATCCTCGTGACAACAACTAGTACAGTTGTTGAAACTTTATGTATTCATCCTCATAATTTCAAAGAGGATATGAGAGAATAATATTTATCTATAAGGTATTGAAAAATTCATTCTAAGTTTTAATAGGATCTTGCTATCTATCTTTTTGTGCATTAATTACTTGTCACTAGTGATGTAATATGATTATCATTTTCAACATTGTGAATGAAATATTCTAAATGTCACTAAATTTATTAATATAGAAGTATGGCTCAAGCTCATGAATATAATTATCTAGTTTTATGCTATCTATTTTACCCTCAAATATTGGAATGTTGAGATTTGTTTGCACTATAAAATGATTTTGATGATACATTGTAGTAATTTATTCATAATATATTAGCACTAGTCCAAGTTGAGTTATGAAATCATAAAGTTGTCTGAAGATCTCATTGTGTTATATTTATGGGTTGCACTGAGAAATCAGTACACTTGTAATAGTTATATAGGTATAAATTCATTAGCCATAATTATTTATTATTGGTGTTCATGAAGTTTCTTAGATGTTGAACTAGGGATACAATCATTCTTTTGTTGTGAGCACATTTGAACATGATAAAAAATATTAAAAAACATTTTTTTAAGACTTGATGCTAATGATATGAACCCTAGGAGGATTAGAAGAAAAAATCTAAAGATAAATGTGATCATATATTGTAGACACTTAAAATTATCTTGATCAATATCATGTACATCTAATTCAATTTTCTAACACCATTTTCATCCCGATTTGACCATTTTTGTTTATTTAATTAAATAATCCTAATTGTTTAATTAAATTCATCATTTTCTTCTATTAATTGTGTAATCAACATTATTGGATTAATTCATCTCTTTCATGCTAATTTTCATCCTATTTGATTGAATAATGTGAATTATTTTATCAAATCCTTTAATTTGAAGATTCTCATTTGATTAAATAATCTTAATTGTTTAATTAAATGTCATTAATTCCCTTTTTTGATTAAATGGTCTAATTGTTTAGTTAAAATCTTAAATTTCCCCACCTTGCACAATTAAATAATATTTTATGTATTTAATTGACCAATTTCCTACTTATCAAAGGAATATTCCCATAGAATATTCTTCCAATTCAAATTCAGACATTTCCCCCCACATGGAAATTATTGCACATGCTCCTAATTTTGAGGATTTACATTGGTTGAAATCAATTGGAGCCCTTGATTAAATTTATCAATCCATGTCAATCCTCAATCTCATCCATGGATTTGATCTTCAATCCATGACATCCTCTCGCATTCATTTCTATCCATTGATTGATCAGTTCAATCTTGGCCATTAATTCATCCAATTTTCTTATAAATACTTCTCATTTCCATGAATAAATCATCCACAAAGCATTTGAGCACCCTTATACTGCAAAAAATAATATTCATCTTCATCAATTGAGAGTAATTTTGTGGTTCAACCTCCATTATCACTCAACTTGAATCTTTGCATCAACAAGGTTAGGATAGAGCTGATCTTTCCACATCAAATTAGACTAATACCCCAATGGGATGAGGTTTGCTAGAGTTTAATTGGGTTTCTTTCATCAAATTGAGTTTATTTCATGTTTAATGGATTCCTAGTTAGCTTTGCAAGAATTTCATTGGGAACTTGAGTTAATTAGACTAAATGATTGTTTTACTTGTTTAATTCAATTGTGTTTAACCTAAATTTTATTCATGTTCATATATATAAATTTTTTTGTACATGCATAAGAGTATAAATTTATATGCACATTCAATGTGTGGAATATGATGTAATACAATTGAATTTAATAGTGAGATCATAGATCATTATGTATATGTCTTTTGGTATTAACCTATATCCTATAACTCGTATGAGACAACTACTAATAGAAAAGGTCATTAGATATGTCTTTAACAATGTACTAAAAAATGTAAAAAATATATGGAACATTCTTCATGTAGATTTAAAATTGTGATGGGTGTTGTATTTTATGGAACTAAGTGTCAAACTCATGCAGTTGAAAAACACATATTCCCATGTGTAAGAATAAAAAATGTGAGTGAGAAACAATGCACAAAGGTGTACAAGGACTGTTTGTAAATCCGTGTACATGAGATCATTTTGTGCAAAAAGGTATAGAATACTTTATATGCCATGTGATGCATAGACTAACATATAAACTAAGTATAAAAATGTGACAATAGTTATAAGCATGGATGTGCTTGGATTACTTTCTTTAGTTCTAAAGACAAAGTACATGAATTAGCAATAGAAGAATCACTATCTAAATGATTTCCACACAAAGAAGGTGATTTTACATTCTTATTTTGCTTCTTAGGTAGCATATGGCTATACATTACAAGATCCATATAAAGTGTGGGAACATTAAAATATATAAAATTAGTTTTATATCATGAAATCTAATGTACCCTAATTATTACCAAATATAATAGTATGCAAGACTGTGTTCTTTAGGTTCCTCATTTAGGTTTCCCTTATTTTGTTTGTTTGTATGTATAGGGTTTTTTCTAGGTTAATTATGTTGGTGTAAATAGGTATTTTACTTATCTAGGTCCTATTTACATGTTAAGTCCACTTAGGTCCTAGGAGGTAATCTTTCTAGTTAGTATTAGTTGCCACTAGATCTTATCTTATCTTTTCGAATTTAATTCTTGTGTCCTAAGTCATTTAATATTTGTTGGGTAGTTATCTCATTGTACATGATTAAGACATATGTCAAGATCTTGTCTAATCCTATACCATATTTCGCCTTTATAAACAAGGCATCATTTGTACATCCAAGATAATTTAGTGAACATTAAATGTCTAATATATCACTGCAATCTTGAGTATTACATATTAGCCATACCTTGCATCCATTATTGAAAATTTGTGTTCTTGCTTTTCACTTTTGTAGAAGGTTGTTTTTTTAATTTTTGCAAGTGATCTTGGAGGCTTGTGTTCTTGAGTGACTCTAACTTGGTATCAAACTTTAGAATTGCAAAACCCCTTCTTAGATCTGAGGGTGATTTGAGCTTGAGATTTTACAGGGTGCACATTGGGGTGAAATGGACGTCATGATTGATTCTAGAAAGCCCAAAAACCCTCTTTCCATATAAAATATTTGATATTTTGGAAAAAAAAGTTAATCCATTTTTGGAGGATTTGGAAAAGTTGCAAAATTTTTCATCCATACAATTATATGAATCTGTGTAGTACAGAACCATATATAGTCATACTGATTAGGTGGAAAATTGTGTAGAATATCACCTTTCTCCAACAATCATTCAACAATGTCCTAGGAGTCCTAATTGGATTGACTATCAAACTCACAAGGTGAGTCAATTCTCAACAAGGAGGACCTAGGAGGGGATTCTTTAAGATTTTAAGGGTTCACCACCAAGCAAATGCTTGGAAAAGACAAATAAGCATTCAACTCACAAAACCTAGTAATGCAAGCTAAATGAAGGATGCAAATGAGAGATTTTGATGGCGAACGCTTGCTTGTACTGCTCTGTGAGCATGCTAGCCTGTGGCTATTGAGGCTCGTGCTGCATGTATCCTCTTCCTGCTGCATGCATTCGTGGATGTCATTTTTCTACCTTTTCTATTTGGATTGGTGTGTGGGGGGAGATCAGTGACTTTGCGCCTCGTTTTAATCTGTTTTGAGTTGTGGGTTGTCGACTGGTGTGATTACCTTTTGAGCTTGGTGGTGGTGTGTGCTCTGGCTACAGTTTCTGGATCTTTCTACTAGTGGTTGGGCTTTTTGCTGTGTGGGAGGGTGTGGCTGCTCACTGGTGAAGGGAGTATTTCCCCTTATTTGTTGGTTATAGTGCATGCAGGCCTGGTCTAGGATTTGAATCGACCTTCGTCTGGTGTGGAATATCTTAACTGGGGTTTTTTATTGTGTCAAGTTCTTTAAATGGCATCGATTGTACCTTTGGATAAGGCATTGGGAGATTATGCTATGGAGGAGGATGGAGTTTGGGTCCCCATTTCATCCTCTTCTAGGGTGAGCTTGCCTCATACTGGTGCATTCAAAGTGCAAAAGATTAATGGATGTTTGGAAAGGGATCAAGTGTGCTTGGTGGTGCTGATTCAAAAGGAAGTAGTGGCCATGGATTTAGAGTATTTCAACAAGCGTTTCTTAATTTGCAAGTTTTTGGGGACAAGGGTTTCTCTTCCTTTCCTTGACCTTTGGATTTGGAGGACATGGAACCCAGAGGGGGATTTTGAGGTTCTGTTAGCTACAAATAATTTCTTCTTTGTAGAATTTTCATGCATTTCAGATCAAAATAAGGCTTTTGAGGGTGGCCCGTACTTCTATAACCAGGTTGGACTATTCATTAAACCTTGGAATGTAGGATTTAATTTGGTGGAAGAGCTTCCATTCAAGGTCCCAGTTTGGGTTTTCCTTCCTCGGTTGCCGCTTGAATGTTGGAGGAGAGATATTCTATAGTTTGTTGCCATGTTGCTAGGAAAACTGATCGGTCCCTCACAACAGACTCTGGAGAAAAATATATTTTCCTATGCATGTGTTTGTACGGAGATTGATTTGAGTCAGCCTTTGCCTGAATCTATTGATCTAATAGTGGGGTCTAGTTCTTGGACTCAGCCATTAGATTATGAAACTCTGTTGTTTAGATGTCCTTTATGTCAAGAGTATGGTCATCTCTAGAGGAGGTGTCTGCGTTCTTTTGGTGTAGGTAACTCAAGTAATAGGATGGCTCCATCAAATCTTGGATCAGAAAAGGGCAAAGGGCCCATGTAGGGAGTGACTCTTGATAAGGATGGGTTTGTGCTTGTTAGGCCTCGAAACAAAGGCCAAGGTCAGAGGAGGACTTTTCAGGATCACCATGAGGAGAGGATGTTTAATAGGTTTGATGCACTAGATGACTTAGTTCATGAGGAGGGGATATCTCCTGACATGCATGTGGATGCTCCCCCTATTACTGCTCATAATCTTGAGCTGATGGCTGTTACATCTTTGAAGGCTCCTGGGGAAGTGAAGGATTCTTTGGTTCCCTCCCCTAATTATGGGCTTGGGGATCCTTGTGTGTTAGTTGGTACTCCTTTGGTCTCGACTGCTATTGGTGCTTTCCCTATTGGAGGCTTGAGTTCGGGAGATTCTAGTAAGATTAAAGCTTTTGCTTCTTCCCCTATTTTGGGTGTGCAACAAAAGCCCTTGAAAAAGAGTGCTCCTAAAAATTCCTAGAAGGTGGGTAGGAAGAAAGATCAGGAGAAAGTTAAGTTGGTTGGGGAGAAGCTAGTTGAATCTGGGTTGCTGAAGACATTGGACACCCACTTCTCTCACCCTTAGCGATGATCGTGTAATCATGTAATGTGAGGGGTATGAATAGCATCCCTAGACAAAAGGCTATTCGAGACTTGATTCAGGCTCATTCTCCAGATTTGGTTTTCCTTTAGGAGACAAAGTTATCTATGGACGGTATGTCGCAATGTGCATCTAAGGTTTGGAATAGAGGGTTATGTCAGTGTGTGGGTGCGCAGGGGAGCTCTGGAGATCTTTCTTGCTTCTAGGACCCTCGATGAATCTCTCCTATTTGGTGGTTCTCTAGTAGATTCTCCATTTCTCTTGTTGCGATTAGTTTGGAGAAGGGGGAAAAAGTTTTTCTTTCCAAAATTTATGCTTCAACGGATGTACCTGGTAAGATTCTCTTGTGGTCTCATATCAAATTTTTGAGATCATTGGATCCTTTCCTTCCCTGGATTATGGTAGGTGACTTCAATGCGGTTTCCTTGCTCAAGGAGAAAAGGGGGGAGTGCCTCGTTTGGACCTCTCTTCTGGTCTTCTTAGGGAGAATCTGGCTCAACTTCGGTTGGTGGATATTAAACCTTGAAATGTAATATTTACTTGGGGATGAAGCCATTTCTGAAATATTAGATAGGTTTTTGGTTTCTAGTTTTTGGGTTGGTGAGAAGTGGCTGTCAAGCTCTGAAATATTGGATTGGTGAGGATCAGATCATTGGTTGATTAAATTCTCTACCCTTCTAGCTGATGGTTCTAGGAAATTGACTTGTATAATTTAGCTTGTGTGGCTTGGGGAGGAGAGTATTCTTGATCTGATTTCTTGATGGTGGACTGAAGGATGACCGAATTTTGGTATGGCTATGTACTCCTTCGTGAAGAGGCTTTAGTATGTGAAGTATAAATTAAAACATTAGAATAAGTACTAGTTTGGCAATGTGTTCCAAAGGAAAAGGGTTGCCCAGGAGCACTTGGATTCTATTACTATGTAGATTCAAGGTCAGGGTCTTGATGTGGATTTAAGCAGATTAGAGGATGGTGTGGTTAAAGGCCTAGAGGAATGGGAGCTGCATGAGGAAATATTTTGGAAATAGAAGGCTCGTGTTGACTAGCTTTAGGAAGGGGATAGAAATACCTCCTTTCATAACTCGGTGAAGGCTCACAGACAGGGTAACATTATTTCTTCTCTTTCCTCTTCTAAGGGCTATATTCTTTCTTCCTCATTGGAGATTTCTAGGGAGGCGATCCATTTTTTCTCAGGCCTCTTTTCTAAAGATACCATGATTGTGAGGAAGAAGCCTCTATCTTGGCTTGTATTCCTCCTTTGGTGTCTACAAATATGAATGCCTCTCTTCTTAAGCCTATTTCTTTGAAGGAGTTGGAGGAGGTGGTGTTTTAGTTGAAAAAAGGGAAGGCTCCTGGTCCTGATGGGTTTCTGGCAGAGTTATTTTAGAAATTTTGGGAAGTGATCAACCTTGATCTGTTGGAGGTTGTACAAGAATCTTTAAGGAATAAGAAAATGTTGAGAGCCATGAATGCTACATTTCTTGCTCTTATCCCAAAACGTGAGGGAGCTAATTCTCTGCATCTTTTTTAACCAATTGCTCTGTGTAATGTGGTGTATAAAATCATCACAAAGCTAATTATGGAATGTCTGAAGCCATGGCTAGAAAAGTTGACATCAGAAGAATAAATGGGATTTGTAGTGGGTAGACAAATTTTGGATGGTGTAGTTATTGCGGCAGAGACTATTCATTCCATGGCCTCTTCGAAGGAAAAGGCCATGTTTATAAATTTGGACATGGCTAAGGCGTATGACAAAGTTAAATGGGATTTCTTGACCAAAACTATGGGAGCCTTTGGGTTCAGTAGGGAGTGGATTGATTGGGTCATGAGCAATGTGATGACATTCTCTTTCTCTGTTCTTATAAATGGAGAGGTCTCTTATCTATTTGGTGACTCTAGAGGTCTTTGACAAGGGGATCCCTTATCCCCTTATTTTTTCATGCTAATGGCTGAGGCTTGGGAAGGCTCATTAAGTTGCAGGTTATAGATGGGCTCATTCAAGGATGGAAATGGAGCAAATTTCTCCCTCCTCAAACTCACCTTCAGTTTGTGGATGATTCAACTTTGATAGGTGCTACTAAGGTGGCTGAAGCTATGGATTTTTGACAAACATTGGATTTTTACTTGGCTGCGTTAGGCCAAAGCATAAATGAGAGTAAGTCTTGCATTTATTTCTTTAATACCCCTATACTTATTCAACAACGTATTTCTAGGATCTTACAGTTTCAGGTGGGAAAGCTACCCTTTATCTATCTTGGTATTGCTTTGGATGTGTGCTCGCTTCCCTGGCATTTTTGGCAAGATGTGATTAATAAATTTTGAGGGATGGTTTGTCATTGGACCTATAGATGGCTATCTATGACTGGTAGAATTACTTTGTTGAAGTTTGTGGTACATGCCCTTCCTATATATAGATGCTTTGTGGTGATTGCTCCCTCAAGTTTCATCAAATATTTTGAGGGGCTCTGTAGGCAATTTCTTTGGTTGGGTAATCTCCTTTTAAAGAAGTGGAGTCTAATTAAGTGGGAAGTTGTTTGTTGGCCAAAGAAGGATGGTGGTCTAGGATTGCGTAGGGTGGATTGGAATGGGGAATCTTTGGTTGCTAAGTTGTACTGCAGATGGTGTTCACACCAACATCAGTCTTGGGATAGGATCCTTACCTTCAAGTACCTTGGGGGGGTGGATGGCGTTGGGGTTCCCTGATTTAGTCTCTTGGGGAAAGGTTTGATGATCTGGGATACTCTCAAGAGGGGAGCTACGCTGGTTAAGCAAGGCTTGTTTTGGATCTACAACAAAAGTTCTAATGCTCTTTTTTGGCATGACTCATGGGATGGTTTCCCGCATATTATCTCCTTACACCCTCACTTGGAGGATTTATGTAAGATTTTTGTTCAGGCTGGTTGGAGCAAAGTGATGGATTTCAAAGCCCCTCAGGATTTGGGGCAGACTATGGTGTATTGGTGGAAGGATATGCATGAGTGGCCTCTGGGTGGATCTTTGGAGGATAGGAGGGAGTTGTCCTCTATTTTGGCAGATAGATTCTATTGCTCTCTTTCGAGGAGGGATGTGCTGGCTTGGGGTCCAGGTCCTAAAGGAAAGTAACTTGTTGCTTTAGGGTATCATGCTTTGGACAGAAAGGCATTAGGCAGTGCAGAAGTCCCTTGGTGGAAGAATATCTAGAATAAATTCTCTTGGCCAAAATGTAATTTATTTTCTTGGCTGGTGGTGTATGGTAGGTGCTTGACTTGGGATAACCTCTGTAAGAGGGGCTTCCAAGGTCCTTCATTTTGTTTCCTTTGTCTAAAAGATGCTGAGACTGTTTCTCATCTTTTCTTTTAGTGCCCCTTTGCTAGGACTATTTGGAATCTTTGGTGGGAGGCTTGGAATTTGTAGTGCAGGCATCCCTCTTCTCTTGATGAGTTTTGGCGAAACACTAGGACCATCCCGGTGAAGACTTCCTTTTTGCACATAGTGTGATCTATTGGTCCCAGTCTGATTATTTGGCACATTTGGTTGGAGTGCAACCACAAAATATTTCTAGATAAGAGAATGATGGTAGGTCAAGTTTTGGCTCGTATTCTTGGGGCATTGCAGGAGACTTTGTATGCTAAATGTGACCTATCAGTCTTGGTGGATCCTAGAGATACTGGAATAATTCATAATTTGGGGATTGTTGTTGGGGGTCCTGGAAGGCCCAAAGATTGGGTGAGGCAGCTGTTCTAGAGGGAAGGTCTTTAGGGGGGGCATTGGATGCTTCCTACCACTGGAGTTCTGAAAATCAATACAAATGGGTCTGCAAGGGGTAATCTTGAGCTTGCTAGTGTTGGTGGGGTGAGCAGAGATAGTTCTAGGGTGGTTGTGTTCTTATTTTTGGAGTATAGAGGGCAACACTCTAATAACTTTATGGAGGCCTTGGAAATTATTTTGGCATTGAAGAGGGCATATGCACTCAACTGGAAAAGGGTTATCTATGAGTCAGATTCTCAGGTGGCGGTGGACATGATAAATAGATGACAGTTTGAGGATGTTAGATGGAAGCTTGTGGTGGTGGCTAAGCAAATCATCAGTCTTGGAGAATTATTGGATTTTATCACCTTCTCTCATATCCCTCAGGAATGGAATAAGGTGGCAGACGGGTTGGACAAATGGGCTTCTGAGAAGAATGGGACTTGGTTGGTGGATGATTTGGGTAGTTTACTGGAGATCTTGCTCATGAACTAGAGGGGTGGGTTACTGAGGATATGAGATGTTGTATGAATGCTTCTTGATTTATTTTTGGTTGGTTCTCGACGCTTTTGGGTTCTTTTCTACTCTATGATTTGTACTGTTCTAGTTGATTAATAAAGTTTTTACCCTCTTTTATTAAAAAAAAGGATGCAAATGATGAAATTATGTAATAGGGAGTTAGGATATGTGTACCTGAGAAGTCTGGAAATGCAATGAGGATTCTAGAAATGTAAAGAAGCTACCAAAATATGTTGTGGATGTCAAAGATGCCCTTACTATTGTCTTAGTCTCGCTGCTATTTTTCGGGGCAGATGCAAAATATTCGGATGTTGGAACTAGATTTGGAAGAATTTCTTAAAAATACCCTTGGGAGGACTAAGATGCCCTAGGTGGCGACTTAGTCCCACCTAGAATTTTTGGAATCTCTGAATGTGGTCTTGAGGCTTGATGTCTGCACTTCTTTGATCTCAAGTTCTGAAACTTCCAAATTTAGCCTGTAGGCGAGTTTCCATGAAGATGACAACTTTGCAACTTTTCACTTCAAATGATCTTCAAGTCTTCAACTTAAATCTACAATCACAAACATGCAAGAGGGAAAAACTTGTTGATTGTTAGTGAATGGGAGTTTGCCTTGGTCAAACCCCTTGTTGGTAATTAAACCTTAAAATGAAATGAAATAATGAAGGGAAATGATGAATGAACAACATGTAATGCTACAACTCACCAAACACTTGTAATAAGGTGTTGCAAATGTGCTTGAAATGGCTGTAATTGATTTTGTTCTTGATTCTTGCCCGAAGGATGTAGATCTTGCATAAAACACTTGCTTGAATCATAAACCCTACATCACAAATGTTAGCACAATAACAAACATGATGCAAGAAGATATTTGATATGATGCTTGAATCTTGATGATGGCTCCAAATGCTTGATGAAATGCTCTTGAATGCTTGGATGCTTAGATTGCTTGTTAGGAAAAAATGAGAGAAGGAACCTTGTATTTATACTTATCTATGCTTGATATCCCAAAATTACACCACACCAAGCCAACATATGAATTTATTAATTAAAGGAGGCTAAATATCACCAAAATTTGAAATTAAATCTCAAAAAATACCTTAAGGGGGACTAAGACGCCCTAGGTGGTGTCTTAGTCCTAAGGCATGGAACTCGGGGCACAAAATTCAAAAAGGGACCTATTTAGGGTGCATTCAAAATCAGCGTCCCAAGACCTTTGGGGGACAAAGATGCCCTAGGTGGCATCTTAGTCCCAACCCAAAAATTAGGGACACTTAGACATAATCATTAAGTTATCATTTATCCATTGGAGAATGTTGAGATTAGCTAGAAAGAGATATAATTCATAGGGCTTGTGGATGCAAAATAGGACAAATTAAGAAATAAATAAGGATAAATAAAGCAAGGCGGGCCCAAAAAAGTGTGAAAATGCAAGGGTATGCATTTTTCTACACAAAATTTATCCCCCACTTTAGTGAGAGGACAAAATTGCTTCAAAATCACACTAAAGTAACCAACCGCACAATCAAGAGGGGTTCCAATGCACAAATGCTAGTAAGATAGGATGCCAATAACCAAGAGAGTGGCCAAGCCCCCAGGATCAAGATCCTATGGAAAACCAACATAAGCACAAATGAACACACTTGTAGATGATATATGAAGCCATAACTAGATTGCAAGTTCATACAACATCAAAGACAAAAAAAGGAAAAAGGAAAAATAAAAAGAAAAATGCAACTGATCAAGCTTCAACTAGCTGTCCAACACACTGTGGACTGTGCCTAGGTTGTTTTTCCAAAAAAGGTTTACAAGTGGAACATGTTGTTCACTATGCAAACAATGTGCATGCTCACAAGGGCTAGTGAAGCTAGGTGTCCACTAGGTGAGCACCAAGAGGTCCATATCAAAGTCATATCCCCATGACTTTAATAAGGACAAAAGAAAAATGCACGCTCACAAGGGCTAGTGAAGCTAGTTTGTAATTTCTCCAATTCTGAGCTAAGTAATGATTTTCAATTTTGAGCATCACTTGAATCCTTTGGTCATTGGAGAAGTTTTCCAAGGTAGCTGATTTGATCCTAAGAGTGATTTTGGCCAAGAGATTTATATTTTGATGAGCTTCTTTATAGAGATCTAAGAGGGGAATTATCCTTAACAAAAATAAAGCATAATGTTGATCATATTTTATTATTATCTCATGGCCCACTTTCAAGTCAAAGCAAACAAGGAGGTGAGTTTTAAAATAGATAAAATATTACTATCCTCCTTGGCTGGTCGACCCACATCAAATCAGGTATGATTTGCTTCTAGAAGGTCAATTATCTCTCCTTGCTTCTAGAAGGTCAATTTTCTCTCCTAGGGCGGTTTAGGAGACTTAAGGAAGAAGACAACCAATATTTTAATGAGGTAAAATTTGATCTTCCCCAAGGGTGGCTTAAATGCCTTAGTGATGAAGGTAATGAATATTTTAATGAAATAAAATTAGATCTTCCCTAAGGGTGGTTTAGGTGCCTTAGCAATGAAGTTATTGAATATTTTAATAAAAAAAATTAGATTCTCCTTCTAAGGGTGATTTGGACTAGAAGCCTTATTTAAGAAGGTATGGAGGGCTATGAGATCATTG
Source organism: Sequoia sempervirens (assembly GCA_007258455.2). Lineage (NCBI taxonomy): Eukaryota > Viridiplantae > Streptophyta > Pinopsida > Cupressales > Cupressaceae > Sequoia > Sequoia sempervirens. Next base: position 46,291,715 of record VDFB02373365.1, read on the forward strand.
GGTTGCATTGATACTCTCTTTCTCTTGTCTGAAATAAGTTTTTAGAATTCTTCAAGGTGGTGCTCCCTTGACTTGGGTTTGGTGATGCTCCCTTACCCCTATTTGATAGGTGAAATCACTTAGATTTCATCATAGGGAAGAATTGTACAAGCTTGGTGCTTTTTTACAGCTAGGGTTTGAAGACAAGTTCTTGGTCAAAAATTAGATTTGGAGGTCTACAGATTTTTCTGAGCAAATCTGCCTTGGGCGATTCATAGTAGGGACAGTTTGGAGTGCAATAAAGATGGTTTTATGAATTTTGGAGATACTATTGATTATATATGAATTTTGAAGATATTGGGCGACTAGGATTTCTAGTTTGGTGGCTAGAAATTGCAACTTCAGGTGTGATATGATTGTATTCAGTCTTGGCATCTATTTTGGCATATCAATATATATTTCAGTTGAAGGGGTTGCTGGTTTTGTAGCTGTACTTCACATCTTCATCCTTGGGTGTCCATTTTGAGGAGTTGTTAGATCCCTTTCTGTAGATTAGTGATATTTGAAGACTGTAGCAACAACACCTATCATTCTGTTAGAGCCCTTTTTAGTTGGGCATATCATCCATACTTCATGCAGATCTGATAGGGTTTTCATTCTCCAACAACTTGGTTAGGGTTTTATATATATATATATTTTGGCTATTTTCCATATTGTATGAGGTCTAATTTTCTAAATTAGATTATTTGATTATAAGCTACAAGCTATCATCTATTTGTAATCTGATTATTGATTTAATACGAAGTAATCAATGTTTCCTAAGTTTGTCATTCTCATATGTTGATTGATTTGTTTACAATTTCATCATTTGGAATTTTGTTTCATATCTTTTATCCTACATCAAGATATTAAGCTAGCAAGGAGGGAAAAAAATAGTTTGAACTAGTAAGGGTTCTTACAGTGGTATAAGAGCTTGGATCTTGCCAGCCTATTGGGTAAAATCACTTGATTGTATTTGAGTTTGGATTGATTTTAAGTTGTGGACCTAGCGAGTTAGTTAATTATGGGAAAGATGCCTAGGATGGAAAATATCATAAAGGACCTTGTCCAAACTCAACAAAGGTTAGCTCAAAATATGCAGTGTTATGAAGATTCTCTTTCAGGACAATCCTGGCACTCTAATGACTCATCCACATCTACAAGTAAAGATTCAACATAGCTGGATAGAAGGGAAGAAATACTTAGCATGTTTAAAGAATATGATAATCTCCCTCAATTTGTTAAGAAAGATTTACCTTTCATCGATTTCATGGACTTGCATCCCAGGCTACACTACAAGACTGATTTGGCAAAGAAACAATACCACAGGATAGCTCTTGATCTATTCACACAAAAAGAGGATAGAAAAACTACTAGTGAGGTTTGCAAAAATCTTCATGAGGAGTTTGTGAAAAATGTTGATTTAGTACATGAGCATAAAAGGATATAATATTGTAATGATCCTAATGTGGCCCCATTATCCTTACAAGAAGAAACACATGAAGCATCTACAAAAGAAGGAGAATTACTTGCCTCTTCTACAAGTGAAGTGTACAAAAATTTCTACATTGGTGATGTAGAGATTGTTCTTGATCAGCCGCATGAAGGTATGGATTCTTTTGATGATCCATTATTTGAGCAAAGCATTATCTCACCAACTATACATAGTAATTGCAAGGAATCAAATTGTGAGTTGGGTGACCTTGAAGATGGTATTATTAATGCACATGAAGACACCACAAGTAGGTTTGATGATAATTCTAATTTTCTGATTACAAACAATAGTCCCTTATCGTCACATAATCATGAGGTTATATATCAATCATATGAAGATGATAATTTTATAGAGTCTTCTAATGTTAACACTGAAATTTTGTCTGTTAAACATGAGGAATGTATTGTGGATTCAAGCCACAAAGGTTCTGATTTTATACATCATACCATGGAAGATATCAAGAGAACTCAAGCCTTGTGTGACAGTTGGTTACAAGGAGCTAAGAAGGAAAAGTTTTTGGATGCCCAAGCAAGACAACACCTTCAAGATATCAAGGAACAAGTAAATCATATAGATCAAGCAAGACAATGAAGAGAGGCCTATCTTTGATCATTATTTATTCCAAGGGAAGAATGTGTAGAAGTTGAGCATGCAGAGGAGGAGCATCTTGAGGTAAGCAAACAAGAAAAACATGTAGATAAGTGTGAACAAGAGAAGAAGCATGATTCAAAAAATTATGTTTGGGTATCTAGTTTGCATTATGAATTTCATGACTTTCCTCTTTTGGAGAGCCTTTTGAAGGCTCAAAAAGATGATGATATTGGACACACACTTGATGGATCAACCACAAGTGACATATCCCTTTGCGTGGAATGGAACATTATTGGTTTCATTATGGATAGTCATGCATCATCTACAATGGAAGGACAATCACTAAGATCATATGAAGCATTTCATTTTGGAGAGCTGTTTAGGAAGACTTGGAGGTTTCATACTAAGAAGATCTTGCAATTTGATAATTTTTGGTTTGTCTTGCATACTACACCTTGGAGTTTGATAATTAAGGAAAACATATCAGTTATGGAGGTGATGGTATGGATTAGAAAATGGGACAACAATATTTTGACATCACATGAGCATGAATCCAAGCTAGATGGTTGTGAAAATAAAAGTAGCATGGTAGACATTCATGAAAAGATAGATAAGCATGAGGTGATGGTTGGAACTTCTACTTTCCTATAATCTAAATTTATAATAGCAGTGGGAAAAGAACATGAATCAATTTGTAGGTTGGTGCCTCACCCTTATGGTGTCGATACTTTGATTGAGTATAAGGATGTCATAGCTTCAAGAATTGATATGCTACAAGGTTGGGCTTCTAAGTGTATGCAAGTGTGCTCTTGCATTAAAGACTTCCTGGTTAATGAAAGAAAAGATGCATGTATTAGTCATGGTAATTTATATGATGCATCTCATTATGGGACTGATTTTAGAAAATTTGGAGCAATTGAGATAAAACAGTCTCAAGAAATGTTTGAGGGATAGCATGATAAGGCAACTGAAGCTAAGTTGATAGCACAACAAACCAAGATTTATCTTCAACAAGTTTGTGACACTCACCACCCCATGGATGATGTTAAGCAAAGGTCTTCTAGTTTTGAAATTTTAGTTGTTGATCAATTCATTCATGAAGATTTTGAGGGCTCTGATGTGACTATAGTAGGTGGACTTACTATTCTTTGCAAGAAGAAAGTGAGTAATCTTAGCATTATCTTTGGTAAGTATACTCTTTGTAATGAATTTTATGTACTTGATTTGAAGGACAATGAAATTGTACTTGGTATGCAATGGTTACATTATTTTCAAAGGGTTATCCAAGATCTACAAGAAATGGAGTTGAGTTTCATGCATGATGGGAAACACATTATTATGAAAGCTCTCAAATATACCCTACCTCATATAAAATAAGCCAAATAAATGATAGCTTTAGGTCATGATTGGCTTCATGAAGGCATACATTATGCATGTGAAGAGAGTTGTACTGAATCGACACTTGATGGTAAACATTTGAATGTTGAAATGGATGACAAGTTTATGGATTGGCATGACATTATTCCTGATTTGTTTGAAGACAATATACTTATGGTTTTTCATTCTCATGAGATAGACATGATAACACCTTTGGATGATAGTTACTTGTGGTTTACTAATGATGGCATACAAAATTAGAGTGTTGGATATGGTGATTTTGTTGAAAAATAGGGCACTACACAATCTAATTTTGTATATCAGACCTTTGGAGGTGTGGAAAAGACACAAGAGAAGTGTAACATTTGGATAGAGAGAGCAAGGAAAGCTAAGTTAATTGCTGATCAAGCAAAACAGTGGCTAGAGATGGTAAAAATAATGAGGCAATCAGCTTTGTTTGATCATCATAAGCCAACCATTGATGTTATACATGAGTGTGATTTTGAAGATGAAGGTAACTTAGTTTTGCTTGTTGCATCAATTCCATTTGGTGAACTAAGATAACCTACTCATGATTTTGATGATTCCTTCTTGTTGGGGTACATGGATGAGTTGGTAGTTTATTTTACATTGGTTCCTTTTGATAGTCTAGGTCAAATCATTGTGTTGACATAATTTTATATTGAGGCAGATTCCATATGGGAGTTCATGGATTGTATAATAGACTATTCACCATGGTTTGATAGTGATTCTTCATTGTTCGGTATTGAAATGTGTGGTTTCAGTCCAACAACATGTAGAATGGTTTATAATGATAGAAAAAACTATGCCTTGGTTGAAGATGGGTCTATTAATGGTTTTCTATCTGCATACACTGGGAATGACACATCTTATATCATTTTGGATGATATTATCAGATTGCATACTATTGTTCCAATTTATGATAGCAAAATAAGAGGGATAGATACATTTGTGTTTGGAAACTACACCTTCATGATTGTCACTTACATTGATATGGATATGTTTGCATCATTGTGCGACAATGGAAGTGGTCGCAGAATCTTTTACTTCAGCAAATTGGATGTTGTTCGTATAAGCATCTATGGAGATCCTAGATGGGTCTGGGATCCTGGTATTCATTGATGTCCATTTGGAACTTGCGATTGCTTGGGGCAAGTAATCTTGGGGTGGGAGGACTTGTAATGTCCCCAATTCTGAGCTGAGTAATGATTTTCAATTTTGAGCATCATTTAAATCCTTTGGTCATTGGAGAAGTTTGCCAAGGTAGCTGATTTGATCCTGAGAGTGATTTTGGCCAAGAGATTTATATTTTGATGAGTTTTTTTTTATAGATTTGAGAGGGGAATTATCCTTAACAAAAATAAAGCATAATTATAATATTGCTATCAGGATTCATTTGACTCGCTATGGAAAAATACCTCCTACTTATAAAGCATAATGTTGATCACATTTTATTATTATCTCATGGTCCACTTGCAAGTCAAAGCAAACAAGAAGGTGAATTTTAAAATAGATAAAATATTACTATCTTCCTTGGTTGGTCGACCCACATCAAATCAGGTTTGATTTGCTTCTAGAAGGTCAATTATCTCTCCTTGCTTCTAGAAGGTCAATTCTCTCTCCTAAGGTAGTTTAGGAGACTTAAGGAAGAAGGCAACCAATATTTTAATGAGGTAAAATCTGATCTTCCCCAAGGGCGGCTTAGATGCCTTAGTGATGAAGGTAATGAATATTTTAATGAAATAAAATTAGATCTTCCCTAATGGTGGTTTAGGTGCCTTAGTAATAAAGTTATTGAATATCATAATAAAAACAAAATAGATTCTCCTTCTAAGGATAGTTTGGACTAGAAGCCTTATTTAAGAAGGTATGGAGGGCTGTGAGATCATTGGGTTGCATTGATACTTTCTTTCTCTTGTTTGAAATAAGTTTTTATAATTCTTTGAGGTGGTGCTCCCTTGAGTTGGGTTTGGTGATGCTCCCTTACCCCTGTTTGAGAGGTGAAATCACTCAAATTTCATCATAGGGAAGAATTGTGCAAGCTTGGTGCTTTTTACAACTAGGGTTTGAGGACAAGTTCTTGGTCAAAAATCAGATTTGGAGGTCTACATATTGTTTTGAGAAAATCTACCTTGGGCAATCCATACTAGGGACATTTTGGAGTGCAGTGAAGTTGGTTTGATGAATTTTGGAGATGTTAGTGATTTTATATGAGTTTTGAAGATATTGGGCAACTAGGGTTTCCAGTTTGGTGGTTGGAAATTGCGACTTTAGGTGTGATTTGATTATATTTAGTCTTGGAATCTATTTTGGCATATCAATATATATTCCAGTTGAACAAGTTATTGGTTTTGTAGCTATACTTCACATCTTTAGCCTTGGGCATCCATTTTGAGGAGTTGTTAGAGCCCTTTCTGCAAATTAGTCATAGTTGGAGACTGTAGTAGCAACACCTATCATTCTATTAGAGCCCTTTTCAGCAAGGCATATCATCCATACTTCATGCAGATCTGATAGGGTTTTCATTCTCCAACAACTTGGTTAGGGTTTGATATATATATATTTTAGCTATTTTGCATATTGTATGAGGTTTGATTTTCTAAATTAGATTATCTGATTATAAGCCACAAACTATCATCTATTTGTAATCTGATTATTGATTCAATAAGAATCCATCAATGTTTCCTTAGTTTTTCATTCTCATATGTTGATTTATTTGTTTATAATTTCATCATTTGGAATTCTATTTCATATATTTTAACCTACATCAAGATATTAAGCCAACAAGGAGGGAAAAATTCAATTTGAACTAGTAAGGGTTCTTACATAGTTCACTAGGTGAGCCCAAGGAAGTCTATATCAACGTCATACCCCCATGACTATGATAAGGACAAAATGAAAATGCACGCTCACAAGGGCTAGTGAAGCTAGTTGTTCACTAGGTGAGCCCCAAGGGACCATATCAAAGCCATACCTCCATGACTTTAATAAGGTACAAAAAGAAAATGCAACAAGAAAGAGGGATGTTTGAAGGGATTTTTCTTAGTTCATGTGAGGTCTTAATCTTAGGGGACATTGTGCTTAATGTCTCCAAGAGAGGAGAAATCAAAGGATAAAATATTCACAACTTGGGGAATGCAGTGCATTGCATCACCACTAAGAGGAATGCAATATGCTAAGATAGATCAAACTCTTGAAGGACATTACTCCCAATGTCACCACAAAGAGAAAAACACATTGCATGAAGTAAGAAAATCACATCAAGGAACATGGAAACATGCTAAAATAATGCCAATCTATGCCCCCACTTTCAAAAATTGCTAACACCATGCCGTGAGAAATTAATTTAAAGTAGCCAAAACATAAAAAGGAAAAGGAAAAGAGGGTTGCCCCCCAGAAACATATAAGGGATCTATGGATTTGGGGTCAATATATGTCTTTCCTGTAATGATATTAGAGAGATCAAAACTGTCATCATTCCCCAAATACACATAGAACTGGAAAAATGACACAAAGAGAGTGAAAACAAAGAAAAACCTTTCGAGTCAACATGGAAGAGAAATAGGGTGTCTTGATGCCTTGCGTCATCCCCAAAAGGAAAACACGAGACAAAAATGAAAAGAAAGCAAAGATAATGAAAAATATTTTGGGTCAGCATGGAAGAGATATAGGGTGTCTTGATGCCTTGTGTCATTTCTAAAAGGAACACAAGACAAAAATGAAAATAAAAATAAAAGGAAAGGACCAATGAAAAGGAAAAAAGATTACGGCATATAGAAGAATGAAGGTACAAATAGAGGAATGCACATAGAGAGAGAAACATCAAACAAGACATCACAGTGGATCTCATTACCCACATGCAATCAAAAGCAGAAAGAAAGCAAAAAGGAAAGCAAAAGATAAAGAAAAGATAAAAGACTTGTAAAGCACATGCGATTCAACCATCCAACAGGTCATCCGGATCCCAGTCTTGTTCAGTATATGCAAAATGCAGATCACTAGCGAGAGGGAAAACATCAAGTGAGAGAATCATCTGGTTCAACACATGGTGCATCACTCGGTTTAGGAGGATCATCGAGGTTGTTATTGTTTAAGCTCATAGAAGAGGAAAATAGAAAATTAAAATCATAATGCACTTGCTCGTCAATTTTAGTTGTTTCTTCATCATCATCCAAGTTAACCACAACAGGAGGACGAATGATAATATCCATAGAGGGTGTTGGTCCTTGTTGTGTTGGAGACATAAATTTTGTTTGTTCTGGTAAGAGAGGAGGGTCATCATTTATTGCTTCTGTCAAGTTTGGATTTTGATTTTCAATGTTGTTCTCTTCATTCATCTTTCGAGCAATAGCACGACATCTATGCCTATGCTCTCTAGCATTTTTGTTTCTTTTATTATGGTTTTCAAGTTACGTTTGTGTAGGAGCAGGTTTTTCAACCATATGTTCCTTTTCTTCTTGTGAGGGAAGAATGAAAAAAACCATGGAAGGTTGTTCAACCACTTTCTCTTTGGCTTTATAAATTTTCTTAGGAGGTGGATTAGGACTTGTTTGGTTTTCTCTTGGTCTTTTATAGGAAATAGGCAAGGGATTTTTGATGGATGGATCTTGGTTACATGGAGGGGCTTTAGGCTCACTATTGTTTTCTTCAAGGGGTGGAGGTTCAATCATGGGTGGAGGAAAATTCTCAAGGGATAATCTGGATATGCATTTTGATTTGAACTTTTGGTAGGATAGGAAAAGGAAGTCTTCACGGGGTCTTATAGGTTCCATGGAATTAGGCCAAAAATAATCTAAGGAAAAATTTCCTCAGGAAGATGGAGGTCTAAAGCCACTATGGTTCACAATGAATATTTCATTGCCAACTGGAAACTTTAAGCACTTATGGACAATGGATGGGACCACATTCATGGAGCTAAGCCATTTGTAGCCCAACTTCACACAAAATTGGTCTAAATTAGATATGATAGAGAATGATACATTTAATTTCTTCAGTCCTACTTGTAAAGGGAGTGTGATTGAGCCCATCGTAGCACAAGAAAAACCATCATGCATTTTAATCCATGCTTTCAATTTATCATATCTATCTTGAGTAAGTTCATGCACATATAAGAGTTCTTCTATGATCACATTCTCTCCATAGACGAGATCAATTAAAATCCTAGGAGTGGGCCTGTTACTGATTCTATTGGATATTTAAAGAGGAGCATCAGGTGCATGTTTGATTGTTTCTTCTGAAGAGAAAGTAATGTCAGTGGGCATTATGGCTTCTATTTATGAGGCTCGATGTCAATCACTCCTATCATTGTATTAATAGGACTTTGGTCATTAGTATCCATAGGACTCTATTCATCATCATCCACAAGACTTTGTTCATTATTGCTCATCTCATCATCTATGTCAACATTCATTACATCAGGCTTAGTTTCACTAGCCTTAACAAATTAAATATTATAGTTGGGCATGGGATTGGTAAAGATTTTCAAGTTTTGGTTGGGAGGAGCTACAAAATTATTACCTTTTTCATTCACACCTCCAATTTGGATATGATTAGAATGTATGAGGTCTTGCACAAGATGTTTAAGATGCTTGCAATGTTTCATATCATGTCCTTTTTGTTGGTGATAAGCACAATAGGCATTGTGTTTGAAGCTCAGAGGTAACGACTTGTTAGGGTCAAGGGGTCGAATGGGAGGTAAGGTAAGCATGTTTTTTTTTAATAGCTGAGTCATAATGTTGTGAAGTGTATTGGGTAAGGGTGTAAATTGTCTTTGTGGATTCCAAAAGATATAAGGATTACTCTTCTTTATAGCAACTACTTGGGTATCAACTAGTTGGGTAGGTTGAGAGGTGGAATTTAGCTAAAGGAAACTTTTATTTTGTCTTCTAAAAGGCTGGTAGGTATTTTGGTTTGAAGCTTTAGACTTTTTTAAGATGGGAAGAGGTGGTTTTCGGTTCACTACTACCTACAAAATTATGATAATCTCAAAGGGCAGTGCATAAATGCATGAAGGAAGGGAATTTCATCGTGGTAAGTTTGTCTCTTATCTTACTTTGTAATTTTTCTATGAACATCTTTTGAAGGTGGGAATCAAGAATCTTCACACTGATTTGGGAATAAAGTGATAGGTAACGTGAAATAAAGTCAGTGAATTTTTCAACCTCATTTTGCTTGCATCTCATCAAATTAGCTAATGCCATTTCAGGAACCACATGCACTTGGAAATGGTTAATAAAGGGCTCAACAAGTTCATTGAATGAAAAAATTGAGTTATTCGGTAATGTGAAAAACTAGTCCAAGGCAATGTCTTTCAAGGATTGGGGAAAAAGCTTAGCCAAAAGTTTGTCCTCAAGGATAAAGTCACTATACACAAAGTAGTAAAGACATTAACACGATTAGCAGGATCTCCCTTTCCTCCATATTTCTCAAATCTAGGGATCTCTATACCTTGTGGCACTAGAGTTCTCAATATCTCCAAGGATAGTGGGTTACTTTTGACATAGTATGAAGGTGGACCATTTTGATTTTGATTTATGGTGGAGACTTGACATTGAATGGCTGTAAGGCCTTGTAAAATGTGGTTAATGATAGGATCATTGCTTGTGGTTTGCGATGGAGGTGAATATGGTGGTGGTGTGTATGTGTTGGAAGGACTAGTGAATGGATTGTTTACAGGAGGAGATATAAGATTAGATGCCACATAGGTACAAGGAGCACTAGTGGAAATGTTTGAGGTAGGAAGGATATTTCTAGTTGGTTGCATCGTTGTGGTTACTTGAGGATTGATATAGGTTGGAATGGATGTTATGGTTGAAGGGGGAGGAGTGTGATTTCCTCCTTGGCTTTGCATATTGTTTGAAGCTTGAACATCATTAGTGGTGGAAGGAAGATGTTTTAAAAAGATGTGAGATATGTTACACACAACTTCTAGTCCTTCATCTCTTTCCATCATGCGGTGAATACTATCTATGGAAAGTATAATAGTGTTGGAAATATTTTTAGTACTCACGCTGTCTTGTAAATGAGCTAGGTCTTCATGCATTTTCATTATGTTTTCTTGAGGGATATGATCAACCATTGTTTGAACACTTGGAATAACACTTGTAGGTAAGGTAGGCATAGAAAAAGAGGTATCAAAGGTATGGTCCATACCTAGTGAACTAATACCAACACTAGAAGTAAGAGAGCTTGATAACCCAAGATCCACAACGAGTGTTTTATCGCAGGATGCCATGAGTCTTGCACTTCATCTAACCACAGTATTAGCAGTAGGACACCAAGTACTATAGATCAGACAAGGGATGAACCAAAGAAAGTGCAATGAACACAACATCCAATGCTTGCAATTACACTTGAAATGGAAGAAATTGGAGCAATTCTGCAAATTGAAACAAAAAACTGAAGGCAACCAACAGAAGCACAGAAAAGCAATGTTAGATCATGAAATCTGGAAAGTCAAAGTCAATAGGGACTAAGATTCTAGTAAGGGCGTCTTGGTCCTACTGGTGAAATTTTGAAGTTCCAAGGATTGAAATAGAAAGCAAACAACAAAGACAAGGTTCTGAGATAGAAACCCAGAGAGGGACTAAGACACTAGGAAGGGCGTTTTAGTCCTAGAAGAGTTTTTTCTCCAAGAAAAACAACAAATTCTAGATTATTTACAGTGTTCACAGGTTGCCTATTCAGGATGCTGATGTTGAGAAACAAAAAACTGTGTAAATGAATGCAAGGAAGAGTAACTAATAACAAACAATTGAATACAAAGTTGAATGCAATTTTTTAAATTTTGAATGCAATAGCAATGTTATTAAATGCAATTAGGATGATTGACAATGCACTTTTTAGTTTTTCAATGAAATGAAATGATGCAAGGAAGAAAAAATGCAACCTATATGCACTTTCACTAATGCAAATATGAGAAACACTAGATGCAATTTCACTAAATGCAAGAAGCAATGCAAGAATGAATTGAATCTAGATCTAGGACTTTAATGAACTCCAAATTAGAAAATGAATGCTCAAAAAAGTTAGGTTCCACAAAATGATTAGGTGGAAAATGGTGTAGAATATCATCTTTCTCCAACAATCATTCAACAATGTCCTAGGATTCCTAATTGGATTGACTATCAACCTCACAAGGTGAGTCAATTTTCAACAAGGAGGACCTAGGAGGGGGTTCTTTAAGCTTTTAGGGGTTCACCACCAAGCAAATTCTTGGAAAAGAAAAATAAGCATTCAACTGACAAAACCTAGTAATGCAAGCTAAATGAAGGATGCAAATGATGAAATTATGTAACAAGGAGTTAGGATATGTGTACCTGGGAAGTCTGGAAATGTAAAGAAGTTTCCAAAATATGCTATGGAGGACAAAGACGCCCTTACTATTGTCTTAGTCCCATAGCTATTTTTTCGGGGCAGATGCATAATCTTTGGATGTCGGAACCGTATCTGGAAGATTTTTTGAAAAATACCCTTGGGAGGACTAATACGCCCTAGGTGGTGACTTAGTTCCATTTGAAATTTCTGGAATCTCTGAATGTGGTCCTGAAGCTTGATGTCTACACTTCCTTCTTCTCTGATCTCAGGTTCTGAAACTTTTGAATTTAGCCTATAGGTGAGTTTCTGTGAAGATGGCAACTTTTCAACTTTGCACTTCAAATGATCTTCAAGTCTTCAACTTAAATCTGCAATCACAAACATGCAAGAGGGAAATTTTTTTTGATTGTTAGTGAATGGGAGTTTTCCTTGGTCAAACCCCTTGTTGGTAATTAAACCTTGAAATGAAATGAAATAATGAAAGGAAATGATGAATGAACAACATGTAATGCTACAACTCAGCAAACCCTTGTAATAAGGTGTTGCAAATGTGCTTGAAATGACTACAATGGATGTACTTCTTGATTCTTTCTTGAAGGATGGAGATCTTGCATAAAACACTTGCTTGAATCATAAACCCTACATCACAAATGTTAGCACAATAACAAACATGATGCAAGAAGATCTTTGATATGATGCTTGAATCTTGATGATGGCTCCAAATGCTTGATGAAATGCTCTTGAATGCTCTTGAATACTTGAATGCTTGGATGCTTGGATTGCTTGTTAGGAAAAAATGAGAGAAGGAACCTTGTATTTATACTTATCTATGCTTGATATCCTGGAATTACACCAAAACAAGCCAACATATGAATTCATTAATTAAAGGAGGCTAAATCCTGCCAAAATTTGAAATTAAATCCTGAAAATACCTTAAGGGGGACTAAGACTCCCTAGGTGGCATCTTAGTCCCGAGGCATGAAACTCGAGGCACAAACTCCAAAAAGGGACCTATTTAGGGTGCATTCAAAATCAGGGTCCCAAGACGTTTGGGGGACAAAGATGCCAGACCTAGGTGGCATCTTAGTCTCAACCCAAAAATTAGGGACACTCAGACAAAATCATTAAATTATCATTTATCCATTGGAGAATGTGAAGATTAGCCAAAAAAGATATAACTCATAGGGCTTGTGGATGCAAAATAGGACCAATTAAGACATAAATAAGGATAACTAAAGCAAGGTGGGCCCAAACAAGTGTGAAAATACAAGGGTATGCATTTTTCTACACTACACATACTAGGAGCTGCCAGTTTGTATTGTTGTCGAGAGAATATTCCATGCATATTCCTTTTTTTGTAGGTCATTGTACTCTCTTGCATCAACATCTTTTTGTGGTACTTGGCCATACATCAATAGTGTCAAATCAAATCTTTTCCCTTAATACAAATTGCAAGTTTTAATATTTTATTAATTTCACAATTTTTTTTTTTTAAGTCACTAATTATATTTTTCTCATGGTTTTTTGGTGCTTAAGCGCTTGGTTCCCCACGAGAACCTCTGGGTCCTATAGCTGGCATGAGGGGTGGAGGGTGTGTAGAGCTGCCACCTTGCCATCAAGGTTTTCGTTCTACCTGAGCGGAGGTGTTGTCAGGTGGGCAACACTTTTAAAAAAATTATAAGTCGTTGGTCACATTAATGACCAGGAGCTAGCCCTTTAAGTGCTTGGTCCCTATTTTGAACCCTAGAGACCCTAATAGGGAAATTTTTGCTATGAAGCATAACTTTTGACCCGTGTCAAAATTTTGCAAACAAAGATATTGAAAAAAAGTTGGTTTTGAGCAGTTACGATGGTGTAAGACATTTTTTTAGATTTTTCCTTAGGTGAATTTTATTGCTGGTCAAAGTCAATTTTTTTGTTTTGGACCTCCAAGCTCATGAATTTTTTCCACTATCTCTGATTTTCATGATTCTTGTGGCATTGGAAAGGTATTGAGGAGCTCTACATTTCTATTCATGCAATTTTTTAGATTCAACCCCAAGTACCTTTTATTTAGATTTGTGCAATTTTTCATTCTAGTTGATTACTTGGACATACTAAAACTTGGAGAAATTTTTTCCACTTGGGAAGGCTTCATTTTCAATGTATATCATATTGGGAAAGGTTAATTTCAGTTTGAGGATCTCATTTTGAGATATTATTGTAATTTTTCCATCTTTTGATCTATCTTGGCATTGTAAATCTAGAACACTATTCTAAAATTGTAAACACACTACATATAAAGTGCCACAACACATTATTGGGGGGATTATTAACTGTTTGATTTGAGGGTGGCTGGGGGTGTCTCTTGGTGCATTGTTTTTATCTATTTTCTTGTGCTATTCTTTTTCATGGATCATTCTAAGGTTCCTTTACTAGCACCATATAACTGTTCAACATGGCATCAACATACATGGAGTATACTGATGAATGAAGGTCACTCTTTATATGTTGAAAATAAGGTACTTGAACCTACATATGCAGATAGAAAGATAAAATGGATGATTGAATATACCAAAGATCTTGGATGTCTTTATAAACTAGTTTCTTAAGATTTTTAGTTCCAATAAGGCTTGGGACAAATTGAAAACATTATATGGTACTATAGATTAAGTAAGAGGTGATCAAATTGATAATGAATTAATGATCCTTGATCCTAAGAACTTTGACAACATCTAGGACTACATTAATAAGTTTAATGATAATGGTGTGAATTTTCACCCCTTTAAAATTCCACATTTACACATCTCCTACCTTAGAGAATTAAGTTTGATAATACAATTCCATGCTCTTCATCCATTTTACATCCACTTGACAACTTATTTTCATGTCGTTGGGGGATATTCGGTTTGGGATGCTAGCATGATGCACATACATCTGTGCAGTGTGCTACCATCCTAATAGGATTCTTTCCTCTGGAATCTATAGAGGTGTTACACTCCTCCATTGGATGAGAAGTGTAATGTCTCTTTCCCTTTGAATTGACTTTGAATGGCTCTTTTTCCTCCAATTTTACCTTCAAATGACTATCTCTTCCACTCACTCACTCTCTCTTGGTTCTACTTGATCATTCTCACTTCTACACACAAACTTTCAACATTCTCAAGCTCTATCACCTCCATTGAAGTTGCAAGTTGGTATTTTGGTTGGCCCCCTCTTTTCATTGTTGTGGAAATGTTGATCTTTGATAGCTTGCAAGCTCGCTCCTCCCATTTTCCTTGAGTGCATGTGGTGGAAGGTGATATCACTCTATTTTCCTTTTCTCTTGCATTATCGTTACAATATCATAACATATTGTTGTTTAATGTATTGCTTGGTATTGTTATTTCAATATATTTCTTTATCACATTTATCCAATCATTGCTATATTGGCTATCCATGGAGGTGGAAACAACAAAGTGGGGGATTGACTGTGATAGTCCTTTAAACACAACCCCAACATTTTCTCTCTTTTGTGTGTGTAGGTTTTTCATTGAGTGAAAACCTTGAAGATATCAACTCACAGGTAGGAAGGTGTGCTTTCCTTACCCTTCTTTGTCATTTCGTAGTTAGAATTAGTTTAAATATTCTTCTTTTTATGCTATCATTCTATTCCTTTCTATTTTTTTTATTACATTAAACTATACCTATTAGATTGTTAGTAAGTTTCCCTTGAATTTTGACTGTACTTTATGCTTTTTGTCTGTATGGACACTAGCGCCCCTATTGAGACACCAACATGTTGCACTGTTGTCCATGTACCACACTATATTCCTCTGGTAGTGAGCTTCCTAAGTTGCAATCTAGACTTTGGAAACTTGCTCATCTGACTTCCTGAAACTCTCGGGTTGGCAGAAGGAAAGAGGTAGATAAGTTGTCCTTCCTTTTCATCCCTTTAAACATCAAGCCTATCTTAAACATTCATCTAGCTTGAGGTAGATCAGGGCAACCTATTGTTCTAGACCCTCCCATGACTTGGGGTCCTGAGCAGTCGGTCCCCCTCCTCTACATTTTGGTGAACCCGACGTGAACTATTTTGGTTCCATTTCATAGTGTTGAAGGAATCTTCTCTCGTGTTGTAGGTGTGTGCGTTGTAGGGTGCCTAGCCTTGCAACCCAACCTATGAACCCTCGCAGTGTAGTTAGAACAACCACTAAATGTTGTGAAAAAAAATCTAGAAGAGGCCACTGTCAGATTGATTAAACCTTTGGGGTCTTTTAAGAAAGTCCTTTTTGGTGTATGTAGAAGATGGCTTCTTTCATGCATCTTCCCATACTATTTATGCAACCTACGAATGGGTCTCCTGCTATAACCTTTACATCATAGGACTTTCCTATGAATGCTAATAGAGAACCCTCTCCTCTATACATTCCCACTTGTATCAATGGGATTACCGTGATTGTCATTCTCGCCGATCCTACGTGTTGAGTTAATGTTATTATAGAGGAGACTATGTTAATAAACTTCCTACACAAGGATGGGTACGATGAATCTAAGAGAAAAATACATATGCATGATGAGATTTTCATCCCTCCCATCGATTACATCACCCTTTCAGTCTTGGTAGGGCCCAGGACTATGAATTCCCTTTTCAATATTATCTCAGAGTTTGACTTGTTCAGAGTCAAGCTAGGCATTCCTTGGCTAGTTTCCATGAACACAATCCCTTTGGTGATCCATAAATGTTTGAGATTCTCTCATGAGGGATTTGTGCACAACATTGGGTACAAATACCTAGTGTCGAATGGGGCCTATTCATTAGATCACTTTGGCCTGCCTTTATTAGTTCAATCCTCCAAGGATGGACCTATTGTATCGCACTTATGTAAAATACAAGAGTGGGGGCATAGCACCGAACGTGACCTATCCTCCTTCCCCTTATGCTATATCAATTAAGGCTTTTATGATAGCTCAACAATAGGCTGCCTCTTCCTCTTAGAAGGGGAAGGGGAAGTCTTCTAGCATGCAGGAGACTTCTTCTTCCACTATAGTTCCACCTATTTCTACCTCCTGCCCTGCTGCAACACCTTCAACTTCTACTCCCATGCATCTCCTAGGGAGTTTGATGGTGCCTGCTTAGTGGAAGGCCAAACATTAGGTGTTCAACCTCCTTATCTTTCCCATGGTACCTCGGCCCATCGTATATTGTAAGGGGAAGGGTCCCCATGGAGTCACCTACATCTTGACCTTTGTGGCCTCCTACTACTCTTGCCCCTAAGGTGGTGAATGGTAAGAAGCCCGTCCCCGATGTGTTTGAGTCTACTTCTCCATCGATTGTTGCCTGTATTCTTCATATCTTCCTCATGTTTCTATCCAAGAGTCACTCCCTCCACTGGTAATGGTTGTGATGGAAACTCCCATGGTAGAACAAGAGCCTTCTGCTCCTCCTCAAGCTATAACTTCTAGTTCTCAAAGCCAAAGAAATTGCCTTGCGTGTGAGCATAAATGTCAAAGGAAGGCTCTAGCTACTGAGCAGGTTGCTCTGTAGAGAGAGGGAGGGAGATAATGAGAAAAATACAATTAGAGGAGACAAAGAGATAGATAGAGTTAGAGAGATAAAGGGATAAAGATGAATAGATAGAGATATAGGGAGGGTTATTGATATATCTCTCACTATCGCTCTCTATCTCTCTATATCTCCCACTATCTATGTCACTTCCTCTTCCCCTCTTTATCTATTGAGCTATATCTCCCTCTCCCCCCTCTCTCTCATTCACTCCATCTCTCCCCCCATCTCTCCTACTCTATATCTCTATCTCTATTTCTCTCTTTATCTCCCTCTCACTCCTCTATCTCTTTCTATCCATATATTTCTCTACCTCTATCACTATCTCTCTATCTCTTTCACTATCCTCCTCTATCTCTCTATACCACCCCCTTTCTATGTCTCTCCATCTCTTTCTCTCTCTCTATATTGAGCTATCTCTCCCTCTCTCCCTCTCTCCCCCTCTTCTCTCTCTTCCTCTTCGACCTATCTCTCTCCCTCTCTCCTCTTCTCTATCTCTCCTCTACCTATCTCTCTCCCTTTCTCTCCCTCCCTCCCTCTCTATCTCCCTCCCTCCCTATCCCCCTATCTATCTCTCTATCTCTACCTCTCTCTTCCTTTCTCTTCCCATATATCTCTATCTCTCACTCTCTTTCTCTTCCCATGTATCTTTGTAGTAACGAAAAAAGTATCCTGTTCCCTTGGTTTGATAATTGAAATTAAAACTGAATTAATGATGTCTTGGAGTGGTGTTGTAATGTGTTGTACACATTCACAATACTTTAGGACCTTTATTTGACTAAAGAATTCCTTAATTGATCCTTTCCAAGGGTGTTGTAAAGTGTTGTAACACACTTTCACACTTTTCTATGATGTATTTGCTTAATTAAGCTTTATGGGCCCCTTTTTAATAAAATGTACATGATGTGTACCTTATTTAAGTGTTGTAAAGTGTTATAAGGAACTTTCACATTTATCTAGGTGGCCATTAATTAATTATGGGTAATTGGAGTAATTAACCCCTTTTAATTCAAATTTAAACCTTAATTTTGACACCTATTGAAGATCTTTCCCGACACATATAATTTAATTAATAAAATATTTCATTGGGAAAGGTTAGGTCCTAGAAAATGATGTTAGGACCCATTCGCCGTAGGTGGAAAATGGGTCCTCTCTTAACATGACCCCCCTTTTTTAGTTGATTTGGAATGGGTTTTTAGCCTTCTTTCAATCCCCTAGGGTTAGGTCCTGGTAAACTAAGCCAGGACCCGTTCGTCCTAGGTGATGACTGGGTCCTCCCTTAATGAGACCCCCCTTTTTGAATTTCATTATGGTGGGAATTTAATAATGTTTCTTTCCAGATCTGGTGTCAGCCTTAATTATTTGAATTTCAGGGTTAATCTCTCAATTTAGTATAAATAAGGGGATAATTCACATTGTTTCACCTAGCAACTTTGAGAGAGCATCCTTATAGAAAATTGGATTTCACAAGGGCATTCACAAGGCATTACAAGGAAAATTTCTAGAGTTTATTGCAGCAATTCAAGATCAATTCATCATGTCAAGAGTTTAATGCATTCATACATGTTGTTGAGCTAAGATTGTTAATGTAGCATTGAGGATCTACTTGCAAGCATTATTTCACATCCAAGATCTATATTCTTCATGGACACATGTTAGATTGCAGATTTATCTTCAAAGACAACATCCAAGGTATCAACACTCCATTATTTCATGTTTCATGCTTCAATTTTATTATTTCATCATTTGGTTTAACTACCTCAAAGGGGTTTGACCAAGGAAAACCCCTATTCACTAAAAAAAACAAAATTTTCTTCCTCGAGTGTGTGTTTGTAGATTTACAGGTTGAAGATCAAGTGGAGAAGAAATTTGAAGCAAAATTTCAAAAGCTTTCAAGTTGCAAAGTTGTCATCCATAGTGCAAGAAAACAAAATAGTGCCACAAAATTTATTCTAGACTTTCAAGAGATGAAAACTTGGGAATTGAGTGTGCAAATATTGAAGTGCAGGACCCTGATCTCAGTTTTAGTAACCCTAATAGGGACCCATTCACCACTGAAGGCGAATGAGTCCTTTGTAGCCTAAAAATAACAACCTTTTGACTAGGTACATAGCTTTTTATGCTCTAAAAACTCCCCCATAGTTGCTATAACAGTTAGGTAGAATTTCTAATTGTTATTTGCATCTTTTTCCCCTCATAATTGAGTGTTTTAATAAGAAAAAGATCTAGTAGTTTATCATCTTGTTCATTCATGGTGGTAAACCCTACTTTTTCTATTAAACAATCTCTATCTCTCTCTTTATCTTCCCATATATCTCTACCTCCCCTACTTCTTTCTCCCTTTGTCTCCCCTATTTCTCTCCCCCTCTCTCCATCTTTATGTATCTATCTCTAATTTTCTTTATTTTCCCATCTCTTTGTCTCTCTCTCCCTCTCCTCCCCTCTCTCTCTATCACTCCATCTCACCATCTATATCTCTCTATCTCTCCCTCTCCCTCTTCCTATATATCTCTCTCTATTTTGTCCTCTCTATATATCTCCCTCTCTATCTCCCTATGTCTCTCTATATTTATCTCTCCCTCTACTTGTATCTCTCTATCTATTTATCTCCCTCTTCCTCTCTTGCTCTATCTTCATCTGTATCTCTATTTTCCTCTCCCCCCTTTATCTTTAGACATGCC
Source organism: Sequoia sempervirens (assembly GCA_007258455.2). NCBI lineage: Eukaryota > Viridiplantae > Streptophyta > Pinopsida > Cupressales > Cupressaceae > Sequoia > Sequoia sempervirens. Next base: position 46,311,738 of record VDFB02373365.1, read on the forward strand.
TCCCTCTCTCTATCCATCCATGCATCTCCCTCTCTATTTATTTATCTATTCCATCTTTATCTATCCCTCACTCCTCTCTCTTTATCTCTCCCTCTCCTTCTCTCCTTCTTCTCCTTCTCCATCTCCATCTCTATCTCCCTCTCCCTCTCTATCTCCTTACCCTCCTCTCTCTCTCTCTCTCTCTCTCTCTCTCTCTCTCTCTCTCTTTCTCTCTCTTTCCCCTCTATCTCTCCCTCTCACTATCCATACCCCTCCCTCCCTCTCTCTCTCACTCTCTCTCTCCCTCTCTCCTTATTGCAAACATAACATGAACTTGTTGGTAATGGAGCCTGATTATCTTCTCGATTCAAATATTTTTTGAATAATGTTTGGATCCCTATAAGTGGATGCATAGTTTATTTGTGTGAGCATCCATTAGAAATCTGCAAATAACTAAACTTCATGCAAGGGTTAGTATTTCACAAATCCTTTAAAATGCTCCTATGAAATACCTTGTAAATGCTTCAAAATGCAACAAATGATAAGAAAAGACTAAAAGCATAATGAAAGCAATTAACAAGTTACCTATTCCATAGTGGATTGGTGTCACATGTGCTAGTGACCCTTTCCCAATCCTTGATCAAAGCTCAAGATGATGCAAATGCAATGGAGATGATGGGCAAGATGAGCTCTCAAATTAAGAGAGTAACCTTGCATAAAAGTTGTGGATGATGATGGAGGATTAAGGCCTTCTTTTATAGATTTTCTTGATGAGAGATTGGCCAAGAGGGTGAATGTGGGACTAAAGATCCACCAATGAGAGGAGGCCACTTGTCAAGTGGTGATAGGCCAATGGATGTGCAAAATTTGGGAAGAGTACCATGAGAGGGAGAATTTGAATTCAAATTTTGCAATAAATTTTGAGAGGGGGACAAGAAAGAAGAGCAATAAATGCTATGTTGGAGGGACAAATCAACTTGTCATGTTGAGGGAAAATGAGGGTTTTTTAATAAATCAATAAAATTGATTTATTTGTGCAAGTGGAGATATCTAGAGAATGCAAGTGGGTGAGATTAGTATTTAATCATGGTTGGATTAAATAAATGATTATTATGTTAGTTTAATGATGATTAGGTGAGTTTGACTTTTAGGACTTTGATATTTGATTTATTTAAATCAGAAAGGATGGAAATGCATTATGATGGATTTAATTAAATAAAAGGTTTGATTTATTTAATTAAAATGAGGGTGATGGGATCAAGTTGATTTATTTGATTTAAACTGATGACTTTAGGAGATTGATAAATAAACTTGATTTATTTGCCGAATGGATGAATATGACCTAGTTGAATACATTATGTCAATTTGACGTGTCTACAATTTGAAGCTATCACTTCTCCATTGAGACCCCTATCTCACAAACAACATCATTTGATAAATGGCCTACCAATTGGCCTCATGTACTGCGTAAATGTATGCAAAAAATAGACCAAAACCTATCCTAATTGACCTTCCACACTTCTTTGATGTACCCATTGCACACTAAGGTGCGGTTTCTAGTATATTATATAATGAATAAATATGTAATAATAACTATGTAAAAGTATTCTTTCCAACACTTCAAAAAGCACTCTCGATAATGATACTTAATTGTTTTATCCAAGTAAAGGTAATTACTTTCCATAATATGAGTAAAATTGGTTTCCATGATGTCACAAAATTTACTCTTTTAGTGCTATGAAAATTTATGATAAACAAGTTTATTTTTTGAATTTTCTACAACTTTACATACACAGTTGTTTTGGTATTTAAAAATCATACAATATTTATAATTTGTGTCCCTCTATCAATGACACAACTTGCAACAAGTTTGGCTGCAAGAGTGTACAAAGTATTTATATGCTCTCCATTTTACTAAAAAAATTTAGAAACGTGAAATTCCTATAACTATCTTTGAAAAAACTTCTTACTTTATAACCCCAAAGAAAATCGATGTACCAAAAATGATGAATAAAAAACTAAACATCTAGGTTTAAGGTTGTGATGAATCACATCGTCTTGCATGTCTCTATGAAACTCTATACCATTGATCCTTAAATGAGGTTGCTTCCTCTCATAAAGGAACACCTTTGACATAAATATTGAGATAATAAATACAATCATAATAATACTTGAATCATAAAAGAATGATAAATTGAAACCTTCATAACATAAAACCCAACTAATTTTATTTTATATATTGAAATATCACTCAAATAAAAAACCAAACAAATCAATTTTTGAAGAAAAATAAAAATATTAAAATAATAAAAACAATAATAATAATACTTGAATAAATGTTTTATAATAAACCAAATTATCCCTTTTGATGGAAATTGGTCATCCTAAACAAATAACCTTATTGAAAATATTGTCGTTGATCTAATAGTTCCTCATAATGAAAATATGCATGCATAAATGATAGAATAATTTTGCAATTAATTTTCTCAATGAAAATAACTTAGATCTAAGCCATAAATAAAGAAAATCGGGTCTAAAAATTTATGCAATTTTATTCAAATTATTTGTAATTTTTCTTTTTAATTTATGATGAAAATGAGTAGTTTTTCTAAAAATCAATGCAAATTATCAACAAGATTTTCAAATGACCTAGGTTTTGAATCAATTTTCAAAGTTCTTACACTATGAAAATTATAAATTTGCAAGTGTAGGATATGGAAAGCTCACCAAAATTTTTAGTAGGAAAATTGATCCTAGATCCAATTAGATTAACTAGGATTATTCCCTTTTCACTTACCCAACATTTAAACATAAATGAACTAGGGTTTTTGATGATTAGCTTGCTACCATAATGGACAACCAATCCCTTAGTGATTTATGTTTGTTTTTTAATTTTGTTGTGATAAATTTGATGTGTGATTTGACAAGCCTATTTGACATATAACCCTAGATCTAACAATTTAACATATAGACAAAAATGGGAAGTTACAGAATTGACCTAGATATGAGATTTGATAAAAATGAGGAGTCTATATTGTAAATTTTGATTTGGATTGGATAATATAGGTCATGGAGTGTCCCATACTGGACTCCTCTTTCCTCAAATCTAAAAACTTTAAGATGTTGATTAAGGTTTGCACTCTACTTCCTTGGACTATCACTGGCTGAAACCTCCAAATTTGACCCGCACACATGAAAATGGGGGAGAAGGTTGTGTTGTATAAGGGATTTCCTAATTCAAACCCCATGTTGGTATTTCTACCTCTATGTAATAACGAAAAAAATACTCCCTAACATGGCCTTGATTTAGTGTTGTAATGTGTCTAACATACTCACATTAGGTCTTGGGCCCTTGTGAACTAAATGAGCTTATTGGTGCCTTATTTAGAGTGTTTTAAAGTGTTGTAACACAATTTCACACTTTTCTATGGTTTAATTAAATAATTTGGCTTCTTTATGCTTTAATTAGCTTTCTTTTACATCCACAAGCCTTAATCAATGCATCTTTTCAAGGATAATCCTAACATGAAGCAACATAAAATCATAATTCAGGTGCTTTTAGATTGTGTGGCCTAGATTTAGTGATCTGGGACTCATACGCCACCTTGGGCGTATGAGTCTCACCTAGGTTATAGGGCCCTAATCTAGATTTTGCATCATTCTAAGCATTTTTAAAAATGTGTCCCATAGTCATCCCTAATGGGACTCATATGCCACTTATGGCATATGAGCCCTGTATGGTCCAAAATCAAATTTAATTCAAATTCTTGGTGGGATTTTATCCTCCTAGATCTGTTGTTGGCTTGTAGTATTGTAATTTCAAGAAATTTGGCATAAACAAATATATATACAAGTTTATTTCACTCATTTTCACCTAAGCTTTTAGTATTCATGCATTATAGCAAATTTGTGATCAAGGAAGCATTAAAGAGTGTTCAAGAGCTAATTTTCAAGTGTTTAAGAGAATTATTCAAGCATAAAGCATCATGTTTGTTTTTGAGGTAACAATTGTGATGTAGGGTTTCATGATTCAAGCAAGAATTCAATTCATGATCTACAACATTCAAGAAAGAGTCAAGATCTACATCCATTGGAGCCACTTCGTACATGTTTGTAGCACTTTATTGCTAGGGTTTGGTGAGTTGCAACATTAGATTTTTTTCATTCATCATTCTCCTTTCCTATTTCATTTCATTTCAAGGTTTGATTGCCAAAATAAGGTTTGACCAAGGAAAAAACCTTTCCACTAACCAAACAACATTTTCCCCTCTCTTTAGTGTGTGATTTGTAGATCTAGGTTGAAGACACATTGAAAGCAAGTTTGGAGAAATTTTTCAAGTGCTCAAAGTTGTCAAGTGTTCAAAGTTGTCAAAGTTGTCACCTAGCATTGGAGATCATTGAAAGACATCTACAGGTTGCAAATCAAAAATTTAGATCCAAAAATTAGGTGGAAAGGACAGAGAAAATATTGAAGAGTAGAATCAGACTTTGAATTTATAGAAAACCCTAACTGGACTGAGACATCACTTCTGGCGTATGAGTCCCAGTATAGTCAAAATTATAGATTTCAGGAGTTTTAGACATATCTCTGCCAGATTTATGTTCCTGCCCAGAAACCATAATCTGGGACTAAATCTCTCAAACTAGCGTATAAGTCCCAACATGAATTAATTTTAGTGTTTTTAGCATTTCACATCTTTATCTAGTCCTCTTCAGGTGCACACTTTTGATTTCTTAGCTTTTTGTTTTGATTTACATGCTTTTTTAGGTCATTTAGTGAAGTCTTGCATTGCACTAAGTTTAATCATTAGGTATTGCATTTCATTAGTCTTTTCAAGCCCTAGCTTGGTGGTGAACCCCTCTTTAGTTTATAATCAAACCCTAGGACAACCCTATTGCAAGATCTATTTCTCCTTTGCATACCTTAGATCAAGGTCTCTAGGGTTTTCCTTGAATGATAGTGGGAAAAAAGTGTTGTTCTATGTCCTAAACCATAAAGAAACTATTTTACCATTTATCATTTTAGTGAACCTTCATTTAGAACACATCATTTTTTATTTGGAGTGCATCATAGTCCTAGATATTTCTTGCATTAACTTTGCATTAGGTTTCGCACTAGTTAATTTACATCTAGGGTTTATAAATCTTGCATTAGTGAAAGTGCATATAAGTTGCATTTTTGCATCTTACATCATTGAATATCATCTAAAATCTGCATTTTAATTTAGTCTACAGATCATATAAACTAAAAAGCATATAAAACACTTAAAATTATCTAAAATTTGTGAAAAAAACCCTCATTGGGACTCATATGCCCTTATGGGCGATTTAGTCCCAGTGTAAATTTTAAACTGCATTTTACAGAATTCAAAATTTTTTTTCTGAGCTTTTATTTGTTGTTGATAACTTTCTGTTTCAATTTACAGAGTTTTTGTTATATTCATTTCATTCCATTTAGCTTAAAACTACATTTACATCCATCTTGCATTTAGTATCCCTTGCATGAGCTTTTCTACTTGGTGTCCTATTGCTAATACTATAGTGAGATGAAGTTCGACTCATGTCATCCTGTGATCGTACAATTTTCGTGGATCAAGTGGGTTATCTAGCTCTTTCACTACTAGTGTTGACACTAGTTCACTAGGTATGGACCATACCCTTAACAATTCCTTGCCTTCAAGTAGTGTGACACATGTTGAAAAAATGGTTGATAGTATTCTGCAAGAAAACATAATCCAAATTCATGAAGACTGAGCAAACCTACAAAATTAAATAAGTACTGATAACATTTCAACTACCTCCATCCCTACCATAGATAACATTCATCACATGCTTGAAAGTGAAGATGAAGTTGACCTTGTGTGTAACATAGTTAAGATATTTGGAAAACATCTTACCTCAACCACTAGTTGTCCTTTACCCTTGAACAATGTGTCACAAGCCAAGGAGGAATTCAAATTTCTCCTCCCACAACAATTGCCTCTATTCCTACCTATACCAACCCTTAAGTTACAACAACAATGCAACCAACTAGTAATGTGGTCCCTTCCTTAGGTATTTCCGCTAGCATCCCTAGTACCTTTGTGGCATCGCATATCATAGATCTCCTACCACTTTACCACCTATAAGCATTCCATTCACATGTCCTTCAAACACATACACACCTCCACTATATTCACCTCCATCTCACAATACATGCAATGACCCTCTCATAAACCAACTTTTGCAAACCATTTCATCCCTTCAAAAGCAAGTTTCCATTATCAACCAAAATAAAAATGGCCCACCTACATATTAAAAGTCAAAATTAGTCCCTTGTCCTTGGAAATATTGTGAAGACCGATGCCACAAGGTATAGAGGTTCCTATATTCAAAAAAATATGGAGGGAAAGGAGATCCTTCTAACCATGTTTCCACTTATACTGCCATATGTAGTGACTTTATTCTTGACGATAAACTCTTGGCTAAGCTTTTCCCTAGATCCTTGAAGGATACTACCTTAGAATGGTTTTCTTCATTACCAAACAACTCAATTCATTCATTCAATGAAATTTTTGAGGCATTTATCAACCATTTCCAAGTTCATATGACTCCCAAGATGACCTTGGCTGATTTGATGAGATGTAAGCAAAAAAGAAGAAGAAAAGATTACTAAATTTATTTCACGTTATCAATCGCTTTATTTCAAAATCAATGTAAAGGTCCCTGACCCTCACCTTCAAAAGATGTTCATAGAGAATTTGCAAAGTAAGATACAAGATAAGCTTACCATGATGAAATTCCCCTCCTTCATGCACTTATATACTACCCTCCATGATTATCAAAACTCAGTTAGTAGTTGTGATGTAAAATCCATCTCTAGTGGAACTGAGAAGTCTATGTCCACAAACCAGAATAATTACCAACCTTTTAGGAAGCAAAATAAAGTTTTCCTTCAACTAAATCCCCCTCAACAAACAACTCAACACACTGATACCCAAGTAGTTGTTGTTAAAGCAACGATACCCTTTAACTATGGGGACTCAAAAAGACAATTCACTCCCTTTCCTGATACCCTTCATAACACAATGTCACAACTCTTAGAATAGAAAATGATTACTTTGCCTCCCATTAAAACTATAGATCCTAATAAACCATTACCTACAAACTATAGACTGAATTCTTATTGTCATTATCACCGACAAAATGAACATGACACGAACCATTTAAGTGTCTTAAACATCTTGTGCAAGACCTCATTGATTCCGATCAACTTTACATTAGAGGTGTTAATGATCAAGGAAATAAGTCCATTGCTCCTCCTAACCAAAAATTGCAAATCTTTACATTGAACCTATGCCTCATCATAATATTTCATTTGTCAAAGCTAGTGAAACTAAAAAGAGTGATGTGATGAATGTTGACATGAATGATGACAACAATGATACTATTCAACACAATCCTATAGATACTGATCCTATGGATGATATGGTTGTATTGATAGAGGTCACACCTCATAAGGGACAAACTAAAAAGCCTCTTGATATTGCTTTCTCCTCACAAGATATACTTAAGCATGCACCTGATGGTCCTCTTTACATAGCCGGAAGAATCTATGACAACCCCACTAATGGGATATTAATAGATCCCGTTTGTGGAGAGAATGTGATTACTGAAGAATTCTTACCTGTGCATGAGCTCTATCAAGAAATATATGATAAACGAAAAACCTGGATCAAGATGCATAACAGTTTTGCTTGCCCTACGATGGGATCAATCACCCTTCCTTTACAAATAGGACCAAAAAAATTAGATGTTTCATTCTAGACATCATCCCACAGTCAAACCAATTTCATGTGAAGCTAGGATATCCATGGATTCACTCCATGAATACCATCCCTTCAGTTGTGCATAAATGTTTAAAGTTTCCCTTTGACAATGAAATTTTCACCGTGCATCATAGTGGCTTCAACCATTTGTCTTCCTGAGGGAACTTTTCATTAGATTTCTTTTGGCCTGAACCTATGGAACTTATTAAACCTCAAGAAGACTTATTTTTCAAATCCTACCAAAAGTTCAAGGTGAAATGCATAGCAAAAATATCCCTTCAAAACATGCCTAAATCCACGATTGAGCCTACCATGATTGAACCAAAAGACATGCCAAGAAACCAAGAACAAATTAAGATAGATCCTTTTCCTACTTCCTACAAAAGACCAAGAGATAACGAAAACAATCCCATCACGCCTCCTAGAATAAAACAAGTTTACAAAGTTAAAGAGAAAGTAGTTACCCAACCTTCCATAGTTCATTTTGTTCCTCCCCTTAGGGAAGAAAAGAAACCTATGGATGATAAACCTGATCCTACACAAACACAACTTGAAAAATCAACTAAAAGAAACAAAGGTGCTAGAGAGTGTAGGCGTAGACATCGTCGTGCCCCTGCTCAAAGGATAAATGAAGAAATAAACAAAGAAAATCAAGATCCAAACTTGACTGAAGCAATGCATGATGAGTCTCCCCCTTCGCCAAAACAAAAAGATCTTATAGCACAACTGCAACAAGAGCTAAAACCTTCTTTGGACATTATCATTCGACCTCTTGTTGTGATTAACTTGGATGACAATGACGAGATTGCAAAGATTGATGAACAAGTGCATAATGAATTGAATGCACATTATTTTCCCTTCATGAGCTTAAACAACAATTCTCCTAAGAAGAGTGTTGAACCTGGTGATGGACCTAGAGTTCGACACTTGCTATTATCCCTTTGGCTAGTTGTCTACCTTCGGTATACAATGAACATGATTGGGATGTGGATGACCTGCTTTAGGTTGAATCGTATGTGACTTACTAGTATTTTGCATTATTTCTTTATCTTTTGTGTGATTTCATGTGCGTAATGTGATCCCCGTATTGTTCTGTTGATGTATCTCTCTTTCTTTGTGACATTCCTCTATTTGTACCTTAATTCTTCTCTATGTCATAAATCTTTTTCTTTTTCATTTGTCTTGTGTTTTCCTTTTGGGGATGAGTCAAGGTGTCTAGACATTCATATCTCTTCCATGTTGGCCCGAAAGGTTTTCCTTTGTTTTCACTCTCTTTTTGTCATTCTTCTATTTCTATGAGTATTTGGGGAATGATGATAGTTCCAAGCTCTCTAAATATATTGTAGCAAGAGCATATTGACCCCAAATCCATGGATCCCTCATGTGTTTTGAGTTTTATTTTGGGGGCAACCCCTCTCTTTCCTTTTGCATGATGTAGCTTCATTTGGAAACATATGACTTGGCATAGAGCTTTCCAAATAAGCTCTCATGTCTTCCTTCTTGTTAGCATTTATCATTTGCTACTTCAAAGTAATTGCTCACAACATGGTGTTTAGCAATTTGTTTAAAGTTGGGGCATACATTGGCTTATTCTTTTACATTTTTTTCATGTTTCATGGTGTAGTCTTCTTACTTCATGCGATGCCTCTTCACTTTGTGGATGACATTGGGTGTGATTTCCTTCAAGAGTGTGATCTCTCTAAGCATATTACATTCCTCTTAGTGGCTTGATGCAACACATTGCATCCCCCAAGGTACAAATCTTTTATTCTTTGATTGGTCCTCTCTTGGAGACATTAGGCACAATGTTCCCTAAGTTTAAGACCTCACATGAACTAAGCAAGACTCCTTTGAATGTTCTTTACATTATTTTTGTATTTACAAATTTGGTTATATGGCCACCTTGCATAATACACTTTGCATTCCTGTGGAGCCATCTTGAGTTCCAATCATATAAAACTTTGGTTGCCTCATGAAGCTTGAAGTTCATTTTTGCGTGGTGCCTTATCAAAGTTATCGGGAGGTATAACTCTGGTATGGTTGGATGGGAAGCCAAACCGAGGCATGAATTTCCCGTAGCCACTCAAGTGTGTGTGTGAGCACATACTGGCCGTGTGTCTATGAGTCTCACCCTCTTGGATTACTCACCCAGTAGAAAGCTTGAAGTTTCATTTCCTTAGAGTGAGCATGCATTTTTCAGACAAACAACCTAGATCTGATCCACATCACGATGGAAAGACGGTCAAAGCTTGATCCACCCCCTATTTTTTTTCATTTTTTCTTTTCTCTTTGTCTTTGGAAATGTATGTTTGTTCCTTGTTATTTCTCTTTATGTTATTTTCATGTGTGTTCTTTTGTGCCTATGTTAGTTTTCCATAAGACCTTGGTCCTAGGGGCTTGCACAACCCTCTTGATCATGGCCGTCCTATATTACTAGCATTGGTGTATTGGGACCCCTATTGATGTGCATTGGAATGTGAGTTGGAAGCAAGTTCCTCTTCTCACTAAAGTGAGGGCTATATGTAATAACGGAAAAAGTACTCCCTAACATGGCCTTGATTTAGTGTTGTAATGTGTCTAACATATTCACATTAGGTCTTGGGCCCTTGTGAACTAAATGAGCTTATTGGTTCCTTATTTAGAGTGTTTTAAAGTGTTGTAACACACTTTCACACTTTTCTAGGGTTTTATTAAATAATTGGGCTTCTTTATACTTTAATTGGCCTTATTTTACATCCACAAGCCTTAATTAATGCATCTTTTTGAGGATAATCTTGACATGAAACAACATCCAATCATAATTCAGGTGTTTTTAGGTTGTGTGGCCCAAATTTAGTGATTTGGGACTTATATGTTACCTTGGGAATATGAGTCCCACCTAGGTTTTAGGTCTCCAATCTAGATTTTGCATCATTCTAAGCATTTTTGAAAATGTGTCCCATAGTCATTCCTAATGGGACTCATAGACCACTTTTGGTGTATGAGTCCCGTATGGCCCAAAAGAAAATTTAATTCAAATTATTGGCGGGATTTTATCCTCCTAGATCTAATGTCGGCTTGTAGTGTTGTACTTTTGGGAAATTTGGCATAAACAAGTATAAATACAAGTTTCTTTCACTCATTTTCACCTAAGCTTTCAAGTATTCATGCATTATAACAAATTTGTGATCAAGGAAGCATTCAAGAGTTTACAAGAGAATTCAAGAGTCTTCAAGAGATAATTGTCAAGTGTTTAAGAGCATTATTCAAGCATTAAGCATCAAGCATCATGTCAAAGTCATCATGCACCATGTTTGTTTTTGAGCTAACAATTATGATGTAGGGTTTCATGATTCAAGCAAGCATTCAATTCAAGATCTACAACATTCAAGCAAGAGTCAAGATCTACATCCATTGGAGCCACTTAATACATGTTTGCAACATTTTATTACTAGGGTTTGGTGAGTTGAAATTTATTACATTTTGTTCATTCATCATTCTCCTTTCCTATTTCATTTCATTTCAAGGTTTGATTACCAAAATGGGATTTGACCAAGGTAAACCCCTTTCCACTAACAAAAAAAATTAATTCCCTCCCTTTAGTGTGTGATTTTTAGATCTAGATTGAAGACACATTGAAAAGCAAGTTTGGAGAAAGTTTCCAACTGCTCAAAGTTGTCAAGTGTTCAAAGTTTCAAAGTTGTCACCTAGCATTGGAGATCATTGAAAGACATCTACAGGTTGCAAATCAAAGATTTAGATCTGGAAATTAGGTGGAAAGGATAGAGCAGACATTGAAGAGAAGAATCAGACTTTGAATTTCCAAAAAACCCTAACTAGACTGATATGCCACTACTGGCGTATGAGTCCCAATATAGTCAAAATTATAGATTTTAGGAGTTTCAAACATATCTCTGCCAGATTTATGTTCCTGCCTAGAAACCATAATATGGGACTAAATCACCCAAACTGGCGTATGAGTCCCATCAGGCACTAATTTTAGTGTTTTCAACATTTCAAATATTTATCTAATCCCCTTTAGGTTTCCAAGTGCATGTTTATGATTTCTCAACTTTCTGTTTTGATTTACATGCTTTTTTAGGTCATTTAGTGAAGTCTTGCATTGCACTAACTTTAAGCATTAGGTCTTGCATTTCATTAGTCTTTCCAAGCCCTAGCTTGGTGGTGAACCCATCTTTAGTTTATAATAAGACCCTAGGACAACCTCCTAATGCAATATCTCTTTCTCCTTTGCATACCTTAGATTGAGGTCTCTAGGGTTTTCCTTGAATGATAGTGGGAAAAGGTGTTTTTCTATGTCCTAAACCATTAAGAAACCATTTTACCATTTATCACTCTACAAAAATGATTGATATTGATCAAGAGAGCATACCCTAGGTTGAGCAGAGGCCAAAACAACAATAGTTGATTGGAATTGATAAATGACAAATGATAGTGTTACCTTGATGTGAAAACCCTTGAAGAAGATATGCCACAAAAGTTTCCACAAAAAAATGATTGGTGGATTCCTTGAATGCTTGATAGACCTGTGAAAGGTGAGCTCATAACATAGTGGATTGTTGCAACTAGCATGTAGAGGATAACTCAATACATCTTCATGATTTGGTGTGATTGATCTCATAATAGCTCCTTGAACATAATTGCTTCCTTAATCTTGATGTCTTGTAAAATTGAAATTGATTGATGAAAGTATTGTAATAGTGTTACTAATTCTACCTTTGAACGCTCTTGACTAATTTTTAAAATATATTTTTTTCTCTCTAAAATTGCTAGTTAATTCAAATGGTGAAAATACTATGTATTTATATGCAATTAATCTATTTTCTTAAAAATTAAATCTCGATAGCCAATAATTAGAATTTGAATTTCAAATAGTAAATTACTAACATCGACATATTTAAATTTGGAGCCAAAATAGGTGGTCTAGGGCACAAGATTCCCTAGACTAGATTCATACTTTTAGGGATACAAAGTATCAGGGGAAAAATATTAAATGCCTATTTTGAATTCCCATGTTTGATTTTCCAAGAGTGTTTATAAAAATGAGCGATTAATGCATAATTAGGTCCAAGCACATAGGGGGGAGAAAAACCTAGTGTGAAATGGTCAAGGGTGGCAGTTTTTGACATTGCACATTTAAATTCATAATATTTGGACTTCAAAAAGTTTAATTTTTCTCATTTTTCCAATACTCTAAAAACCAAGAAATTTCCCAAAACCCCATTAATTTTTTTTCAAATTTTATTTTTTTAAGTTTCAAAAATCTGAAGATTCTCTTTTTCTCTAAATACACCCAACAACACACTTTTCACATCAATTTTAGTTTTCGTGCATTTACCAAAAATTTGGGCATTATAACCCCGTATTTTAGAAAATCTCAAGAAAATTAACAAAACAATACAATGAGCATGAAATTTTAGAAAATGAGTTGCGTTGTCAGGTTTCTATGATCCCTAGTCTTGTTCTAATATTCAAAGTTGAAATAAATTGACTAAATTAAAATAAATAAACAAAATACCTCAAATTATGTTAAAACTTCAAATGGAGAATACCTCAAGCACGCCAAACAAACACACAAGATAAATTGAAAGAACATGAATCCCTTCCCATTCCTAATCCAATGAATCTAACCTCATCAAATTCCTTTCCAAATGGTCTCCCAATCAACAAAATAAATTTCTTCCAAAAGAGGGTTTTCTCCTCTCCAAAATTCCCACCAAAATGAATTACATATTAAATATAAAACCCCTTTTTCCTATTTACCCTTTTTCACTTTCCAAATAAATCAAAATAAAATTCATTTATATTTAATTTTCAATTTTCTCAAAATCGAGATAGACACATCACTCCATTTCTAAATAACATATATCATTTAAATTCATGATTCAAATCCATATAAGCGTATAATTTTTTAAATTTAGGGAATTCAAATTTAGATAGGATATTTAAATCAAACATAACCTATAATTCCCAACCCACTAAATTTTTGCAATATAGTTTAAACAATAGCTTAACTTCATTTCTACTTTCATTCCATTTCCCCTTACTTGAAATATAGAAAATATTTAATAAAAAATATAGGAAATCATTTAAATTCCTATCATTTTATTTGTGCAAAACACAGAATTTAAAAACCATTAATTAAATTAGGCATTCACTAGTAAATAACGACACATAGGGATTCCTGAATAACTCCTAACTCAGATCTAGGTTCACATAAGGTCAAATATGACATAGATCGTACTTGATTTGAGTATGATCGATGAATGTATATGGAGCCCAATGTGACATCTTAGAATTAACTACTTTTGTGGAATAACTCAAACCTATATAGTCAAGCAAAGAAATAAAACCCTGTACCTATAACCATTCAAAGAACGTCAAGTGTACCTATTGTCAAATAAGGTTTGCACCCTTGCTAAGCTATGAACTTCAACAACCTATTGACACATGGGAACACTTTGAGGTTGTGAGTGACTTGGGAATGAAGTGGACCTCCAAATTATGGGCTGGTTCCCCTTTAGATAATTTGAAAATACTAAAAAAAAATGACAAGGAAAAGAGTAAGAAGGATATGCTTGAAATTTAGAACCTATCACTAATAGGTGGTACACCAAAGGTAAATTTTTGACAAAGCTGTTGAAACTCACAAAAAACTCAATAAAGCTAAACAATCTCACAACACAGAGATTTATACATGTCTGCAAAAATGATTCTATGTAAGGTTATAACTGTTCTAATGCTTAAACACAAGGAAAACAATGATGTTTTCACAAATATAAATGCAAGAGAAAGAGATCACTAACATAAACCTGTACTATGACATAATATTCTTTGCATCCAACATTGAAGGAATCTGATAAAATAAAGGATAATACATAAATTTATCATGCAATTCACAACCAATACTAAAACAATAAAGAAAATAGGTGAAGGAAATGACTTTCTATTGAGAAAAAATGAGTATCTATATTACAAAGGCCAAAATATGTTCCATAGGAGTGTAAATCTCATTAAGGAAAATGAGTTATGTAAAAGTGTGAACAATGCTCTCACAGCAGTCTCCAAACCAAGAACTAGAGAAAATAAGAAAGAAGAGGACTTATAGAAAAGGCTCTCAAAATTCAAATGAAGTTTCAATGTTATAAACAACAAATGTATACTCCATGGAACTAAAACTAGTAGTAGCAGACTAACAAACAGTTACAGACATGAGTCAAATCTGTGAGGTTTTTTGAGTCTGAGATAAGCTGAAATGAACTCCATGCCCAATAGATAAGCAAGGCAACTGGCTTGTTTTGTTTAGCAGGAAAACACCCCTGAGAGGTCACCATAAATTTTTCTAATTTTTGCTTCCCGCATAAATTAGTGTAACTTAGAGGGGAATTATTTGTTGGGATACAATTTTTTTTTATGTTTGATTATACCATAAATCTTTGCTTTCAAAGAAAGAGTATTTAGGATTGTTTGGATAAAAGTATTCAACAGTTCTAATTAGCTTATGAACAATCCTAGCAAAGAAAATGATGGGTTTCATTTGGAAAAGCAAAGAATCAGATTGAATCAATCATTCACAATGATGGTTTCTTCTAGAAACATTGCAGATTTAAAAACATAAATCATTTATTATGATTACAGAATATGTGTTCAAACAACTACAAATTCATTGTTTCAGATTATATAATCAAAATAAACTCAAAAGATATATAAACCATTGCATATTTTGAACAATTGATTTATTGAAGAAAATATTTTGTAATCCCACACAAGCCGTGGGAGTAGCCTGATTTGATTTCATAATCAAATGATTAATTCAAGAAAAATGCATATCACACAACTAAAAATAATGTAACAATAGGGTGAGAAGGTGATTCGTCATTGCTTAGAATGACAAATCATTGTTGTAGTTGTGTTGATCTTGTTTCAGCTCTAGTATCAGGTTCAATTCCAACTCGAAGGTTTACCTACAAAATTGTGAAGGGTGATGTTAGAGCAATGAGGAATCACATTCTACCTTATCCCTACATTACCAACAGAAATGAAATTTACATTCTATCAAGCATTCACCAGATGATTAAATTTGAAAAAAGCAGAGCATCAAAAGGAACCATTGAATCTATTATTTTTACTAATTGGTTTGTTTCATGTGCAGAAACATGAAATGTAATGTTGCTGATCATCAAGTATCAATATGAGTGGGATTAAATGTGGCTCCCACAAGGGTGGAGCCCAGCTCATTTAAGTTGTGCAATGAAATTTACAATGCTCAACCATTAAAAGCAAGATAATGAATCTTTTCAGACTTCAAGTGAACAGGCATACATGCCAAATTCTTGAAGCATCTCCTTAAGGAGCTACAAAAGTTTAAGATAACAGTGATACCAAAAATTTGAACATCATGAGGTCTATATGCTATTTTAAAAAATTCCAGAGAACAGTTCTGGATGAAAGAAATCATGGCATTATTATAATATATGCAAAATTTTTATGTATTTTTGAATGCATAAATTCTTTTGTTGCAGATTTCTTTATCAGAAAAGAACAGACACGAGCAAAGATAAACAACTAAGAGATAATGTGCAGTCATAGAAGGATTTTATCATTTTGGGACATTGACAAATATGCAGAGCTCGAAATGAACAAAGAGTCCCTCATAGTTTCCTTCTGAAACTTCAATATAAAAGGGAGCTGGAATTTTATGGATATAAACAGATTTTGAAAAACTTATGTGGCTATAGCCATTATAAACAAATGATATTCACAAGAATCTTTAGAAAGAAATATAGAAATCATTATACTTTCTAAAGTATAAAGGCAACAACTATCAGCATATTGTTACCCTACTTCAAAAAGAAAAGCATGAATGCACAGAGGTTGAACAATAACAACCTTAAGAGTTTTATTCTTGAGAACTCAAAATACAGACGTTAAGACGAATGTAACCCAGGAAAAGTATGAAAGACAAAATTTTATGGAAAAGCTCGAAACTCAGAAAAATTGAATGGCTGCCATCTACATGAATAATCATGGAGGGTGTCACTTCATCATAGTCTTGGAATAATTAATGCAAATACGGTGAGAGAATAACCTAAAGGTCAGTTATCATAGACATAACTCTTATAAAAAAGGAAAATGAAATTCCCATCTGGGTATTCATTATTTTATTCATTTTTAGACACAAATTTTATTTGAAAAGATAGAATCTGAAAGCTACATATAACAACATGAAAAGTAGTGATTTACAGAAATGAAGAATGCATTCCATTTTCCACAATATTGTTGTTAAGAGTGTGTGAAAGCTTGACCAGCACAGAAGAACATTAGGAAAATGAAGTTAGGCACCAAGGCGCAGCTTATTCATGAGAAAATATGTAGTGAAAAATGTGTTCATAACACAACCTCATAATTTCTTTCATGATGGCGGCCTATATAAAGTTGGAGGATGAAATATTCAAGAAAATTGCAAAGGAAAAATAGAGTTTCTTAAAAAATTCTAAATGTATAGAGGAGGCCAAGCCACAACCATAGAAACACTTCAAATTCTGAAAAAACATAGAGGCCAAAATGTCAAAGAGTAAAGAAACGTGAAGGTAACAAGTTTCAGCAAGAAACTTACCTAAGTTTATGAGTAGAAAGGTTCAGTCATAACCCACAGGTTTCCTCTATGAAGACTTCAGAAAAACTCGAAAAGAATGCCAATTCATGATGGCCACCAACTAAAAAAGAATTTCATAGAAGAAAACCATCAAAAAGTATCAAAAGGCCACACCTGTAGGCTTAAAAAGATTTTCAAAAGCTTTAGAAATGAAAGAATTCTTCTAGATTTGAAGACAAATCCACTCACCTTGATATTCCAACAATGAATCTTCTCAAAACCTTCAGGAAATGACTTATTAAAAATATTTTTCTCCTTCAAAACACAACTAGACTTTCTTTCATGATGGCGGAATTCTTCCTAGGTAGCAAATGAAAAGAATAAACAAAATGAATGATAATCATTCATTTTAGGGTTATAACCCTAAACGTGCGATGGAGGAAAGGCAATAGTTTTTGCCTAACTTTCAAGTTTTATTAAAAATTTTATTCATTTGGTAAGTGGTGTGGCATTATTTATGCCTTGTGAATATTTTTTAAAAGCTTAATCACTTAAGTCTCTTAATTTATATTTGAATTCTCCATTTTACATTTAAAATAGATTTTGACTAACTTTATTAAAGTGATTATAAATCATTTAAATAAAAGTTATTTTAAAATGCAAAATAGAGAATTCAAATATAGTTTTTAAATGACGACTTTATTATTTGCATCTATTTCAAATGTAAATCTTTATTTAAATAAATGATGATTATAAATCATTTAAAATAAATGATATTTTGAGTGCAAGATAAAGTGCCTTTATTACATTTTTCAAAGGCTTAGTCAATAGGGAGTCAAATAAAGCTTTACATAGATCTTGGAGATGATTCAGAGATTCGTGCCAACATGTTGGAGATAAATCAGGAATTTGGAGTCCTAAATCAGGAGTTCTACTTTAGTTTTGAGTTCCATTTTATTGAAGATCAATGAAGGAGTGATTTGAGGCATATGACACCTTGTCACATTTAGTTATGATCCTCTTTTTGAGGGATTTTCATTTTCATACGACCATTTGAAGTTGTTTGAGTTTTGACAACTCTTTTTGCACATTTGGAGGAGCATCTTCAGTTTCATACCTTGTTTGGAGGAGAGGAAGGACAACACATTTTTCTTGGAGCCGAAATTCAAATTTGAATTTTGAGAGCCTTTTCTATAAGTCCTTCTCTTATTATTATTTTCTCTAGTTCTTGGTTTGGAGATTGTTGTGAGAGCATTGTTCACACTTTGTAAGTCATTTTGCTTAATGATATTTACACTCTTATGGAACATATTTTGGCCTTTGTAATACATATACTCATTTTTTCTCAATAGAAAGTCATTTACTTCACCTATTTTCTTTGTTGTTTTAGTATTGGTTGTGAATTTCATGATAAAGTTCTGTATTATCCTTTATTTTATCAGATTCCTTCAATGCTGGATGCAAAGAATATTATGTCATAGTACAAGTTTATGTTAGTGGTCTCTTTCTCTTGCATTTATATTTGTGAAAACATCATTGTTTTCCTTGTGTTTAAGCATTAGAATAGTTAGAACCTTACATAGAATCATTTTTGCAGACATAAATCTTTGTGTTGTGAGATTGTTTAGCTTTATTGAGTTTTTTGTGAGTTTCAACAGCTTTGACAAAACTTTACCTTTGGTGTACCACCTGTTAGTGATAGGTTCTAAATTTCAAGCATATCTTTCTTACTCTTTTCCTTGTCATTTTTTTTAGTATTTTCAAATTATCTAAAGGGGAACCAACCCATAATCTAGAGGTCCACTTCTTTCCCAGGTCACCCACAACCTCGAAGTGTTCCCATGTGTCAATAGGTTGCTGAAGTTCATATCTTAGCAAGGGTGCAAACCTTATTTGACAACAATACCTACTCAATGTATATATAGTTGAAGCACATCATAAATCACCCAAGAGGGTTCAATATCATAACTTGCATAAAATAACATCTATACATCTATCATATAAAAATCATTTCTTCCGAACATTAATAATTAGGATCATATTTAATAATAAGACATATAATGTACATCACTGAACGAAAGCATACTAATAAACCAAGCATGTAAATATACAAAATTTCAACAACTGGTCACATGTTTAGAAACCTCATCTCAAACATGTGGTGGTCCATACACACCATTTAAAGCCATAAAATAATCACCACAATAATCATGAGGAAATAATAAATATAAAACATCGATCTCATAATAACAAGATGCAAATGGGGGGGACACTACACTATCTCTCTCTCTTTGTCTATCTGTTTCTCTTTCACCTTTGTCTCATTTGTTACCCTCTCTTTCTTTCTCTTCCTTTATTTCTCTGTTTCTCCCTTTGCCTCTATATCTTATTTATATCTCCCTCCCCCTTCTCTCTTGCTCTCTCTTTCTTTCTCTATCTATTTTCCTCCTTAAGTGTGCCATGGGTACACTAAAGAGATCTTAAAGGTGAGTTATCATATATCCTTAATCAAATGACATGCTACCTTCAACATAACTCCTAGGGACATATGCTATCCTTAGATTGTTGGCATGCAATGACTAATCAAAAGTTAGTTTCTCTCTCTAAATATATAATTAATTATTTATACATTATATTATATTTATTATTTATATATGATATAATTAAAAGAAATCTAGAAATATAAGTTTAAAAAGATTAAAATTAAAAAAAAAACATAAGTTTTTATCTTTTTACATAAAAAAAGAATATGATAAAATAAATTACTTAAATAAATCTTGCAACATGCTTTACCCTCTCCAATAAAGCTAAATCGATTATTCTTAGTGCTTATTACATCGAGAATCGCCCCTACTGGCTGTGAATGGAAAAATAATGAGTGAAAAATGACAAGTGAAAAAATGATGGGTGAAAAATAACACAAAGAAGGGCAAAAATTAATCCAATGGCTCTAGATTTTGCAATCATCTTGCATGTCTCTCCATAAACATGAACTGTTGATCAACATTATCAACCAATTTGGTTCATATAGGGAACACCTTCAGTGTGATTAGTACTATTTTACCGACTCTAAGCCCCTCAAATAATTTAATTTTCTAGATCATGTGATGGCTTGCAATAGAAATCTCCATATTTTTCATTTCAACTATTCTTCCTACCATAAAAGCATGACCATGTCTTATCTTTCTCTCTCTTTTTTGTCACTTTTGTTTAAAAATAAAGAGATGTCTAGTAGTAGAGAGAAATAAAGATAAGGGATATTGAGGGAAAACAAGGTCTCTCTATATTTCTTTCTCTTTTCTCTTTATTTCACTCTCTCATATCTCTAGATTTCTCTATTCTTTTCTTTACAAATCCCTCCCTCTCTCTATTCCCCCTTATATATCTCTCTCTACCTCTACCTCTATCCCTCTTTGTCTCACTTTCTTTGTCCCTCTCCCTCTTTATCTCTCTATCTATATACCTCTTTCCTTATGTATTATATACGTATATACATGTGTACATATATAATTGTGTGCACATACATATATACATATATGTGTATGTATGTCTTACCACTTCTCAGATGGTGATTGAAAATTTTAAATATAAATCAACAAACATTTAAGATTGCATAAAGGAGTTAAGTTGTGTACAACACATTATTTTAACCAAGTGTTTTTATGATGTATTACATGATAAAACATTAAAATAGGGAGATGGTAAAATAATTTTACAAGAAGTTGATTGTATCTATACATAAATGTGTATGGGAACTTGCAACTACAATCTCTGCTCATTGGTGAGTGCTTGCATCAATTCTAAATTTGCTAAATGTGGCCACCATAGATAATTATAGTAAATTATACATTTATAATATATTAATTATTATATATTTGATATTATATAGATTTGTTATTTAAATATACATCTATTTATTATACTTATTATTATATAACTAAACATTATAATTAATTTCTCTTAAAAAATTAATTAAGGCTCAACCCCATTCTTATGTCCTAAATCTCTCAAAATCAATAGTGAAGATTGACTTCTCATAATAAAATTATGTACAATGATAATCAATATATCAAATATTTAATATTTATGTCTATTTTTTAATTAATTATAAATTTATTTTATCATAAAAATAATATTATGATTATCTATTATTATATAATATAAAATCATATATTAATATTATATATTCAATTATATATATTTTTATATAATAAAATTTCCATAATAATTATCTTTATTATTTATTTTATATTTTATATAATATTAATAATTTATATAATGAATACATGTAATAACTACCACGTAAGTCTTCTTTCCAACACTTCAAAAACACTCTCGATTCCGACACTTCAAAAACACTCGACAATGGTACCTAATTGTTTTACCTAAGAAAAGGTAATTATTTTCCATAATATGAGTAAAAATGGTTGCCTTGATGTCACAAACTTTACCTTTTTAGTAAACAGGTTTATTTTCCTCATTTTCTACAACTTTGCATGCACAACTTTTTTGGTATTTAAAAACCATAAAATATTTGTAACTTTTGTCCCGTTTATCAATGACGCAATTTGCGACAAGCAATATTCCCTCATAATGAAATACTGCAAACTTTTATATATTATTAGAATCATCTTCACTAGATTCCAGCAAAATTGCGCAGTGATTGTAACTGAAATATTCTGATTCATAGTAATAAGTGGACGTAGTTTTATTGAACATGACATGGAATCAAACTAGAGTTTTGAAAACCTTCAATCTTTACAGCCGCTGTTGAGATTGGCTGTGTGTCATAACTGGAGGAGGTGCTTAATAAACTCGCGTATGTAATCTCTCTTCGATTTCCTCCTTCCCAAACAAGCTCTCTCTTATCTTCTCCATATTCGCCGCCGCAAGCCGTCCCTGGTTGCCCACCATAACTTCCCTCACACATCTGCTAATTTCTTCTGCTTTGAAACTCCCATCTTCTTCCCTACCAATCTCCACGCCAACTTGGAGTTCCTCGGCCACGAGCCGGGCGTCGAGTCCCTGATCAACATTCATCGGCAGCGCTATTATCTTCACACCAAATCTCAGTGCTTCCAACACAGAGCTCCACCCACAGTGGCTCACAAACCCTCCCGTCGAAGAATGGCGAAGAATCTGCTGCTGCGGGGCCCACTTGCAGTACACCATGCCCCTCTCCCTCGTGCGTTCCTCAAACCCCTCGGGCAGTAACGCCCTCGCTCTGTCTTCTGCTGATGAGGCGGATCCCACGTTGTAGCGAGGGGAGCGCAGAACCCACAGAAATGGGACACGGCTGCTCTCCAGGCCCTTTGCCAGCTCAGCAACCTGCTCCTTGGACAGAAAGCACTCGCTTCCAAACGACACGTAAACAACAGAAGCGGGCGGGTAGCTGTCCAGCCATTGCAGGCACTCGTTCTGTTCGTCGGCCGGGAAACTCTCCGATAGAAGAAGACCGATAGGAATGACACGCTTTTTGTGCTCCGCCTCCAGATAGTGAATATACTTGGTCTCCAATTCAAAGCTTGATCTGACGACCATAAGCTTACACGCCTCCATAGATCTAAAAAAACGATCCATAACTGTCGTATTATCGCCGCCGTGGCCATTATACGCAACTAACATTGACCTCGCTTCGTATGGTTTGTAAGCTATGACAGACGATGGATAACCCGGCGGTGGCGTGCATAAATCCTCAACAGTAGTTTCCCCGACCTTGTCTCTGCTTGGCGCTCCAAGGTAACCAATGATCATGGCACTGTATATACTGAAATAAACGGCCGGGATACCAAACTTGGCGGCTACCGTGGCTGCCCAGTGCTGGGTAAAATCATGAATTATATAGTCTGGTTGAATCCGATGTAGAAGGAGCTCAAAGGGCTTCTCAAGGCCGTCGAGAGCTGTCTTCAACAGATCTGCCATTTCGATGGGAATATCGGCGGTGTTGTCGCCAGCAGGAGGCAGACCCTCCACAGAGGGCAGCGGCAGCTCCTCCATATCGATTTTGCCTACCCACTTTTCATCTAGCGAGTAGTTTATCTTTGAAATGTTGGCTGGGGTGGAGAGAAAGGAGATCCTCAATCCCTGATCTGCAAGTCTCTTGGACAACTCCAGAAAAGGAGAGATGTGCCCCTGCGCCAGCCATGGAAACATCAATACATGAAGGCTTCTCTCCATTTTAGGTAATCCGCTGACAAGACTTTGGACTAACCGAATGATTCTGAGTATGGTTCCAAGTTGAAACTCTTGCGCGCACATAACAGATGTCCACGACGCTGCTTATGAAGCTGTGTTGCCAGCCCGGCGAGGCAAGAGAAGAGACGCGCAAACCTACTAGTTTGTCGAAGCTGGTAGTTGGGTCAAAAAGATGCATCATCTCTGGTTAATGGGAATGACATGAATTCTGGACGTGAAATCAGATGTACTGAATAATGAATAATCGTTGCAAGTTGTAATTAAGCAGAAACGTACTGACTTCTCTTTATGATATGAATTCTGGATGTTAAATCAGATGTACTGAATAAGATTAATGAAATAATTATGATTATGGTTCCAAGTATAATCTATTGCGCGTACTTAAGACGTGTCCATGACGCTACTTATAAAGCTGTGTTACCATAATCAACAGGAATCAGCCCCGTGACGGAAGAGAGGAGACGCGAAAACCTACCCAGTTGAAGCTAGTATGTGGCTCGATAAGATGCATCTTCTGTGTTTAATAGAGACCTAACCACTTGCGTGGATGATATGACTTATAGACTTCAAATGTACTGAATAAGAGACCTCGAATGTCTAAATATTCAAGAAGGGTCATGCTAAGTATTTGTTTTTTAGTTTGTTATTGTTGTTTGTTATATATATATATATATATTTATTGGACAGATGATGTTATATTAAATTTAGTGGTAAGATATTATTTTTATTTGTTTTGTCTTTCTAATTTTGTTAATGATTTTATATTATGATTATATTATTGATCATGGAGGAAAAGTTTCTATGATATAATCTTTATAGATTTAGATTTGAGTGAAGGAACATCTAAACATTTGTATAAAGAAACAAATTTCTTACGATTGTTGATTGATTCATATACAATTTTTTTATTGTCGTTATATTGTTCATTGAGAGTGATAAAGATATGGTATTTTTGTCAAATTAATCACTAGTAATAGAATCTAAGTTAAGTTTCATTGTTAAAATAAATATTTCTTAAATACAACTAAAAAAAATATTTATTAAATGAAATTGCAACAGTTAAAGCTAATATTAAATCATTATTATGTTAAGAGGTTCTACAAGACAACAAGGCACACAACACCATTCCATGAAGGTGAGACAACTCATCAAAATAGAACAGAGTCTAGATGTTGGCTTTGGATTTTGAATGATGGTTAGATTATATTTTATTTTTTTAAGGATTGGAACTTAATATTTTATTTGACCTAAAATGATTTTATGGATTTGGATTTAATTGAGTTGACTTGCAAAAGCATAGATGTTTAGATGGACGAGCCTAGAATCAATATTAGAGATAGTTTATTTTGATAGTTATGGATTCAATGGATTGGGATAAGGCATAGAATTTTTGAGTTGATTAAGTTTAGAGGTTTGGTTGATTTGGTGTAGATCAATTAGTGAAAGATATAATGAGGCTTTGCATGTTTGATTGAGATTATCTAAGGTTTATGATTCTATTTGTTTTACTTGGATTTCCTAGGATTTTGGTTTTAGGATGAATTGTATTATCTAGGATTTTGGATTTTATATTACTTGGATAGGGTTAGATTTGATTAGGATTGGGTTGAGTTTTATTTTAGTTAAATGATGAATGATTAAGATCTTAGGATGATTATTTGATTGTGTGAATATTGAGTTGATTTATGCACTTAAGATAAGCTTATGTTATTATGCAATATTTTATTTTGGGGTTGGATTTTGTTGGATGATGATCAAATTTTTGGATTGACATAATTAAGATAGTCTAGCTTCTTAAGTAAGCTTGATTATGATTAGATGCTTATATTGTTACACTTAAAGTAAGCTAAGTTATTATGTAAACATGGATTTGAGGATTGTGATTGGGTTCAAGGTCTTGATTTTTGATATGATTTTGATTTGGGTAGATGGGAATTGGTTTGATCTCATGATTTGAGAGATGGTTGGATTAGGATTTGGAAAGGGAATGGGGAATTAGTTTATGATTTCGGTTGGAGTTTTAGATTTGTAATATTTTAGATATTTTCTTAATTTATTGGATGAAAAATAATTGATGAGAGAATTATATGAAGGATTATGAATGCATTAAGACACGTGTAACCTTGATCCATGTATAAACTTGAATTTTCTTCACCTATACACACCATAGTAGCATCATGTTTTCTTTAGTTCAGTCAAATAATTTGTAGATTCACTCACACTTTTCAACACTTGTGTTATGACATTCATAGGATTGGGGTCAGGATCAAATGATCTCAAACTATAATATTTTTTTCTTAACATAGAAAAAATGATCACATTTTGACTCAATCTCTACCAAGACATAATACAAGTTATAGTGCATTATAATGCACTTGTGTTTTCCCTTTGATGCACCAAAAAGTGGTTGTGGCCACCTTTTGATGCCTCATATTTATGCATACACCCTATTTTATATGTTACATGGAACTAACAATGTGACTAGGATGGTTGTCTTACAAGGCTTTGCTAATTTTGATTGGGATGATGATCTAGATTGTAGGATGTACTAGATCAAGATCAAACCACTTCGTACATAACCACATGAGATAAAATAATGAATAAAATATTAAACTATAATCATAACGAAAATATTAAATACATACTACATGATTACACAACATATATCCTAGGAAAACCTTTAAGAGGGAAAAACCCAACCTCCAAAAGTATACATACTCAATGCAATTCAATAATAAAACATTTACGATACAGTTAAAAAGTCTCTATGGATACTTTTAAAACATCAAACACCTATAATGCATTCTCTATGTGTCTAAGAATGTAAGCACACATCCCATATCATTATTTATAAGTACACTCAACATGAGAGCTCAATACAATGACACCAAAGCCAAAACAACCAACTAGCCAACCTCAACCCTAAAATATGCCTGGTTTTATAGAAAAAAGCTTGCAACCAAGTGGTAAGTTAAAACCATGTGCTACAAAACCATTAGTACACAAAAAAATTTACCCCAAAATTTACTTTTTGGTACTGAGTATTCCTAATACTAAATATTTTTCCATGTGTAACCCACAAATAAAATTTCTAACCAATGTCACATACAAATTTACAAGTGGACCCAAATATACATTTAATGCGGCTAAACACATATCCTAAAGATGCACCATAAATAAGTATTTATTTTAAATAATTAAAATAGTTATTTTCTTGTGCAAAGGTTTACAACAACCTTTTCCCAACATAGGAGGTCTAGGAGCAACTATGTATTTAATTTTTTTGGAGGAGAAATTACTTTAAAGATGAGAAAATGAAAACCCAAATTTATATTATACACTAAAGAAGGAAATTATGTGGCTATGAAACATGCTCAAGTAAGGAGATAATGTGGTTAGAAAGATTACATTTGGGTATTGGTTTTTTAGTGTTAATAGGTGAAAATTAGATGTGACAATTAGAGTGTCATCTATTTGGATAAAATCTTGATGTACCATGCTCACATGAAGCTCATTGATGTTACTATCACTTTGTTTAAAAATTGGTTGAAGGTAGTAAATTTATGCCATTCACCTTGCAAATCCCTATACTTGTTTTGATAGTTTTATTTAATTATTTTAATAAACAACTATTATGCCTTCAAGAAAGATAGAGTGGTCAAACATGGACACCTCTCTATGTGGTAGGAAAATTATTTATTGCTAATTTATCTTCTATTCTTGTACCTTATGAAAAATTTGGTCAATCTTCCCATGGAGTTCCTAGGTTAAGATCATGGTCAATTTAATTTTTATAATATAATCTATATAAGTATGACACAAAAAATGGATGTAAGTTCAATAAGAGGAGTTACTTACTATTCAAGGTATGATGACCCTTTTGGTGAGATGTGAGATTCTCATTGAGAATTTGGATGCCTAATTTTAGGCATGTGGTATTTATTTTTCCTATAGTTTAGTTCCTTGAGATGGTAGTATTATCAGGTTATTTTACAAGTTACTTAAGAATTTTTATGCTACTAGAATTGAACAAAGGGATAAGATTATATATTATAACTTATTTTATCACTAATACAAGCTTGGTACTCTTTAGGTATAGTGTTTTTTCATACAAGGGCTTCTCCACATAAATATTTGTGCTATGGTTTGCATATACTTTATAGTTTATATACATTTTTATTTGTGATATATCATTTTTATTGAAATTGACTCTATATAGGATAACATATCTCATTGAGTAGTTACATTTTATTTCAATATGTATTTTTAGAAACTTGAGTAGATAATGGATTCAATATTTAGGTAATAATGATTAAATGCATGTAGATTAGGACATTAGGATGGTGGAGGAATATATAGTTTGTTGAGGTTGTGAAGGAATAGTATGATAATGGATAATTAGAGGTAGGGAAATTATAGGAAAACGATGAATATTAGAGGAATATTTTTGATGAAGAGGAATAAATGTTAAAGGGGAGGGAGTGGAATAAGGAGAGGATTAATAAAAAAAAAGAGGTGGATTGAGGGTGATTTGGAGGAATGGAGGAAGAAACATTAAAATGGGAAGGTAAAAAATATTCATGGTGAACATTAGATGCACGAGTAATTTGTATTATGCCATTAAACATATCAAATTTATATGTATTGGCTAAAAATAATTGGTGAGTTTGATTAACTCGTCATATAATTTTACATCAACATATGACTTATATCTTTCTAAGAAGAAATAACTTACTAGCAGCTTTATTGTCTTTGATTTTTCATCATCATTGAAGATTTGCATCATGGTCAAATATTTCTTCATCATTAAGATACAAAGAATCAATTATATTTTTTAATGAAAAGAATCCCAAAGTGGCCCACAGCTATAAGAGGATTAATTTTAGGGCTAAGCCTAATTAGGCCAATAGAACTTGAAGTTTTATTTGTAAGTAGTTCTAAGAGGTAATGCACTATTTTTAAATAAATAATAAATAAAAAATAAATTTTGTCTAAAAAATGGTTTAAAAAATTAGAGAATATCAAATATATATAAAAAGGAAGGTAAAACCCTAGTGAAAGAAACTAGGATGTATATGGATCATGATTTCACCAAAAATGTAAGGATATTAAACACATCATATGATTGATTTAGTGTGAAATTAAATATGTATGCAATAAATAGTAATGAAACATAATTTTCTAGAGCTCAAATTGAATACATAATAATAAATTCAAAAGAGGAAAGAGGTGCTTAGAACTTGGTTGATTTTAATGTATCAATATCAAAATATTTTTCTATTTAATTTTGATTGATAACTAGAATTGGGAATTTAGAGCTATGTATATAATCTTGATCATGTAAAGAATTTTGGATAGAGATCAATTTGATAAAAGACTAGGGTGTGTTATTCATGTAATTTATGATGTTATTCTATCATGTGATATTATTCTCCTACTATAGATTTATCATTGATTAATGTAGTATTTTACACTTTTCTCCTATCTTCAATCCTTATTGTTTGGCAAGGGGTCTTAAGATAAATTATTGTGTTTCTTTCTATAAAAAAGAGGGAAGAATGTTGACTTGACTGATGGAAGTCATTTCTCTTTACCAATAATAAAAAATTGAAAATATAATACATAATTAAATGATATGTAATGACTAGGATGTAATTATTGATGTACTACTTTGGTTGAAATAAATTTTCTATATAAGATTTTAATTTAATTGATGCTAATTAATGACATAACACTATTTATGAATACAAGTTTCTAACTTTCATGAACTCAATATTTTTGGCATGTAAGCCAATAAGTTAATGATGAAATTTAAAAAAAAATCAACCTCAACAATATAAAATGTAGTGCTTGAAAAGGTAGGAATAAGTTTTGGTGGAATAAAATCAAATAAAAAAATAAAATTGAATAGTATGACTATATATTTACACATCTAACATATATCTAAAATTAAAATATAATATGAAGCAATTTCAATTTTATCCATTAGAGATTGTTAGCCCCTATACACTTTAAAATTTTAGACATGTTAGGATTCACTCCAAAGTACAATATTTAAAACACCAAAATAATATGTAAAATAATAGAAAAAAATTCTAGGAATCACTTCAAAGTACAAGGTAAAAGTACAAAGTTGTGTCACACTTTTATAAAGGAACCAACCAACATTGATCTAAATTTTAAATTTGAATTGCTAGAAAGTGGAATATATGTTTTGAATTTTGAAATGATGTAAACTAATAAAATGTTCAATTTTTTAGTATATTTTATGTTTCTATTTTTTGAAAAAATAAAAAAATAATTTGAATATAGCATTTTATAAATTAACACTATAATTTAGTTGTTGATAAAATCTTGAAAAATGATGTTACATGAGACGTTAAGCTTTAACATTTATCTCGTAGAGATTGTTGTCCCCATATTCTTTTATATTTATTGAGTTGATTCAATAAATATAATTTATTATGTATATACATGATAATTGGATTTTAGAATATGTCGCATAATATCGAAAAGGTAGTGTTGAACAATGAATAGATCAAAGTAAAATAAATTGAACAAATCAAATTTGAAATTGGAGGCAAAAAGAAATAATACAAAAGATTACAAGAGAAGGAATGGGAAAAAAAATAAAATTCATATCAAGGTGTGGATAAATGTTTTGAAACCTACATACAAGGATGTGAGAGAATTAGAATCAATGTCACTCATTGGAAGATTCCTTGGAAAAAGATTCACCATAAGTGATATTTGCGACTGGGTTCTCCAAACTTGGGATGTAGATCTAGTATTAAATTTCATACGAAAGGGATTCTTGACGGTGGTGTTCTAGTCAGAAGAGGAAAAAGACAAAATTTTAGATATTGATGGATGCAAGAATGGGAGTTCATATTTATACAGGTACAAAAATGGCAGCATAATCTCAATTCATTAGAATACTCTCCATCTGAAGGACCAATATGGTTGAGATTATATATAACTTACCATATGAGTACTAGTCTAGGAAATGTCTGGTCAATATTGGAGATAGAATTGGGTGGATAATTGAGATTGATCTGTGTGACAATGAAACCATAATATTTGCTCAAATTTGGTGGTCACAATTTAGGAAACTCAAAAAGAAATAAAATTAGTTGTTGGGGAAAAGCAATGCATACATGCTTTTGAAATTGAGACTCCAAAGAATTATTTCCTAAAATATAAGGCTAGAAACCACTCAAAAGAAAATTGCCGCAAGTTTCCCAAATGATTTAGAAATGAATGGAGAGAAAAAGCTATGAATCTGTATATGAGCGAATTTGCACCCCTTAAGCAAATTCCCCTTTCACATACCCTCACCTTAGAAAATCAATTCGAAGGCGAAATTCCATGTCACCTACCCGCCTTCAATCCACTTGGTGTTTGTCCTGTGCGTCAGTGAGAGAATATTTGTCAATGATGAATGTGCAGTACACAAATTTCCATGCGGCACACTGCTATCCCTAACAGATTCTTGAGTCTGAAGTTGGTAGAGGCATTACACACCTGATTTTGGATGAATTGTAATGTCCCTCTTCAACCAACTAACCCAAAAATGATAGATTCTTCCTCATTCTACCTTCAAATTCATCCATTCTCACTTCATTTGACCCTCTAGCAATTCTCTTGAACTCTTCAAGCAATTTATCTTCACTCTTTCACTCTCAAGCAACATTCCAACACTCCATTGCTGCAACTTTGAAGCTCCATCAACTCCACATTGCAAGTGTGAGGCACTTTTGGAAGTGTGGGCTTGGAGTCTTGCGAGACCTTCCTTCATCACTGCTGCGGCTATGGTGAATTTTCCAAGTCCATACCTTGCTTTCTCCTCCATTGGCTAGTGAGCTTTTGGGTGGAGGTCCAGTAACGCTTCACTCCTCTCTTTTGTGATTTGATTGAGCAACATAATATTATTTGTAGTGTTTCTTGCTCTCTTTTCTTTCCTTTATTGCATATTCTACTTCATTGCTTTTTGACTATCCGTGAAAGTGGAAACATCAAAATGGGGGTCTAACTAAGGTAGGCCCCTATACAGCCCCAACAATTTTCCCTCTAGCTTGTGTGTAGGTGAACGTATGTGTGGAGCTAGCTGGTGAAGTGGCACTTTTGTGAGTTAATATTTGTCACTTTAGTCTTTATCTACTTGCTCTATTACTTACGTATTTACTTTCTATATTTTATTATCTTGTCACTTTCATTAAAGTCAATCAGCTAGGCTGTTTAGCCAACTTTTTTGGTGTTTTAATTAGACTCACTGTTCTTTGGTTGTATGGATGCCAGTGTGCCTGAGAGACGCTAGTGTGCTACATTGTCATCCCAAAACTATGTTGTCATCCTCAGATCTAGGTTCACATAAGGTCAAATATGATGCATATCGTATTTGATTTGAGTACGATTGAGGAATGTATGTGGAGCCCAATGTGACATCTTAGAATTAACCACTTTTTGGGAATAACTCAAACCTATATAGTTAAGTAGATAAATAAAACCCTGTACTTGTAACCATTCAACACACATCAAGTGTACCTACTCAATGTATATATGTAGTTGAAGCACATCATAAATCACCTAAGAGGGTTCAATAGCATAAAGCATAAAATATCATCTACACATCTATCATATAAAGATCATTTATTCCAAACATCAATAAGTAGGATCACATTTAATCATAGGATATATAATGTGCATCACTGAACTAAAGCATACTGATAAACCAAACATGTAAATATACAAAATTTTAACAACTAACATGTTTAGGAACCTCATCTCAAACTTGTGGTGGTCCAAACACACCATTTAAAGCCATAAAATAGTTGCCACAACAACCATGAGGAAATAATAAATCTAAAACATCAATCTCATAATAACAAGATGCAAATGGGAGGGACACTGCACTATCTCTCTCTTTGTCTACCTATCTCTCTTTCTCCTTTGTTTCATTTGTTCCCCTTTCTTGCTTTCTTTTCCTTTATTTCTATGTTTCTCCATTTGCCTCTCTATATCTTATTTATATCTCCCTCTCCCTTCTCTCTTGCTCTCTCTTTCTTTCTCTATCTATTTTCCTCCTTAAGTGTGCAATGGGTACACTAAAGAGATCTTAAAGGTGAGTTATCATATCCTTAATCAAATGACATGCTACCTTCAACATAATTCCTAGGGACACATGTTATCCTTAGATTGTTGGGATGCAATGACTAATCAAAAGTTAGTTTCTCTCTAGATCTAAATATATAATTAATTATTTATACATTATATTTATTATTTATATATGCTATAATTAAAAGAAATCTAGAAATATAAGTTTAAAAAGATTAAAATAAAATAAAAAATTATTATTTTTTATCTTTTTACATAAAAAAAAGAACATGATAAAATAAATTGCTTAAATAAATATTGCGACATGCTTTACCCTCTCCAATAAAGCTAAATCAATTATTCTTAGTGCTTATTACATCGAGAATTACCCCTACTGTGTATGAATGGAAAAACAATGGATGGAAAATGACAAGTGAAAAAATGACGGGTGAAAAATAACACGAAAAAGGGTAGAAAATGATCCAATGGCTCTAGATTTTGCAATCATCTTGCACATCTCTCCATATACATGAACTGTTGATCAACATTATCAACCAATTTGGTTCATGTATAGGGAACACCTTCAGTGGAATTAATACTATTTTACTGACTCTAGGTCCCTCAAATAATTTAATTTTCCCTCATGATCATGTGATGGATTGCAATATAAATATCCATATTTTTCATTTCAATTATTCTTCCTACCCTAAAAGCATGACCATGTTTTATATTTTTCTCTTTTTTGTCACTTTTGTTTAAAAATAGAGAGATAGAGTAGTAGAGAGAAATAAAGATAAGGGATATTGAGGGAAAGCAAGGTATCTCTATTTCTTTCTCTTTTATCTTTATTTTACTCTCTCATATCTCTAGATTTCTCTATTCATTCCTTTACAAATCCCTCCCTCTCTCTATTCCTCCTTATATATCTCTCTTTGTCTCACTTTCTTTGTCCCTCTCCCTATTTATCTCTCTATCTATATACCTCTTTCCTTATGTATTATATACATATATACATGTGTACATATATAATTGTGTGCACATACATATATGTGTATGTACATGTCTTATCACTTCTCAGATGGTGATTGGAATTTTTAAATATAAATCAACAAACATTTAAGATTGCATTTAAAGGAGTTAAGTTGTGTACAACACATTATTTTAACCAAGTATTTTTATGATGTATTACATGATAAAACATTAAAATAGGGAGGTGGTAAAATAATTTTACAAGAAGTTGATTGTATCTACACATAAATGTGTATGGGAACTTGAAACTACAACTGCTCATTGGCAAGTGTTTCCATCAATTCTAAATTTGCTAAATGTGGCCATCTTAGATAATTATAATAAAGTATACATTTATAATATATTAATTATTATATATTTTATATTATATAATTTTTAATTTAAATACACATCTATTTTATTATATTTATTATTATATAAGTAAACATTATAATTAATTTTTCTTAAAAATATAATTAAGGCTCAACCCCATTCTTATGTCCCAAATCTCTCAAAATCAATCGTGAAGATTGACTTTCCATAATAAAATTATGTACAACTATAATCAATATATTAGATATTTAATATTTATGTCTATTTTTTATTTAATTATAAATCTATTTTATCATAAAAATAATATTATGATTATCTATTATTATATAATATATTTTTATATAATACTTTTAAAACATCAAACACCTATAATGCATTCTCTATGTGTCTAATCATGTAACCGCATATCCCAAATCATTATTCATACGTACACTCAACATGGGAGCTCAATATGATGATACCAAAGCCAAAAAAACCAACTAGCCAACCTCAACCACTAAAATATGCTTGATTTTATAGAATAAAGCTTGCAACCAAGTGGTAGGTTAAAACCATATGCTTCAAAACCATTAGTACACAAAACAATTTACCCTAAAATTTAATTTTTGGTACCGAGTTTCCTAATGTAGACATCTAAATTTGACCACTTACATTTGGTCAAATTTATTCTTTTTCATCCAAATATCCTCTTATCTGCATTAATCATGTAATATTACTATTATTTAATTAATGCCCCTAAACTCCTCTAAATCCCTAAGGTATTTAGCTAAATAATTAAATACTTTTATTACTTATCCTACCTTACCCCTTCTATCCCATAAATTAAATAAATAATTTCTATTTATTTAATTTACCCCCTCAAGTGTCACATCCTCCATCACTTTCACTTAATCCTAATCCACCTCCTAATTCCATCATTAGGGATGTGCACATTCCTAATCCATGATTAGGATGTGTCACATCCTCCAACTTTTGCAAGTTGGCTCCTAATCTTCATTAGCCACCTAACCCTCCTCTAATCCTTCATTAACTTGTCTAATCACCCCTTAGTCAACTCTTCCCATTCCCTAAGGAATTTTTAATTCTTTTTTGTCTTCCCAAGGTCCTTTTGAGGAATTTTTAATTCCTCTCTCATTCCCCAAGAAATTTTTAATTCATTTTTGTCTTCCCAATGTCTTTTTTGAGGAATTTTTAATTTCTCTCCCATCCCCCAAGAAATTTTAATTTCTTTTTGTCTTCCCTCATGAAATTTTTAATTCCATTTACAATCCCTATGTCCTTCCCAATGGAATTTTAAATTCTATTTTATTCATCCAAGGTTTCTAAGGAATTTTTAATTCCTTTTATCACCCCCATGTACATTAAAAAGGATTTTTTAATTCCAAGTTAGACAACTCTTCATCTTATTCCTTGATCTTTTGCCCTCTTTTAATCTCCACCCTCCATTTTGAATCTCCCTTGCTAAATGACTAACACTTAGCTATTTTGCAACCCTAACCATCTCATGCACATTCAAGCTCTCCTTCTTGCATTCTTCACAATCTCTTCTCATCCAACCTTTATCCTAAGAACTCATCTTCATCTTTCAAGCTACCCATCTTGTATCCATATCCAAAACCCTTCATCCTTGCATCCAAATCAAGCTACAACAAGCTGTTATGCTATCAAAATTGACATAGAGCATGCATATAGAGCTATCAATAAGGCCAACCAACCAATCGACTTGGGAAAAGGTAAATCATTGTTTTCCTCTTTGTTTTATTCAAGTTTAACTCGAATTATCTTGAGGTGTTGTATTTTGTTCTTCTTCCTTTTGCATTTCATCCATTTTGCACTATTTTAGGTTAGAAAACATGTTGCACACATTTTTGGCACGCTCGGTGGGACCCACAAATGGGTATGTTCTTTTTATGTGCTCTGTGGTTTAAAGTTTTGCGAGTTTAGGTTACACACAAAGGTGATTCTGCTACTGGAACAGGTGATTCTACAACAACAGGGGTGATTCTACCATCAGAATAGGCGACCCTGCCTTAAACAGAGGTGAATCTACACTTACAGATTTGCCTATCTGTCAAATAGGGGAAAATCTGCTCCCTGTTTCTCAAATAGGCAACCCTGTTCCTAAATTGGGTGAACCTTCTTTCTACAAACAAGCAAACCTACCTCTGAAATAGGCGATTCTTGTTCTAACAGGGGTGATTCTGCTATTAGAATAGGCGATTCTGCTGCTAATAGGGGTGATTCTGCTGTCAGAATAGATGATTCTGCATCAAACAAAGGTGATTTTGAGGTAAAGCAGTGACTTAAAGTTTCAGTTTTAGTGGTCGTTTATTGTCATTTTCAGGTATTGACCCCCTAACATGTTTGTTTGTGAGTGTGTCTACTTTTTGCTAATGTTTGTGCAACTATTTCTCATTTTCCCAAGGCCAAAGGTTCAAACTATTGACATTTTATTGCAAAATGATTGGTCACAACACAGTTAGTTTAGTTTATTTGGTATTTTCATACTAGTTAGGCACACATAAAAATAATTAGATGATTAAATATATTTGTTTTCCATGCTTATTAAGTGGGCTGTTGACGTATCCAATCCCTGTGCACCATTTGGTGAACCTGGGTGACGAGAAAGTGCAGTTCACTTTAGTCCATTTGTGTTACCCAAGAGGTGTTAGTACATTTAAGCTCTTCCCTTGCGCTTCGTGCGAGCCTGGGGACTAGCCGAAAACATCTAGTATCTTCTTTTAGTGGGACTTGCTTGGGGATTTCATCACCCCAAGGGACGATCCCAACCACATATACTGGCGGGGTATATAAAGGGGGAAGAGCCAAAGCTATGCCCCAATCTAGTCCCATCATGTTTGGTGGAGCATTGAAGCTAGGGTGATACCTAGATAAGATGTGAAGGGTTGGTCTGAGTTTCTAGTACCTCACTTGGGCTCTCGACTCATGCCTGTGATGGGCTGGTGTTCATGGTTGTGCCTCACGCACCGTGCGTATATCGAGGACTCCCTAAATCACCTTGTTCAACCTAGATAGAGGATCGTCTTGGCCATACCCTTCACACTAATTTTAGGATTGTGTTGTTTGAAGTGTCTTCTTTGTACGAAACCAGTGCATTTCTTTTTGGTTTAGTCAACCTTACCTTCTGTCTGTTGCTTGCTATGATTTTGTCCTTTGCCAAAGTTAGCTATTTTTCATCCAGTCCAGTCCAAGTCTATCATTTGGGTGAATTTTTCTTTGTTAGGGAAAAAATTTCCTCTATTTGGGGTGAACCTGCTATCCACAGGGGTGATCTTGTCTTTTGTCTGAGTCATTTCTCAATTGTTTCCTATCAAATTTGCCCATTCTCCATAGAATAGGTGAATTTGCTAGTAGTTTGGGCGATTCTACCACTGTTTTGGGTGAATATGATCCCTAAAGGGGTGATTTTTCTTTTTGTCTGAGTCATCCTATCAGTTAAACAACCCATCACATTCGCCTGTTTCTTCAAAAGGGGAAAACTTGCTTATTTTTAGGCAATTTTGCTTGCTGTTCCAGTCCCCTGTCAGTCATTTGAGTCATCAAATTCACCCATCTTCTAGGAATAGGAAAATTTTCCACTTTTTTGGGCAAGTGTGCTATTAGTTTGGGAAAATCTACTTTAGAAACAACTAATCACATTTTTCGTTCAAGTCTCTGTCCATCTATTTTCCCATTTTGAGAGTCCATTTTCTCATTCTAGGAGTCTGTTTATCTATTTAGAGCATTCATTTTCCCATTTTGAGAGTCCGTTTTCTCATTTTGGGAGCTTGTTTATTCATTTAGAGCATTCATTTTCCTATTCTAGGGGTCCGCTTATCTATTTAGAGCATCCGTTTCCTTGTTAGGAGAATCCATTTCCCCATTAGGAGGATCTGTTTGTCCGTTCAGAGAGTTTGTTTCCCCGTTCATCAAGTCCATTTCCCTGTTAGGAGGATCTATTTGTCTGTTCAGAGAGTCTATTTCCCCATTCATCTAGTCCATTTCCTCGTTAGGAGAGTCTGTTTGTCCATTTGGAGAGTCCGTTTCCCCCCTTAGAGTTGCTCATTTCCTCGTTTGTCGACACCGTTTGACCATTTTTAGATATAGGCAAGTTTGGGCAGTCCCATTTTGTGCGAAACCATACCGTTCAGGAAATAAGTGAGCCTG
This sequence comes from Sequoia sempervirens, assembly GCA_007258455.2. Classification (NCBI taxonomy): domain Eukaryota; kingdom Viridiplantae; phylum Streptophyta; class Pinopsida; order Cupressales; family Cupressaceae; genus Sequoia; species Sequoia sempervirens. Next base: position 46,349,916 of record VDFB02373365.1, read on the forward strand.
CTAGCTGGTTAGGTGAACCTATCACCTGTTTGGGAGAATCTGCCCACTGTTTGGGCGACCTTGTCACCTGTTTGGGAAAATATGCTAGTACTTTGGGCAAATTTTCCTATTGTTTGGGCTACCCTGTCACCTGTTTGGGCGAATCTGCCTATTGTTTGGGTGACTTTGCTCCTTGTTTGGGAAAATTTGCTCCCTATTTAGCAAATTTTCCACATGTTTGGGTGACTTGCTACCTTTTTAGGCGAATTTGCTAGCTGTTTGGGCGAGTCTATTAGTGTTTGGGTGAATTTGTCACTATTTTGGGTAGTAGTTTGGGCGAATCTGCTAGTAGTTTGGATGAATCTGCTAGCTATTCGGGTGAGTCTGTCACTAGTTTGGGTGAATCTGCTACTAGTTTGGGTGAATCTGTTAGTATTTTGGGCAAATTTTCTAGCTATTTGGGTGAGTCTGTCAGTGTTTTGGGTGAATCTGCTCCCTGAACAGGTGAATTTTCCTTCACAAATAGGCAAATTTGACCCAGAACAAACCTTCATTTGTCTCCCCGTCATCGTCGTTGCTAGTCATCAACACTTTCTGAAAGTCATCGTTTCATCGACCAAATCACATGGATGCTTCTTAGAACATCATTAGATTCCATATCCATCATCAAATCATTGAGCCCAATCACCTAGACTTTGTTTCAGGGGTTTTGATTTTGATACATAAACTTTTGGAGGCCATAACTTTTGACTCGGATGTCCATTTGGGCTGAAATTTTACAGGTGGTTGCATTATGAGGTGGCATGTGGATTCCCAACTAACCCTCAATTGGTTGGCCCTTGTTTTGGCACATTTTTAGGGCTTGAAACTTTCATCTTGACCCTCAAAATGACAATTTAGTGTTTTTTTCAATTTTAAAAGTCATTTTCATTAATAACTCAGAACTCATGTTTTAGATTTAGGATGTTAGTTGGAAATTAATCCTACCTTAGTTTTTAAAAATTTTTGGGAAAAAATTGGACTCTCAAAGATATGCATATGAACTTACCTAAAATGGCAAAATTTGACAATTTTTGAAAATTACCAAATCTGGCAAAATCTGATTGTCAGCACCTTATAACATCTAGTTAAGCCCTTGAACTTGGTTTAAAATAAATCCTATCACATCCTCCAATCATCCTAATCTGAGCTTCAATCCAATCCTAATCTGAGCTTCAATCTAGTTTGAATCTGAGCTTTAATCTAATCCCAATATGAGCTTAACCTAAATCTCAATTTGTGTAACCTAAATCTTCTGATATTGAAATAAATCTTAAGATCCCATTCTTCCATCTTCTTAAAATTCATCCTATTTATCCTTTCATCACCTTTTCTTTCCTTCTAATCATCCATTCCCATCTTTTCAATCCATATCCATCCAATCCAACATGATGAATCCTTGTCCTCCATCAATGCAAGCAAAAATAATAGTCAAGGGGAACCCCAATTACATTAATGATGATAATGAAAGTATTGCTGATCAAGATGAGTATAATATAGATTCCATTGATGCTATCATTTCTAGCAAGCTTTCCCCAAGTGTCATCCAAAATCCAATCACTCATCCAAGCTATCCCATCTTTTCTTCATCCACACCTAATAACAATCCTTATGCTACCTTTGACAAGGGATATCTAGTATCTTCTCCATCCGCATCTTGATCATATCCTTCATCTTCATCTTTCTCTAATCCAACACCCATGTACTCCTACCTCAATCCACCTTCCCAATTTTCCCATCCTAATACACCGTCTTGAAATATTCTTATCTTAATTCTCCATCCACTTTCTCCAACGCCAATCCTTCATCCACACACTCCTATCTCAATCCACCATCCAAATCTTCTCATCCTAATCCAAAATTCACATCTCCTTATCTTAATCCACTATCCCAATATTACTACCTTAATCCATCATCCCAATCTTCTCATTCTAATCCTACATCCCCATCAACCTATCCTAATCCAACATCCATGTCTTCTTATCCCAATCCTCTGTCCCAATACCTCTACTATAATCCACCACTCGCATCCTCTTGTTCTAATCCAACATCCACATCCTCCTATCATTCATCCATATCCTCCTATGTCACTCCATCATGTCCCAATCCTCCACCTACTCTTAGTCCTACCTCCAATCCCATTCCTCCATCTAATCCTATTCCACCAATCCATAATCCTAGTCCTCCACCAATCCCTAATCCTTCATCCACTCCTACCATACCGTCTAATCCTACAATAAGCAAGAACCTCATTCCCAATGACATCCAAGGACTTGTGACAAAGAATACACCCCCAACTCTACATCCTGAAGTCATGGAACCATACCGCCCCACTCCCCCATGTACAGTCACTAGTGACGAGACCCTTCTCCATCCCACACCTATCATCACTGTTACCACCGCTAGCACCAATCAAACCGTTGAAACCATCAAACCCATCAAATCCATTGAACCCCCATCTCCTACTTGGAGAGCCACTGAACCCATTGAAGATAACCAAACCCAATCACCATCTTCTATTCCTATATCCACCCAATCTATCAAAGGCACCCAACTCCAATCCATTCCTCCCACTCCTAGCATTACCGAAATCCATTCCCATGAACTTCATGAATCCTCCATCCTTCCATCTCCCCCACTTGAGGAGTCCCTCCAACACTCCATCATCATGCCACCCACAAAAGATGAGTCATGCCAAGAGTTGGATCCAAAGCATACCAACATATCCCCTTCTCCACATCAAGATCCTGACATCCCATCTAGCCCACCTCAAGATCACAATCCCCCATCCATTCCATCCTATGATCCCCTTGACACTCAAGATCCCACTGCTCCATCTCATGAGCCCTTATCACCCACTACCAAAAATCTAGATCCTATCATATCATCTAGTCCCTCTTCTGATCCCTTACCACTCACACCTCCCGATCAAGATGCTGCTAACCCATCATCTCCATCTCATGATCCTCCATCGCCACCTAACCCTACTATCCCCATGCCATGTTTATACTCCCTCAGTACTCTCACATTCGTCCATGGTGGTTTCCTTGTAGAAGAGGAACCGAGCATATACACCACCCAACCTCTCCACCTAATAATGGACTCACATCATTCTTCCAAAATAACAAGCATCCTACTATAGATCGAATGCTCAAGAGCACGAACTATCAAGGAAAAGGTTTAGGCCTTCATGAGCAAGGTATTTTAGAGCCCATCCATGTCAAAGAAAATACGCGTACACAAGGTCTTGGATATATCTCCCAAGACTCGCAATCCAAAATTTTTGGTACAACCTCTATCTGTCCTCAACGAGCCTCCTCCAAAAGAATAATAGGATCTTCCCATCGCTCCATCAAACCATTTTTTGCCATACCCCCTCCATCATATCACTTCAAAACAACCATGCATATTCTTCCTTCGTCTTCCAAATCCATTCTAGGTCCTTATGTCGCTCCATCCACCATCTCCCATCCTCCATCTACTCCATATTTTGGGTACTTATGTCCCTCCATCCACCATCACACATCCTCCAAGTACTAAGTCCATTTTGGGCCCTTATATCCCAAAATCACCTCCTCCAACTTGTCCTATTCATCCTTTTATCCATCCATCACTTATATATTCATGTCACCCATCATAAACATCCCACTCTTATGTTCCCTAATCAAGATCAACAAAGGCATGTACCTACACATCCTCCATCCACACATCATCCCCAAAATCCTACCTCCATCACTCCATTCATGTTTCCTCCACATCATCCATCTCCTTACATCCATTCCATTGCTATTAAAATCACTTTGGATGCTAAAGTAAAAATGCATAAATCTAAACATCCACATGAATCTAAAGCTCCTCATGTCTCCTTGAAAAGACATGGTGAAGAAAAGAAAAATAAAATCCAAAATCCAAATCAAACCCATCGGCCACAATGACCCATCAAAGAAAAAATCAAAACCATGTGGATTCTGAAGAAAAAAGATGCAATGCCTCTCAATGAAAAATATGTAACAACATCCAAAGTTGCTAATCCAAAAGCTAATAATGCACACCCTCCATCTCCTAAATCTATTTTGGGACCTCATGTCCCAAAATACACTATCCCATCTCCTCCATTATCCCCACATTCTCCATTCACTAATCCTCCTATCCTTTCACATCCACCACCATATACGCCAATGTTGGTCTTGAACTCATTACCCCATCAAACACCTACATAATCATTCCATCCATACACTTTCCAACATCCCATCCATTATCCCACATATCTCCCACATCAAATCCCTGTAATCCATTCTCTTGCATAATCTATTTATCCTAATAAGGTTGTAACGACATCCAATAGTCATTCCACACATGGGCTCTTAATACCTCATATGAAACTTGATGCTTGAGTCCCTCATCCACATCCTTATCAAATATCTTACAACTCCATTTATCTGCATCTCTATCCTTATCCATCTTCATCCACATATTATCCACAAAAGTCAAAAATCTAAAAAAAGTCAAAAAGTCAAAAAAAGAAAAGAAAGAGAAATAATTCGTCCAATGGTGAAAACTTGGAAAACAAGTGCCTTGGATAATTACCATGATGAAAAGCTGGTAAATAGGTGTCATGTGTAAATCCCCCATCTACCTTACTTACTCACTTGGGGGCAATTGCATCCCCTTCATCCATCTCCTCCATCCCACCTATCTTACACATCTTGTCTATCATATCCCATTTATCCCAATCCCTCCATCCTCCTTGTGATCTTGATATAGATAGGGGAAAACATATATACATGCTTTGGAAAACTCTTGGCATACATTCCCCTCACCTATACACTATCTTAATCCTTATCCACATCCATCTACCTTCCCTATCCACCTGTCATGCTACCATCAATCTCCCTTCCTTATCCATGCATCCTATCCATATCCATCTCACTCCCTTATCTACCCATCCTTCTATTTTCCATCCCTCCTGCCTCATCATACATGACATATCTAGAGTGGGGCATCTCCTTCTTTGTGACATAGTCCTTGGAGAAATCATCCATCCATCATAACAATCCCTTTCATCTCCCCATCCTTATATTCCTATCCATCCATCATAACAATCCCTTCCATCTCCCCATCCTTGTCTTCCCATCCATCCAAACAATCCCTTCCATCTCCCCATCCTTATCTTCCTATCCATATAAACAATCCCTTCCATCTCCCAATCCTTATCTTCCTATCCATCCAAACAATCCCTTCCATCTCCCCATCCTTATCTTCCTATCCATCCCTCATAGCTTCCCTTCCATTCATCTCTATCCTCATCCCATCTCATAATATCTTGTCATTGGTACCTAGCTATAGGCTCCCCTCCCCTTGCATCCCAATGCCATCAACCTCATCATCATCACTCCCACTTCTTTCACACATCTTTCCAATCTCCTATTACTTCTCATCACTTATCTATCCATCATATCATCCTCCCAATTCATCTTTTGATGCTTTGGATAACTATCCCATCCCTAAGCTTCATGCAATCACCATCATCCTATCTTGTCCACAAGGTCAGTCTTGTCTCATCATATCGGTTTCATCATTTTATCCACTTATCATTGGTCATCTCATCATCCTTTATCCATGGTCGCTCGTAGATCTTTTGTCGAACTACGTTGCCCCTATGCTTTCACATAGGAAAGGTCGATCATTTGATCCACCCCTGGGCCTTTGTCTATTCGGTCCTTGTCATCCATCATCAGTCTCCATTGTCCTCTTTCTACTACAAGGGATCTGTGCTTTCACGTAGGATGGCTAATCTATGATCAACCCCTGAGCCCCTAGGTATTTAGGGCATGTCAGTCTTATGTCTTGTCTCTCGTGTCTTGTGTCGTGTCATCAGGTATGTCCTTATCTAGTTGGTTCTTCACAAATGAGATCCACTAGTATCACAAGGTTCAATCGGTTTCGACTATCCTGCATCATTTCGATCATTTAGCTTAGTCCCCATCTTTGGTCTTAACAGGATGCATCCTTCCTCATCAGATCGTATCAATCCCATCCACCTTTTGATCCCGTGGCAAAGGAAATTTGATATTTATTGTGATATTTTTATGCTTTTGGCTTTTGTTTATCATTTGAGCTCCCTATCATACCCCATCAGGGTCACCTTGATCCATCATATCATGGTGTGCTTTGACTAGTAAACATAGGGGAATATCTTGATATTTTGTCTTCTTGGTTGTCCTGTGTAGTACCCACCAAGATCCCTATAGTCTTGTGTTATGCTGGGGAATCCTTTGTGCTTGTGGTTATCCCAATGCCTAGCCTAACCAAAGTCATCGTGACTTTGGGATGTTGGGATAGCCTCCTTGTTTGTTGTGTCAGTCCCATGCATGTGATACAAAGTCACCTTGGTTCTTCATACCTTGGTGCATAGTATCTCATGCTATATCAAATTAAGTGCTCATTACATGGCAGCATAACACATAACAATTTAAAATCTACTTGATTTGGTTACAATCCATTTATCCTTCATCACTCTCCTCATCTATCTATCCTATCTATTTTCATCCCTCAACTATCTTCATCCTCATCATTTCATCCTCTCTTCAATCTTAGGATAATATAGATTGGTTATCTAAGCATCTTTTCCTTCATCATTTTCATTCATTTTAACCATCTCTTGTCTCCATCCAACCCTCATCCATTCAATCTAACACAAATCATCTAATCCAACCCTTGGTCTTGCTTCCAGCCTTGCTGGAAGCCTTGATCCAATCGTCATCATCATCATCATCATCATCGAGATGTATCCTTCCCTATCCTTTTGTGTTGTTTTGGGATGTATCATTCCCTCATCAATAGCACTCTCATCATCATCATCATCGAGATGTATCCTTCTCTATCCTTTTGTGTTAGGATAAATCATTAGCTCATCAACAACACTCTATACATCATCAACCCATTTTGGCTTGTAGCTTGACTGGGGCAACAACATATTTGTCCTTAAATCCATTTGTGTTTTCTTTTCTCTCTTCATCCTACCGTCTTCTCTTATCCATCATTTTGCATCATCTTCCTTGTCTACCCTTTCATCATCTCATCGATTTCGAGAGCACACCCATGTTCTTTTGAACCCGCATGTCCTCTTGAGGAGGCATCCTCAATCCCTAATCTTCATCTTCACTCCCATCATCTTTCTTCCTAGTCACTTCTTTGAATGACTAGGGCATCTCTCACAATCTAACCATCTTCTTCTTGGTGCTATCTTTTAATCTTCTTTGAAATGATGCTACTTCATAATACCATCTCAAAGAGGGGAAAAATGTAGACATCTAAATTTGACCACTTACATTTGGTCAAATTTATCCTTTTTCATCCAAATATCCTCTTATCTGCATTAATTAAGTAATATTACTATTATTTAGTTAATGCCTCTAGAGTCCTCTAAATCCTTAAGGTATTTAATTAAATAATTAAATACTTTTATTACTTATCCTACCTTACCCCTTCTATCCCATAAATTAAATAAATAATTTCTATTTATTTAATTTACCCCCTCAAGTGTCACATCCTCCATCACTTTCATTTAATGCTAATCCACCTCCTAATCCCATCATTAGGGATGTGCACATTCCTAATCCATGATTAGGATGTGTCACATCCTCCAACTTTTGCAAGTTGGCTCCTAATCTTCATTAGCCACCTAACCCTCCTCTAATCCTTCATTAACTTGTCTAATCACCCCTTAGTCAACTCTCCCCATTCCCCAAGGAATTTCTAATTCCTTTTTGTCTTCCCAAGGTCCTTTTGAGGAATTTTTAATTCTTCTCTCATTCCCTAAGGAATTTTTAATTCATTTTTGTCTTCCCAATGTCCTTTTGAGGAATTTTTAACTCCCTCCCACCCCCAAGGAATTTTTAATTTCCTTTTTGTCTTCCCAAGGTCCTCTCATGAAATTTTTAATTCCATTTACAATCCCCATGTCCTTCTCAATGGAATTTTAAATTCCATTTTATTCATCCAATGTTTCTAAGGAATTTTTAATTCCTTTTATCATCCCCATGCACATTAATTTTTTTTTTAATTCCTTTGGTCAACTCTTCATCTTAGCCCTTGACCTTTTTCCCTCTTTCAATCTCCACCCTCCATTTTGAATCTCCCTTGCTAAATGACTAACACTTAGCCATTTTTCAACCCTAACCATCTCATGCAAATTCAAGCTCTCCTTCTTGCATTCTTCACAATCTCTTCTCATCCAACCCTAATCCTAAGCACTCATCATATTCATCTTTCAAGCTACCCATCTTGCATCCAAATCAAATTACAACAAGCTGTTATGCTATCAAAATCGACATAGAGCACACATATCAAGCTATCAACAAGGCCAACCAGCCAATCAACTTGGGCAAGGTAAATCATTGTTTACATCTTTATTTTATTCAAGTTTTACTTGGCTTATCTTGAGGTGTTGTATTGTGTTCTTTTTCCTTTTGCATTTCATCTGTTTTGCACTATTTTAGGTTAGAAAACATGCTGCACACACCTAATATTAAATATTTTTCCATGTGTAACCCACAAATAAAATATCTAACCAATGTCACATACAAATTTACAAGTGGACCCAAATATACATTTAATATGGCTAAACACATATCCTAAAGATGTACCACAAATAACTATTTATTTTAAATAATTAAAATAGTTATTTTCTTGTGCAAAGGTGTATAACACTCTTTTCCTAACATTGGAGGTCTAGGAGCAGCTGTGTATTTAATTTGTTTGGAGGAGAAATTACTTATATGACAAAATGAAAACCCAAATTTATATTATCCACTAAAGAAGCGAATTATGTGGCTGTGAAACATGCTTTCAAGGAGATAGTGTGGTTAGAAAGATTACATTTGGGTATTGTTTTTTAATGTTAATAGGTGAAAATTAGATGTGACAATTAGAGTGTCATCTATTTGGATAAAATATTAATGTACCATGCTCACATGAAGCTCATTGAGGTTAGTATCACTTTGTTTAAATATTGGTTGAAGGTAGTAAATTTTTGTTATAGTGTAGTGTAGAAAATTGTACCCCTTTCTAGGAGAAGGTACAATTTCACACTTGTTTGGACCTATTTTAGTGACTTAATACTTTATGCATTTTAAAATCCCATCAATAGGCCCCTAATAGCCCTTTATTATGCATCCCAAGGCATATTTATCTTAATTTTATTTAATTCTTGACACCACAACCAGCATTGAACAAATGCCAGGGATTAAATTAATGCCACAATATTCTAGGAGTCTTGATGATTTAGGTTAGGACCCATTCGACCATGGGAGAATGGGTCTTCATTAAGTGCCCTAAACTCAAATTTTGATATGTTTTGGGTGGTATTTCAAGGTTTCAAATTCAAATTTCACATCATCTTTTGGGATTTGATAATTGGAAAATTAGGAAGGAAGCTTATAAATCTAAGTCTCATATTCATTTTACACTAGAAGTAAGCAAGACAAGAAGCAATAAAATAGTTTCACATGAGATCACAAGCATTTACATTCAAGAGAAAGAAGCAAGAAAAATTGAAGTCAAAGAGCAACATTTATTATTTTTTATAGGTATTCAATCTCATTTTGTCATCAAAGATCAAACATTATTAAAGAATTTATGATAGATGCTTATGGAGAATCATGACGGATTCTAGGTTTTTGGAGAAGCACTATGAGATTCAACCTACCCTAATGACTTGTTTCCTAAGTGATTCTATCTTCTATGATCATTCTATTTTCCACCTGAAGAGAGGTATAATTAGTTTCATGACTTATTAAGGGGATTTGAGGTCTCCTAAAGTAGGTCTTCATCATTGTTCATATTTATTTAGGATCCTATTCTAACACTCTTGAGTAGGGTTTCTTGGCATTATTATAAATCTTAATCTTAGACACACTTAAGGTTAGGATCACACACACATTTCATGTTTCATATTTCTATTTTTCATCAAGGCTTAATTACTAAATTTTGGGTTTGATTGAGGAAAACCCCTATCTACCAACAAACAAACAACTTTGTTTTGTAGAATTTTGATATATCCAGATTCAAGTGCAAAAGTTTGAAGTTCCAGGGAAGGATTGCAGGTCTCTGTATTCAATCTTAGATTCATATTTTTTTAGAAAAGCTTGCTAGGACCCATTCATCCTAGGGAAAATGAGTCCCTATTAGGATTACAAGAACAACAAATTTTGACAAGTGTACAACATTTATTATCTTTAGATTCTCTAGAAAGTTTGCTGGTTCCTTTTGTTTTATGTTAAATCTCCTAAATGCACTTTGTAGATCACAATTTGGAGTTATTTTTCTATTTTTAATCTTTCTCCCCAAAGTGTTGTTTGACCTAGACCCCCATCCTAGCAAAAAGGGAAGTTTGCAAATTTACACCTTTATTTGACTCAACTTTTGGTTGTTAGTCATTTCATTGTGTGGATCTCATTTCCTAATAAATTGAGGAGAGATAAGACCTTTTTTCCCTCTTTGGATCCACTTTTCCATTTTGGGAAACCCTAGGGACACCCCCTATTTTCCTTCATTTCATATGGAAAGTATAAAATTTAGATAATCTTATAGATTCTCTCACTAATTCAATGAGCATAGAGAACTTTAGTTGTTGCAAAGAAGCCATGTGTGTCTCCTCTTTAAAGGATTGATTGCTTATATTTCCTAACTATGTCATTATAATTTCTAAAGGTCAGGTGTGAGAATGTTGGGATTAGGTGTCATTCACCTTGCAAATCCCTATACTTGTTTTAATAGTTTTATTTAATTATTTTAATAAACAACTATTATGCCTTCAAGAAAGATAGAGAGGTCAAACATGGACACCTCTCTATGTGGTAGGAAAATTATTTATTGATAATTTATCTTCTATTCTTGTACCTTATGAAAAATTTGGTCAATATTCCCATGGAGTTCCTAGGTTAAGATCATGGTCAATTTAATTTTTATAATAGAATCTATATAAGTATGACAGAAGAAATGGATGTATGTTCAAAAAGAGGAGTTACTTACTATTAAAGGTATGCTGACCTTTTTGGTGAGATGTGAGATTCTCTTTGACAATTTGGATGCCTAATTTTAGGCGTGTGGTATTCGTTGAACTTGTTTTGGAATACTATTCATGGTATCTTGTATTTATTTTTCCTATAGATTAGTTACTTGAGATGGTAGTATCATCGAGTTATTTTACAAATTACTTCAGAATTTTTATACTACTAGAATTCAAAGGGATAAGATTATATATTGCAACTTATTTTATCACTAATACAAGCTTGGGACTCTTTAGGTATAGTGTTTTCATATGAGGGATTCTCCACATAGATATTTGTACTATGGTTTTCATATATTTTATAGTTTATATCCATTTTTATTTTTGATATATCATTGTTATTGAAGTTGACTCTTTTAAGGATAACATATCTCATTGACTAATTACATTATATTCCAATATGATTTTTTAGAATCTTGAGTATATTATGGATTTAATATTTAGGTAATAATGGTTAAATGCATGCAAATTAGGACATTAGGATGGTGGAGGAATATATAGTTTGTTGAGGTTATGAAGTAGTATGATGATGGATCATTAGAGGTAGGGAAATTATAGGAAAGAGACGAATATTAGAGGAATATTTTTGATGAAGAGGAATACATGTTAAAGGGTTCAAGGGAGTGGAGGAAAGAGAGGATTAATAAAAAAGAGGTGGATTGAGGGTGATTTGGAGGACTGGAGGAAGAGACATTAAAATAGGAAGGTAAAAGCTATTCATGGTGAACATTAGATGCATGAATAATTTGTATTATTCCCCTAAACATATTATCAAATTTATATGTATTGGCTAAAAATAATTGGTGAGTTTGATTAACTAGTCATATAATTTTACATTAGAATATGACTTATATCTTTCTAAGAAGAAACAACTTATTGACAGTTTCATTTTATTTGATTTTTCATCATCACTGAAGATTTGCATCATGGTCAAATGTTTCTTCATCATTGAGATACAAAGAATCAATTATATTTTTTAATGATGGGAATCTTGAAGTGGCCCATAACTATAGGAGGATTAATTTTAGGGCTAAGCCTAATTAGGCCAATAGAACTTGAAGTTTCATTTGCAAGTAGCTCTAAGAGGTAATGCACTATTTTTTAAATAAGTAATAAATGTAAAATAAATTTTATGTCTAAAAAATGGTTTAAAAAATTAGAGAATATTAAATATAAAAAAGAAGAAAGAAGGTAAAACCCTAGTGAAAGAAAATAGGATGTATATGGATCATGATTTTGCCAAAATGTAAGGATATTAAACACATCATATGATTGATTTAGTGTGCAATTAAATATGCATATAATAAATAGTAATAAACATAATTTTTTAGAGCTCAAATTGAATGTAATAATAAATTCAAAAGAGGAAACAGGTGGTTAGATCTTGGTTGATTTTAATTTATCAATATCAAAATATTTTTCTATTTAATTTTGATTGATAACTAGAATTGGGGATTTAGAGCTATGTGTATAATCTCGATCATGTGATGAATTTTTGATAGAGATCAGATTGATAAAATAATAGGGTGTGTTATTCATGTAATTTAGGATGTTATTCTATCATGTGATATTGTTTTCCTACTATAGATTTATCATTGATTAATGCAGTATTTTACACTTTTCTCCTATCTTCAATCCTTATTGTTGGGAAAGGGGTATTAAGATAAAGTATTGTGTTTCTTTCTATAAAAAAGAGGGAAGAATATTGACTTGATTGATGGAAGTTCTCTTTAAAACAATAATAAAAAATTGAAAATATAATACATAATTAAATGATATGTAATGGCTAGGATGTAATTATTGATGTACTACTTTGGTTGAAATAATTTCTCTATATGGATGATCCCATAATACTGGTTTACAATTCCCTTCATGAAGGAAAATTGCAAAAATTCTCCTAAGATTTTTTTTTTGAGATTTTAGGGGTTCACTCGAAGAGGGGGGGAGGTTGCATGAACCCAAAAGGGGTTAGATCAAACCCCCCTCCCTTGAGCGAACCCCTTTGTGATGTCACCCCCTTTTTGGCACGTGTTTTTTAATGAAAACAAAGGGAAATTGTAAAAAAAGGGGGGTTTGAGTGAAATCCCCCTCAAGCGAACCCCCCTTTGCATCGAAGGGGATTAGAGGGGTTCACTCAAACCACCCTTTTTTGCCCTTCTCCCCCTCCTTTCTCATTTTACTATAGAATTTTGTGTTTCTAGGCTCAAGTTGAGGATGAAAATGGAGAAAAATTCACAGACCCAACTGAATGATGGTAGTCCTCAGAATGAGCTATCCATCAAATATAATTTTAATATAGTTTGGTTTTATTATGTAATTTTTTTAGTGTAATTAAACACAATTTTTTCACTGAAAATCAAGCTCTTTGTTTTGCACATGTGGAAAAATAGCAGATTATCAAAACAATCTTGAAAAATATCTATGCACTAGATATTGATGTCCTTCATCCAACAAAAAAAATTTGAGTTTTGATACATACAAAAAAGGTTATGTGTTAGCAAGTAAACCTATGTTTAAATTGTAACTAGTTTGACTTCAAAACTTAATTAAGACAAATATATTCAATAAAACACCATGAAATCAATTACATGCACTAGATATCGTAGTTATGAATCTAAATTCAAAAAATTAGAATTTTATCCTTCATAGTAAAAAAGTTGTGTTAGCAATTACACGTAACTCTTTAAAAATGGTGTTTACTATTAAAAACTAGTTTTCAAAGGAGATGGAAAAAGAAATGCAATTTGATTCCAAAAATTAAAAAAAAATATTTAGAATCTACAAAAAATATGTCACAAATCACTAGTTTGCATCATCTTTAAATTCCTCATGGTTTAGTAGCTATAGGGGCCCGAAAGTGAAGATTTAGTTAAAAAAATTCAGTTCAATGTCTAGTTTGGCCAAAAAGTGTAAACCACTATTGTGGGATCACCCATATGGGATTTTAATTTAATTGATGCTAATTAATGACATAGCACTATTTATGAATATGAGTTTCTAACTTTCTTGAACTCAATATTTTTGGCATAAGGTAATGATAAATTTTTAAAAAATTCAACCTCAACAATATAAAATGTAGTGCTTGAAAAGGTAGGAATACGTTATGGTGGAATAAAATCAAATAATTTTTTTTTTGAATAATATGACTATATATTTACAACACCTAACATATATTTAAAATAAAAATATCCTTAATAATAACCTATGAAACTGATAAATAAATAATAATGTTACTAATTAAGGAATAAGCATTAAATAGGTAGCAGCAATATTAATAATGCTGAAGTTGGGATTAAGAATTACTATTAGATTAACGTTGGAATGAGGGAAACATCATGGTTAATGTATAATGCAAGTTTAAATAATAACACTCCTTTATTATGTTTAAAAGATGAAAAAAAACAACACATTACTCTTGGTTTGTTGACTTGATAATAATAGACTATTTTTTTAATGTAAATATCTCTTAGTGTTAAAATTATTGTGCAACAATGTCAATACGAAATTTGAGTATGCTTCATAGATATAATGAACGATCATCACAACCAATGGTAATGAATTTGAAGCCACCAATCAAATGTGCATGTATGGGATAATTGTTCATTTAAATATTAATTTACAAGTCGGGTTATTACTATTTAAAAAAAAATCTATGCATAAAGATATGGAATGCTTTACTTAAGTCAAATTTGTATATTTGAAAAAGAATAAAGGGTTGAGTGAGGCCTATCACCTTAATGACCTATTCCCTAGAGGGGTTAAAAGGGAAATAAAATTAATAAGTAAACTAAACAACAATTAAACTACCTGCTCATGCATTTAGGTAATTGAATGAAAAGATAAACGTGACTTTGTCAAGGTAATCAAGGATACCCTAATCCCTAGGATAAGATAGGGAATAAGGAGGTTAAATATTCCATGTTGTGTAGTCGGGTATTAGTAGTGACCACTTAAGGATATTCATGAATGGGTACTAGCCATGATATTAGAATTAATATTGTAATAGATTAAATGCTCGAAAAATGTCAAATCTTAGTGGTAAGCCTACTGGCATTCATCCATCATAGGTGAATAATGATACCCATGTGTGTATCAAGAATAGAGTATGGGTTGTTACACCATAAACACTTTGAGAAATTGTTAAATTAATTGATATAGTTTTTATTTTTTAATTTTTAAATGGGTGTTTTACACGTATCATTCAAAAAATAATAATTATAAGTTGTGTTATTGTTTTGAGTGAAAAATTATGGGCATGACATTTTAGGTGAATGATTTTAGGAGAAAGGTGCATATTTTGAGGTGTTCATGGAGCACATTGGTTTATTTTTGTTTTATTTAATTTTATGTTTTATTTCAGATTATGTAAGGGACATATGTTGCTACCCATCAGTCATTTGATGACTTAAAATGATTGTGTAATTAGATTTTCATAATGAGAAGATGTTTTGTTGCAAATTTTAATTAATTTCATGAAACTTTGTTGCTAATTTCTATGCAATTTTTAGGTTGTTTGAATGTTTGTTTTTAGAAAAAGAGGGTTGTTGAGAATCCCTCCTTTATTAGTGGTATCAGAGGGGGAGTTCCTAAGAGTGTAGACAAAAGCTTTGATTGATGGCAGTTTGTACCAGGACCTATGGTGGTGTGTGTTTGATTTATATGTAAATAGATCACTGAACGTGAGATAGTTTACATGTGAAGAACTTGAGGATTTGAAGATTTATGTTGAGGCTTTGTGAGGCCTTGAAAATTCCAAAGAAGAAAGGCAATAATTTTGTCATAGTTGTGTATGTAGGTGAATAGGAAGGAGAAAATATTGCAGAAGTGTGCTTTGAGAATAACGTGAAAGAAGACGGTGAGATTGTAGTGGAGGATGAGAAACAAAAAGAAAGTATAGAAATCAAAGAGGAAAATGATGTTTCAGCAGTGGATGAATTTTCTTTAGAGGGCTTGAAAGTATTGGAAAATGAAGGTGCATCTGAGAGTGAAGATGAAAAATATATGGTACAAGATAGTGATGAAAAAAAGGTTGTAAAAAAAGAGGTAATACATAATAAGAGTGTATATTGTGTAGATGAAAGAGTTGCAGTAGAGGATAATATTGATTCATATTTTATTATTGATGATTTGCATACTTTGAATAAGTTGGTTCAAATAGAGTTTGATAGTGAAGTTTGGTATATAGAAGATTTGTTTGGTGTTGCAAAGTTTAGTGCAGGTGAATTTTGGTGGAGGTGGTCAGACTATGGTGGGTTGAATTCCACAAGATTGGACGAGATTGCAAGTTTCATTTGCTGGAGGTGGTTGGTTTATGGGGAAGTTAACTCCATATTGAATATGTTGAGTGCAAAGAAGAATTGTCAGAGGAGAAGAATACTTGTAAGAAGAACAAATCAGAGGTACCAGTTTTAATGATGGATTTTGTTAAAGATTTCTTGCAATCTTAAAGGGTGGTACTACCACTCAACTCCATTTTTTGAATCGAGATTCACAAAATTTTCCTACCCCGGGTATCTGATGTAGGAGCATACTAGGTGAAAGTGCAATCAACATCAAACAAAAAATTCAAATTTTAAATTTTCATTTGCATTTCATGTTAGGAGGTTAATTTCATGTTAAGAGGCTAATTTTAATAATTTGAGAATAATTATATTTAATTAAATATAAACACTTTTTGCTATGCAAGTTAGCAAGTGGAGATAGTGGAGGTGTAGTTGCATTTTTGGAAAAATATGAAAAAGTAAACTTGGGCGTTGGGTTTGTGGGAGTTACAAAATGGAATTAAAAATTATTTATTGATTTTTCCATCTTGGAAACCATTCATTTCATGGAGGTGGTCATGAATTTTCCAATTGGAGGGCAAATATCAGATTTTTGATTTTTTGAGGGGGTTTTGTTGCATGCTTTTGAAGCATTCATTTGTGGCTACAGGTTTTGGGAAAAGAAAGAGCTTGGTGTGGTATTCTAAGAGGGGGTTTTGAATACTTTTTGTTTAAGGTTGAGAGGATTATGGAATCCATTAAATATTTAATCCTCCATTGTTGAAAGTTGAAGGGTCCTCCATTGTTGAAATTTGAGGGCTTTTAGGTGAATAATTGTAGGAGAAAGGTGCATATTTTGAGGTGTTCATGGAGCACATTGGTTGCTTTTTGTTGTAGTTCATTTTTTTTTTTATTTCAGATTATGTAAGGGGAATATGTTGCTACGCATCAATCATTTTATGAATGAAAATGATTGTGTAATCAGATTATCATAATGAGAAGATGTTTTGTTGCAAAATTCAATTAATTTCATGAAAATTTGTTGCTAATTTGTATGCACTATTGAGGTTGTTTAAATGTTTGTTTTTAGAAAAAGAGGGTTGTTGAGAATCCCTCCTTCATCAATAAAAAATTAACAAAACAACAAATATGATCAATAAAAAATTAACAAAAAAATATTTAATAAAAAATTACAAAAAATATCAGAAACATGCTTTAGTGAGTTACAAATATTTTCCCAAAAGCATTTTAAAAAATATGATTATTTAGGTCAAAATATGGGTGACATACAATTGCATGGTATGGTAAAAAAAAGTGACTTTTAAACAATGGTTTTTAGAAATTCCTATTAAAAAACAATTCTTATCTTCTAGGTATTAAAATAAATTACATATTTTGAAACTAGACTCCAAGTACTACATATTATGATTAGTGAGTTTTTTTAAGATTCCATATCTAAGTTTTTCAAAATTTAAGGTCAAATGTGTTAAATTCATAAAATCAGGGAAAACACTTCCACTTTTTGGCCAAAAAGTGGACCCAACTTCTTACACACACCCATGTGTTCTTCCTCTTTATCCCCATAAGGCTTAGAAGTTGCTAAGGTTCCAAAGGGTTTTAAACCTACAAGTTGTAGAAGTTTTGAAGTTATCCTTCTTGGAATGCCTCTTCTCCCAACTTTGATTTTCTTATATTCTTGTTGAAGTATTAGACTTCTTCTCCCATTTCCTTGTTACATAATCATACTTACCTATACTAGAATTCCTTCTCCTAACTCTCAACTTGTGGAATTTGTCATGTAGTGTTCCCGACCTCTTAACTCTAATGCTTCCACATTTTTGTTATGTCATTCCTACTTACCTATTGAATAACTATGAACACCATTAATGAAAAATATGACACCACAACTTCTCCAAAATGGATTCTCATACCAAAAAAATATTCAAAATAAAGGGTGCAAATATATGTGTAATTGTAGATTAAAGAATGATAATAACCATATCTCATTAATTAGGTAGTTGAAATTTGTTGCACTAATTCATAGGTTTTGAAGTGATTTCCTTTTAGTAATCACATGAGGTTAGTATGTTCATTGTGTGACCAAACCAATAGTTCCAACACATCCGAATGGGTAGGTTTACGTTAGGCAAGGTCCTTTTCAACACCCCAACATGCTGAAATATTTTGAGCTATATTCCATCAATGATTTCTCCTAAGAGACCAAAGAGTGAAAGGGAAACAAACTTTGATGAGTTGTTACTCAGAAGCCATGGCACTTAGAAACATTACATATAAAGTTATAGGGTAACATAGCGCCCCTCTACAATAACCTCTTTCAGTTTTTCCTATCTGCGATTGCTCATGGTGACAAGTTTTTAGTTGATGGAAAAAGTGTCAAATGCATGTAGTGTAAAGTTGCAAGGTGATGAAATTATTGTTATGTTCTTCATGCAACCAAATTGAAAGTTACAACACATTTGGATGGGTAGGTTTATGCTAGGTAAGGTTCTATTTTGCACCCCAGAATAACATAACATTTTGAGCTACATTGCAACAATGACTTCTCTTAAGAGCCAAAGTGCAAAAGGGCAGAAAATTTTGATGTGTTGTTACTCAGAAATCCTGGAACTTAGAAAAAATTCATCTAAAGGTACAGGGTCATGTAGGTCCCCTCTATAATAACCAATTTTTTATATCTTTGATCTATTTTTCTATGGTGATAAGTTTTCAGTTGATGGAAAAAGCATCAAATACATGCAGTGTAAAGCTACAAGGTGGTGTGATTTTTGATATGTTCATCATACGAATAAATCGATAGATCCAACACATATGAATCAATAGGATTATGCTAGGTAAGGTCCTATTTTGTACCCCAACATGCCAAAACATCTCAGACTACATTGCACTGACAATATCTCTTAAGAGACTAAAGTGCAAAAGGGTAGCTGACTTTGACGAGCTATTACTAAAAAACCGTGGCACTTAATTTTTTTTTTCTAAAGGTACAAGATCATATTAAGTCTATCTACAATAACCTCTCTAGGTTTTTCATATCTATAATAAATTTTCTCGTGGTGATAAGTTTTTAGTTGATAGAAAAAGCATCAAATACATGCAGTGTAAGGTTGCAAGGTGGTGTAATTTTCATTTTGTTCATCATGTGACCAAATCAATAGTTCCAACATGTCCAAATTGGTAGTTTTATGCTAGGAAAGACCCTATTTCACACCCTAGCATGCCGAAACATTCTGGGTTACATTGCACCGACAATATCTCTAAGAGACCAAAGTGCAAAAGTACAACAAACCTTGATGAGTTGTTACTAAAAAATGATCACACTTGGAAATATTTTTTCTAAAGGTTCAAGATCATATTAGGTCTATCTCTAATAACCTCTCTCGGTTTTTCATATTTGTGTTCCATTTGTCTGTGGTGACAAGTTTTCAGTTGATGGAAAAAATGTCAAATGCATATAATGTAAAGTTATAAGGTAGTGTAATTTTTGTTCTTTTCATCATGCGACCAAACCAATAGTTCTAACATGTTAATATGGGTAGGTTTATGCTAGGAAAGGTCATATTTAGCACCCCAAAATGCGGTAATGTTCTAGGCTACATTGCACTGCCAATATCTCTTAAGAGACCAAAGTGAAAAAGGGCAACAAACTTTGACAAGATGTTAGTTGGAAATCATGGAAATTAGAAAAATTTCTTTTGAACATACAAGATCATGTAGGGCCCCTCTACAATAAAATCTATTAGTTTTTCATAGCTACGATCCATTTGTCCGTGGTGACAAGTTTTCAGTTGATGGAAAAAACATCAAATGCATGCAGTGTAAAGTTGCAAGCTAGTATAATTTTTGTTCTATTTATCATGTAGCCACACCGAAAATTCTAACATGTTTGGATGGGTAGTTCTATGCTAGGAAAGGTCATGTTTTGCACCCCAACATGCCAAAACATTTCGGGCTACATTACACTGATGATATCTCTTAAGAGACCAAAGTGCAAAAGGGAATTTTTTTTTGACAAGATGTTACTCAGAAGCTGTGGCACTTAGAAAAATTTCATCTAAAGGAACACGATTAGGTAGGGGCCCTCTACAATAACATCTCTCAATTTTTCATATTTGATCCATTTACCTGTGGTTACAAGTTTTTAGTTGATTTAAAAAGCATCAAATGCATGGTGTAAATTTGCAAGGTAGTGTAATTTTCATTCTATTCATCATGCGACCAAACCAACAATTCCAACACATCTGGATGGGTAGGTTTGTGCTAGGTAAGGTCCTATTTCGCACCCTAGCATGTCAAAATGTTTTGGGCTACATTGCATTGGTGATATCTCTTAAGAGACCAAAGTGCAAAAGGACAATAAACTTTGATGAGCTCTTACTTAGAAACCGTGACACTTGAAAAAATTATATCTAAAGGTATAGGATCATGTATGACCTCTCTAAAATAACCTCTCCTAGTTTTTTGAATCTCTAATCCATTTTCCTATGGTGATGAGTTTTCAGTTGATAGAAAAGTGTCAAATGCATGCATTGTAAAGTTGCAAGGTGGTTTAATTTTTGTTTTCTTCATCATGCGACCAAACTAATAGTTCCAAAATGTCCAAATGGGTAGATTTATGCTATGAAAGGTATTTTTTCACACCCCAGCATGTTAGAATGTTCAGGGATACATTGCACCGACGATATCTCAAGATTCCAAAGTGCAAAAGGGCATCAAACTTTGACAAGTTGTTACTTGGAAATCATGGCACTTAGAAACATTCTATCTAAAGGTACATGATAATGTAGGGCCCTTCTACAATAAAGTATCTTAGTTTTCATATCTACAATCCATTTTCCTATGTGAAAGGTTTTCATTTGATGGAAAAAGTGTTAAATGAATGTAGTGTAAAGTTGCAAGGTGGTGTAATTTTTGTTTTGTTTAGCATGTGACCAAATTGATAGTTCCAACACATCTGGATGGGTAGGTTTACACTAGGAAAGGTCTTTTTTTGCACCTCAGCATGCCAGAACATTTTGGGCCACATTGCACTGGTGATTTCCATTAAGAGACCAAAGTGTAAAATGGAAAAAAAAATTGACGAGCTCTTACTCTAAAACCTTGGAACTTAGAAAATTTTGTTTTGTTAGTGAATGAATTGGCCTTTAATGTAATATTGAAATAAAAACTCTATAGCCTAGGATACAAAGACCAATATTTTCTAATAGATCTAGAAAGCTCACAATTGCATTTATGACTTTCCTTTGAATTTTAGAGGTACAACTCCCTCGTATAATATAATTGATTTTTGGGTATGATTTTCACCAAAAAGTAGGAAAGGAAAGCAAACACTAATATGTAAATACAAGACTAGTGTGGCAAAAACAAAGAAACCATTAATACCAAAGCTCAAAGACTCAAATGATAATGGCTAACAAACTTAAGATGAAGAATAAATATGATCACAAATAAAGAATATAGCATGAAGGGATTATTCCACATAGAGAACAAGCCTACACAATCAATTCAGTCAATATATCAATATGACAAAACACCATACTCAAAGCATATATAACCTACAGATTAAAGCAATATGAAATCATAATTTATACTCAGAAATGTTCTTCCTTTCTTAATTACATCACAGTGCTATCCAAGAAAATTTGGACCCCTTTAGAGTCATTTTTCTGAATTGTATATCCTACCTCAATCTTGAATTTTAGCAGTTACAATAACAACCATTAGATTGATTGACCATTTCTTTCCAGCTAATCATTCCACTTAAAGAAATTGATAAACTCAAAGAATTCAAGGTTAAGAATGATCATCATTATGTTGTCTCTTTAGTTGGATTTGACAATTAGCCAGAGCACCTCCTATTATGACATCTGCCATGTGGCCATCCGTACTTGCAAATTCCACAATTTTCAAGACTTGAATTGAATGGAAAATGCATGTCTTCATTAATCCATGTGTGTGAGCATTCAGATGAAAGGGTAACTCAAAATTTTCATTGAAAAAATAAAGCTTACAATAAATTTCAATCACATTAACATTTACTTCTCAAGCCACATCATTGCCTCTTCAATCACCAAGTCTCAAGAAAATCCAGCCTGGATTTACTTCCTATTTTCTATAAATCCAGTGAGTAAGATCCTCATTTTCACATTTCAAGTTTCATTCTTGAAAGATGGCGAGCGTTGAGGGAGACAATTCCTCCAAGAATGATTTTGTTATGATTAAGGAAGTTGATTGTAGTCCCTTCTTCAGGCTGTTGATAGACCGAGGGAGGTCTTCATAATCTAGAGTATCTTCGTAATCCAGAGCGAGATAGAGGAAGAAGTGCTACACCAAATTTTGGGGGAAAGATTTTTGAACCGCGTCCATTTCCATAATTTAGAGCTCATAGAGTGCTTCATCTATAATGTGGTCCAAACCTTTGGATGACATGATTGGGGAGTTAGGGAAGTAGAATGCTTGGTTCATATTGAGTACCAAAATAGAGTGAGAGTGGCCATCAAAGGGCTAAGCCAATTTTCTAGAACTAGCCTTGTGGGTGATGCCATATGCATCACTACTGCAACCCAACATGAGGTTATAGAGGAGGCGATGACTCTTCTTTGTGTGGGACTGGTCCAAAACAATATGGGGCTATTTTCCCATTTTATCCATTCTAATGAGAATCTACTTTCGCTAGCGTCGATTGAGCATCTACAAAAGGTGGTGGAATGAATTCATGTCCTTATGTTTGTTCTCTGCAAATAGAATAAATACCCTAATAGATTTTTTTTTTGAGGTATGAATTCCAAATTTTTAACACTGAAACATATATATATATATATGCATATAATATAATATAAGATTTTTATAATTTGGTGTTATGTTCTTTTATCAGAGCACTCTTTCCTTTAATTTATCACTGCATTTGATAATGACGTTTGAGTACATTGATTTTTTGCACATTTTCATTTTTCCCATGGTTGTATTCACTTAATTAGACATTTAGTTGCATTGGTATCACTCAATAAGGAAAGTTCCAGAAAACCTGTGAAATTCACCATAGGAGAGGTTTGTGAAACCCTATCAAGGACCGAAAATGGTTTCAAAACCTATTAAAAATATTGATGACACATGGAAAATTCTCTTTCATTCATTAGCTTTCTTTCATTAGTGGACTTTTGAAAAGTTACATA
The DNA here is from genome assembly GCA_007258455.2 of Sequoia sempervirens. Lineage (NCBI taxonomy): Eukaryota > Viridiplantae > Streptophyta > Pinopsida > Cupressales > Cupressaceae > Sequoia > Sequoia sempervirens. Next base: position 46,373,456 of record VDFB02373365.1, read on the forward strand.
ACCTTTGGTATAGTCCGATAACTTTTTGGATGTTCAGACTTAAACACCCCCATTAAGCTTTTAGTGTTTCAGGAAGTTTCAAAAACTTCATAAAAGATCGAAGACACAGAGAAACAAGGGATGAAAGAAATACTTCATAAAGAGATTCAACATAAGAAGAGGTTCCAACAACCTAATCGACACCCGTCGAAGTTCATGAAACCTAAGGAAACACCGACAAAGCTCCATACTTTAAAAAAATTAAATAGGGGTGATGATTTTAGGGGTCATGTCCAAAATAAAAATAACACATCTAAAGGTACAAGATCATGTAGGGCCCCTCTATGATAAACTCTCTTGGTTTTTCATTTCTCCAATGCATTTTTCCTTGGTGACGAGTTTTTTGAAAAAGTGTCAAATGCATGCAATACATAAAGTTGCAAGGTGGTGTAATTTTTTTCTGTTCATCATGCGACCAAATTGACAGTTCCAACACATCTAGATGGGTAGGTTTATGCTACGCAAGGTCTTTTTCGTACCCCAGCATGCCATAACATTTTGGGCTACATTGCACTGAGGATTTCTCTTAAGCGACCAAAGTGTGAAAGGGTAGAAAACTTTCATGAGCTCTTACTCGGAAACCGTGGTAGTTAGAATTGTTTCTTCTAAAGGTATAGATCATATTGGGTCCATCTAAAATAACCTCTCTCATTTTTTCATATTTGCAATCCATTTTCCTGTGGTGACAAGTTTTCAGTTGATGGAAAAAGTGTCAAATGCATGCAGTGTAAAGTTGTAAGGTAGGCTAATTTTTGTTTTTTTATTCGTGGGTCTAAACCATTAGCACCAAAATGTCTAGGTGGGAACGTCTATGCTAGGCATGGTCTTGTCTTGCACCCCAACTCTTTCGAATATTTTGGACTACACTGTGTGAAATGTTCCAAAAAGTGATAGTGGTAGAAAATCAATATTAGATTTTGCACAATTGTTTAATTGAATATGTTGTTTTATCCATCATTTATTATGCTCTTTAGTGTATGAGACTAGAGAACTCTAATGAGCATAGTAAATGTTTTCATTGCTTTTGAAGAGTGGGTAGTCCACAGTAGTAGGTAGAAGGAAAATTCAAGAAAAAAGAATGCTACTCCTACTATTAACATAAAGGGAAAGAGTAAAGGCAAGTTCCATTGCTCACATTGCAAGAAAGATAGCCATTTCAATGAAAGGTATTGGAAACTACACCTTAAGTTGGCTCCTTCTAATGAGAAGGATAAGGATAAAAGTGCAATTTACATGGAAAAGGGCATAGAAACTAATGAAGACTCCTCCAATAATGATGTAAACCTATCTTGTGCCACACTCAAGAAGGGAGTTTAAAAAAAATTGATAGCTCTCATGTAGTGGAAGAGCTCACTCACTTGTTTCATGCTAAGGTAAAAGTGAAAGGTGGAGGTTCAAATCTTTATTTGACTCATGTTCTCAATCAAATATTGTTTCTTCTAAGTCGGTTAGTGAGTTGGGATGGGAGGTTATGAACCTATGTTACTTGGGATGGTTATAACATGGATTTGATATGAAAGGTACAATATGAGATAGTCATAAACCTTGAAAACATGAAGAAAGAACACAGTCACAAAGGCAAGAGTGAAGCTTACACAATGTGAATGCCATTAGACAACACTATAGACTCAAAGGGAAAAGGTAGAAAAGGCATGAATAAAGTACAAGGGATAGTAATTAGAAAGTTTAAAAGCACAAGAAAGTGACAAAGTATGATTTTAACATCTACTACAAACCAAGTGGAGGGCAGTGATCATGTGGAAGAGAATTTAGTGACAGTCATCAATGCCACTCTATTGTATTGTACCTTGTTGAAATTCATATGATTTTAGCTATGAATTCATGTCAACGGTCTTAATGAAATGACAATAATCTTGAGTTTCAATAAAGTCTTGGTAGTTATGAAACACAATGACAAGGAGAAAATAGACAACAACAATGGACAAGGTTTCAATGGAATGAGAAAAATAATAGAAGGTCATGGAAATGACTAGATGGGATGAGAATATTTAAGAAGATAGTCCAATAATTAATTTGAAGGAAGTTACCTCGAACTAGGATTAAGTTTGTTAGTCATCCAAGAAAAGGCGATAGGTAGAAATGCATAGAGTTTCAAACAATGGTAGTGAGAGTGTTGAGTAGGAACTTGGTGGTGTGGAAAGTCTAATAAATGTTTCCCCAAAATCACAATCACTATGATATTCATGGTGGCAGCAATAAATGTGGCAGCGAGTAGCCCAAAAGTTGAAATAGAGGGACTTAATGGCTGTTTAAATTTGACAGAGCTAGCACAGTCAAAAGGTCCTATGGTGGAGCTCAAACTAAAGGACAATAAGGTTGTAGCTAGGTGGTGAAAGACACTAATGGAGGCTCCAAATGACAAATGCAATCACATTGATACTATCTACAGTGACAAAATAAGTCATATGCACTCCACTCCCATGCAATATACTGTGGGGAATGGTGGAACCCCTAAAAGTCTTTGTGTTCCACTGATAAATTTTGTAAAATATAGTTGTTTTCCTGATTTGAACATATCTTAGAGCTTAGGGTTTTAGTCATTCTTCTATTCTATGGTTTATATGTGTCTTAAACCTTCTAAAAAAACTCTTAAGTGTAAATCCCTTTGCATGAGTTCTACTTCATCGTTGACCAGTGTTTACCTATTCATAGTCACTTAAGTCACGTCTTATGCCATTGATTCTGTTTATTCACCAGCCCCTTGAACCTAGTGTCCTGGCTGTTACCCGTTGATTTATTACAAATAATGCTTTATGTCATGTAGGTCATAAATCCTTTAAATGTTTTCTATTCTATTAAGTCTAGGCTTTAATATTTTATCTTTGGTCTAATGTCTTGGCATAAGTTTTGTCCCCTATCATTTTCCATCCTAGCAAGCCCTCTTTTAAGTATTAACAATTTTGCACGTGCAGATATAATCCTTTTATGTAGGCCGTCAAATCTATGAGATTGCATCCTAGCCACTCCCCATGCCCCTGTCGGGTTTTATTTTCTATTAAAATATTTAGGTAGGCTAGCAGGCAAGGGCCACATGTGGGCCACATGTATCTTCTATTAGCAGGGCACATTACATTTCAAAGGTATCAAACAAAATGCTCTATGTGATCTATGGTTGAGATAAGATGATGGTGGTCAATCTTGACCGCTCCACGCTAGCTTGTGGGGAGCCCACTTGCATCTCCTGTCCCTCAACAGGAAAGTGGGGAAGTGCCATCTGGCACGATTGGCATCATCAAAAGAACTATAGCAAGGCATGAAGTATTAATGAAATATTTAAGGGTAAGGTTGGAGGAATTACTGAATGAGCTACTAAAGGGATGTTTTGAGCACATGGTTTAAAATTGGACAAGATGTTATAATCTAGGTCATCCATTTGATCTGAAGGTTATATGCACAGGTGAATGGTCTTAAGATAAAGTGCACGTTGGTTTGAAGTGCTAGATTTAATTTGGGCCACTCCTCACCTCCCTATTGCTTAAAGTTGCACATAGGTTAAACCAAACAGGGGAGCGGGGAGGCCAACATGTAGATTTTCTTAGTGTTGATAAAGATGGTGGAGCCTGCGAGTGACTTGGAGGCTTTTCCATGTGGCCTATTCTGATTGGTTGACAGTGATAGTTGTTCATGGTCAAAAATTTTAAATTTCCTTCACTCAATCTAGACCGTTTGTCAGACCATCACACTATATGATCAATGATCAAAATTCAAAGTTGATATTGACAGAAAATGAGCAGTTTTGGTTCACGCGAGTGAACCATAATGGCGAATATAACACAGAGCTACAAAATTGGTAAGTTTTAAAGCCATAAAAACTCACTTTAAATCGTAATTTCATATTATTAAAGCATTAAACACATCCAAGGATTTCTTGCTGCAATTTTCAAGCTCATTCGACAACAAAAATTAGGGTTTTCAAAGCGACTGCAAACTAGTAAGTGAAATTGATACCTTGCTTCTCAATTGCTTAAAACTTGCTAAATTTCTCTTACTCTTTCATTCTATCAGTAGGGTTTCTGGTCTGTATGCATTTTTTATAAGGTTTCACGTTCACTTCAAATGACTAGCTTGTCTAGTCTTGTTTTTTTGTGTGTCAAACCCATACCCTAATTGTGAACTTATATTCTGTTAAAGGGAAACCCTAGTTTGTACAAACCATAAAGTCATGGCACCAAAAGTTAAAGTGTTTGCATCAAAAGAACAAGCTTCTGGGTCAAAACCTTCAGTTAGACCTCTAGTCCAAGATCTAATTGACCAATTAAAACCCTCTACCTATGAGAAACCTAAGGGTCAATTGTTGTTTTGAGGCAAGCAAATTGTAGAAGGGATCATAGATAAATAGTGCACTATTAAGGATGCCACACTTCCATACACTAGATGGGTACAGTTTAGCTACTAGTTTGACAATCAAAATTATGACATCCCTATTGGTAACCCCTAGAATTTGGATATGGGGAAGCTGATAGTGCCAAATGTCTATATGGATGTTGACCTATTAAAGGTCAGTAGCTGCAAATTATGACCTAGTCACAAGAACTGTAAGAACATTTGATGGAATTGAAATGGTGAAGGTTACCAGACAAGAGATTGTTGAGGTTTTTAGATTGATTGAGTGGAGTGAGGATATGGTCAAGATTGATGATAAAGCACTCAGGGTAAAATATGAGAAGGTGAGACATACCTTCAAAATATCAGTCTTGCAACACTATTTGGAAATTGTCAAGGGACAAGGAAATATTATCTTGGGCCCATTAGATAAGGATCCATTCCCCATCAACTATTTTATCTCTTATTTACAAAGAAAATTATATTCTTTGTGTCAAATTATAGGTTATGACCTAGCTATAGGCATGCCCATGGCTGAGATGTATATGGTTGCACATATCCAACACCCTACATGCTACACATTCTATGACTATGTAGGATACTTAGCAGAAAAAAATTGTGAAGGCCTGGTTAAACTAAAAAATGGCGAAGTTGGGGTTAGATTATATTGGTATCCATTATTCATGCACATGTTTTTGTTCAAGGGAGCCACATATTTTGGTAAGGATATGACATTGGAGAAAAAGGAAGGTAATTTGGATCTGCCTATCCAATGCTGGTCTGGACTCCTTGGTAAGGATGATAGAAAATCCAGTTATGTGGTGTTTGAGAATTTGTTTACCTCCAAGCTGAGGAGAGTTTTGATTTTGAACATGCCTAGAATTCATACAACTCTACATGACTTTCTGAGGCCTAATGACAAAAGGCTAGATTTAAATATTGATTACAATTAGGGGGATGTGATCCCTTACCCAAGTTACACAATCTTGAGGGTGTATGGCACAACTATCTCACCTCATATACTGCCAAGGGATGTGCCAGAAAGAGTTGGTTTTCTAGAAGTAATGTGGCAATTGGGTGATGTGGAGAACAATCATTTAAAGGATTAGGGTAAGGGAACCCTTTTCCCTACATATATATATATATTCTAATTTTGTTATGATAAAGGGAGGATGGAATAATATCAATGATGTACTCAAACCTTTGGAAATGAAGATGGGAAGAGAAATAAACCATGACCCTGAGGGATTCATGGCATGGCTGAAGGTTAGGATTAGAAGCTCCAAATTTATCCATAACTTTTTCTTCCCAGAATATGTGATAAGAAATATTTTTGACTTTCAATTGCAAGATGACCAAAAGATGAAGTGGATTGCCTTCAATAAATTGGAGAAGGAAATAAGATAAAAATATTCACAATTTATAGCTCTTGAAGAGATTCCAAATGAGATGCAAAGAATGGATTATGTTTTCTAGAATTTTGGCCTCTATACAATTATGAGGAAGAAGCCATAATTACACTGCAAGGATTAGCGTTTAGTGAATAGTGGGATACTTTAGCCATCTGGGCCCTAGCTCCCAATACTAAAAGGCCAGAAGTTGTAAAACCTACTGCAGACTATAAAGGAGGTTTGATCATAAAGAAAGTGTTTGATACCTCTACCATTGAAGTTGCCACTATGTTAGTGAATGTTGCAAAATTTACAAAGGCAACAGTTTAATCAGTGACAACAAAGAAGGAAAATTTAAAGAAATTGTATAATGATTTATTGGTTTAGTATGGTAAAGGTCAGCAGAAGATAATGGGGATACAAACTAAAATGGCACTATTGAAGGAACAAATGCAGAATATGCAAACCATTGAGCCAATGCAAACAACTACTACTTCTCCTTTTGTATCAAAAGAGCCAACACCATCTACCCCCATCCCTCCCACAAGTTATTCATGGGAAATGTGCCCATCTCAATGGAGGAACCTAGTACTTCAGAGGCACAACAAGCAAAGGAAGTCAACAAAGAAGAATTACTTGAAAAGCTAAAGGAATATGAGGAGAAATGTGACCAACATGATAGGATGATTTTTGTCAACAACTTGAAAATTGTGACTGTAGTACAAGAGCATTTGAATAGAGGAGTTGACAAAAGATTAATTTTCATCGATGCTAATTATTCTTCCACGGTTGATGCTATAAAGAATTTTGACAAAGATAAAGAAGTTGCAATTCCACTTATAGAGAAATGGATCCCAAGACTCCAAGATTTAAGGCTAATGGTTGTGGAATCCAAGCATGATGTGAATAAGCCTGACAACATCCAACCCACCCTTGGAATTGTGAATGGAATTCAAGAATTCTACGGAAATATTGAGCCTTTGGAGGCTAAAATAAGGGAGTTGGTTAAGAATTTTGATGAAATGAATCATGGTCTCCTTACTGATATATTGAAGGATAATGGTGAAATCAAATCGCTACAAGATTGGAGAAAGTAGGAAAATGAGGTAATTACAAAGAAAGAAGCCCTAATTTGTGATGGAAATGCAATGAGCATGCTAAAGAAAAACATGGCATGCTTGCTCAAGTAGGAATTGCTCTAGAAGAATTTGATAAGGAAGCAAATCAAGCTGTTACCAAATATGCTCCATATAGGATAAAGGCTAACAATGTTATAGATTTCAATTGGTCCTCCAAGGAAGAATTCCAATCATGGAAAGAAAAGTACCTTGATGTTTTGGAGGATTGAGTTGCTGCTATGGGATGGTCACTACATTTTTTGTCTTTTGGTCTGCAACAATGGTGAATAATGGTTGGGAGAAAACAATACATGGCCTAGAACCAATATAGATTAGACCTTTGATAAAGTATGGATAAAATATTGTTTTCTCCCCATTTTGAAATTGTTGACAAGGATGCAAATGTTGAGGTAACTTTATCCTCTTTCTCTTTCTTTGCTTTATGCTTTTCTTTCATTCAAGCATGGTGTACGTCGTACAAATTTTGTGAGCGCGCGGATATATTGCTACAACAACAAAGGGTGCGTTTTGGAAGGCGGGACAAGATTTTCATTGACAAATATAAATGGTTTTCGTTCAATGTGATATTTCCCTCCATTTGAACTACAAATATAACTGCAAAAGAGAATATTCATTGTAATGGTCCGATAGGAATAGGACATGTGTACATTCTAGCCCAAATCTTGTTTGCTCCTTCATTTCTATAAGAAGGAATTGAAGGCCAGATGTATGAGTTGGTTATTGATTGATCACATAGATAATTTTTGTAATGTGAATACAAAGATCTTTTAAGAGTTTTATCTTAGGTTTTTGAGTCTTGTCAATATGCATATGTAATTTTTGATAACATTACTAGCAAATTGAATAGAAAATGGTACAAATTCAAGACCATTTCTCTCCTGGTGTATTCATTATTTGAGTTATGAATAAAATGATCAAGCGTTGTTTTATTGGTCTCATTGTGTTTCAATGATGTATGGATTTCATCTTTGTTTTAATTCAAAGAATTAATAGATTGCTCAGGTGAAGCTATAAGTTCATGTAATTAGAGTACATGGATCTTTATAAGAAGTTATGGTTTAGGATACAATGTTGAAATGTTGTAATGTAGTGTTTCCAAAGCTTTATGATGCTATGTGTTATTTTTTTATCCAATTATGTTTGTGTTGAGATTGAATCCATTCCTAGGTTAAGGCACTAATCTGAGTTGTGTTCATGATGAACCTTCTTGATCTTTCAATAGCAAATCAAATTTATAAACAAACTTTCAAATGAACTGCAATTGTTACCATTTTATGTTAAGTTTTTCCATTCTCATAGTCTAAATATTGAGTGTTGTCAAGGAGTATCCAGTTTCCTCAAATATTCCATTTATTAAGTTGTTATATGAGAATTCATTTGTTATTTGTAATGTATCTGGTCATTGAGTGTATAAGTTTCTAGGTAAATTGTGGGATCACCCTCTTAGGTCTTGCAAAGCCCGAAGTGTAGGAGGAAATCATTGTTGCTTTCACTTGTTCATTGGACAATCCCTTTGGGTTGCTAAGGATAAGAATTGGCAATTCCATAGGCTTCTTTGGAGACCAACTTGGTTCTTAAAAAACCACAAATACGAAACACAATTTTAGTCCATGAATTCATGTAATATATGTAAAATGTAAGAGTGAATGATTTACCCATGCAGAAACTATGCACCAATCCTATCAAATTTAAGGATTTTAATGTAAGTGCAACAAAATATAGGAATATTATGTTATCATTAATCAAAGTCAACATTAAATTAATACTCTTCTTGGTAATAGTTTATTAAAGAAGCTAACAAGTTTATTAGCCTTAATTGCAAGAGTCTTTAGATAACTAAATGTCTACTCAATAAAATTTGTCATGAATGTTAGAAAGCTATAGGCATGTGTGAAAAATTGAATGTAATAAAAACCATTAATAATTATTGAAGCATCAGATGAATAATCAGTGATTATTCAACAATAACAATCAAGAACAAGATGTAAATAAAACCATGCTTACAACATTCAAGAATATGTTTTACACAATATGCATGATAACATCATTCAAGAATAACTATCAAAAATAGGATTTACTTAATCCTCATGTTGACAACATTCAAGATAAAACTATATAATTTGATAACAGTGGTAAAATAAAATTTGCATTAATAAAAAATCCATAAGGCTATACAACTATATATGTTGATAAAAGTATATAATATATCCAATAAAGTCATATAGGTTTAGTAAAATAAAGCCATATGAACATAAAATGTTACATATCAATAGTACAAAAATATGTTAAAAAATTTCACGTAGGCATACAACAAGTGACCCTAATACATAGTCATTTCCCACTAGGGGAAGGAAATCGATCATGCGTTGCCTTTGACTGTCAACTGGATGGAGATGCAAGTGATGTTTACTTTTGAATGTGCTCACTTGTCCTCCTCTCTTCACTTCTCTAGAGTTTCAACTAATACAATACAAAGTTTAGATGTTAATATATAGAAATTGAATTGTGGAATGATATTGTGTGCATCATGATTTCTAAACCTAAAAAGTGCAAAACAACAAAAATGCAAAGGGGAAACACACACAACACCACCTAAAGATTAGCCTAAGTTGAACTTAAACAAAAGAAAGAGAAAAAATGATTATACCTTTGTTCAAGTTGATCTTCTTGGTTGGCCCTTGATGAAAATTTGATGTGTGCTCCTTGATGGAAAATATGATGAAATGATGTGCAAAGTGATCTAGATTTGATGATGAATGCAATGAAAGATTTGGGTATTTTGATGGATGAATGCAAAATGGAAGCTTGATGAATGCAACAATGTAGGTTGAATTCAAGTGTGCAAGTGCTTGAGCTTGAGAGTTGAATTGCTTGAATGCTTGAATGTGTTATGAGAAAAATGAGACCGAATCCTCTATTTTAGGGGAAGAGTCTCTAGAGGATTGAACGGATAGGATTTAGCTAACATGGGAAAGATGGAGGGCTATGGTGAGTTGATGACTCACAAGACCTCACATATTTCCATGTGGAAAGGGAGGTGGAAAAATGACATGTGAGGTGGAGAGAGGACATGTGAGGTGGAGATACTTGCAAGTACCTTTGGATTAGGGGAAGATTTCCTCAAAAAAGTTCTTGTCCCAATGTGGAAGGATGGTGACAAATGAGAAATTTTAGAATTCCTCACTAATCATCATGGGGAAGAGAGAAGTGGTTGGGGAAATAAATGTGAATTTTAAATTCACATGATTGGGGAGTACCTTGAGGATAAGGCAAGGTCCTCATAAAGGAAGTCCTTGTCCCATGTGACCGATGTGACTTATGAGAAGATTTAGAATTTCCCAACAACCTTCATGGTGAAGAGGAGAGCATTGAATGAATAAATGTGAATTTTTAATTCACATGGGGAAGAGGTCAAGGAAAAATGAAGAAAGTACTTATGAAAGGTTGACTTGGAGGACATACTAGAAATGGCATGATGATTAGATTAAGGTTGTGCAAATAGGTGATTAAGAAGATTAATGAAGGATGAGAGATAAGTGGCCAAATATGAAGGATGTGACAATGAGAGAGAAAAGAGAGAATTTAAAACATGATTTAAATTCCAGAGGTTAAATGACTAAATTAAATAAATTGATGTGTTTATTTAATTTAGAGAAGAAGGTCCGAAAGATACAATATTTAATTATTAAATTAATACTTTAGAAACCTTAGGAAAAAGGTGAATTATTAATTAAATAAATAATTTAATTAATATCAATGGGGAATATGAGATAGGCGAATAAAGGGGATGAATTTGACCATATGGGAGTTGTAAAATTTGGATGTCTACATTTTTCCCCTCTTTGAGATGGTGCTATGAAGTAGCATCATTTCAATGAAGATTAAAAGATAGGACCACGAAGAAGATGGTTAGATTGGAAAAGATTCCCTAGTCATTCAAAGGAGTGACTAGGAAGAAGGATGATGGGGGTGAAGATGAAGATTAGGGATTGAGGGTGCCCCCTCAAGAGGACATGCGGGTTCAAGAGAACACGGGTATGATCTCAAAATGGATGAGGTGACGAGAGAGTAGATGGGAAAGATGATGCAAAATGATGGATAGAGTAGAGGTCGGTAAGATGAAGAGAGAAAATCAATCACAAATGGATTCAAGGAAAAATGTGATGTTTCCCCATTCAAGCTACAAGCCCAAAATGGATTGGTGATGGATGGAGTGTTGTCGATGAGGGAATGATATATCCCAAAACATCATGAGGATAGGGAAGGATACATCCCGATGATGATGATGATGAAAGTGTTGTTGATGAGGGAAGGATACATCCCAAAACAACACCAAAGGATAGGGAAGGATATATCCTGATGATGATGATTGGATCAAGGCTTGTAGCAAGGCTAGGAACAAGACCAAGGATGTGATTAGATGATTTGTGTTAGATTGAATGGATTAAGATTGGGTGGAGATGTGAGATGGCCTAATGTGAAATGGAATGCAACATGAACATGAGTGTAAATAAGGGCTTACATTGTGATGAGGGTCAATGGTAGGTGTATTTTTGGTTTAATGGCAAGTACTTTCCCTATAATCATTACAAAATTAAGGGAAGGTGGGTGTGAAACTACACCTATCAAGAACCGGTATCCCGAGAAGAAGAGAAGATGGAAAGTGAATGCTTGCACAACCAAAATCATATGTCATAGGTCAGGTATGGGTGTAATGCAACATAATTGATCACGAAATGCAATCCTAATGCAATTTTCCATTTTCGGAGCACTAATTTTTGATATAGCATTAGACACCAGGTACCATGGTATGTGAAACCAAGGTGAATTAGTGTCTAATGCACAAATAAGCACAATAGAAAAGAAGGTTATCCCAACACCCCAAAGTCGTGAAGACCTTGGTCGGGCTAGGCGTTGGGATAACCACAAGCACAAAAGGATGCCCCAAAGTAACACAAGACCTTAGGGATCTTGGTGGGTACTACGTGGGACAACCAAGAAGACAAAAACAAACCAAAAAGATCAAGATATGTCCCTATGTTAACCGATCAAAAAACACCATAATATGATAGATCATGGTGATCTTGACAAGTTATGATAAGGAGCTCAAATGATAAACAAAAGCCAAAAGTATCAAAAGATCACAATCAATTTCAAACATCCTTTTCCATAAGATTGAGAGGATGGATGGGATTGATGAGGCCTGTTAGGAAGGATATATCCTATTGATACCAAAGATGGATACTAAACTAAATGATCGATATGATGCAGGATATTCAAAACTAACTGGATTTGATGATACTAGTGGATCTCGTTTGTTAAGAAACAACTATATAGGGGTATGCTTGACGACATGACACAAGACACGAGACACAAAATTGACACACCCTAACAACCTAGGGGCTTGAGGGCCGATCATAGATTAGTCTTTCCTACGTGAAAGGGAAAAGCCCTCGTAGTTTGATAAAAAACCATGGATAAAAGTAGAAAGAGGAAAATGGATACGAAGATGGATGACAAAGACCGAACGGAAAAAAGCCACCTGGGGGGGATTAAATGATCGACCTTGCCTACGTGAAAGTGCAGGGGAAATGTAGTTTGACCAAAGTTGATGACTGACCATGGATAAAGGATGATGAGATGACTAGGATAAGTGGATAAAATGATAAGATTGATACAATGAGACAAGATATACCTGTTGGATAGGATGGTGGTGACCACGTGTAGCTCAGGAATGGGATAGTTATCCAAACCATCAAAATGAATTGGGAGGATGATACGATGGGTAAATGAGTGATGAGAAGTGATAGGAGATTGGAAAGATGTGTAAAAGAAGCGAGAGTGATGATGATGAGATAGATGGCATTGGGTTGCATGGGGGGAAGCCTATAGCCAGATACCAATGACAAGGGATGATGAGATGGGATGAGGATAGAGATAAATGGATAGAGAGATAAGGATGGGGGATGGAAGGGATGCTATGATGGATGGATAGGAAGATAAGGATGGGGAGATGGAATTTTTTTTTGGATGAGTAAGGAGATAAGGATGGGGAGATGGAAGGGATGCTATGAGAGATGGATAGGAAGATAAGGATGGAAAGATGGAAGGGATTTTTTAGATAGATAGGAAGATAAGGATGGGGATATGATAAGAAGTTTTGGATAGGTAAGGAGATAAGGATGGGGAGATGGAAGGGATGCTATGAGAGATGGATAGGAAGATAAGGATGGAAAGATGGAAGGGATTGTTTAGATGGATAGGAAGATAAGGATGGGGAGATGGAAGGGATTGTTTGGATGGATAGAAAGATAAGGATGGGGAGATGGAATGGATTGTAAGATCGATGAATGATGTCTCCAAGGACTATGTCACAAAGAAGGAGGTGCCTCGCTCTAGATATGCCATGTATAATGAGGCAGGAGGGATGGAAGATAGAAGGATGGGAAAGTAAGGGAGTGATATGGATATGGATAGGATGCATGGATAAGGAAGGAAGATTGATGGTGGCATGACGGGTGGAGAAGGAAGGTAGATGGATGTGGATAAGGATTAGGATAGTGTATAGGTGAGGGGAATGTATGCCAAGGGTTGTCCAAATCATGTATATATGTTTGCCCCTATCTATATCAAGATCACAAGGAGGATGGAGGGATTGGGATAAATGAGATATGATAGGAAGAATGTGTAAGCTAAGTGGGATGGAGGAGATGGGTGAAGGGGATGTGGTTGCCCCCAAGTGTGGAAGTAAACTGGATGGGGGATTTACACATGACCCCTGGTTTCTAGGTTTTCATCATGGTACTGATCCAAGGTGCTTGTTTGCCAAGTTTTCACCATTGGACAAATTATTTCTCTTTACTTTACTTTTTTTTTGACTTTTTTGACTTTTTTGGATTTTTTGGATAGTATGCGGATGGAGATGGATAAGGGGAGGGATGTGGATTAGTGGATTTAGAAGATATGTGATAGGAGGATATATGGACTCAAGCATCAAGTTCCATATGAGGTATTAGGAGCCCATGTGTGAAGTGACTATTGGATGTGGGTACCACTTGGTTAGGATAAATGGATTATGCAGGAGAATGGATTAAATGGATTTGATGTGGGAAATATGTGGGATAATGGATGTGATGTTGGAAAGGGTATGGATGGAATGATGGGGTGGATGTGTGATGGGAAAATATTTTTAGGATCAACATCGGCACATATGGTGGTGGATGTGAAAGGATAAGAGGATTAATGGATGGAGAATGTGGGGACAATGGAGGAGATGGGATATTGAATTTTGGGTCATAAGATCCCAAAATAAATTTAGGATATGGAGGATGTGTATGATTAGATTTTGGATTAGCAACTTTGGGTATTATAGATTTTTCATTTGAAGGCATTACATCTTTTTTCTTTGGGATCCACATGGATTTGATCTTTGCTTTGGTGGGCCTTTGTGGCCTAGGGGTTTGATTTAGATTTTGGAGTTGATTTTGGATTGGATTTTTCTTTTTGTCAACATGTCTTTTTAAGGAGACATGAGGGGATTTAGATTCATGTGGATGTTTAGATTTATGCATTTTTACTTTAGCATCCAAAATGCTTTTAATAGCAATGGGATGGGTATAAGGAGATGGATGATGTGGAGGAAACACGAATGGAGTGATGGAGGTAGGATTTTGAGATTGATATGTGGATGGAGAATGGGTAGGTGTGTGCTTTTGTTGATCCTGATTAGGGAACATGAGAGTGGGATGTTCATGATGGGTGACATGAATAGGTGATGGAGGGATAAAATGATGAATAGGATAAGATGGAGGAGGTGATTTTGGGATATAAGGGCCTGAAATGGACTTAGTACCTAGAGGATGTGTGATGGTGGACGGAGGGACATAAGGACCCAAAATGGATGAAGTAGATGAAGGATGGGATATGGTGGATGGAGGGACATAAGGACCAAAAATGGATTTGGAAGATGAAGGAGGAATATGGATAGTTGTTTTGAGGTGATATGATGGAGGGGGGATGGTGGAAAATGGTTTTGTGGAATGATAGGAAGAGCTTATTATGCTTTTGGAGGAGGCTCATTGAGATCATATAGGGATTACACCAACATTTTTGGATTGCAAGTCTTGAGAGATATATCCAAGACCTTGTGTACGCATATTTTCTTTGAAATGGATGGGCTCTAGAATACCTTGCTCATGAAGGCCTAAACCTTTTCCTTGATAGTTCATGCTCTTGAGCATTTGATCTATGGTAGGGCAAGTCCATTATTAGGTGGAGGAGGATGGGTAGCATATATGCTCAGTTCCTCTTCTACAAGGAAACCACCATGGATGAATGTAAGAGTACTGAGGGAATATAAAAGTGGTGTGGGGATAGTAGGTTTAGGCGATGATGGAGGATCATGGGATGGAGATGATGGGATAGCAACATCTTGATAAGGAGGAGTTAGTGGTAAGGGATTAGGAGAGGGATTAGGTGATATGATAGGATTTGGATTTGTAACAACTAGTAATAAGGGCTCATATGATGGAGTGATCAAATCTTGAGTGTCAAGGGGATCATGGGATGGAATGGATGGGGGATTGTGATCTTAAGGTGGACTAGATGGGATGGTAGGATCTTGATTTGGAGAAGGGGATATGTTGGTATGCTATGGATCAAGCTCTTGGCATGACTCATCATGTGTGAGTGGCATGATGGAGTGTTGAAGAGACTCCTCAAGTGGGGGAGATGGAAGGATGGGGGATTCATGAAGTTCATGGGAATGGATTTCAGTGATACTAGGAGTGGGAGAAGTGGATTGGATGTGGGTGTATTCGATGGATTGGGTGGACCTAGAAGTAGAAGAGGGTGATTGGGTTTGATTGTCTTCGATGAGTTCGGTGGCTCTTGGAGTAGGAGCAATGGATTCGGTGGGTGTGATGGTTTCAATGGTTTGAGTGGTGCTAGGGGTGGTAACATCAATGATAGGTGTGGTACAGAGAAGGGTCTCATCACTAGTGACCGTGGATGATGGATTGGGATGGCATGGTTCCACGACTTCAATGTGCGAAGTTGGGGATGTCTTCTTTGTCATAAGTCCTTGGAGAACTTCTGGAGTGAGAATTGTGCATACTCTAGGCTTAGTTGGGGTGATGGGAATAGACGAAGGATTATGGGTTGGTGGAGGACTGGGATTAGATGGGGGAATGGGATTGGATGTAAGACTAAGAGTAGGTGGAGGATTAGGATTGGCGGGGGGATCAAGATTAGATGGAAGGTTAAAGTAAGAATATTGTGATAGTAGACTAGAATAGGAAGACATGGATGGTGGATTGATGTTAGAGGAAGTAGATGGGGAATTAAGATAGGAATATTGGGACGGTGGATTAGGACAAGAGGATATGGGTGGTGGATTGTAATAAAGGTATTGGGATGGTGGATTAGGATGGGAAGATTGAGATGGCAGATTGAGATAGGAGGACATGGATGATGGATTAGGATAGGAAGATGTAGATGTATTAGGATAGGTTGATAGGGGTGTACGATTAAGATAAAAAGGTGTGGATGTTCGATTAGGATGGGTAGATTGGTAAGGAAGATTAGGATAGGGGGACATGGATGGGGGATTGTAATAGGAGTATTGGGATGGTATATTTGGATGGGAAGATTGGGATGGTAGATTGGGATAAGAGGATGTGGGTGTTGGATAAGAGAAAGATGTAGATGAAGGATATGATGAATATGCAGACAAGAAAGATAATGTATATCCTTTGTTAGAGGTAGCATAAGGAGCGTTATTAGGCATGGATGAAGATGTAACATGATAGCTCCGAGGGGTAATTAGATTTTGGAAAGCAGTTGGGGAAATCTTACTAGAAATGATAGAATCAAGGGGATCTATGTCATATACCTCTTGATCAACAAGACTTTCGTTATCGTTGTCAATGTAATTAGGATTCCCCTTAACTACTATTTTTGGTTGCATTGGTGAAGGATAAGGATTCAAGACATTAGATGGGATGGATGCAAATTGAAGGTATGGGAATAGATGATTAGAAGAAAATAAAAGGTGATGAAAGGATAAATAGGATGGATTGGAAGAAGATGGAGGAATGGATCTTAAGATTTGTTTTGATATCAGAAGATCTTGGATGTAGATGGACTAAAGCTCAAATTGGGATTTAGGTTAATCTCATATTGGGATTGGATTAAAGCTCAGATTAGGATTGGATTGAAGCTTAGATTAGGATTGGATCGAAGCTTAGATTAGGATGATTGGAGGATATGATGGGATTGATTTTAAACCAAGTTTAGCGGTTTAACTAGATGATGTAAGGTGCTGACAATCAAATTTTGCCATTTTAGGTAACTGCACAAGAATATCTTTGAGAGTCCAGTTTTTTCCCAAAAACTTCCTAAAACTAAGGTAGGATGAATTTCCAACTAACATCCCAAATTTGAGACATGCATTCTGAGTTATTAACGAAAATAATTTTTCAAAAACTAAAAAAAAACACTAAATTGCAATTTTGAGGGTCAAGATGAAAGTTTCAAGCCCCAAAAATGTGCCAAAACCAGGACCAACCGACTAAGGGTTGTTGGGAATCCACATGCCATGTCATAATGCAACCACTTGTAAAATTTTAGCTCAAACGAACACCTGTTTCAAAAGTTGTGGTCTTTGAAAGTTTCTACATCAAAATCAAAACCCCTAAAACGAAGTCTAGGTGATTGGGATTGATGAACCGATGATAGATATGGACTCTAATGATGTTCTAAGATGCATCTATGTGATTTGGTTGATGAAACGATGAATTTTATAAGGTTTTGATGAATGGAAATGATGATGACGGGAAGACGGATGAAGGTCTACTTTTGGGAAAATTTGCCTATCTGGGTAGCAAGGTCGCCCAACTAAAGTGCAAGGTCACCCAACTTGGGGGTAGGGTCGCCCAACTTGGGGGAAAGGTCACCCAACTTGGGGGACAGGTCACCCAACTAAGGTGCAGGATCACCCAACTTGGGGGTAAGGTCGCCCAATTTGGGTGCAAGGTCACCCGACTTGAGGGCAAGGTCGCCCAACTTGGGGGAAAGGTTGCCTAAATAGCTTTAAGACTTGGATAACTCTGAAAATAGTCAAACGACGTCGACGAATGGGAAAACAGACCAACCAAACAGACAAACGAATTAACCAAATGGGGAAACAGACTCACCTAACGAGGAAATGACCTTACCAAACAAGGAAATAAACTCTCTGAACGGAGAAACAAACTAACCAAATAGGGAAACTGACTCTTAGAACGGGGGAATGGACTATCATAATAGGAAAATGGACTATTAGAACAGGGAAACAAACAAACAAAATGACTAAACTGAAGGCGGGATTGGTTGTTCAGGGTGCAAAATCACCCAACTAAGGGGCAAGGTTGCCCAACTTGGGGCCAAGGTTGCCCAACTTGAGGGAAAGTTCGCCCAACTTTGAGGAAAGGTCGCCCAACTTGGGGGAAAGGTCACCCAACTTGAGGGAAAGGTCATTGTTTTGACTAACAAAATGACTCAGATAGGGGGGAAAATTGCCCCTTTAGGTGGCAGGGTCACCCAACTCAGAGCCAAAATTGCCCCTCTTAGAGGAAGACTCATGTAACTAGTGAAGGATGGGAAATTCTAACAGGAACAAACTAGGAAATGACTCAGACAGAAGGAAAGGTCGCCCCTATGGACAATAGGGTAGCCCCTGTTAGCATCAAGTTCACCCTTGTCAAAGGAAAACTCGGCCAAACAACAAACTTAGACTTGACTTGGATGAAAATGGCTAAGGCAAAGGATGAAAAACATAGAAAATAGCAAATAGAAGGAAAATACTGACTTGACCAAAAGACATACATTGGTTTCGCACAAAGAAGACAATTCAAGCAACACAATCCTAAAATTAGTAAGATGGGTATGGCCAACGCAGTCCTCTATTTAAGCTGAACAAGGCAAACTAGGGAGTCGTTGATATATGCACGGTATGTGAGACACAACTGTGAAGACCAGCTTGTCACAGGCATGAGTCGGAAGCCCCAACGAGGTACTAGAAACTTGGACCAACTCTTCACATCTTATCTAGATATCACCCTAGCTTCGACACTTCACCAGACATGACGTGAATAGATTGAGGTACAACTTTGGCTCTCCCCCCTTTATATACCTCCCTGGTACATGTGGTTGGGATCATCCTTTGGGGTGATGAAATCCCTAAGTAGGTCCCACTAAAATAAAACACTAGAAATTTTTGGCTAGTCCCTAGGCTTGCACGAAGTGCAAGGGGAAAACTTGAACGATCTAGTGCCTCCTAGGTAACACAAAGGACTAAGTGGACTATGATTTCTCTTCACCTAGGATTGAAAAATAATGCAAGGGGATTGGATACATCAATAGCCCACTTTCAAGCATAACAAACAAATGTTTTGACTCCCCCTAATTAGGTCTATGTGCCTAACTAGTATGAAAATGATAGAAAAACAAGCTAAGGGTCTTGGGCCGCTCGTCTTGCAGCAAATATGTTAGAAATTTTAACCTCCATCCTTTGAAAAGCATGAAAAAACTGCACAAATGTTAGTGAAACTGAGCACATTCACTGAAAAGACAAGTTAGGGGGTAAATACTAAAGAAACGAGAAGAAATGAACTCTAGAAATGAACTTTAAGTTACTATTTTTACCTCAAAGTTGCCTCTGTCTAGGATAGAATCACCCCTATTGAGGGCAAGGTCGCCCCTATTAGTGTCAGAATCACCCCTGTTTAGGGAAATGTTACCTATGTCTAGGGAAGAATCACTTGTTTGTCAGAAGCAGGTTCACCCAACTTAGTATCAGGGTCACCTGTTCTGGAAACATGGAGCAAATTTTCCCCTGTTTCACAGATGGGTGATTCTGTAAGGACAAAATCACCTCTATTAAGGGAAAGGTCACCCCTATTGAGGGAAAGGTCACCCCTATTAAGGGAAAGGTCACCCCTCTCAGTCGCGAAGTCGCCTCTATGTAATCTGAACCTACAAAATTTCAAACAACAAAAAATGTGAAAATACCAGACTCGTTTGTGGGTCCCACCGGATGTGCTAGAAATGTGTGCAACATGATTTCTAAACCTAAAAAGTGCAAAACAACATAAATGCAAAGGGGAAACACACAAAACACCACCTCAAGATTAGCCTAAGTTGAACTTAGACAAAAGAAAGAGAAAAGAATGATTATACCTTTGTTCAAGTTGATCTTCTTGGTTGGCCCTTTGATGAAAAATTGATGTGTGCTCCTTGATGGAAAATATGATGAAATGATATGAAAAGTGATCTATATTTGATGATGAATGCAATGAAAAATTTGGGTATTTTGATGGATGAATACAAAATGGAAGCTTGATGAATGCAACAATGGAGGTTGAATGCAAGTGTGCAAGTGCTTGAGCTTGAGAGTTGAATTGCTTGAATGCTTGAATGTGTTATGAGAAAAATGAGACCAAATCCTCTATTTTAGGGGAAGAGTCTCTAGAGGATTGAATGGCTAGGATTTAGCCAACATGGGCAAGATGGAGGGCTATGGTGAGTTGAGGACTCACAAGCCCTCACATCTTGCCATATGGAAAGGGAGGTGGCAAAAGAACATGTGAGGTGGAGAGAGGACATGTGAGGTGGAGGTACTTACAAGTACCTTGAGATTAGGGGAAGATTTCCTCAAAAATGAAGTTCTTTTCCCCATGTAGAATGATGGTGACAAGTGAGGAATTTTATAATTCCTCACTAATCATCATGGGGAAGAGAGAAGTGGTTGGGGAAATAAATGTGAATTTTAAATTCACATGATTGGGGAGTACCTTGAGGATAAGACAAGGTCCTCATAAAGGAATTCCTTGTCCCATGTGACTGATGTGACTTATGAGAAGATTTAGAATTTTCCAACAACCTTCATGGGGAAGAGGGGAGCATTAAATAAATAAATGCTAATTTTTAATTCACATGGGGAAAAGGTGAAGGCCAAATGAAGAAAGTACTTATGAAAGGTTGGCTTGGAGGACATACCAGAAATGACATGAGGATTAGATTAAGGTTGTGCAAACAAGCGATTAAGAAGATTAGTGAAGGATTAGAGACAAGTGGCCAAATATGGAAGATGTGACATTAATCCTAATTAAGGGTGTGCATTCTAATCATAGATTAATTAAACTAATATAGATTAGAAGAGGGTTATGGAGGATGTGACAAGGAGAGAAAAAAAGGGAATTTAAAATTGATTTAAATTCAAGAGGTTAAATGACTAAATTAAATAAATTGATGTATTTATTTAATTTAGAGAGGAAGGTCCGAAAGATAAAGTATTTAATTATTAAATTAAATACTTTAGAAACTTTAGGAAAAAGGTGAATTATTAATTAAATAAATCATTTAATTAATATCGATGGGGAATATGAGATAGGCAAATAAAGGAGATGAATTTGACCATATGAGAGTGGTCAAATTTGGATGTCTATAGATATATAATAGAAAAATTACTTATTGTAAATAAATAATCATCATGCTCATTTGCAATAGTAGCATGTTGACGATTTGGCATGACAAGCACCTGTAGCAAGTATCAAGATAACAATTAAACTAAATACGAGTATCATTGAAATGTTCAATAATAAACCAATAAATGACCAAATATAATGTGAAATTTACTAATTAGTTGCATACCTCTGTCAAAGGACTAGAACCTGCTACTGCTGCACCAACTGCATGGTCCATCATGCCACAAACATCAAAAGAGTTGTGTGATGTCAGCATCTGAAAATGAAACAACAAATATGATGTTACTATTACCAAAATTGCCTAACATTGTTTTACAATACCATTAAATAATAAAGGTTACCTTAGTGAAAGTCACTCAAGGATGAGAATAGTGTGGTGTCAATGTCGAAGGTCCATCAACAAATTGTTTGACATACAAAGTGTGTTATGAGACAATCATTCATATAAGGTTAAACTATTCACATGCAATAATAATTTCTCTAATACTGGTTACATACCTATGGACTTGACAACATAAGCATATAGGGGTCTATGGGAAGGGTGCACGTAACATCAACACTTTGACCCTGAATTTTTAGCATATTCATTTTACTAATATAGTTATTCTTACATTTCAGAATAAAATTTAATAAATAAAATTAAATGAACTTGTTGAAATTTCCCTGTACCAATGTTGAATGTTTGACTCAACAAGACATCTACAATGACCATTTGCTCTGCAACTGATGTATCCTATGTAGCTGCATCTCGAGCACTCTCGCCATTATACGTGCAAACAACATCGCAAGAGTGAAAAAAGTGGGATGGAACTCTAGACCTAGAATAGTGGCCCACATCAGGCTCTACTAGAGGCCTCACACATTGTACAAGGCTCTGAGTAAGCAAGCTAATTAAGTCCAATGTGTCCACCTCAACATTGTCCTTCACAATGGAAGGAACATTGACATGCTCCACCATGGGTTTAGCCAAGGGTCTCGGTTCTAGCTACAAATTATCTCGTGCACCCGATCTATCATGTGTGGAGCCCCCACCTCTACCCTGAACATCTAAATAGTCAAAATAATTTGGCATCTTATTGAAGAAAAACTCACAATAGAGTTTCATCAAAAAATACTATAGGACCTCATAGTTTTTGCATGGAGGTTGGTCAAAAACCATCCACCACTACTCCCAAAACTTATTTTTAATTAATTAATGGTGGTACCAATGGATGGTGAACCTCCTACATGCAAGTGATAGAGATTCATTAGTTTTTAGGTCTGTGAAAAGGGCACACAAGTACACTTTGCTAATTTTTTCTTTCTTCACTTGTGCATAAGAAATTCCATTTGCATAAAATCATTTTAATTCCTCCCTCTTATTGGACCAACAATTAATTTTTTCACTCATTGCTCCTACATGAGATATAATCGACTTTAGGGATTCAACAATGCCTCTCCTATATGGGTGGGTTGTAGCATGTTCATTTAATCTTGCAATCAATTGTTAAAGATCTCTTTTGTTGTTTTCTATTTGATTTAAAATATTTTCTTGAGTTCATATAGGATGTCTAGGAATTGAGGGAGGGGTTTGATGTTCTTCTTTTCTAGGAGGGTTTTTGTGAGGAGGTGATTGTGAATTATCAATATTTGGAGGTGGAGATTCATTTCCTAGAAATTAAAACAAAGTTTAATCAAAAAATCTATTTCGATCTACAATTTAATTCAAATTATTTGAAACTAAAACAACAAAAATACATACCTCTTCCACCTCTACGATGTCTTGGCACCATCCTCACAAAGAATCACAAGCTGGGAGTGCAAAAAAGATCTTCTTTTGGTGAGCATGGGTTACATAGGTGAAACTGCATAAGAAATCGTAGGGAGGGAAGAAAATGAGGTTTTTTGTGTTGCTTTTTTAACTTACTTTTAGATTTGGTGAGTGCCAAATTTGGAGCTCAACAAATAGGCTTTTTGGGTTTTTTTCCCAATTTGTTACCTTTTTTATGTCACAACTTGGTGCAGTTACCCTCATATTGGATTACAGATTGGTGATTACAAACCATATCTCTTGAAAAATAAATGATGGTAAATATATGAGGTTTTGGAGGGATTCCTGGAATAGATATAAGCCCCTTATAGAGATGGAAAATTTAAATGAATGCAATGTGTTAATGGATGAAAAATTGGATATGTGTTTGGTGGAATATATCAAAGTCGATGTTAATGTGGGTTCAATTTCATGAAAGTGGAACATAATAAACAATAACAGACTAAGTAAACAAACAAGGATGGTGTTAAGAGAAGAATTAAAGGGTAGGAAGATCTTGGTAACATCCAAACTAGACCAAATTATATGGTGCAGGGAAAAAATAGGTAAGTACTCAGTCAAATTAGGATATCAAGTACAAAGAATAAATCAACAAAGTAATTCATGGCCTACCAATCTATGTTGGAATAATGTAGTCCTCCCCAAAGTGGGAGCCTTCACATGCATTGCACTACACAAAAAAATTCTAACTAGAAATATACTTCATCTGGTGGGGTGATGGGGCCCAAATGGTGTTGAATGTGTAATAAAAGTGATGAAAATGTAAATCATTTGTTTCTAAATTGTGAAGTGGCTTCAAAATTTTGGGAATGTCTATGTGAAAAATTGGGTTGGATAGGTGCAAGACAAAATGATTTATATACTTTCCTCCAAATCTAGCCAAATAATTGCCCCAACACCTTTTGGTGTGACATATGGAATGTCTTCCCTTCAATATTATTATAAAAAATATATAAAGAAAGAAATAGAAGGATCTTTCAAGGTATAGAAAGGTGCACATAGTAGTTGTAGAAAAAAATTGAAGATGGCATAAAAAAAATACTAAATGCACGAGCCTAATGACGCTTGCAACATGCTTTCACAAATTGGGACAACAATCTTATGAAGAACTAGAGAGGACTAAAGATGCCAAATAACTTCCATGATGGTGGTATTCCTACACAAGAGGAGGAATATAAAGTGGGAACATTTGTTGAATTGTCTATTGAAATTTAAGATCATAATGGAGACATTGTATGGGAAATTTCAAAAAAATTAGAGCAGACTTGAATGGTTCATTGGATTGATTTGTAAGTATGTACATTAAATTTTTAAAGTCATGTTAAATTGATCACTTTTTTGGGTTATTAAAATATGTATCATTGTCTTGTGTTTTAACTGCTATGGAAATGAGAAAATCATATAATTATAAAGTTTCAATTTTTTAAATCGCATTATTTCCTAGTTTTTAATATGACTTTGTGATCACCTTCTACATATTATTCATTTCAGTCTTGCAAAGAATGCAATTATTTGTGATCATGTGTTTATGATTATGTCGTGCCTGAATGATTATTTCCCCTTACTATTTAAGACTATTTTCTATGTATGAAAGTTCCTCCCTCACTAGTCATCATTTGAAATCTTCCTTTTTGATCTCATCACATGTTTTTGATGTGCTTGCCTTGTATTGTTCACATGGGTTGTTCACTTTCATTGTATAGTCACAATAAGGTCCTTTTGGATAGTAGAATTCCCTCATACTTATGACCACTATCTTAACATTTGACATTTGTCATGGGATTGCTACCTTTAGGTCTTTGGCTATGCATTGATACCCAAACCTACATATACCCTTTTTCATGATCCTTTGACTGCCCTTTGAATGTCCTTTGACATTCGTTTACATGGGTTTAACCACTTATTGGTGTATCAAAAAACTGGAAATATAATTTAGTATGATAGGCTTGGACACATAATTCTAGGTGGATCCATTGATATACTTGAAGGTTTGTTAGGACTAAATTCATATATCTCCATCATGGTTACATTCATATATCATGACCTAGGAGATTGCTATAATAAGAAGTCCTTACTTGCTAAACTTAGGTTTTTAACATACATGTCCATGGATTTTTAACATAAATGGAGTCATAATGTATCAAGTAGTCATGGAATTGTGGCCAAGTTTCCCACCATGATGGATATAATTATAAATAAGTGAAAACTAATTTTGAATAGGATAATTAGGCTGTGACTCAATTAGACTCCATGCAACCATGTAAAAGTGATGTCCACAATGGAATTATGATGCATGAAGTAATCATGGAGTTTTGAATGAGTTAGCCTCCATGATGTATGCAAGAAAAATAACATGTAAAAATAATTCTAAAATAGGATCATGATGTATGTGGCAGTCATTTATTATGAGAAAGTGTGCCCTTGTGATGTATACAAGCGTAAAACAATCTAAATTTGAGAATGAAATGTAGATATAATTCAATGTCTCATTTTCAATTAAAGCATACCTTCTATTCCTAGCATTTTCCTTGATCCAATTTTTCTTATGTTCTCTTCCTCTTTTTCTCCCATGTGCCTATGAAGTTTAGAAGTTGCTAAGGCGCCAAAGGGTTTCAAGCCTACAAGTTATAGAAGTTTCCAAGTTATCCTTCTTGGCATGCCTCTTCTCCCAACTTTGATTTTCTTATATTCTTGTTGAAGTATTAGACTTATTCTACCCTTTCCTTGTTACATAATCATACTTATCCCTACTAGAATTCCTTCTCCTAACTCTCAACTTGTAGAATTTGTCATGTAGTGTCCCCAACCTCTTAACTCTAATGTTTCCACCTTTTTGTTATGTCATTCCTACCTACCTATTGAATAACTATGAACACCATTAATGGAAAAATATGACACCACAACTTCTCCAAAAGGGATTCTCATACCAAAAAAAATCAAAATAAAGGGTGCAAATGTACGTGTACTTGTAGCTTAAAGAATGATAATGACCATATCTCATTAATCGGGTAGTTGAAATTTGTTGCTAGTTCATAGGTTTTGAAGTAATTGCCTTTTAGTTTTCACATGAGGTCATTTTGTTCATCGTGTGACCAAACTGACAATTCCAACAAGTTCGGATGGGTAGGTTTACATTAGACAAGGTCCTGTTTCGTACCCCAACATGTCAGAACATTTCGGGCTACATTGCACTAGTGATTTCTCTTAAGAGACCAAAGTGCGAAATAACAACAAACTTTGATAAGTTGTTACTCAAAAACCATGGCACTTAGAAGAATTACATTTAAATTTATAGGGTAATGTAGGGTCCCTTTATAATAACCTCTCTCAATTTTTCATATTTGTGGTCCATTTGCCTATTGTGACAAGTTTTCAATAGATGGAAAAAACATCAGATGCATGCAGAGTAAAGTTGCAAGGTAGTGTAATTTTGTTATATTTTTCATGCGACCAAACCAACACTTTCAAAAAATTCGGATGTGTACGTTTATGCTTGGCAAGGTCTTGTTTCGTACCCCAACATACTAGAACATTTTGGGCTACATTGCACTAGTGATTTCTCTTAAGAGACCAAAGTGCAAAAGGGCAACAAACTTTGATGATCTATTACTTGGAAACCGTGGACCTTAGAAACATTCCAGCTAAAGGTACAGGGTCATGTAGGGCCCCTCTATAATAACTTCTCTCATTTTTCATATCTTTGATCCATTTTCCGGTGGTGACAAGTTTTTAGTTGATGGAAATAGTGTCAAATGCATGCAGTGTAAAGCTGCAAGGTAGTGTGATTTTCATTTTGTTTGTTGTGCGACCAAACCGATAGTTCCAACACATCTGAATCGGTAGGATTATGCTAGCAAAAGTCTTATTTCGCACCCTAGCATGCTGAAACATTCTGGACTACATTGCACCAACAATATCTCTTAAGAGACCAAAGTGCAAAAGGGCACTAACTTTCATGAGATGTTACTCAAAAGTTTTTGCACTTATAAAAATTTCGTCTAAAGGTACATGATCATATTAGGTCCATATACAATAACCTCTCCCAGTTTTTCATATACGCAAACCATTTTCTCGTGGTGACAAGTTTTCAGTTGATAGGAAAAGCATCAAATACATTTAGTGTAAGTTGTAAAGTGGTGTAATTTTCATTTTTGTTCATCGTGCGACCAAATCAACAGTTCCACCATGTCCAGATAGGTAGGCTTATGCTAGGAAAATTCTTGTTTCGCACCACAGAATGCCGAAACATTTTGGGCTACATTGCTTTGGCAATATCTCTCAAGAGACCAAAGTACAATAGGGCAACAAAATTTGATGAGCTATTACTCAGAAATCATGGCACTTAGAAACATTTTGTTTGAAGGTACATGATCATATTTGGTCCGTCTACAATAACCTCTCTCGCTTTTTCATACCTATGTTCCATTTTTCCATGGTGACAAGTTTTCAGTTAATGGAAAAAGCATCAAATGCATATAATGTAAAGTTGCAAGGTGGTGTAATTTTTTTTCTTTTCATCTTGCAACCAAATCAAAAGTTCTAACATGTTTGGATGGGTAGTTTTATGCTAGGCAAGGTCCTATTTCACACTCCAATATGCCAGAACATTCTGGGCTACATTGCACCACCAATATCTCTTAAGAGACCAAAATACAAAAAGACAAATTTTTTTGATGAGTTGTTACTCAGAAACCATGACACTTGAAAACATTATGTTTGAAGGTAGATGATCACGTAGGGCCCCTTTACAATAACCTCTCTTAGTTTTTCATATCTATGATCCATTTGCCTATGGTGACAAGTTTCAGTTGATGGAAAAAGTGTCAAATGCATGCAGTGTAAAGTTGCAAGGTGGTGTAATTTTTGTTCTTTTTATCATGCGACCAAACAAATAGTTCCAATATGTCTAGAAAGGTATTTTTATGTTAGCTAAGGTCTTGTTTTGCACCCCAACATGTTAAAATGTTTTGGGCTACATTGCATCGACGATATCTCTTAAGAGACCAAAGTGCAAAAGGGTAGAAAACTTTGACGAGCTATTACTTGAAAACCGTGGCACTTAGTGTTGCAAAGACAGTTGTTACACCAAAAGATTGAATTGTTAATGCCCGATACAATCACTAGAGTTAATGAATTCACAGGAGGTGGTTAAGCCAAGTTACAAACCCAAGCGCTGCGCTGCACAACATAAGGAGACCAAGGGCACACACCTTGTAACAATCCCCCCCAGTGCAAGCAAGGGGTTTGAATCCATGACCTAGGCTCTGATACCAATTGTTGCAAAGATGGCTATCGTTGCATCAAAAGATCAACCTGTTAATGTCCAATACAATTGCTTCATTGGTTTCATTTTTTGGAGTGATCTATGTATCTAGTTCTTGTTCCTATGTACTAGGCGGGTGCAACGTACATCAACGGTTGGTTACCCATGCATTTCGATGAGATGGAGCATTTACCATATGGACAATCTTGCATTCCTATTTCTAGAGGTTATTCATTTCAAACTATGCTAGTCATCTTTCAGAAATTGTCTACAACTTTTTCATGCTTTAGCCATGTTCTACATGTTCTTTTTGGGACATTCTTTTTGTTGGAGGCTTCTTAGCCCTTCACCTTGGTTTGAAGGATTTTTCAATCCTTCATTCACCTTTCTCTTTTTTGGAGATGAGTTATTCCCATACGGTTTTCTCCTTTTCTCCAATTTTGAGAGATATTTTGTTTGTACATGAGTACCTCACCAAGCCTTGTTTGTCAGGACCCATCATGTATTCTCTTTTTACCTGGTTTTTAACTACTCTCTAAGTTCATCTTAAGGGGGGTGTTAGAGTAATCATGCATTAATTATTAATTAATTATTAGTCTAATTTATTCTCATGCACTTAAGCTAAACTTATGAGTGATTTTCTATGTTAAGTAGATAGCTATTATTAGATCATTATGTCTCATTACATGAGATGTTGACACTTGTCATGATCTAATCCCTTTCTTGTTTAGGGTTGCTCCTATATAACACTCAACTCATTGTATTATTATACCTTTCAATGCCTTTTGATGCCTTTGATAGAACTCTCAACCTTTGAGGACTCTTGTTTTTCTTGAAGCTTCTTGAGGTTCATTCTATAGCTTTTTCTTGTTGAGGAATATTGCATATTATTGTTTGCAACTCTTGTGTGGAAGGTGCTTTTGTCCGTTCTTTGATCTTGTGGCTCATGTTTTTCACAATTCTAACACTCTTCTAAAGATAGTTCTAGGGTAAGTACTTGGCAAACATATCATGTTTGTTTTGTGTCCCATCTTGTAGATTTGGAGGACACCATTGATGAAATTCATCTCCTCTTTGATGTTAGCTCCTATGGAGTTGCATCATCTTTTTTAATTGTAATGAGGGAACATTCCAACCCTCTCTTTCCTTCTCTACCTACATATACTTCTATAATGACATATTAAGTAGATGCTCATGAGTCCATATGTTTGACTTAGTCATTGTTCATCTTGACACCTTTTGCAAGAGTACTAGATTCTAATTGGTCAAATTGTCTTACCTATGGTGAGCACTATACATCTATGGTTATTGTACTTGAATCTTGCATGGTGCTTAGTTCATCTTACCAGCATTTGGCATAGTTCAATATTGGATTGGAGATCCTTGAGCAACATTTGGAGTAGTCATCTTCATCTTTGTACCATGTTCTATATTTGTTTCCACAAGGTTCTAATTTGTCACTTTCTTCAATTAGGCCTAAAACTCCTTATTTAATTGTGACACCTCTTGGCACTAACATGATGCCACTTGAGCAACTTCCAGAGAGATACATTCTAATACTTTTTTCCCCCTCATATTCCTTTCAAGAATGGGAAGACATTTTGTATATACCATTGGCCTTGTTTCTTCTAAAGGAGATAAATTTTGTTCAACATTCTTGAACCATTTTTAGCATTAAGTACTTGAGTATCTGTTGTACCATTGGTATTAGAAACTATTTGAGGGGGGGTTTCATGGTCTCTCTTTTTATCTCTATTCTAGGAGGGAGTTTTTTCTTGCATGGGGTTTTGTCCTTTTCACTTTTTTGAGGGGTGTCATCTAAACCTACTTTCTTCTTCCTCTCTTAGGGATAGTTTTTTCCTATGAGATTTTTTTTGTCTTATCTTTGAGGGCACCATATTTGTACTTAGGCTCCACATGAGGCCTTGCAATTTGGATCCATTCTTGCATCTTTGCATGTTTTATTATTCTCCCTAAGTTACATTTAACGGGGGAGAGGGGGGAGCGAGGGGGAGGGGGTGTTGACGTGAATAGGGTATATTACTTAACTAGTTTACTTTTAGGTCTTTTTCACAACTAATTACTTAATTTTACTTAGGGAATTTACTTTGGGTGTCTAAAGTCATAAGATTAAGACACATGCCATAATCTTATGTTGTTCTATATCTCACCCTTACCTATATATTCAAGAATTTCTCATTGTAATCTTGCATCCTTTAATAGAATATAATTATTCTCTCATGTTGGGTCTCTCTTGTGCTTTCATTATAGCTCTTTGATCTTGAATGGCTATGTCTATAGCCAAATATTGCATGGTATTAGAATATTGTATAACAACTCTTACAAAAGAAAATCCAAAATATTCCTTCTCCAAGACTTGGATAAACTAAAACAGAGAGAAAATATATTCCTAAACTAAGTTGCTAATACTCAACTACCAAATGTTTTTGAAAAAAAATCTACTTTCTTAGTAGGCACCTAGGTCACATATGCTCAAATTAAATTAAATTTGATAATTTTTTTTGTTGCTAATTATTGTTGTGGCTTCACAAAATGGTCGCCTTCTTTGCTTTCCTCACAAACATACAAGTAAGATTGAAAATGATAGAATGGACATGCATTGGGGTTGGGTGTTTTAAGCATTTTAATTACAATAGGTTGTTTGAGGGGGAACTCTCATTTGGATAATTATAAGAAATGTCTTCTTTATTCGGGTTACATATAGATTTAGGACTAAGGGCTTCCAGGGCATCCCTATCCATTGTCCACCAATGCAACTGAATATCCTACAACGATGTTATGTCATGGAACTACAATGATCATAGCACAAGTTTATTTTACCTCAAAGAAATCTATATCAGTCAAGAGTTCTCAAAAAACATAGATTTTCATTTGACAAACATAGATACAAGTTTATTTGCCTCAAATAATTGATATTATTGATGATATTAAACACAAAAGTTTTGGTGGTGAATTTATTCAAAAGTAGAAAATGAATAAACCTCTCCAACCAAAAATAGATTTTAAATCTCGAAAGAAATGGTTTGCCAGAGAACTGAGATTGAAAATTTCTCTCAATCAGAATGTATCCGGTTTTTAGCATATGCAGCCCTTCTTTTCCTCGGGTTGAATGTAAATTTTTTGGGTTTGTGAACTTTCTGAATATGGGATGATGCTTCTTAGAGTATAGAGCACATGCAGCCTACCTCCAATTCAATCTTGTGTTACCAGGATGGAAACACCAATTATTCACATATAGATGCACCTGAGGACTAGGATGAAGCGAGCAAAAAGGGGAAAATATACTTGACTTCCCTAAAATCTAGAAAAGAAACCCCGAGAGAACTCCTGGCTCCATTTCTAAATCCTTCTCCATAAATAAAAAAGAAAAAGCATTTAAAGATGTAACACTCTATCTAATCTATAGTTTAAGAATGAAAACTAACTACCAGTTTCAGCTGAAATGTAACTAACTAGTTTTCATACTAGGGTTTCCTTTGCAATATCGAACGAAAAAGATAAACAATTTGAACAATTACATCATAATCAATTCATCAACTAACTTTTAGTTTTCAACTTCAGCTGAAAGGGAAACAATTAACTGTATACATAAAACCGAAAATCACAGTAGGAAAATAACTAATTTTTCTTTGCTTTCAAAATGTAAAGAGCGTTTATTGCAGCTATGAAATAAACATGCTAAAGTATTTATAACTAAAATTAAGAGAGATAGAATTACAAGAAAGTATAGTCTGAAGACTTTTGCTGGAATGCTTGAGCAAGACTTGACCTCAAGGGAAAAAAAAATATCATCAAGGGATTTTCCACCCAACCAAAGACCTACTGGTCTCCCGTGTTTCTTCAACTAAAGAAACCCAACCCTTCACAAGGGTAATCAATAAAGGATCACATAATATCATCATGCCATCTGAGTCTGGTGTCAAAAACCTATACTACCTAGTCGATCCATCACTATAGGTTACTCCTAACTAGAAGAATCATTTTGACCGGGGGCATATCTGGTTCTTGATAGCTGACAAATGCTTAATCTAAGCATCATAACCTTGGCCATGGATTTTTATTGTTAATGGACACACCTGTGCCATCAACACTCTCACCCTTGCTCGACATGATAATAATTGACTCAAGGTTTATATTACAATGACTTGGTTCAAAATATTTTCTCTTAATTTAAGGTTAAGTTATCTTTAAGCATATATAGAGAGAGACTTGGCTCATTATCTTTTACTTCTTTTAAGAATTATCTGCTTTATTTACAATATAGAGATATAGAAAAAGACTTGCCACCTTTGATGGACTCTTTAGATTTAATGGACTCAGATTGGTAGGAGATATAGGTACGATTCCAACTCAAATTTTTTTAAGAATGGAGAATAAAGAAGACTTCGGCTATGAAAAAGATGAAATAGACCACAAAGCATTATAAAGAAAACTCAATCCGACATTCTGGTTCAGAATTGATTCAGGAAGAGCTTCTCGAAAACAAGATCAATAAACTATACGGGATCAAAACAAGAAAGAGTCTACTATCAGACATGATCCAATAAATAGTAAGAGCCGATTCCATTGCGATTTCATCAAGACAAGAAAAAGACGAATTTACTTTTCCACTTGATGGTTATCAAAACAATATAGATCTTTCGATGATAAGTTTTTCTCAAATAAATGATTCTCAATACGTGCTTGATAAGACGACTAGAGCTTGACAATTTCTTTGAAGACTTTCCACCACCAAACCGCTATCAGCTTTGGCGTCAAGAGCAACTTCGCTTACTGAAGGTAACAAAAATGACGCTCTACAGACAGAGTAGGAAAACAAGTAATGAACACACGACCTAAGCTGCCATAGAGATACCCAAATTGGTAGAACGAATGCCCCTCAATAAAGCAAGGATGCACACTATTATCATACGATGTCTAAAGAGAGAAAAGAATGAAGTTTTCAGCTTGATTGAGAAAGGAAGAATCTTTAGTGATTGTGGTATGAATGAAAATAAAATGTCTAAGCAAAATGCGAGTGAGTGA
This sequence comes from Sequoia sempervirens, assembly GCA_007258455.2. Lineage (NCBI taxonomy): Eukaryota > Viridiplantae > Streptophyta > Pinopsida > Cupressales > Cupressaceae > Sequoia > Sequoia sempervirens. The sequence goes on from VDFB02373365.1 coordinate 46,407,013, forward strand.
AGAGAGAGGGAGAGATTGAACAACGATTACAAGAGAGACCTCTTCAACGCCTGAGTCCCCAAAATTTCTCTGAGCGCGCCGCTGCATGAGTTCACTCTCTTGGACGTTTCACAAGAGTGGTGATGAGGTGGCGGGGAGTTACCATCTCCCACCCGCACTGTCGCTCAGCAATATCTTTTTCTTTTAACTTAAACTTTAATATTTACTATCGGCTTAAGAGATTGTTTCCAATTTTAACTTTAATATTTTATTTTTAATAATAATTCCCGAAGTGAGCATAAGATGAATTTTAAGACCTCAAGAGATATACGATGATGCACAAATTAATTTGACTCTTTTTCCTATAATTTAATTAAATGATTTATAGCCAATGTTATGACTTCAATTTAGTTATCTTTCACCGACTCAAGGCGTGATGATAATTTGATCCTTAATTAACTACAACCTATCCTTGATGATATTTCCCTTTCTTTCGAGGTGTTGGCTATCCTGCAACCACTTGACAAAAAGAATTAGGGTTAGACTGTTCTCGATTTATATATATTTAAATATAAACTCATGAACACATTCATTTACGCATATATATAAGAAAATCATTCATATTTGCAGTTACAAAATAGAAATTAAAATTATTTTCCCAATTTCACATTCTCATGAAAGGTAGTTAATCACAACTAACATAACGATCATCATTTCATTGCCATAATCATGTTCAAGATAGAGGGGATGTAACAAAAGATCCGGAGATAGCTGCAACCGCTGAAAGTTAATGACATCCTCTTTCAAACAATCTCCTCTCCTGAATGCGTCAATATATGAACTTCAATTTGCTCTATAATAATTCTCCCAAAGTAGACCAGAAATGATACTTGCACAGTGGATGTTCATATATAAGTAATAGGCTGGCATTCAAGAATGTAATACACAATAACTTATTGAAATGAAAGCATTATCTTTGATATTGATCTTGACTAGCTTTGAGCATCGCCTAAGCGGCTGGCATAGCAAGCATATAAACTACCATAAGTTATTGGTAAGAAAACGTATCTTCATTATTGATCTTGATTAGCATCGAGTATCACCAATAATCCGAACAAGAACATATTCCATCCTTGAAATGATGGAAACGATTTGCATCCCTTACAATAATTTCACGTCTGACAATCTTGGAGATGAACTTCGTGGCACTGTGACAGTCACCACACACACGGAGATTCTTTGTGATCTGAATGGGTATCCCAGGGCGAGTGCTTATAATCCCAAAGGCAATCGCCAGCTTTTCACTGTGAACACTGAGCATGTGTTCTTTTGCCTCTTCCTCGACATTATGCAGAATAAACTTCGTATCAGGAACATATCCTGCCGAATCCATCTGCCTTTCCAAAATTGCCAGCATTTCATAGATTTGGTCAGATTGAGGATGCTTTGTGTCTCCGGCAACAAATGCATGTATCTTATTGTTTACCTCGATGAGGCTGGATCCTGGAGTTTTTCTCAAACCTCTATCTTTCATAGCTGTCCTCACCTTTGCAGCATCATCCCACCTGCCAGCTGCAGCATAAATGTTAAACAATAGTACATAATTTCCTGCGTCTTCAGGGTCTAAATCAAAAAGGTGTTCTGCCACTTTTGCCCCAAGTTCAATGTTGCCATGAATTCTGCAGGCACTAAGCAGGCTTCCCCACACACTAGCATTGGGTTTCACAGGCATAGATTCTATAAAATCTTGTGCCTCATTCAAATAGCCTGCACGGCCAAGAAGGTCAACCATGCAGCCATAATGACTTAGCCTAGGTGCAATACAATAATCTCGAGTCATGGACTCAAAGAACTGCCAGCCCTCATCCACCAAACCTGCATAACTGCAAGCACACAAAACACTCGTGAATGTGATATGGTCCGGCTTCATACCTGTCTGTTGCATATTTTGAAAAAGTGCAAGGGCATCTTCACCTTGTCCATGTGTTCCATACCCTGCAATCATCGTACTCCATGTTATCAAATTTCTTTTGTGCATCTTGTCAAACAATTGACGAGCAATCCTTATCCTCCCACATTTAGCATACATGTCAATAAGTGCAGTTCCCACAGCAACGCCTAACTCAAATTCATTTCTCATTATGTAGGCATGGATGACCTTCCCCTGTTGCACAGCTGCTAATTGGGCACATGCCGGGATTACTCCCAGCATAGTGATTGAATCAGACTTGATATTAGCAACTCGCATTTGACAAAAAACTCTCAAGGCCTCATTGGCATGTCCACTCTGGGCATACCCTGCAATCATTGCATTCCATATAACCACATCACTTGTGGACATATTATCAAATATCCGACGTGCAACATCTACTGATCCACACTTAGAATACATAGTTATAAGAGAACATAAAACATTAGCATCCGAATCAAATCTGTCTCTCACAATGTTCTCATGGATATCCTTACCCAATTGCAGAACTCCCATGTCGGCACATGCGGGAAGAACACTCACGACGGTCACTCTGTTGGGGATCACATTAGACACTTGCATTTCATGAAAAAGATTCAAGGCTTCGTTGGAATACCCATTCTGTGTATATCCAGCGATCATTGCATTCCAGGAAACCACAGTTCTTTTGCACATTTTGTCAAATATATTACGTGCAATCTCTACGCTCCCACACTTTGCATACATGGCTACAAGGGAATTCGCCACAGAAACATCTGAATCAAATCCATTTCTGAGAGCATAGTCATGAATGTCTTTAACCTGTTGCAGATCTCCTAAGTGAGCACATGCAGGGAGGACACTAACAATGGTGACGACATTGGGCATTACTTTCGACTCTTGCATTCTAACGAAAAGCTCCAAAGCCTCTTCCGCAAATCCATTCTGAACATAACCCGCAATCATAGCATTCCATGATGTAATCCCTGTTTTGGGCATTTTGTCAAACAATTCGCGTGCATCATCTATGCTTCCACATTTTCCATACATGTCTACGAGGGCAGTCCCCACATAAGCGTCAGACTGCAATCTGAACCTTACAATGTCACGGTGAATATCTTTGCCCTGTTGCAAATCTGACAGAGCAGCGCATGCCTTGAGAACGAAAGGAAATGTATAGCGGTCTGCCCGTACGCCTGTATCTTGCATTTGATAATAGAGTTTAAGGGCTTCCTCACACTGTCCATTGCAAGCATACCCTCTAATCATTACATTCCAGAGAGAAACACTTCTTTCAGGCATTTTATCAAACATTTGGCGTGCATTCTCCATACTTCCGCATAATGCATACATGGTAGCGAGTTTTAATCCATAGAAACTGTTATCCTTGATAATTCCAGTGATAATGAAGTAAGCATGGAGAAGATTACCTTGTTTTATATTTCTTTTATCAATGAAGGCCTGCAAAAGACAAGCATAGTTGTTTGAATCGTATGTCCCTAAAGCATGGCATGGTACTCCATCGGGTTTCTGCTCTTTATGCGGTATGGAATACATATGAAGAAACAGCCACCACATTTTTTGTTTCCCCAATTTATGTTTACAGTAAGTTGCACCCACTAAAGTTGATACTTTAACTGGGAAAACAGAAGTTGCAGTATTACATGCCATTTGATGGTACTCGAGTGTCTTTTTCTCTTTCCCGTGTTAACCATAATATTGAGATAAATTCACACTGTGGACATGCCTCGTCGTGCCGTCCACTGTGATGTCCACAGAATTATAGGTTTGAATTATAATGGCTGCTAACAGTATAACACTATATGCATCTCTGCCAAAAAAATTAGCGGCGTTTCTGAGAATTTTACAGTCAAGTGAACGAAAACACCTTCGAATCTCCAAATGAGGGCTTGATGTTTTCATTCTTGATACCATGCTTGTGGTAGAACGCTTCAGGTTTAAATAAACAAACAATTACAGTAGCACGGATCCCCTATTATTCTCTATAAAATAATATTTACCAGTGTAAAGGAAAACAAAGCACTTTTACACTTTCGTTTTACATTATGGTGATCATCTAGGTATATTGTCATACTTGCTTGCACCTTACGGGGGTGCAATGGTTAGAACATATTTAATATTAAAAAAAATTAGCATTTATATCTTAATATTAATACACTTAACAAGTGATGGTGAGGATTATACACCAAACACTCCTCCATCAAATACCTCTCCAGACTTAACAAGTGATGGCGAGGTACACCAAACACTACTCCATCAAATAGCTCTCCAAAATCATTTAATCGAGTCCCTGGGGCCACACTCACTTGAAGAAGGGTTGGTCAATAGGGTCTTAACACTTCTCCATCAAATACCTCTCCAGAATCATTCAATCGAGTCCTCGAGGCCACACTCACTTGAAGAAGGGTTGGTTAATAGGGTCTTGATCATGATCATGTAGCAACCAAGGCATCTGATCGGGGAAATGGATCTACCTTCGTCATTGGGTAGGTGTCAGAATAAGTATCGAACTCACCATCACTTGTTAAGTCTATGGAGTGATTGGTGGTGTGTAATCTTCTGACTCGTTAGGTCTATTATTTCCATTATTTCATCAAAGTTATCCATTACTTGAAAATAGAAACAAAAACACATTAATATAACAAAATTTTCAATTTTCAATTTCAATTTCTATAAAAAAAGAAAATATAATTTATAATACAAATGCATGATAACATTGAAATATGTTTGGATGAATTATAATGAATTTTTTTAAAACTAATTATATATTATAAAGTAATATGAAATATTTAGTAATATATATATTTTTGAAAATAAATATAAATTTCAAACTAATTTTTAACATTTTTTATTTTGTATCCTTTACTACTGTTGGTTGGGACATGTTTGACCATTATAAGATTGCCCATAATTGTGTGTTGGTGGTTCGCTTTCATTGGAAACATCCTTCTGAGTGGCCTCCAGGAGGATCTGAGGAAGATAGGCAGGTGCTAGCTCAGATTCTGGAGTCTCGAGAGTGCACTACCTTGGCTGGGAATGATGTTTTGGCTTGGGCTAGCGGTGATTTGTTTGGAAAGTTTTTTGTTTCTATAGGGTATGTTGAGCTAGTGTGGAAGACTTTTGGGAAAATTTAGGTTCCTTGGTGGAAACAAGTTTGGTATAAATTCTCATGGCCCAAGTGCAATTTTTTCATGTGGTTGGTGGTCCACAATTGGTGCCTTACTTGGGATAATTTATGTAAACGAGGCTTTCAGGGCCCCTCAATGTGTGTGTTGTGTTGTAATAGTGAAGAAACTGTCTCTTATCTCTTTTTCCAGTGCTCATTCACTAGGCATATCTGGCACTCTTGGTGGGAGGTGTGGAATCGAGCTTGTTGGCATGTTTCTTCTTTGGTTGAGTTCTTTGTTCAATGGGGCAAGGCTCCTATCAAGACTTTTTTTCTTTATGTTGCTTGGACTCTCAACCCTTCTTTTATTATTTGGCATATCTGGTTGGAGAGGAATCGTCGGATCTTTCAAGATGTGATGTTGGAGGCTCACCACTTGTGGGGGAAAATTCTCCATTCTTTGAGGGAAACTGTTTTAGCTAAATGTGACCTGTCGGAGGTTGTGGATCCTGGTGATGTTATATGCTATAACTGTCTCAATATTCCTCCTCCACAAGGCCAGCTCATGAGGAATAGATGCAGACACCCTCTTCAGAAGATAAATGGGGTGGGGAGGTGGAGTCCTCCTCTGTAGGGCATTCTAAAAATCAACACAGACGGGTCTTCTCGGGGAAACCCAGGTCTTGTGGGTATTGGTGGAGTTGGTAGAGATAGCTTGGGGATTGTTTAGTTTATGTTTTATGTTTATAAAGGTCATCATACTAAAAAATTGATGGAGGTTATTACTATTTTGTATGTTGTGGAGCGGGCTTGTTCTCTGGGCTGGAGCAGGCTCATTTGTGAATTTGATTCGTAGGTGGTGGTGCATTTGCTCACCCAACAACATTCTGAGGATGTTTGTTGGCAGTTAGCTTTGGTGGCTAACCAGATTCTTAATTTGTGTGCTTCTTTGGATTCAGTTACTTTCACTCATATCCCTAGGGAGTGGAATGGAGTCGCGGATTGTCTAGCCAAATGGGCTTCTGATCATATGCAAAATTGGAATATTGTGGATAAGGGTCAATTACCTCTAGGTTTGTCTCAATAGTTTGACCACTTAGTGGATCTCGATAGGACTGTTTGAAGCCCGTGCTCTATATTTCTTCTTGTTTGAATAAATTTTAACCCCTCTTTTATTTAAAAAAAAGATATATTTTAATTTTAGGGAGGGTCTCGACCTTTTTAATGAGCCACGACCATTACACAAGTCATGGCCCATTACACAACTACTTCTTCTTCAAAAATTAAAACCCAAGTGAAAAGATAATCAACTCCTGTCATCTACATATTTAGCCCACTTTAATAAAGCCTTTAAATTTGCAAGGTCTCACACATGGAAACATGAGGTCTTACACATTGAAACATGGAAGACTTGATGAAGATGAAGAATAGCATGGTTTTACTGAGAAACAACAACTCAAATCCTTCATCTCATCTGCACCAATAGCTTGAACCAAGAAATAATATGTACAAAGAAGGATAATGAATGTTTATTAAACCCCAACCTTCTAAAGCTAAATTTATGTAATTTCTATTAATATTACTATTCAACATTATTATTTTGTTGATATGCAATAAATTAAAATATATATTTTTATTTACATTAAAATATATTTAAAACACACACAAATTGCCAAGGAAAACATTATCAATTAGAAACCTATAAGATGAATTAAATAACTTTTTACATATTCATAATAATAATATCTAAATTTATTAGTACTTGCCATTGGAATAGTACTATTGTAATGAGTTTGGCTTTTTTTAGTTAACTAGTTATTCATAATTTAGTTTTCAACCAATCAAAAACAATATTTTAAAAAAATTAAAATAAAATTCAATTTTGTGAAGTCAACTTGTAAAATATTAAACTTTATAAATTATAAAAATTATTTCTTGTGCATATGATTGGTTAAAATGTTATGTATGTTATTGACCCATTTGTAGGGAAAGAAAGGTAGGAAAACAAGGTAAACATTTTTTTAAAGAATTATTTTTCATTTTTTGCTTTATAAATTCATTTAATTAAATCTTTCTAAAATAAATAAATGTCACTTTAAGAATGTAATTGTTATTTTTTTATTAAACAAAATCTTACAAAAATCAATTAACTATTATGTAAAGATTTGGATTCACACTATTACAATAATAAAATAATTATTCTTTCCATTAGACTAGTATCTTTGTTATCTATGTTTTTAATATTTTATCGTATAAGTTAATTATTATATACTCTCCTCCTCCTTTTCATTAATAATTTTTTTTCATCATGTATATTTTCATATTAATTTATATATATATAGGTTCTCCAAAAATATTATAACCTATAATATATAGGTATATAAGATAACCTATATTATTTTAGGTCTTTATTATATATAATATACAATCGATTTTAATATAGATAATATTAATTTATATATATAACCTATATTAATGTAGAATTTATATATATTATTTCTATTTATATCTTATGTTAGTGAAGGTAATATTTTATAGGTAAATAAGTTAATCTACATTGTGTAGGTAATATACTAATTTATATTATACATTTTTATTAATATATATGATAGGTTATTTTATTTCGTAGGTTCTCCTTTAATCTATATTTATATATTAATATATATTATATAAATTATTATGAATTTATCTATTTATATTAATATATATTATAATCTATTGTATTTTAACCATCTATTTTTTTATTTTAATTGAATCATTTATTTAATTTATATTTTATATATAATCTCATCTTTTTTATTTTTTCTTTGGTTAAATTATTATTGTTTTAAGTTTTAGTATATTTTCCTTTATATCTTCCTTTATTTCTTTTAATAATTTTAGTAATTGTTCCTCAATCATTTTGTTATATAATTCATCTTTATAATTCTCTTAGAGTTATTTATTCAATGTTTGAGAGATTTAACTTTAACCTTTTTTGATCCATTTATTTGTGTTATCTCATATTATTATATTATTCATTCTTCTTTATGTCTTCATCATTTATTTTTTCCTATTTTCACTTTTACTTCATTTTTCAATCTCCTCCCTCTCTACCCTCTCCCACCCGAGTTATTATTCATTGTTTGAGACATTTAACTTTAACCTTTTTTGATCCATTTATTTGTGTTATATCATATTACTATAATATTCATTCTTCTATATGTCTTCATTATTTTTTCACCTATTTTCACTTTTATTTCATTTTCCAATCTCCTCTCACCCTAGCCTCTCCCACCACTTAACTCTTCTTAAGGTCATTTCTACAATCATATTCTTCATTATCCTCTTCCTACAATGAATCATTTAGTGTGGTTCGAAACATCAATTCAAAATAGCATACATAGTTTAATCTAGAAGTGTTTACTCTATCATTCATGAACTTTGAAAAAATCATACCATCTATACTTGTTGATTTGTTAATATTTATCAATCATTGATTTTAATGAAGAGATATAGTTGCACTTGTGTCTACTATGAATCAAATTTGATCATTTAATATAATATATATATATATATATTTGGAAAAAAGAGGGTACAAATGTATTCCAATGGAGAAAGTACCAGAATACAATCAATCAGAAAAGAGGAAGGCAAAGACATCAAAAGACATCTTCCCACTAGAATACAAAGAACCACAAACCAACCAACCACCAGACAAAGCCTATTCAAATATCAATCATATCCTCCTGAAGCAAGCTTTGTAATTTCTGAGCATAGTCCCTGAGAAGCTGCTCCCACTCATCCACCTTCCAATCATCCCTAAACTTTGAAGCCCATTTAGAAAGACCACCAGTCACATTATTCCATTCCCTAGGAATGTGAACAAAGGCCACCATCTCAAGGGAGCTACAAAGTTGGCGAATCTGCCACACCATAGAAGACAATTTCCAGTTCACCCCATCAACATACTGCCTATTTAACAAGTGAATCATAATTTGTGAGCCAGATTCACAAATGATTTTGTGTCATCCCAGTGCATAAGATTTTTCTAGAGCAACAAGAATAGCTAGAGCCTCCATAAGATTATTAGATTGGATGCCATAATATCTAGAGAAGAGGAAGAGGACAACACTAGAACTATCTCTTCCCAAACCCCCCACACTAGCAAAACCAGGATTTCCCCTAGAAGAGCCATCAGTATTAAATTTCACAGTTCCAGCCAGAGGTGGGGACCATCTACCTTCTCTCCGAATTTTCCTTTTGGGCTGCCTTCTTCCAATGGAGCAAGTCTTCTTCAAACTGACACCATTCAAACCCAAACCCTAAAACACCTTAGCCTCTCAACACTCAAAGGAGCACCAACATCACATTTAGCTGAAATAGTCTCCCGAAGCATACTAAGAATACACTGGGCCAAACTTGATCCACCACTAGCTTTTTATCTTGGAAGATCCTACAGTTCCGCTCCAGCCAAATTTGCTAAAGAATGCACGAAAGCCCCACAACCCAAGCTGTCTGGAGAGGGAATGAAAGGGCAGGGGGTCTCCCCAAAGACCTCCAAAACTCTAGGAGGGATGAGGCATGCACATAGGGGTGTCTCCAAAATGTCCACCATAAATGCCAAATGAGTCTGGAGAAAGCACACTGGAAGAAAAGATGTGAAGAAGTCTCCTCACTATTCCCACATAAAAAAAAAATAGACGTCCCCTGAAAGCCCCTCTTCAGAAGATTATCCCAAGTAAGACATCTGTCACAAGTCTATATATATATATATATAATTAAAAAATAAACAACTTGTAATAAATAAGAATTTTAATATATAACAATTTTATATTAATAATAAGAGAAGAAACATTGCCAACATGTAATATCTAACTTTTAATGATTTTTCAGTATACTATATTTATTTTATTTATAAAATTTATTTAATATATAATAATTCATAATATAACATTTATTAAATATGTTATTTATTTTAAAGTTAGTGATAAAAAATAGGTTTATAGTTATGGATAGTGTTACGATCATAGTTAAGGTTAGAGATGGGTCTAACATTAAGGTAATGGCTTAAAATTTATAATTTTTAGGGTTAGAATTAGGGATATGGTTAGGGTTAGGGTTAGGGTTAGAATTAGAGTAAGGGCATGAGTTAGGGTTAGGGTTAGGTCATTAAAATAACTAATTAACAATACTAAAACACTATAATTAACAAAACTTACATTTATTTTTATTCACATGAATAAAACTTACATTTAATTTTTATCAAATCTAAAAAACAATAATTACAATACTATTAAGGCAAGTACTAGCCACTACGTGGCACTTGTTTGTAATGAACCTTGATTTGGTCTTCAAATTCTGCAAATCCTCCTTTGCAAATAGATAATAATTTTTGTTTTTTGATTTTCAATTTTAATTTTTTAGAAAGATATCTATAGATTTTTCTAAATAAATAATAAGATATAATTTTTAATTTTAAGATTATTACTTTTTATTATCAATCTTATTTTTTAAAATATATCTAGATTTTTCTAAATAGATAATGAAATATAAATGAATAGTTAGGTTTTTTTTTTTTAGTTTTTCATTTTTTATTTTTTATTTTAGTTTTTCTAGAAATATAATTATAAATATATTACATTATCTACATTATATATTTTAATGCATACTATGTATTATATTATATTATCTACATTTTGATTTTAACCTAAACTTAACCCTAACCCAAATCCCAACTCTAACCCTAACCCAAATCCCTAACTGTAACCATAACTGTAACCCTATCACTAATCATAACCATAACCATAACCATAATAGTAAGCCTAACACTAATCCTTACTCTCATAAATATATTATTATATTTTTAATTAAAAAATAATATTAAATGTATTATTATTATATAATTAATTAAAATATTATTATACTTTATTATAAATATAAAGTGTTACACTTGAATCTTATAAACATTAGAAATATAGAGTGTTACACATAAATCTTATTTTAATTATATAACTTAATAGTATTCTTATAATTTAAATACTAATATTATTAATTAATATTAAATTGTATATTAAATTAATAATATTATTAAATGTATAATTATTAATTAGAAATATAGATTTTTTTAATTATATAAGTAGGGGTTAGGGCTTTGATCCCGACAAAAACAACAAAATAGTCCAAAGCAAGCAACAACCGGACACGAATAGCAAAACGAAGAAGATAAGCAAGGAAACAACACCACATCTACACAACCCAAACATCAAAGAACACCATCAACCAAGTTTCATGGGGTCATTACAAAAACCCTTATCTAAGTATCAGTATAAACTTAAACAAACCATAATATCATTAACCCACATACTATCAAAAGGCAGGATAAACCTGCAATAAGTGTCCGGATAGCGCATAGCCATAATAACATAGATTAATAAAATATAATAAAAGTTCAGTCTTAAAAAGCCCATATTAGTCTCATCATAAAGGAAACCAGAAATACTAGTCGACCAAGTACACATCAAAACCAAGAACCAAGATTGAACAAAGATAGAAAATTAGGAACCCTCTATAAGACTCCAAGTCTTCTAAACCATCATTTCTTCCAAGCTATCCTTTAGCTCCATCATCTCGAACCGATCCACTTCAATCCTTCTTCCTTTCTTCCTTTGCTGCTTTTTAATCTTTCCCTGGCCAAATATGGTACTCATAACTGCTCGTTTCATAACCCCATCCATGACTCTACACATGTTCTTGATGGTCTCCTCAATGGTCTGGAGCCTATTAGAATTGTCCTCTTTTTCCATCCTTCTTTCAATTTTTCTAGCCTCTTCGTTAGCATGTCAATTTTCAAACTTTCAAAGTTAGAAGGGATGTTGGTAGTCAACTCAATGGCCTCCAGATCACTCGAACTATTATTTATTTTTTCATTCTCCTCTACTTTACCAAGGTTAGTCCCTTAATCAGTGTATTGCTCCTCCTCCTATTGATTATTCTCTTCTCTTGCTTCTTGGTTGGTGTGACCCTTGATTGCATTAGAATCTAAAGCACACTCATCCAACATGAAATCCATTTCCCCAAGGCTATCAGGTACATATTACTCCTTGGAGGAGACTTCTTTATCCTCCCTTACCACTTTTTTCCCATTTTTAATCCTCCAATTCAGGAGGGGCCACACTCCTCTTTTGATCAGAATTTTTTCTTTTCTTAATTATCTCCTATCCTTTGGAAGTAGCTAAAGTAAGGCGAGTTGACCTATAACCCCTTGGGGGAGTGAGCCCACTTTCAAGGCTGATATCTTTATTGTCATGGATAGTAATGGTAAGGGTTTCGAGGCAAGGCTCTTTTATCACTACCTTTCTTTTCTTAATGATACCTGAGGAAAGGGAGGCTATTTTTTTTTTCAGGAGTAATTTTTAGGAGCTCCTTCCAAGAGGGGTCTGCATTTTTAGGTGGGGTAGTGTGATGCTTTTTTTGTAAGAATTTATTTTTTTGGTGAGTGGGGGAAATTTTCTATCAGCTCGATTTTGATAGACCTTTTTGGGGAATGAAGGTTCTCAAGTAGATTATGAGCTAAATTATTTTGTAGGGTGGTGGCAAGAGCATATTTGTAAATTTACCTAATTAAACCCCGACGTAAAGGTGGGTTTTCCCCATTAGTCAGACTCTGTTGCAATGACAAAAGGAGAATTAAGGGAATATTAATTTTCTCGAGGTGGCGAATGTGGTTCAGGATAGGAAAATGGTACCCATGCATGGATTGAAATCTACCCTCAAGAGAGAAATATTTCATTACAAAAAAACTTACATTGTGGTATGGAGGCGGGAGTTACAACCTTGAATAGCCATTCTAAAACCTCTGAGATTTTTCCTTGGCCTTGAAAAACTTATCAATGTAAGTTTGGTAGTTCCCCGTGCTTTTTTTGGAAATTTTCTTCCCTTCATATTTGAGACTAGTGGGTTGAGCTATAAGTTTTGCATCGATAGTGAAATGAAGCCCTCCTAGGTTTACCTCACCATCCTTCCAAGCATTCAAAAATTTGTAACCGAGGTCCTCATTCTAACCCTGCATAGCTTCAAAATAAGGGGTGAAACCTACTCGTTCAAAAAGGTTCCACAACTCGGCATTATGTCTCAGAGAGTCATGCTTGCTCAACTCTGTTCTCTTTTTGAGGCCTCCCATTATCTCTTCACTGATTAGACTATCCTTGCATAGAAGAAAATAGTCTACCCTTATACCTTTCTCGTTAGAAACTGAGATCACCGACAATTTGAAAATTTCAATGTTCAAGATAACATTAGGGTTTTGCATTTGGAGAGGCAATAGTTCAAACCCACTAGTTATGATTTTAAGAAATTTTTATTTATCACAAGGGTGATCCCACAATACTGGTTTACAATTTTTGGCCAAATTGGACACTAAAATGATTTTCTCTAACTAAATCTTCACTTTCAGGCACCTATAGCGGCTAAACCATGAGGAATTTGAAAATGATGCAAACTAGTGATTTGTGAAATTTTGTCTGTAGATTTTAAATATATTTTTTTCAAAATTTTTGGAATCAGATTGCACTTCTTTCTCCATCTCCTTCAAAAACTAGTTTTTTTCAGTAAACACCATTTTGAAGGAGTGATGCTTACCATATAACACAACTTTTTTTCTATGAAGGGTAAAATTCTAAATTTTTTGAATTTAGATTTGTAACTATGATATCTAGTGCTTCCAATTAGTTTCATAGTGTTTTATTGAATATTTTTTCCTCAATCAAGTTTCAAAGTCACACCAATTACAATTCAGACATAGGCGGACTGCATAACACAACTTTTTTTGTATGTATCAATTTTTTTTGTTGGATCAAGGACTTCAATATCTGGTGCACTCATATTTTTCAAATTTTTTTAATAATCTTCTATTTTTCCACATGTACAGAACAAAGAGCTTGATTTTTGGTGAAAAACCTACATTCACAAGAAATAAAAAATAAATATAATTGTGATCAGTGTTTTTTACCTATCCTAAATGATGAAAAACATAATGAAAAAGAAGGAAAGAGCACTAAAACACCTCAAGATTGGGCTATGTTAACTCAAACAAAATAGAGATAAAGAAAAGAAAACTTATACCTTGTATGAGTTGCTCCTTGGTTGGCCCCTTGATAGTTGATGTTTTGTATGTTCCTTGATGGAAAAATGTGATAAAAATGGATGCAAAAGACTCTAAATGAGATGAGGAATGTAATGAGGTATGTGGGTATTTTGATAGATGAGTGTAAGTGCAAATGATGCAAGCTTGAAAACATGCAACAATGGAGGTTTGTGAGTGAAAAATGCAAGTTTGGGAGCTAGACGTTGAATTCTTGAATGTGATGAATGCCTAATGAGAGAAATGAAAAGAAAATATTCCATTTTAAGGGATATTTTTCTAGAGAATTGAACGGTTGAGATTTTTCCAACATGGGCAAGATGAAGGGCTATGGTGAGTTGAGGACTCACAAGCCCTCACATCTTTCCATGTGGAGGATGAAGTGTCACAATGACAAATGAGTTGGAAAAGGGACATGTGAGGTAGAGGTACTTGCAAGCACCTTGGGATTGGGAGAAGATTTCCTCAAAAAGGAATTTCTTGTTCCCATATGGGAGGAAAGTGATGAGCAATTTTAGTATTTCTCAAAAATCTCCATGGAGAAGAGAGAAGTGGTTGGGGAAATACATGTGAATTTTAAATTCACATGATTGGAAGGGATAAGGTGGTTGAGAGAATAAATATGAATTTTAAATTCACATGAGAAGCACCTTGTAGATAAGACAAGGTTTTTATGAAGGAAGATGAAAAGTACCTTGTGGATAAGACAAGGTCCTTATAATGGAAGGTTCTTGACTCCATGTGACTAATGTGACAAGTGAAGAGTTCTAGAAATCCTAACAACTTGCATGGGGAATAGGAGAGTCTTGGAGGGATAAATGTGAATTTTTAATTCACATGGGGAAGAGGGTCTAGGCCAAACGTGGAAATTGTGAAGGTTGACGAAAAAGGTATGCTAAATGTAGCAAGGGGATTAGATTAAGGTTGTGCAAATAGGTGATTAAGAAGATTAATGAGGGATTAAAGGCAAGTGGACAAATATGGAGGATGTGACATTAATCCTAATTAAAGGTGTGCACATCCTAATCATGGATTAATTAGACTAATCCAAATTAGAAGAAGGTTATGGAGGATGTGACAAGGAGAGAAAAAAAAAGGAATTTAAAATTGATTTAAATACCAAAAGGCTAAATGACAAAATTAAACAAATTGATGTATTTATTTAATTTAGAGAAAGGATGAAAGGTAAAGTATTTAATTATAAAATTAAATACTTTAGGAACCTTAGGGAAATGAGAAATATTAATTAAATAACTTAATTAATATTGATAAAATAAACAGGTGAAGGAGACAGGTTTGACCATATGGGAGTGGTCAAATTTGGATGTCTATATTTTCACCCCCTTTGAAATATTGTTAGAATAACAGTGTTATGAAGAAAAATAAAATGCAGAAGCGACTAGAAAATGGTGCCCCAACATGGGAGGAGTTACATGAGCTACCAAAATGGAGGGAAATGAAAGGAGATGCCCCAATATTGCAAGGGAATGACCATAATGGAGGAATGGATGAAATTGGTAGGGTATGCCCCCTTGAGAGGGCGGTTGGGGAAGAAAAAGGGGCCCTGAGTGATTTCTTGATATGAGGAAATTGAAGGTACGATTGGATAGAGCTCAAAAAACCATGAAGATTGGATTTTGAATGGAGTCAAACAGAAACACGATGTGCAAATGGTGGCCCTGGGAAGTTAGAGGATTAGTTGAATTAAAAAGAGGTTTAAATAAAGGGGAAAAATACCCTTCATTTAAAAAAGGTTAAAATGGAGGGAAAAATTTATATAAGGTAATTTTAGAAATTACCACTTCTCATATGCACACTTGGTAGTTGAGTGAGAGAGAGTGGAGAAAAGAGGAAGGAGACGAGGAGACAAGGATGCCAGAGGACTACAATTTAGACATCATCCACCGGGGGGATGAGGTTCGGTGTTTCTACCACGAGTGTGTGGTTCCACGCTAGGTTAGATTCAAAACCCTCTTTATAATTCTAAGCTTTTTATGATGTATTTTTAGGTTTTAATGCTTTTTGAAAACATGGGTTTTGGGATTGGGGTAGTTTAGAAAAATGGGTCGAGGGAAAAATTTTGATTTCGTCGAGCAGGTAGGTAGAACCGCCTATTAGAGGCAAGGGAAAGGGGGGTGAATTTTCCCAATTAGAGGGTAAATACACAGAAAAATTAAAAAAAAGAGGCCCGAAAAGGGCCAAGGGAGAGCAACGAAGGGCAGATTTTCCCTGGGATCAGGCGAATCTGCCCAAAAGATCATATCGGGGGGAAGGGGTGACCACACCTATTAGAGGGCCAACCTCGCTTGGGACAAGGGTGACCTCACTTGAGTGCAACTACCCATCTTGGGGCCAGTTCGCTCCCCAGTGGGGCGGGTTCGCCTGCCCTTCGGGCAGGTTTACCCACCGGCTGGGTAGGTTCTCCCAAGGCTAGGGCGGGTTCGCCCACAGTCAGGGCGGGTCCGCCTGTGGGCCGAGGCGGGGTCGCCCCCATGGCCAGGGCGGGTCTGCCCGTGGTCCGGGTGAGTCTGCCCGCGGCTAGGGCAGGTTTGCTTGTGGGCCATGGCGGGTCCCCTCGCAGCCAGGGCGGGTTTGCCCGCAGGATGGGGTAGGCTCACCTGCAGGCTGGGCTGGTCTGGTCGCATCTGGGGTGGGTTCGCCCAATGCCGGGGCAGGTTCACCCAAGGGGTAGATGGGGGAGGGAGAGAAAAAAATGAAGAAAAGACCAAGAAAAATGGGTAAAAGTTGGGCCAAAAATGGTGAGGGGTAAAAGTGAGTGAAAAGGGAGCCTGAGGCAGGGGAAAGGGACAAGAGGGAGGAGATGAGGAAACAAAATAAGATGTCTAACAGGTGGCCTGGTGTGAATGTAGAGCTTCGACAGTTTGTGGACACATGAGAGGCGGTCAGAGGTACTAGAGGTGATAATAACGACCATGAATGGAGTGGACCATGAGGCTCTATCACAGACAGGACTACTGCATTTATTAGGATACCCTATGATTAGAGCACATCGGGCAATGCTGACAGCCCTGATTGAGTGCTGAAGTTCAGAGACTTCGACTTTCCATCCCCCGATAGGGGAGATGACTGTGATGTTGGAGGATGTGTGGCAGATATTGAGGTTGCCTATAGTAGGTCTTCTAGTGAGTACAACGACATTAGAGGGGGCAGAGCTGGATCATACCGTGTGGGTGTTGTTTGGATGAGATGATCTACTTGTGCAAAGGTAGAGGTTGGATGTGGACCAATGCTTTGCATTGGGGGTGTTAGCGCTACCATTATACTTGTGCAGGCTCATTAGTGGGTTGTTGTTACCATACCAGAGTGGGTGTTTCTGTAGTCTGAGTTACATCGAGGTGATACGAGACATCGTCGAGAGGAGAGAGGGGCAATTCGCATGGGGTACATGCGTACTAGCACAACTGTACAGAGACATGCACATCGTGTGCTACTAAGAGACACTCAGCGTGATGTAGGTGACGTTACTACAGGTATGGGCTTGGGAGCACATCAGTGTTGCTAGGATAGGAGTGGTGAGAGTAGGATTAGAGGATGAGACAATACTAGTAGCTTACTGGTACGGGATAGAGTATGGCTGGGTGTGGCTCTATGATGGCTTTGGGAATTTGGAGAGATGGAGGAGGACATTGGATGACCTTCAGGAGGAGGATATAGTGTGGAGGCCATACATGACATGACAATTTTCGGGATGGAGGAGAGATGAGGAGAGGCAGAGAGGCTACTTCTGTACTAGATGCTTCATAATTGGGAGGGAGCCACAGATAGTGGAGGCTCATAGGCCAGACAGAGTGACCAGAAAGTTTGAGATTACACAGGACATTCCACATAGACTAGAGAGGTTTCGACGGATTATGCGAGAGCAGCCATGGGGAGAGCTGATTTCACTAAGGTTTGCAAGGGAGCACTAGGAGACATTGCAGCTATCACCCTACCTGGGCAGGACTAGAGGTGAAGTAGAGGCGGGAGTGACAGTTCAATATGCCACATGGTATCTCCATCATCGACCTAAACAGATTACTCCAGAGGAGCCGATTGTGGGGACACTGGGGTTTGGGCCAAATGATGAGCTTTGATTGGTAGGCCAAGGGAGAACAAGGAGGGGACAATAGTGGAGAGGATAGGAAGCAGCTGGAGTAGCAGAGTAGCAGGGGATGTAGAGGCCATAGGACAGCAGGATAGAGGACAGGGTGAGGCTGGGGCCATAGGGCAGCAGGAGAGGATGAGGAGGAGGAGGAGACAATGGAGGAGAGTCAGAGTGGGGATCGAGGAAAAGGAGGGGAGAGATGAGGCAGGGATGGAGCAGAGGGATGGGAGAGGGTAGGAGGCAGCTGGAGCAGCAGGGTAGCAGGAGAGAGGATAGATGGTGGCCGGAGCAATAGGGCAGAAAGAGAGAGGACAGATGGTGGTTGGGGAAGTAGAGCAACAGGAGAGGGTGAGGAGGAGGAGGAGACCATGGAGGAGAGCCTAGGTGGAGATCAAGGTGGAGGATGGGAGAGATGATGTAGATGTGGAGATGATGGATGAGAGAGATGAGTTAGAGGCAGAGGTAGAGGTGATGGATATGGATGTTCATGATATTCCCCCATTGGCCATGGTGCCACCTATAGCAGAGGATTTGACTATACTATTGAGAGGGGCCACAGAGCATCAAGCAGAGACTAAGAGATGTAGACTAGAGGTAGAGGTTAGTAGGCTGCAAGTAGAGGTGGCCAGCATGTAGGAAAAGGGTGAGAGGGATTTCAGGTTTGTAGCTGATGCAACATTGCAATATGAGGAGGAGCTACATGTAGAGAGGGATGGTCTATGAGTTGAGGTGAGATAGCTATGAGCAGAGGTGACTCGGCTTGAGGGAGAGGTATCTAGAGATCATGAGGAGGGGTTAGCGGTGAGATGGGAGGGAGATAGGATAGAGGCAGTGGTGACCATACTGCAGGTGAGACAATAGCGAGAGCCAAGAGGAGTGACAGACTAGGCATCAGTGGAGACCCTGGCATAGGCTGAGAGAGACATGGATGATTTGAGGATACAAGTGGAGGGGCTACTGAGAGAGAGGACTTAGCTAAGACAAGAGTGAGATGAGCTCTATGAAAAAGTTGAGGTAGCAGATCAGATAGTGGGAGACATGGGGCTGATGCAGGAGAGAGAGGAGGCTATGAGGGCCTAGGTGCATACCTTCCAGGAAGAGAGGAATGTAGGACATACATAGGTGCAGACCCTGCGGGGGGAGAGGGATGCAACACGGATATAGGTGCAGACCCTGTAGAGTGAGAAGGATGCATCACAGAGACATGTACAAATCCTGCAGAGTGAGAGGGATGCGGTAGTGGCTCGGGCACATATTGTAGAGAGAGAGAGGGATGTAGCACAGGCTCAGGCATAGGCAGTGTAGGGTGAGGGTGGCAAGGCAAGGGCAGATGTGCAGAGTTTGCAGGCATAGATATAGTCTATGTAGACTGAGAGGGATAGGGCCACCGAGCAGGGGTCACATATGGGGGCAGAGATAGATCAGTTGAGGTTGGCACAAGATGCATGGGCGTAGGAGCGGAGATCCATCTATGGGGATCGAGACAGATATAGACATGAGCAAAATGCAACCAAGTATTAGAATGCAGAGAGATATGAGTATATTAGGGAGGTGACCTATTGGATGTGTGCTTATCAGTAGGAAGTTCCAGATCCGGCACAACACACAACTCACTATGTCTGATAGGTGCCTCAGATGCTTGCACCATCCCAGTCACTAGGGACACGTACCCGAGGGTACAACGACTATCAGGCGACTCCTCTGCATAGAGGGCCAGTGCCCGAGTCTCCACAGAGGTCATATGTGGGTAGCTCATAGTAGAGATGACATAGGACAGGTGATAGGATACCATTTTTTGATAGGTGCATGATGGATTGACAGTACAGAGAAGCAGAGATCAGAGTTGATCTAGAGCCTTGTATTTGTACTTTATTCAATGATATACGCGATGGATATGTATTTTGATTATATGATGGACATTATATTTTGATATGCGACAACCTTTATTGACACTATGTGATGTTCATATGATGGATGATTCTATTTATGCATATGCATGTGTTTATGCTTTTATGATAGATGATCATGATGATGTGATATATGTATATGCTTATGATGATGCATGTTGATGTTTATATGGATGAGATGTATGATATGTATGAAGACTCATGTGTATGATGCAGGATGTGATGGATGATTTATGACTTTATATGTTATGGATACGGTTTTAACAACTTGTGATGTAGGTGGCGATGTATGTAATGTGCTTATAATATGGTCTAATATGGCAATGAATGATTCATGCAATGAATCTACAATGTTTAGAATAAGAAAATGTAATTAATCTAAACAACGGAAGTTAAATATGAGATAGTAATGCACATGAAATGAAAGGAAATGAACCTATAATGTGAGAGGAAATGCGATTAAATTCCTTACAAATACTAATGGATAAATGAAATGCAACATAGACAGTAGATGGACTTTATTTGCGATCATTCTTGCTTTAGCTTATACAAAATAAAGATGTGTGATAGGCGAGTGTGATGGCCTAACATGAAATGCAATGCAACATGAACATAAGTTCCAATAAGGCCTTGCATAGTAAGGAGGGTAGATGGTAGGCGTATTGTTGGCTTAATGGCAAGTACTTTCCCTACAATCATTACAAAATTGAGGGAAGATGGGTGTGAAACCACACCTGTCAAGAACTGTAGGTATCTTGAGAAGAGTGGGAAATGGGAGGAATGTGTGCACAACCAAAATCATAGGTCACAGGTCAGGTATGAATGCAATGCAACGAAGTTGATCATGAAATGCAATCTTAATACAATTTTCCATTTTCAGAGCATTGATTTTTTCTATAGCATAAGACACTAGGTACCATGGTATGTAAACCAAGGAAAAATTAGTGTCCAATGCGTAAAACAAACACAACAAATACAAAGGCTATCCCAACACCCCAAAGTCATGAAGACCTTGGTCAGGCCAGGCATTGGGATAACCACAAGCACAAAAGGATGCCCTAGTGTAACAAAAGACCTTGGGGATCTTGGTGGGTACTATGTGGGATAACTAGGAAAACAACAACACAACAAAAAGATCAAGATACACCCCTATGTTAAACAATCAAAACACACCATAATATGATGGATCATGGTGGCCTTAACAAGTTGTGATAGGGAGCTCAAATGATAAATAAAATCCAAAAGTATCAAAAGATCACAATCAATTTTACAACGTCCTTTGCCATAGGATCAAGGGGATGGATGGGGTTGATGAGGTATGTTAGGAAGGATGCATCCTATTGAGACCAAAGATGGATACTAAACTAAAAGATCAATAAATGGCATAGGAAATTCTGAAACCAATTGAATCTCATGATACGAGTGGATCTCATTTGTGAATAACTAGCTAGATAAGGACATACTTGATGACATGACACAAGATGCAAGACACAAAACTGACACACCCTAATGACCTAGGGGCTTGGGGGTTGATCAAAAATTCACCGTGCCTACATGAAAGTGCAGAGCCCTCGTAGTTCATGAAAAGACTATGGATAAAAGCGCAAAGAGGACTAATGAAGACGAGCGATGGAAAACAATGAGAAAGAAAGAAAAACAAAACAAAGCCCCAGGGGTGGATCAAAAGATTGACCTTTCCTACGTGAAAGTGCAGGGAAAACATAGTACAAAAAGGACCAAAAGACGGACCAGGGATAAGAGCGTAAAGGGGACAATGGAGACCACAATGGATGACCAAAATAGGATAGAAAAAATCCAGGGGACGGATCAAATGATCAGCCTTGCCTATGTGAAAGTGCAAGGGCAATGTAGTTCAACAAAGACCAAAAGGATTGACGTGACACGATGGGCGCTAAATGAAGACCGACACGATGAAGGATGCTAGATGGATATGAAGGATTGACAAGATGACAAGACTGGCAACACAAGCTCATATTAGGATAAAAGCTCAGGATGATGGATAGAAGATGAAGATTTTCCAATGCTCAAACAAGATATACCAAGCGACTAGATAAAGGATGTGGATGAAAGGAGAGGATCGATGAGATGGTAGGATATGAGGTTAGAATGGATGGAAGCATAAAGTATCTAGGACGCGAGGTAGATAATGATTAAGCCCTTTATGAATGGCACCTATGACTAGGTTTTCACCATACGTACTTATCCAAGGCATCACCAAGGGTGGTTTTCACCATAAGATGAATTATTTCTCTTTACTATTTTTGGATTTTTGGATTTTTTTGTGTTTTTGATAATTTTGTACTTTTTTTGTATTTTATTTGTATTTTTTAGGATAGGATACCCCAGCTGACTTAAGTGTAGAACCTTTTCAGGTGCATGATATTAATGGACTCCTCTAGGGGCTCTCCTTCAGGTGTAGCAAGTTTGTAGGCCCTTGATCCATATTTGGCTATGATGACATAAGGAACTAGCTAATTTGCTTCAAATTTTCCTTTCTTATCTCAGTCTTACTGAGTGCATTTATTCTCCTTGAGGACTAGGTCACCAATGTTGAACTGGCAAGGACAAACCTTCTTGTTGTAGCTTCTTTTTAGATGATTCTAATAGGCATGAAGGTGATCATATGCTTTGATCCGTCTTTCATCAAGGAGTTCCAGCTGGTTGAGTCTTGCGACTTGAGCGCCTTCATCGCTAATAAGATTCTTCAAGGAGATTCTCAGTGATGGGATTTCTACCTCAATCAACAAGATAGCATCGACACCATAGATGAGAGAATATAGAGTGGCATCGTTAGGGGTGCAGATGGAAGTGCGGTATGCCCAAAGGGCGGGATGGATGTGAAGGTGCCAATCTCAACCAGTATTGTTGACCACCTTTTTAAGGATCCTAATGAGGGTTATGTTGGTGGCTTCCGCCTAACCATTACCCTCGGGGTAATAAGGCATAGAACAACAATGTTGGATATGGAAGGTGTCGCAAAGGTGTTTCATAGCTTGGTTCTTGAAAGGCTTTCCATTATCAGAAATGATGGTGGATGGTATTCCATATTTGTAGAGAATATGGAAGAGGATAAACTTGGAAATTTGAGTACCGATGATTTGTGAGAGTGGCATTGCTTCCACCCACTTGGTGAAGTACTCAGTTGCAGTAACGATGTAGGTATGGCCACTGGAGGATGGGGGATATATCTTGCTGATTATGTCAAAACTCCACTGAGAGAAGGGCCATGGTGCTACAAGAGGCTGCAGGTCCTGTGCTAGAGCATGTATCAAATCAACGTGTTGTTGACAAGGTAAGCACTTTTTGACAAACTCACAAGAATCATGTTCTAATGTAGGCTAGTAATATCCTACTAGGAGAATTATCTTTGCTAGGGCCATGCCATTTGAGTGGGCCCCGCATACACCACTATGTAGTTTCGTTAACGTAGTGTGGGATTCAGTCTCGTTCAGGCACCAAAGGAGGGTTCCATCATACCCACGTCGATAAAGTGTATCACCTATGATGGTGTAACAGGATGTTCTTTGGATGAAAGACTTATGTTGGTTTCATGTGAGATTAGGCAGTAGGATTTCATCATGAAGGTAGGTGTAGATATCATGGTACTAAGTGGATGTGGGACCTACAATGTCACACACCATCTCACTTTTTGGGATATCGTATGCCGGGATTAAGAGTTGTTCAACGAGGAACTCACATTTTGTTTTGTCTTTGGGCATGTCAATTAAGGAACCAATGGTAGCCATGGCATCTGCTGCTTTGTTCTAGACTCTTGGAATCTGATTAAACTGGATGGAGGTGAAATACTTCTTGAAGTCATCTACCATGCGTTTATAGGGCAGTGGCTTATTATCTTTTGTGAGAAACTCATCGTTGACCTATTTGATGATTAATTGAGAATCACGAAAGACTCTTAGGTGGGTGATATTCCATTGGATTGTAATTTTGAGGCCAGTAAGAAGAGCTTCATATTCAGCTATGTTATTTGTGCACAAAAAGGCCAATCTAAATGACTTTGGTATATAATCTCCTTGGGGAGTGACAAGCAAGATTCCTGCCCCCAATCCATTATGTGTGTACGACCCATCAAAGTACAGTGTCCATGTGGCCGCTTCTATTATTGTGAAGACTCCTTCATTAGGAAATTATGTTGTTAGGGGGTAGGCATCTACTAGGGGAGCATCTGCCAGCTAATCAACTATCACTTGTCCTTTAATAGCTTTTTGATCCACATATTCCATATCAAATTCACTCAAAACAATGACCCACTTAGCCATGCGACCAATTAGAGTTGTCCTAGATAACAGGTATTTGAGTGGATCGACCTTGGAGATGAGCTTTACTAGATGAATTAGCATGTAATGTCAGATTTTTTGTGAACTGAAAACCACGACTAGGCAAGCTTTTTCCATTGGAGAATAATTAAGCTCATAACCAACCAGGGTTCGACTGATGTAATAGATTTCTCTTTCCTTTGATGACTCATCCTGTTGTGCCAACAATGCCCCCAATGCCACTAAAGTAGCAGAAATATACAACAGGAATGGCCTACTAGGAATTGGTGGCATAAGGATTGGTGGGTGAGCCAAATACTCCTTGATTTTTTCAAAGCCAAGTTGACACTGCTGAGTCCACTTAAAAGTAGTATCCTTCTTCAAGAGATGAGTGAACGATTGACACTTGTTGGCTAATTGAGCAATGAATCGTCAGATGGGTTGTAACTTACCTTGTAGGCTTCTCAATTGTTTGAGATTGCGTGGTGGAGGCATATCCATAATTACGTTAACTTTCGCTGGATCAAATTCTATACCTCTGAGGGAAATAATGAAACCCAGTAGTTTTCCTGATGTGACCCCAAAGACACACTTCGGATTTAGCCTTAGCTTATACTGCTCTAAACACTTAAATATCTTCTTGAGGACCATAGGGTGTTCTTCCCTGGTTTGCGACTTCCCTAACAAATCATCAACATAATCTTCCATGATGATGTGGATGAGGTCGTGGAAGATTACAGTCATGGCTTGCTACTAGGTTGCTCCCGCGTTCTTAAGACCGAAAGGCATGACATTATAGCAAAACACGCCCCATGTTGTGGTGAAAGTTGTTTTATGTTGGTCTTCAGGTGCAATTCTGATCTGATTGTATCCGAAGAAGACATCCATAAGGGAAAGCATCTTGTGTCCCACAGTGAGGTCAACCAACATGTTTATGTTTGGCAAAGGAAAATCATCTTTGGGGCAGGCCTTGTTGAGGTCACGAAAGTCTGTACATACTCTGATAGAATTGTTTGGTTTGGCTACTGGCACTATGTTTGAGATCCATTTCGAATAGTCAATGGGCCTTATAAATCTGACATCCAATAGCTTCTTCGATTCTTTCTTAACTAGTAGAGCCACTTGGGGGTGCTTTTTTCGCAGCTTTTGATTCATGGGTTTGGCATCAGGACGTACATCTAGGTGATATACTACTAAAGTAGGATCAAGGCCTACCATGTCTGAATATGTCCATGCGAAATTGATGATGCCTTCTTTGAGAAGCTTGAAAATGGTAGAATATTCTACCTCTAACAGTGCTTTGGCTACATAAGTGATTTTGGGATCCTCTTCAGTTCCCAAATTTATTTCTTGAGTTTCTTCTATCAGGATGGATGATCGTTCAGAGAGCTGAGTTCCTACAAGGGGAAGATGAACATCCCCATATTCTAGCGCCTCATCAAGGTTTTCATTATTAGATACATCCTTTGTTTTTACTTTTTCTAGGTCAAGAAGCACCTCGGGGAGGTTTTTGCTAGGTGACCCCTTTTGGTTTTGTTTCTTTTTACTTTTGTGGTTAGGGTGTTCATCTTCCCCCAATCCCGTAAGATGTATGTACTAATCCATTGTGGGAAAGGTATCAATAGGTGCACTACCATGTAGGTCCTAATCTATGAGTTCAGGATGTTTAAGAGATAGGCTAATGGTGTAGATGTATAAGTATTCAAGCATGGAAGAGAGTTTAGTGTGATCTACATTATCGTATGCGCGTATGATGGATTCCTCCTCTAGTATGTATTCAAGGAGATTGTTTCTCTCACTAACGTTGTTAGAGGCACTAGACGATGCTATAGGTCCCTTTTATTTTGTTTTATGACCCAAGCCATAGTATCTTGGTCTTATTGTAGCCTCAATATGGTGTTTACTTCCTTGTTCTTCAACACCAAGGCCTCCCCTTGATAATTGTACTTCTCTGCAAACTTAGAGGGCCAAGGATAGTTCTACTGGAAATATTCTTTCAAAGGAGGGGAGGGATCAAGTTCCTCATGGTAGAACCATTGGCTTATGTCATCTTCTAGCGCGTCTTGTCTTAACCCAGGAGAATGGTAAGTATTGGTTCCCACGTTCTTGGAGCTCAAAGTGATAGTCTTGCCTTCTGGTTTTGGTGTAGATTGCGAAGGTTGGCCATATGTGTGTGGTGAGGGTGGCATAGTTGCCACATTCAAAGTTGTGCACATCTCATATTCACCACATCCCTTGTTAATGATCTAGAATTTAGTAAGGGTGGAATCAGATGTGGATGATGGAGTGGACGAAGTGGTGGTAGACGATTGGGATGATGACGTCTACGATGGTCCCATTTCTACTCCAGGACAGTAGTGGGAATGACAAAAAGAAGCTTCTAATGTGTGGCAATATTCAAATGGTTGGGGATCTGGGTGTATGGTAACTTCTAGCCCATTAAATGGGAATTTTAGACATTGATGGTATGTTGATCGAATGGCTTGCATGGTGTGAATCCATGGGCGGCCAAGGAGGAGGTTATAGGGGAGTTCCAAATCAAGGACATGACAAGTAGTGTATTGCACAATTGGACCAACTTGGATCAGAAGACATATTTTTCCTTCATAATCACGATCCATATTATCATACTCCTTAATTGTTATGACCTAATTATTTAAATCAGCATGGGTGTATCCCACCTGTTTTATGAATTTCAATGTACAAAGGTTTAGGGCAGAACCATTATCTACCAAGACTCTCTTTATTTTATGTCGATTTACAAGGGCCTCTAGATGGAGGGGATGATTATGGTTAGAGTCAATGCAGGGCATGTCATTTTGGCTAAAACTAAGTTGATAGGTGGCAAAGAGGTGCCCTACCAATGCTTGAAATTGTGCAGGGTCTATGCCATTAGGAACTTGGGTGTCCCGTAGGGCCTTATTTAGGATTTCTTGGTGTGGGGGAGAAGACTTAAGCAAATCTAGAATAGATATTTGTGCCAAAGTATTTATTAGATGGTCAAGAATGTTGTATTGAGAATTGACAGGCTGTGGCTAGGCAGATGCGGAGGCTCTAGGGGTTCGATGGGTGGTGACAACACATTGTGGATGCTTGCCCTTTATGTGTATCATAGATACATGTGGTTCCACTTGTTCAATATGCATGACGATACCTTTGTAATTGAGTGGCACATTTTTATAACTGATGTTGTTGGTGTTGTTATTCTGATCATTACTATTGCTAGGCCCTAGATTTGAATTTGATGTATTAGGCCCTTGGTTATCTTTAGGGAATGCATTCTGATATATTTGCAACTGAGCATTAGATGAGGGTGTTGTGTTGGAATCCACATGTATGTCACCCCGATCTATAAGATCCTGGATGTACATTTTCAGACCTTGACACTTGTTCAATGTATGCCCTTTAATATTGTGGAACTCACAATATTCATTTTATTTGAACCAATTTGGTTTGGGCTTGGATTTGTCGAGTGGCTTGGTCATAGGATATGTGATTGGGTAATTAGCTTGCAGGAGCCTATTAAACACGATACTTAGGGGTTCTCCTAATTCAGTGAATTGATGCTTGTTACCCCCTTGATTGTTTTGATTGGATTGTTGGGATGGAAGAGGTGCCCCTTGAGGCACTGATATGGCATTAGGAATTGGTTGCTAAGGAGGAGGATATTGTTTCTTTTGGGAAGCATTGGCCACTTGAACATGTTTAGTGTTAGTGACACCATTATTGACAACATTTTTGTTTTTGTTCCAATAACGAGTCTTGTCTCCAAATGATTTATCTCTATCAGAGTTAAAGATTTTGACTAGCCCTTTGGCGATGAGGGCTCTCTCAAGGATAGGACCTTTCTCCATGATTTTAGCAAAGGTCATGACACAATGAAGTCTGAAGTTGTGGGTCATGTCCAAATGGGAGTTTTCAATGAATAGGGTGACCATGTCCTTTTCTCGTAATGGGTATTTCATGCAACTAGCTAGGGCTCGCCATCTATGAAGATAGCTCACAAAGGTTTCTCCTTCACACTATTTTTCCTTTAGGAGGTCTAGTGTATCAATATCCTTCTCCAAATTGAAGGAGAAGTGGGAGACAAACTCTTTTGAAAGCTTAGCAAAGGACTTGATAGATCCTTTCTTAAGACCCATAAACCAGTCAAGAGCTATTCCCTGTAAACTCCTAGGGAACAATCTCATGAGGTAATTGTCATTATGCATGACTTCTTGACAATGGGCGTAGAACTCTTGAAGGTGAGCCTTGGGGTCTTTGGTTCCTTTATATTTATCAAATTTTGGAATTTAAAAATGTTTTGGAAAAGGAGCCAAGAAACAAAAGGATCAAATGGGTAGGGACAAATGTCCTCAAACTTGAATGATTGTTTCCGGTCCCTGCTTGTAAGTCCTTTAATGTAGCTTTAACTTCTTCCAGATCTTGATTGATAGGTGCTGCGAGAGTCAGATTAGATGAACTAGGTTGATTGTATGGAGGATATTGCTGATATGATGAGGATGGTGCTGAAGCAGCTGGATCATAAGCTTGTTGAGGTGTGTATGGAGGTGTTTGCTAGTATTGATTGGTGTAAACAGATTGTGGATTGACGTAAGGTGGATATAAAATATTTTGATGGTAAGAGGTGGAAGTCGCTTGTTGGTATGGTGGATGTTGTTGATAGTATGAAGCAGATGGAGTGCCTTGTTGTTATTGTGTAAAAGCTTGATAGTACGATGACAAGGGAGCCCCTTGCTAGTAAGGTGGCAGCTGTTGATAGTAAGAGGTGGATTGAACACCCTATTGATAAGGTGGTTATTGTTGCATATAGGATGTGGATGAAGAACCTTATTGGTATGAAGGATGTTGTTGAGTGTAGTATGGATTGGACTAGTAATTGTACACAACATTAGGTTGTTGCGTGATGTATGGAGGTTGTTGTGGATTAGACTGATGTTGGTATGGGTTTGTGTCCGATTGTAGAGGATTAGTGTACAGAGGCGGTTGAGTCCGTGGGGGGTTCTGAGTGGTCACATGAATTTTTTTATTAGGATTGGATGCAGCCACATAAGTGGTGTACGTACTAGATGGGTGGTAAAGATATTGCGTGAGAGGATTTCATTGTGTTTGTGTGGGAACATGTGTATGATGGGGTGGTTGTTGCTACGGTGGTGGCTGCTAATAAAGTGGGTGAGATGGGATATGTTGCTATTGTGGGACTGCAGCAGAAGCATTATGGGGCAGTTGTAGCGGCTGTGATGTAGTTTGTGTGACTTGATGTGGGGGTTGTGTAGGAATGGTAGTGTGTTGTTGAGGAATTGAAACATTTTGCTGTGGAATGGTGACATTTTGTTGTGGGATAGTGACGTTCTATTGTGGGGGTTGTTGATGGGGTGGTTGAGATGAAATAGTAGGAACAACATGTTGTGGCAGTGCTTGCGAAGGGATAGCAATGTGTTGTGGTGGTTCTTGCATCACAGTGGATTGATGTGGATTAACGAGAGGCTGTGAAAACATAGGGATATTACCTTGAGGTGGCGGTAGTAGATTACTAGTAGGTGAAGGTCCTAGATGTGGCATTAATGAAAGAAGTGGATTGTGCCCAATATTGAAGGGTAGTTGACCAGGATGCTGAGGTGGAAGTGGTGGAGCAGGCAAAATATTCTACGACATTCCATAGGCATAGGGATCATTAGGATTAGGTGGTGCCATAGAGGAAGTGGATGGGAGGCAAGGATAAGTGGTGACTTGGTGTATCACGACATTTTTGAACTCAAGATGATACCAATTCTCTATAGGTGGACCTTTGAGAACATACAAATTTCTTGGAACATTTTTTGAGGTCTATGGATCTTGAGGTGTAGGAATAGTCTAGACACCGATATATTGTGACATATTAAAGTTGGGTGGTGGTTTGACTCCTTTTATGATCAAAGTAGTGAGAATCTTATCTCCACGCTTGTTGAGGAGGTGATCCATCATCTGAACATTAGCAAGATTGCTTAAGTATTCATCAATAGTAACTTCAGGTTGGTTGACCATGTTTTCATCTCTGGGTGGTGAGGTGTTTTGGAAATTAGTATTGGATTGTGACGATACACCGTTATGAGGATCTTGAGGGATATTTGCACCGTTGTTGGGATCTTGTGTGGTATTTGCAACGTTGTTAGGATCTTGTGGGATGTTCGGCTAGGAACCTTGGCCTTTTTGTTCTGCCATTTGTTTCTTGGCTTGTGATTGAGTCTGAACGGGCATGAAAATGAAAAAATACTATGTGACTAAGATGCGGTTAAACTCTAAGATGCAATGCCTAAATGACGATTGAAGGATTGATTTGGTTGGATAGTGGATCAGTTGATTGGATGTTTGATAAGGATGAGATTGGATTAGATTGGATAAGGTTGGTTGATGAAACGATAGATAAGTTTGGATGATTGGATAAGATTGGATGATGAAAAAGATTCTAAACCAAGTTCAGAGATCACCCTAGGTGACTTAAGGTGTTGATTGATTGGATTAAGGATAGGTAGATGATTGCGACACCAAATGCAACTTGAGATGGAAGTGGATTGATAGGGTGAGATGATGATGACTGACTCAGGATAGATGGCGATCCTAAGCAGACGTTGTAGGATGATGATTGATTTCAGACACTTGGTTCAATTTGGATATTGACTTCAAACAAAGTTTAGAGGATTTAGATTGCGAAAACGATGATGCATATGCAATCTAGAGATGCTTTATGATTTGGATGATGTAGATGCAAATTACGAAAGATGCAAAATGAATGGATAAAGATCAAACTCATCTAAACAAGGTACAGGATCACCCAACTAGGGGGCAAGGTCACCCAACTGGAGGTCAGGTTCGCTTAACTGAAGGTCAGGTTTGCCCAACAGGAGGTTAGGTTCGCCTAACTGGAGGTTAGGTTTTCCCAACTGGAGGTCAAGTTTGCCTATCTAGAGGTCAAGTTTTCCCAACTAGAGGTCAGGTTTTCCTATCTGGAGGTTAGGTTCACCCAACTAGAGGTTAGGTTTGCCTATCTGGAGGTTAGGTTTGCCTATCTAGAGGTCAGGTTCACCCAACTAGACGTCAAGTTCACCTATCTGGAGGTCAGGTTCACCCCACTAGAGGTCAAGTTCACCAATCTGGAGGTTAGGTTCACCCAACTAGACTTTCAGACTTGTTTAAATCATAAAAGAGGATCAAATTGACTATTGAAATAGGCAAACGGATGCTTAGAATGGGGAAACAGAGGTTCCAGATGAGTAAAAAGGTACTCAAAATAGGGAAATGGAGGTTTAGAATGGGAAACAGATGCCCAAAATGGGTAAACGTGTACTCAGAATGAGGAAACAGGTACTTAGAATGAGAAATGGGTATTCAGAATAAGTAAACGATGGTCAAAATGGGTAAACGAATGTTCAAAATGGGGAAACAAATGCTCATAATGAGTAAACGGGTACTCAGAATGGGAAATAGATGGTGAAACTAGTTGTTCAAGGTGTCAATTCGCTTGACTTGGGGCAGGGTCGCCCAACTTAAGGTAGGTTTTCCCTTATTTAGGGCAGGTTCGCATGTTTGGTGGAAAGATAGACAATTCTAATAGAAATAGGCTGAGAAATGACTGAGACAGAAGGTAGGATCGCCCCTATTCAGGGCAGGTTCACCCCTATTCAGGGAAGGTTTGCCTCTATTCAGGGTAGGGTCACCTCTATGCAGAAACCTGAACTTAATTTAGGTGAAAACAGCTATGGCAAAGGACCAGAAACACAAGAAATAGCAAGCAGAAGGTAAGGCTGACTTGACTCAACAGAAATTGACTGGTTTCACACAAAAAAGATAGTTCAAACAACACAATCCTAAGATTAATATGAAGGATATGGCCAACACAGTCCTCTAACTAGGTTGAACAAGAGAACTAGGGAGTCCTTGATATACGCTCGGTATGTGAGGCACAACCGTGAACACCAGCCCATCACAAGCGTGAGTTGGGAACCCCAATGAGATACTGAAGGTGCATACTAACTCTTCACGTCTATCTAGGTATCACCTTAGCTTCGATGCTCTTCTAGACATGACATGAGTGGATTAGGGTACAACTTTGTTTCTACCCCCTTTGTATACCCTGCCGGTATGCGTGGTTGTGATCATCCCTTGGGGTGATGAAATCCCCAAGTAGGTTCCACTAAAAAGAGAACACTAACTATTTTCGGCTACTCCCTAGGCTCACATGAAATACAAGGGGAAAGCTTTAAATGATATAGTACCCCTTGGACAACACAAAGGACAAAGTAAGCTATGATTTCTTGTCACCCAGGATCGCCAAATGGTGCAAGGGGATTGGATACGTCGATAGCTTACTTTACAAACACGACACAATATATTTGACTCCCCTACTTAAAACTATGTGCCTAGATTAGTAAATAAAAATGATAAATAAACTAAATAAACAATGTTGAGATCGTTCGTCCTACAAAAAAAGTGTTAGTATTTTATCCTATTTTTCAACAAGCATGAGAGAGCTGCATAAAATATTAGTAAAATCTAGTACAATCATCAACAGGACGAGTTAGGGGGTTAGTATCAACCAAAAGAACATAAAATAGAATCTAGAAATGACTTTTAAACCACTATTTTACCTTGTAGATGCCTTTGTTTGGGTTAGGTTCACCCCTGTTAGGGTAGGTTCACCCCTATTCAAGGAAGGTTTGCCCCTGTTTAGGGCAGGTTCACCTCTGTTTAGAAAATAATGAGTAAATTTTTTTGTTGTCTCCTAGATGGGTGACTTTGCAAGGCAGGGTCACCTCTATTTAGGTTGGGGTCACCTGTCTTGGGGTAGGTTCGCCCCTGTTCAGGGCAAGTTCGCCTCTGTGTAACCTGAACTTGCAAAATATCAAAAAACAACAAATGTAAAAGCAAAAAAGACCTATTTGTGGGTCCCATCGGGCATGCCATAAATGTGATCAGTGCTTTTTATCTATCCTAAATGATGCAAAATAGAATGCAAAAGAAGGAAAGAGCACTAAACACCTCAAGATTGGGCTACGTTAACTCAAACAAAATAGAGATAAAGAAAAGCAGATTTATACCTTGTATGAGTTGCTTGTTGGTTGTCCCTTTGATAGTTGATGTTTTGTATACTCCTTGATGGAAAAATGTGATGAAAATGGATGCAAAAGACTGTAAATGAGATGAGGAATGCAATGAGCTATGTGGGTATTTTGATAGATGAGTGTAAGTACAAATGATGAAAGCTTGAAAACATGCAACAATGGAGGTTTGTGAGTGCAAAATGCAAGTTTGAGAGCTAGAGGTTGAATGCTTGAATGTGATGAATGCTTAATGAGAGAAATGTAAAGAAAATATTCCATTTTAAGGGAGATTTCTCTAGAGAATTGAATGGTTGATATTTTTCCAACATGGGAAAGATGAAGGGTTGTGGTGAGTTGAGGACTCACAAGCCCTCACATCTTTCCATGTGGAGGATGAAGTGTCACAAAGAAAAATGAGTTTGAAATGGGACATGTGAGGTAGAGGTACTTGCAAACACCTTGGGATTGGTTGAAGATTTTATCAAAAAGAAATTTCTTGTTCCATATGGGAGGAAAGTGACATATGAGGAATTTTAGTATTCCTAAAAAATCTCCATAGGGAAGAGAGAAGTGGTTGGGGAAATAAATGTGAATTTTAAATTCACATGATTGGAAGGGATAAGGTGGTTGGGAGAGTAAATGTGAATTTTAAATTCACACGAGAAGCACCATGTGGATAAGACAAGGTTCTTATGAAGGAAGCTTAAAATTACCTTGTGGATAAGACAAGGTCCTTATAATGGAAGGTTCTTGACCCCATGTGATTGATGTGACAATTGAGGAGTTCTAGAACTCCTAACAACTTGCATGGGAAGAGGAGAGTCTTGGAGGGATAAATGTGAATTTTTAATTCACATGGGGAAGAGGGTCTAGGCCAAATGTGGAAATTGTGAAGGTTGACCAAAAAGGTATGCTAAATGTAGCAAGAGGATTAGATTAAGGTTATGCAAATAGGTGATTAAGAAGATTAATGAGGGATTAGAGGCAAGTGGACAAATATGGAGGATGTGACAAGGAGAGAGAAAAAGAGGAATTTAAAGTTGATTTAAATTCCAAAAGGCTAAATGACCAAATTAAATAAATTGATTTATTTATTTAATTTAAAGAAAGGTTAAATACTTTAGGAAACTTAGGGAAATGGGAAATATTAATTAAATAAGTAACTTAATTAATATTGATGAAATAAATGGGTGAAGGAGACGGGTTTGACCATATGGGAGTGGACAAATTTGGATGTCTTCAATAATAATAAAATTAAATTTATTTAAAATTATACTTTTTGGGAAGCTTATAATAAGGACTACATACTTACAAAAAATAAATTTTAAATGAATTCATTTGATCCGCCAAAAGGTAAATCAAAAGTGGTTTTTTATCAACATTTTGATAGGTGTAAAGGAGACTGTATTATAGGTATGGTTTAAAACTAGTGGGGTTGTATCTAAGGGGGTTTGATCTAAGGTAATTTGATCAAACCCTCTTCAATTGGAATGCTTTAAATGGAACATTTTAAGGCTTAAATCATTATATTTTCTAAAAACATGTGATTTCAACAAAAATCAAAATCTCCCAAAAATTGTAAACCAGCTTTGTGGGATCACCCAAGGAGATAACTCATGCCTTTCATTCCATTCTTTATTGGGAATGAAAACACCCCACCATAACGAGGCATAATTAAGCCTTCTTGATTACACCCAGTGCTATCTGCCTTGACCGATATAGAAACGTCATGTCGCCAATCCTTCAAAATATTTTTAATGGGATAGGCGGTTGAAATCATTATTTGAATTTTTTAAATTGCTTTCCTTTATTAGCCAATCACGAGCCTTTTATTAGATATTTTCTTTTAGTCTTGTTAGCTTTGTACTTTTGAAGATTTTTTGTACTAGGACAATCATTAGGGGTCTTCATTTTCCTATCCTCCAAATTTCCCACTACCATTATGATAAAAATAGTAATTAATAAAATAAATTTAACATAATAACTCATAGCACCCTTCATCGAAGCCAATTTGTATCAATCCTAGTAGGATTATTTAAAGAACCAAGTTTTTCTTTAAATAAAATCATTTTGATAGGACTTAGAAATTAACAAAAGTCCCAATACGTCCATTCTGATTGTCTTAGACTTGCATTATCCATTGTGTTAGTAGCCATATTACCTTCCCTATACAAATGGCCAATTTTATACTGTTGGAAGGTTTTCAAAGTTCTCTTACAAACATCCAAGATGTCTTTCAAGTCCCAAGGTGCACCAATAATATTATTTAAATAATCAGTAATCAGTTTAGAGTCTCCTTCAAATTTTTTTTTTTGTGTAACCTTTATCCTTCATATGATTTATGCCTTCCCACACAACATATGCCTCAACCATGTTGTTTGTTGCAAATCCCAAACTCTACCGTATCCTTCAAAAAAATTACCTTGGTGATAATTTTTGATTATTCCTCCTGCACTTGCCAACTCTAGGTTACCCTTTAGACAACCATCAAAATTACATTTCACCATGTGAATGGTTGATCTAAACCTACTCAAACATCATCAAACAATCCAATGTTAGTCATCAAACAAGTCTAAAACAATCATTCCCCATGCAATTCATTCAAATGAAAAGAACAAGGAACAAAGCAAATTTAATCTAATGAAAGCTAATAAAACTCATTCTAAGCATTCAAACCAGCATCCCATGGGGGAATTGGTGCTACTTTGATGTGGAAAGTATCCCTTTCCCAATTCCTTGCAGACTTTGGTGATGAACAATGTGATCTTTGATGAAAATTCTCAATAACCTAGCTATGGTGATGAAATGTTATGAAAACCTTGATGAAAAATGGATGAACTTGCATAAAATCTGTAGATAATTACTTTGCATAAAGTTGTGTATGCAAAATCAATACAAAAGCTCTCCATTTATAGGAAAGAAGGATGGAGGAATGAGAAACATGAAGGATGTGGGATTAAAGATGAACCAATAACAATGTGCCACTTGTCAACATGCTATTGAAGAGAGGTGAAGCACATTTTGATCAATTTGAAGAGAGGTGGAGCACATTTTGATAAATGCAATTAGGTGGAATTTGAATTTTGAAAGATGGCTTGTGGATGAAGAGATAAAAGGGGAGTTAATGCCACTTGGCTCAAGAAAAAAGACATGTAAGAGTTATAAATGCCAATTCCCTTTGGGAGGGAGATTTTAAAATGAAGGAATATTCCAAAGAGATGCCCTTTTGAATGAAAATATATAAGAATTTATAAATCAAATAAATTGATTTACTTGTGCAAGTTGCAAAATCTAGAGGATTTGAGGGATTAGAGTTGGAGTTAATTAGGATTTAATTAACTGAGATGGAGATTAGTTGGTTTTGACATTTGACTTAGATTTTTGGATTTATTTAAATTAAATGAGAGGAATAATGAGTATTAGATTTAATTAAATAAAGTTTGATTTATTTAATTAAAAGGGATGATAGATTTAATCAAATAAAGGTTAATTTATTTAATTAAAAGGAGATGACCTTAGGATTTAATTAAATAAAATGATTTATTTAATCAAAAGAGGCAATATGATTTAATTAAATAAAGTGATTTATTTAATTAAAAGAGGAACATTAGGATTAATTAAATAAATGATTTATTTAATTAAAAGAAGACAATGATTTAATCAAATAAATTAATTTATTTTATTAACATAGGAATTAAGATGAATTAATTAAATAAGGATTATTTAATTAACTGGTTAGTAAAGAAGTGATTTAGGTAGAACTGGTGTTAGTAAATCAGGATCAAGTGCACAATATCAATTAGGATAATTTGAATGTCTACACACCCAATCCAAGTCTGGAGGTGTCCAACTGGTATTCTTCCATTTTAGTTTTTTTTTTCCAATTGATATTCATTAGGTCCAATGAAATTCCCCACAATCACTTAATTCTCAATTCTTTGTAAGAATGCATTTTCTTAGAAGGAGCATATTTGTTTATATTTTCTTGTATCTGTTGTCTTATGCACATGTATAGATCTTTACTATTCTTTGCTATATCCCTGAAGAATTTGTTGTTCCATTATTTCCACAGTCTCCAAGTGAGAAATGGTGGAACTTGCTTCCAAAGATCAATAATGATGTTATAAGAGTAGGGGTAAAATTCTAACATTCTATAAAAATATTTACTAAGGGGGGAAAAAACCAATCTATTATCAGGTTTTTCATAAAAAAAGACCAAACTTCTTGAGCATAGGGACATTGAAACAACAAGTGCATGATTTTTTCTTCAACTTCATTACATAAGTAGCACTTATTAACCAAATGGAAACCTTTTTTATTAAGATTAAGAATCTTACTGTGAGCCCTGACCACCAAAAGAAATTGACTTTAAGTATTAATTTCTTATTCTAGACCATTTTCCAATCAAAGTCCCCCTTAGGAATCAACAGGTTTTCCAAAACTTCATAAACATAATTGACTGAGATTTTTCCTGATGGAATTTTGGTCCATATCCATTCGTCTTCCCTATCTTTCAAAAAGAGATCATCTTCACCAACCAGTTGAATAAGAAGGTCAAGATAGCCTCCCAATTATGATGTCTACCCCTTCTGAGAACAACATCATTAAAATGAATGTTGAAATTTTTCCATTAGGGCCTCATGCCATCCCAATTGATATAACTAGTGACCTTTTTTCCTATAGCTCTTATCAACCTAAATTTAATATATTGGAGATTGTTATTTGATGACAATGGGGAAAAATTTGTCGAGGCATCTTCTGAGAAATCATTTCTTTGACCATTCCCTATTCTCTTTTTCACTTCCTATTTCAAGGCACCTCTAATCTTGATTAAGATATTCGAGAAAACAGATCCATAGGGGAGATCTTCTTCCCACAAGAAGTATCCTTGATCCTTATTACGCAAGTATTTTTCTCTAAGAATTAGGACCTAGTTTGTGGCACCTTCTAAAAGGAACCACCCCATTTTTTCCACTAAGGATTTATTGAAAAGTTTTATCCTTCAAATTCCCAAACCACCATCCCACTTTGGAGCACATATTTTATCCCATCCAACAAGAGCCAACCTTTTTTTCTCCTCCAATCCAGACCAAAGAAATCTTCTCTAAATCATTTCTATTTTTTCAGCTATAAAGGTCAGGATGTTAAAGAGAGAGAGGTAATAGATAGGGATATTTTGTAAAGATGCTTTCAACAGTTGTAGTTTCCCTGCATTGCTTAACAACCTTCCTTTCCAACCTACCAAATTATTTTGAATCTTTTTAAGAATGTGATTCCAGTAATTTCTATGGTGTTTTTTGGATATGAGTAGAAGGTAAGTAGCTGAGAGATCAGCTTCTTGACATCCAATAATGTTCAAAATTCTTTCTTTTATTATCTAGGTTGTGTTGAAGAAATAAATCTTGCTTTTATGATAATTAATGTACTAGCTCAAAATTTTTGCATATTTATCCAATATCTCTTTCCACTGTCTTTCTTCCACCACCAAAGCTTCCCCCAAAAGAATAGAGTCATCTATAAATTGTTGACGGGAGATTGGAGGTAATGAGGAAGTAGCTTTAAACCCCTTAAGTTGCTTTGTATGAAGTTGTTTTTGAATATTTATTCCCAGAGCTTTAGAAACTATAACAAAAAGATATGGTGAAAGGGGGTTGCCTTGTCTTAATCCTCTTCCACACAAGAAGAAACCTTTTGGGACATTACTAACCATAACTGAATATTTTGTAGTTGTCACACATGAGATAATTAAGTTAATAAATCTTCAAATAAATTTGAACTTCTTAAGCACAACAATGAGAGATGGCCATGAGACTCTATTGTAAGCTTTCGAGATGTCGAGTTTCAAAGCCATACCTTGTTTCTTACTTAGATCCATAGAGTGTAGTACCTCATGAGTGTAAATTACCACATCCAATATGTGTCTTCCTTGAAAAAATCCTTTCTGGTTAACAACTATCATCTTGTTCAAGACCAAATTTGTATTTTATAGGTAGTATTACATAAGATGATTGGTCTAAAATCATTCATTGATGGAGCTTCTTCAGATTTAGGGATCAGTGCAATGAATGTGGCATTAAGTTGGTTTAGTAATCTACCTGTTTTAAAGAAATCCCAAGCTACATTAAAGAGATTAGATGATATGATATCCCAAAATTCTTGGAAAAATTTGGAGGGAAGTCGTCAGGGCTTGGATCCTTATAGGTTCCAAAGGAGAAGACCGCATTCTTAACTTCTTGGAGAGAAACAACTTTCAATAAGCCTTTTAAGTCCTACTCAGTAATAACTTGTGGAATAACCTACATAATATTATGCAAATCCACTGGGTTGACCTCAGGCATATTTTGAAATTTTGAAAAGGAGACCACTTCATTTGCAATTTCATCTTCCCTTTGCAAAATTAACCCATTTTTTATTTTTTTAGAGATATGATCTTGTTTTTGCATCTATGTTTTAGGGTTGATTGATGAATTTTTTATTTGTATTTTTGTTGCCTTTTTTTAACCATTGTATCCTTGATTTCTGTTTCTAGAAAATTTCTTCTTTTTTGTTTATTTGAAACCATTGGGTTCTAAGCTCTCATTCTTTATTGAAAATAGTTTCATCAACTTCACCTTGTTGCATCAAGTCTTGAATTTCCTTGATCTTTAAGCCTAATGTTTTCTTGGGATTGAAGATATTCTGAAAAGAGTATTTATTCCATCCTTTGATTCACTCTTTAACCTTTTTTAGCTTTTGAGCTAGGTAGAACATTGGAGTACCAGTACATGGCTCATTCCACCAATAATCAACAAGGGCTCTGAAATCAGGGTGGTGAGTCCACATTATCTCGTATCTAAATGAAAAGGTCCTTTAACAACTTTGTCACCCCAATTAAGGAGGAGGGCTCTGTGATCTGAACCTATTCTTAGAAGAGCAGTATGGGTGAGATCTTGTTGAATTCTCTAGTTTGAAGAAATAAGGAAGTGGTCTAGTTTTACTTGAATAAGGTGGTTACCTTGTCACCTATTCAACCAAGTAAAGAGTGAACTAGTCAAAGGAATATCTATTAGGCCCACATAATTAATGAATCCCAGTAGATCCATCATACTATCAGAGAAATCATCAAGACCTCCTTAGTTTTATGAAGGATACAAAGGAGAATTAAAGTCCCCTCCCAACATCTATAATTCCTCCTTCCTATTGTTGATATTACTCTCTAATAGATTCCATAGATTAAGTCTATCAAGATGCGAATTGGGACCATAAATGTTTAGTAGGTTCCATTTAATAGAGGTAGCAATGTCTTCTAGAGAGACCATCAGACAATTTTTACTGTTGAATCCTATGGAGCTAGACAATCTAATAGGATTCCAACATGTAGCAATTCCACCTTAAGCACCTTCAGCATCACTAACCACAAAATTAAGATTATGCCAAAAAAAATTAACCGCTTTTTCAAAGGTCTCCTTTATCATTTTAGTTTCTTAAATTAAAAGGATATTCAATTTCAAATCCACCATACAAGTTTTTAACAAATTCTATTTGAAGGGGTTGTTTAAACCCCTAATGTTCCAGGAGATCAGTCTCATTGAGAACAAAGGAAAAGTAGTATCACCTTGATACTGTAGTGACAAGGGGGAGGACCCCCCACTTACTTATTTCTTGAAAGAGATTCAAGGCTTTTCTACTTTCTTGAAGCAACATCTTGGGTTGTATCTTTATTCCTCAACTCCTTTAGAGGTTTCCTTCCAACTTTATTGCTTCCTCCAATATTCATCTTCTCGTTTCTTGATTTAGTATTGACTTTGTATCCATCTTCATCCCCTAAATTTTCCATGTGGGGAGGAGAAAGATTCTACTAACCCTTGTCATTTTTGATACCTTTTTATATTTTTGGGTTAACAACTAAACTTTGGACCCATTCTTGAAGTTGTTCCTCCAAAGGGGGTCCGAGAAGGGGGTCAAATTCCATTCTTGTTGATTGTCTATCTCTCCTTCCTCAAGGGCTTCTATATTTTCTTTTTGGGATATCAGTTCTTCTCTTTCTCCCTCTTGTGACTGGTTTATCTTATTGCTCTCTATTTTTGTTTTGACCACTCATGTCAAAATTAGGTTGGGGAATAGTCTCATGGAAAGACTCTAAATTGGTGGACAGAGGTCCCTCTTCTTCTAGATGTGAGTCAACAACTTCATACCTTATGGTTGAGTGAACAACACCGCCGAATTCACCAATGTCTCAGTAATGTTTTCGACCAAGAGGCCTTGAGAAAGCTCCATCGCCTTACAAGGAATAGGTGATTCCAAAGAGGGAAACAAAGGAGTAACTAGGTCCTTCATCAAATCCTTGGGTTCAATATTTTTAGTAGGGGAATTTAGCTGCACTCCCAACTGTTGTTTCTTTGGTTCCTCAGTTTTCTTATTACAAACATCATGTAAGCGACCAAACTTATTGTAGATCTAACAATAAAATTTAGCATTTTCATATTCCAAGGGTTGAACCCATTTTCTAAATTTTGACTTTAGGGTTATAGATGTTGGAAGGACTATGTTAACAACAAACCTATTCATTGAGGTTCAGATTTGAAAAGAATCACTTAGGAGGTTGTTTTCTTTCAGGGCTTGTAACAAGAATTCCTTATTTAGCATCCATTCCTCAACATTTGTCCCTGCCCCTATTGCCTCTCCCCTCCCCCAATCCATTGGAGGATGGGCAGAAGGAAAAGAATAGGTAGCCCGCTCCCCCTTTCCCCGACACATTGGGGGAATAAGCACCATTGCATTTAAGAAGGGGAATTTACTCTCTTCCCCACATCCATCGGATCCTCCCCAACAAGTACGATATTCTCTTCAACAACCGTGCATGCATGCAGGGGTGTATTCAATTAGGGAAACTTCTCTTCTGATTAGGATAACTATATATAAACACTATTATACTAAAACTTTTTTGAATTTTTAATAACATTAATATTCTTTTTTTTAATAATATTAATCTAACTTTATATATACATTATTATATTAAAACTTTTTTTAATTTTTAATAACATTAATATTCTTTTTTTTAATATTAAGTTATTTAGAGAAATATGATATTAATTAATATTATAATATAAATCTCTTATATTATATTATTAATAACATTAATATTCTCTATCAAAATGATTCATAGGTTAGTTCTCACTCTCTCGGATGTGGTCAAGGAGGAAATGGACAAGAACACCACAGATGGAGGCACCAGTTGGATTGGGGAGGATGTCTTAAACCTCCTAGTCTAGAAATGGGAGATAGACAATTAGTGGTTGGGTCTGTGTTGTGTTGTGTCTTTCGTTTGCTGTTACTATTTTTTGTTGTTGTTGTTAAATGGTTTTACTCCTTTTTGGCCCTTTGGGCTCGATGTGTAAAGGGTACAACACCCAGTAAATGCTACTTATATAATAAAAAACATTAATATTCACTTTTTTAATAGCTAAATCTAATCTTCACCCTAACCCTATATTATTAATTAATATTGAATTATATATTATTAATTAATATATTGTATCTTTATTTGATTTCTAGAAAATAATTTTTAAGATTTTTTTTTTTTTAAGATTCCTAAATTTTGGGCATTTTTGTGATTAATTAGAAATATAGAATGTTACATTTAAATCTTATAATAATATTAATCTAAAGAATTTTGAAGAAATATATATTTTAAAAGATTTCTAAATATTCGACTTTTTTGTTTTTTTGTTTTTTTGTGATGGATGTGGTGACCTCCTATAGGATCTCATGCTGCCATTGTAGGGTTATGTCTCTAGGCGTAAATATATACATATTAATGAAAAATTATAAGAAAATGTTATATGATATATGTTTACAATTATAACATCTATTTATGAGGTAATATAAGTTTAGAATATTGTTTATTAATATCTTTTCATCCAACATATTTAAGGTATGCACATAGATTGAATGATCACAAATTCATTTAACATGTCTATGAAATACAATATTAAATATACAAATTATGAGAATTATGTAAAAATGTAATATTCGTTCAAACAATTTTATCTCATTTATTATGCATTTCTTATAAACATGATAATGAATAACACGTTTAGAAATTATCATACCATTCTATAGAGTAGAAACACTTTCAACATCATCTACCAATTCAAATTTAATAATTACACTTAATTCACATATTTGTTCAATTATGAAAAATACAACAAATTAGTCAAATAAAATGTGTTTATTTATGTGAAGACAGCATATTTTTTATCTTCATCTACATATATTTAAATTAAATAGATAAATCTATGTAAGTTCAATATCTTATTGGTTCTCCATCATTTATGAAAATTTAAATAAAGATCATTTTAAAAAACTTAATAAATGTAAGGTCAAGATGTTTTCAATATATCACAAATATGGAATTATTGCAACATTACAAGGTTCCCTGTCACAATCATGTATTTATTGTAAATTGTATGGTCAAAATATTTTTGATGTTAATCTTTTAAACCTCTATCATTGATGTATGTATTTCATCTACTACTCCTCACTAAGATTTCAGTCTAGGTCATGTAATAGAGACTCCCAACCAAAAATCACACTATCATTTTTTCTTCCTCTATTACTCACCTTTTTGTTTGAATTGTGTTCTTTCTGATTCATATGATATATATGTTGTATTGAGTGTTTTGTCAGTATGTTATGTAATTCATGTATTATGATCCATTACGTCAAAAAATTTAATGAATTTCACCATGCCATAAAGGTGTTTTGACAATGTATTCTAGATGCTTTTGTGGAGATGTTTTGTATGACCATCGAGGTGTTAAGGTTTTTTTGATGATATTTTATATTGGCATTATATTCTCAACTATACATTATGGGGTACATATGTTGTTCTCATGTATGTTATATAATTTCATTGTTTTAAGTTTATGTGTTATTGTTGATTATGCATATTATTTCTAGATCATGCTAGTTATAGATGATTTATAGTAGATGTGATGATTTGATATCACGTTATGATTTATATTATGTTGGTTTTTTATTATATT
This sequence comes from Sequoia sempervirens, assembly GCA_007258455.2. Lineage (NCBI taxonomy): Eukaryota > Viridiplantae > Streptophyta > Pinopsida > Cupressales > Cupressaceae > Sequoia > Sequoia sempervirens. Next base: position 46,451,599 of record VDFB02373365.1, read on the forward strand.
ATTAGGGAAAGGGCCCTAATCCCGCTAGATACAAAAAGAGCTAAAACAACAAAGAGAGGAAAGCTAGGAAACAACACTAGCCGAACCAGCAAAAACAACAAACCAAACTAATTAATGTTTAGCAACCATAAGAAGGCACGTAGGACATAAACATTAAAATAATGTTTTAGTAACCACAAGACCATTCATAGTATAATAAAAATCATAGTAAGCTAACATAAGACTAACCCAACTAGGGGCACATAGGCTAGAATAAAGATTAACCAAAGAAACATAGGCCTCAAAACCAAACTTAGTGATAAAAAAGAGGCTGAGATTAACATCCAAAAACACCAAAGTAAAAAGATAACAATTAAACCGGAGATCCCAAGATCTAAAACAACAAAACACCATAGCCATAAGATAGGGATCCATTATTTGGTTGTAGCAGTTAATTCCCAATTATCTCTAAATCTGAGAGACAATTTCTCTTCAATCAGGGGCACCTTTAGTGATGAGGGCGTAGCCCGAGACTTAGAAAATAACCCACGAACAAGAGAATAATTTTATTATTCAGAAAATGGAGCTTCTTACATGCAGAGGATCTCAAATCCCCAAGTTCTACAACACATGCAAGTTATCGAAAGCTACAGAATGACCCTTTCGCAATATGCGAGTTTTTCCCCAAAAAGTTACCCAAAAATTAGAAACCCGCCCATAAATAGAGCTCCTCATTAGTTTGGAGCCAAAACAACATTCAATTTGAGTTTAGGCCATTTGGCGCCAAAAATTTACAACATGAAGTTCAAATTTCAAAAGAGCATTTGCAACTGTATCTTCTCGAAGTGCGCCAACTTCGCGGGGCCATAACTTTTGATCCAAGACTCCGATTCGTGAACCGTTCAACTGTTGGAAAGGTCTCGAAGTCAAGAACGCGCTCGAAATCTGCTATGCCAATTTTAGCAAGTTTTGGGGCTGTTTCGGGAACTCTAAGTGCCTCAAATCCAACTCGGAAGATTTTCATGTGCAAATCTGGGAAACTAAAACTACAATATCTTTCAACCCAGGAATAGAAAATAAAAACCATAAATTGGGAATTTCATTATGACGAAAAGGGTATCCAAAAATGTAAAAACATCTAAAAGCCGAGAAACTTGAAATTTAACTATTTTTGGGTGATGCAAGATTGCCCTTACACCACTGGATGCTCCTGCATCATTTAGTAGATAGGTCCTTAGAATCTTCCTGATTGTAAACCTTCTTGAGCTGTTTCCTAATTTTGGATTGGCTAGGCACCGCTCCAACCATATCTTTGCACATTAGCCCATTCATAACCTTCATGAGGGTGATAATGGATTTTTCCATATCCTCCACCTATACCTACAAGAAATTAATTCTACATTTCAAAAACTCAATGTTAACATCTCCAAAAGTAGTAAGACCAGGGGTGTTGACATCATCCTCTCGAGAAGCCAACCCAATTTCCTTGAGAGCCTCCTCCCCACCCACGTCTTCCTCCTTGTTTTCCTCCTCTTCCTCCAATTCATCTTCCTCCATTTCATTTTCAAAGTCCTCAATTTCCATTCCCTCGCTTTCATCCTCCACTTGAGGTTCAAATTCTTTAATAGTAAGTGACTCCTCTTCCTCTTCCACTATACCTTTCTTTTTATCTTTTTCTTTTTTATTAGAGGAGGCCACCTTTTCCAATCTCATAGATCTTTGGCCTCCTCTAAGAGTACCCCCCAACCCCTCTTCCAAATCCTCCTTTTGAAGACATACAAAATGTTCAGAAGTGGTGATGACATTACCTTGTTTCTGAATATTGTTTAGTTGGTTTTTGTTCATCTTTTTTGTTTTAGGGGGTTCTAGTAAAAGAAGGGAATGCTTTATTTTCTCTAGAGTGGCCTTAAGTAGTTGCAACTCAAGGGAGTTCTCCTCGGGGACAAGCTTGGGTTTAGAGTCAAAAATTTTGGAATGGGAGGTAGGGTTTTTAGCAACAGTTGAGGGGCTTCCCTCTGTTGGTTCAAACCTAGGAGCACTGAGCCTAGGGTTATTCTCTAGGATGGGCTGCTCATTAGCCATAAGAATAACATCATCCTCATCATCATTTTTGCGAGGTTCACCCTAAATAATGATCAAGGGATTACCATGAGGATTATTAGCAAGGAAAAACTTATACAAAGCTATTATCAGCCCCTGGTGCAGGGGAGGTGAGGCACCATTCTCTATATTCTATTATAGGGAAGAAAGAAATAAAAAGGAAGATTTATCCTATCATTATGCCTAATGTGGTTTAGTATGGGGAAATGATAGGCATGCACTATCATATACCTTCCTTCTAAGGTAAAATTACACATAATAAACATATTGACCATAGAGAAAGGCACAAGAAGGTTGAGCTAAGAATAACCATTCTGGAACATTGCTTCAAAGAAGGAAACCATTCTATCAACTCTAAACATTCTCCACATATCAACATTTTGTTTAAGGGCATCACAATTGGGAGGTTTTGTGCACTTCCTCGGACCTCCCATTTTATTCATGTGAAGATTTTTCATATCCTTCTTCAAGTTGGCACCCTTCTTCATACCACACCTAATCTCTTCAGATTTCATCAAAATCAAAATACTATCTCCAAAATTGCAAATAGAATTTTTCTTTTGTAATGAATCAAAAGCAATTTTAATGACTAGAGAAATTTTCCAATTAATAACATCAATACATGAGCCCAAAGACAATCCTTAAATGATTATCCAACTCCTTAATAAATCTTACCAGATTATCAATATCGAGCCAAGCCTCAAAAATGAGGTGAGAAGGGACATATGACACATCGATTGAATTTGAAAAGACCAAGGATTTATCTTTACAAATACACTTGTGATACAAGAAGTACTGAAATATGATTATAACATTAATAACCACCCTGATGATGCCCTCCTTATAACTTTCCATAATTTAAAAAATGTCACCCCCACTATAATTATTATTTATGTTGATCCTATAACCTTTCATAGTAATGATCAATCTAGCAAGACCCCTTATCCAATACTTAGTGATTATAAGCATTTTCATATTTTTATTTTAATAAACTATCTCTTATTGCCCTTGGAAATGATCCATACTCCCAATGTGTCCAAAATTTACACCTAAGAGCTTCATTAGTAGCAATGTCCATAGAACCATTACCTTCCCTGTAAACATGATGTACTCTGCAACATGTGAAAATTTTCATAATGAGTTTACAATTATCCATGATATCCCTTAATTCCCAAGGGACAACACAATCACCCTTCAGAATATCAATAATAAGCTTAGAATCTCCTTCCAGGATAACTTTTTGAAAGCCTAAAGCTTTTAGTTGTTTGATACCTCCCCAAACAACTAGGGCCTCAGCCTTATTGTTAAAGCAAATCCCTAGATTTTTCCCATAGCCCACTATGCAGTACCCTTGGTGGTTTCTAATAAGACCTTCAACCCTTGAAAAACTTGGTTTTCCTTTCGAGCAACCATCAAAGTTGCACTTAACCTAGTTCATCTCAGGATGAGACCAAACTATATTAGTTCTAGTGATATAATTGGACTAGTTGACATTCGTGAGGTCCTTTTTGAGGCCATAAATTTACTTAATTTTGAACTCCTTTTAGGAGGGAATAACCTTTGAGAGGGAGTACCCCTATCTTCCACATTTTCCTAGATTTGATTCTTAATGGCCGTACATAAGTCTCTGCTATTTCTAGCTATTTCCTGGAAGATCCTATTGTTTCTCTCCTTCTAAATCCCCCAAGTTATGAAGGGACAAACTTGAATCCAAAGTTCCTTTATAAATTTTTGAGAGTAAGGGAAAAAATGTCAACAAATATTTTCATTAAAGGAGGAAAGACTGGTTTAGTTAACAACAAAGGGGGAAAGAAAGGCCAAATTTCTCTAGCATAAGAGTAGTGAAAGAATAGATGCATTATAGTCTCCTCTTTGCAAAGGAAGCATCTATTAACAAATTGAAACCCTCTTTTTATCAGATTATCAGTAGTGAGGATTTTACCATGATTAGCTTCCCACCGAAGCAATTAACTCTAGGTATTAGGCTTTTTAATTGACATTGTTCCATTGGAAGTCATTGTTGGCTAATAGAGATTTTCCTAACTCCACATAGGCTTTCTTAATAGAGAAACAACTTGAAGGACTCTTGGGCCACAACCATTCATCCTTCCTATCTTTTGAGAATAAGGCACCCTCCCTAATTATTTTGTGAAGTCTTTGTACTGCAACATTCCAATTTTGTTGTCTATCTCCCCTTAGGATAACTCCCATAAGTAGATTGTTGAAGTTAATCCAATGAGGTTGTGACCCATCCCAATCAATGTAACCTACAACCTATTTGCCACTAATCCTAATCAACCTTTGTTTTATAGGATGGAGGTGATTAATGGAAGAAAGGGGGGACCATTATTCCATCCATCTTTCTAGAAATAAGTATCATTACCATTACCAATCCATTTCCTAACTCCCATTTTTAGCACGCTTCTACTTTTGAGGAGATTGTTCTAAAAAACAAAACCATAAGACAAGTATGAGGTACTAAGGAAACATCATTGATCTCTGTTTCTTAGATACTTAGCCTTAAGAATTGTAAACTAGTCTTTAGCTCCTTCAAGCAGACACCACCCCATTTTGGAAAGAAGAGTTGTATTAAATAGTTTAATTCTTCTAATACCCATACCTCTAACAATTTTAGGAGCATAAACCTTTTCCCACGCCACCAATGCCATTCTGTTTCTCTCCTTTGCTCTTGACCACAAGAATCTTTTTTGGATTTTTTCAATCTTATCAACAATAAAAGAAAGAATATCGAAGAAGGATAGGTAGTAGACTAGAATGTTTTGAATCGAGGCTTTTAGCAATTGGACCTTCCCATCTTGGCTTAATAGTTTTCCCTTCCAACTGGCCAAATTCTTTTGGATTCTCTCAATAATGTGGTTCTAGTAATTACTATTATAATTTTTAGAGATAAGAGGTAGACCTAAGTAAGCAGTAGGCAAAGCAACTTCTTGGCAACCCAATATGCGAACAACTCTATCTTTCATAATTTGGTCAGAATTGAAGAAGTATAACTTTCTCTTGTTATAGTTGATATGCTAACCTGAAGCTATAGAATAGCCATTCAAAATAGATTTCTAGTGACCAACTTCCCCAACCGAGGCTTCTCCAAAAAGGATAGGATCATCAACAAATTGTTGTTGAGAGGTAGGAAGGAGAGTTGAAGCTGCCTTGAAACCTTTCAACACCTTTGTGTCTAGGAGTTATTGAATGTTTCTTCTTAAGAATTCAACCACAATAATGAAGAGATAAGGGGAGATAGGATCCCCTTGCCTAATACCATGGCCATAGAAAAATTATCCCTTAGGAACCCTATTCACCAAGATAGAACACTTCAAAGTGGTAACACAAGCAACACTAAGTTTAAGAAACTTGTCATTGAACCCATATTGTTTGAGGTCAACAAGCAGGAAAGGCCAATACACTCTGTCATAGGCTTTAAAGATGTCAAGTTTCAATGCCATCCCAACATTTTTACTAAGGTCCATAGAATGGAGAATCTAATGAGTAGTTATAGCAGCATCCATAATGTGTCTTCCTTGAACAAAAACTTTTTTATTTCTAGCTATCATTTTGTTCAAAACAACTTTCAATCTAAACAAATGATCTTATAAAAAAATTAATACATAGTATTACATAGATTGATAGTTCTGAATTCATGCAAGGAGGAAATATCATCCTTTTTAAGAATAAGAGCCATAAAAGTAGCATTGAGTTGGTTTAGAAGCCTACCCGATCATAAGAAGTCTCTAGCAATGTTAATGAGGTATTGATTCACAATATCCCAAAAGTGTTGAAAAAAGTCAAAGGAAACCCATTGGGTCTAGGGGCCTTGTAAGCACCAAAGGAGAAAACAACATACTTGAATTCCTTAAGGGAAAAATCTTTTGTCATCTCATGAAGATCTTGATTAGTAATCACCTTGGGAATAACTTGGAGAATATCATCTAATTCCTATTGGGAAACATCGAGTTCCTTCTGGAATGTTGAGAAGAAAGCCACAAATTCATCAACAATTTCTTTTTCGTTGCTCACCATATTGCCATCATCTTTCAAAAGCTATCTTATCTTGTTCCTAATTTTATGTTTCATAGTAGATTGATGGAAGAATTTGGTATTTTGGTCCCCTTTAGAAAGCCATTGAATGTGAGATTTTGTTTCTAGAAAATATCATCTTGCTTGTTTACCTTGAACCATTGTGCCCTTAGGTCGCGTTCCTTGTTGCAAGTATCTTAATCCACCACTCCTACCTCCATCATATTCTACACCTCCTTAATGTTGTCCCCGATAAAAATTTTATTTGTCAAAGATGTTTCCAAAGGAAATTTTATTCCAACCCTTCACTCTCTCTATAATCCTTTTCAATTTATTAGCAAGAAAAAACATGGGGGTTCCAACTATAGGTTCATTCTACCATCTATCATTTAAGGTTCTGAAATCTAGGTGGAGAGTCCACATAATTTCAAATATAAAGGGAAATGGACCTTTAGCTACATTCACATTTCTCTTAAGCATAATAGCATTGTGATCAGACTTGGTTCTAGGCAAAGAAATGAGGTTCTGGGAAATATTCCAATTAGCAAAAACTAGGAACAGGTTAATTTTAACTTGAATCAACTAGTTACCCAACCTCCTATTAGACCATGTGAACAGAGAACCAAGAAAGGGAATATCAAAGAGCCCAACATAGTTAAGAAATCTAAAAAAATCCATCATACTATTGAAAAAATCCTCCAAGCCCCCCAAATTTTCTAAAGGAAGTAGCAGAGAGTTGAAGTCTTTTGCAAGCATCCAATAATCCTCCATTTTGAACTTTATGCTATCAACCAAGAAATTCCAAAGAAACAATCTATCCAGACATGAATTAAGACCATAGATATTAATCAAATTGTATTTCTTCAAAGTGATAAGTTCTTCAAAGGAAACCATAAGATAGTTTTTTCCAAAAAATCCCATAGTACATGTAAGTTTAGAGGGATTCCACAAAGTGGCAATACCCATTGAGGCACCTTCAACATCACTCAAGGAATAGTTTTCACTAGGCCAAAAATTCTTAAAAACCTTATCAAAAATTTCCTTCTTCATTTTAGTTTCTTGAAGAAAAAGAGCATCAACTTTATTATCCACCAGGAAAGTTTTAACCAAGTTTTGTTTATAGGGGTTGTTGAGGTCCCCTTATATTTCAAGAGATTATCTTCATAAACACTGGAAGTAGAAAAATAGAATCACTTTGATTTTTTTAGGGTAGGGGGAGCAACACCCCTTGCCACAAAATTGAGTCCAAGGTCTTTTGTCTTCTTGAAGCCACATCATGAACATTGTCTTTATTTATGGTATCCTTTTGAGAAGATCTACCTACCTTATTCCCTCCTCCCATATTTGGCTTCTTCTTCTTTTTTGACTTATGGTTAGTTTGAATCCAATCCTCATCAACTATTTCTTCTGAAGGAGAGGAAAAGAAGCCCAATAGGGCCATAGATTTCTTCACGTTCTTTCTTTCTTTTTTACTAAGAAGGGATAAATTATCTCCAAATTATTTCTGTAGAGAAGAGACAAGGGAAAAGGAGTCCTTGTCTTGGCCTTTTTGAGAGATGATCTCACCTTCCTCTATAAATTCATTATTGTCTTCAAGGTGGTGAGTTGAATTCCCTACTGCATCCAAATTTGTTTCTAATCCTATAAGGGGAGCTTCTGCCAAATTGGCCTCTTCAGCCTTTTCATTTTCATATTATAGCCCTTCATTAATAACCTATTTTATGCTATCCACTACAAGGAAGCTAAGGTAGCAAAAAAACTTCCTACACTAATCTTGAGAGGAGGATAATGCAAAACTTTTAGAGATCTTTAATAGTTTCAAAAACTTCAACAAAAATAAACATAAATATCATGCATACCACAACATAGTGATTTATGTGGGGAAAACCCTTTCAGGAGGAAAACCCCACACTCCAAAAGCTGCCCAATATATTAGTCAAAAATTACAAAGAGTACAATATACTTTCAAAGCAAGCTTCTCATAGGAGTATCACCAACCAGAGATCCAGAGGCAACGCGACCGCTATCAGACTCTCTGAATACATCACAATACATAGTTGTAATGCAATGCCCTCATAAAATAGGGATGCCTTCTAGGGAAAGTCAAGCTAATAAAATATCGACCTTCAGATCTAAGACCTAATGATGAACAATCTATATTTACAATAATAAAATATAAATAAAATTTTCCTTTTGGGGGTGTTTCCCCAAACCCCCAGTCGAGGGGATGATCCCCTTGGATCCTTCATAGAGGGAACCCCCTACACCCCCCCCATTGTCAACTTATGATAGTACCTTATGTTTCAACAGTAACTTATGTAATGGAAAGGTTGAGACAAATTTTACCAACATCCACAATATCAACTGTAAGGCCTTCCTTATGAGGAAAAATCTGTGACACTTCAAGATTGACCAACTTATACATCATTCCTTCAAGGGGGGCAACCTGTGTCTCCATTTCAGTACCTATTTCCTTAGGGGAGGTAGAATCCTTGATGGCGGCCTTTAAACCTCCTCTTTTCTCCTTCTTAGGGACATATTGAGGAACAACAACATTCATAGGCTCAATAGTAACATTGGATTGAACACTAGGCTTTTTCAAGGAGCCTAAGTCCTCATTTCTTGACCATCTACTGAACATGAGACATATTTTGTATTCAACCTAGCCATAGGTGGCGAACCTCTACCAACCAGTTTGTCCATTAAAGAAATTGGGTCTTCTTTAGAGAAAAAGGAATCCAAACCAAAATGGGGCAATAGAGGGGAATTTCTAGTTGTATAAGCTACCAATCCTGCAAAAGAAGGTATAGAGTAACCAAAAGTTGTACCGCATTTGGGAACAACATTTTTGGAAGCAACAAAACTGGGCACAATACCAGACTTGGGAACAATATTCCTGGATGGGGGAGCCTTGTTGGCCCCCCTACATGATCAACCCATCAATCAATCAATGAAACCCAAAAAACCATCAAAATTTCAAAAAACCAGCTTGTGTTGGTTAGATGATGTTGTTTATATTGTTTTGTCTATTATTATGTGGAGTAGGTATGCTTGATGTTTGAATTATGTGTACAATAAATTTATAGGTATTAGACCAATGGTTGTTATGTGGAGAAGTTGACATGGATTATGTTTAGCATCTCACTCTTCTTAGTCCTTGTGAATCCTTGTGTTAAACTAGATTCAAATTGATGGTGATTTTAGAATCTGTATGTTATGAAAAATCATAAAGTATGGTTGAGCCCTTTGTGTGTGATTAATTTATTTTCTACCTTGTTTTTAAATTTAACTCAAAATACATGGTTACTATATTTGTAGATATTTAGTGCTTACATCAAAAAGATAATATTTATGCCTTAGTATTAAAAAAAATTTGCATTGTTATATTTTGAGATAGAAGAAGTTAAATGAATTTAAACATTATTTTGAAATGAAATATTTCTAGCATAAGTGAAATAACATTTTTAATTGAAAGATAATTTAAATTAGTATTTATTCTAATATAGTTTTATTAAATCAATTTCATCAATTTGATTATTAATGTATTATTGTTCAAAGTAAATAACTAGAATAAAGAAAATAGAAAAAATAAAAGAAGAGAGAAAAGAGAAAATAAAAATAGAAAGAATATGAAAACGAAATAAACAAAAAATGAAGAATTTTTCATTATCATTCATTTTTGCATTTTTCTTGCTAAAGAACCCTCTTTCTTCCTCTTTTAGAAAAAAAATGATTTTGAGAAAAATGTTGGATGGAGGGATAAAAGGAAAATGGAAGACTTTTTCGTTTATCATTCATTTTTGCATTTTGCTTACTAAAGAACACTATTCCTTCCTCTTTTAGAAAAAAAATGATTTTGAGAGAAATATTGGATGGAATTGCTAAAAGTGGGATTTAGATTGTTTGTGTTTGGAGTGGAGATGCTTGGAGGTGGAAAGAGTGTCTTCTTGTTTGTGTGGTTGCTCAAGTGAAGGATTTCATTCATTGTTGCAAGTTTGGAAAGAAGTATTTTACTTTTTTAAATTAGTATTTAAAATAAATTATCTTCCTTTAGCCATACCCACTTCAGTTGGAGTCATATGATATCATTTTGTAGGAATGATTTAGGAGTGCAATTTATAGTTTTGATTTATATTTTTAAATTTATGAAAATGGGCATTTTGAGGCCAAGTTATGGCAATTCAAAAAAAATTGTGTTAGAAATTTAAAAAAAATTAATTGTGGATGTAGGTTGTTGTGTGTTTTTGGTTCAAATGGTACTTTTGAATTTTTAAAATTTATTCTATTTTAAATGATAAAAAAATTGAGGATTTTGAAGGTATCATGCAACTCCATTAATGGAGGCTCTAAATTTTTTATCATTTTTAACTATTTGAAGAAAAATGAAAAATGCATTTAAGACCTCATATGAATGAATTATTTTATAGAATGAGTTGCCTCTTTAATATTTTAGAATTCATCTTTTGGAAAAGTGTCATGAAAGTTTGCATATATTTGCATGCCAGGTCTAATTTGTAAAATTGGAGTGTTGCAATTTTAGGATTAAGGAAGTCTAGGATAGGAAGGGAGGGGCTCTCCTCATTTTCTGTAGAAAAAAGGGACTACATGAAGAAATGTGGTGCTAGAGTTTAATCAAGTTATAGTCAATGATGTATTGGGTTAATTAATTTTATTTTATTTTTTTTTATGCTAGGATCATAATTCTCTCAAAGGTTTAATCCAGTGATGAAGGACATGTTAATACTCTAAAAATTGGTGTATGCCATGACAATATTCATTGATGAAGCTTTACTCCCAAATTATTTATGGCACCATTGGGCAACTGCATTGACACTCCTTGTCTTATGACTAATATCATCATACTTCCCTTGTTGTTGGATTTTGGTATTTGACATGATTTGTGATCATTCGTGTATATGCATTGATTGGTGTTTGCTACATGTATTGTCTTATGCTTGATTTGGTGTGGGTTGACACATGTGATATCATATTTTTTGGTTGGCATGATTGTTTCCATGTATCCTTTATATATGTGTGAGCCTTGGTGTATCCATGATCTTCTTTTCCATGTTACCTAGAGTGGAATAGTCATCTATTGCACTCAATGATGGTAATATGGTTGGGAAGTAGGTGGGAGGGTGCAAAAAGTTGGGGGCCAAAAAGTGGCCAACTTTTTAAAAAAAAATGAAAATCCATGCGAGCGTGTTATAACACAAGTGTGTTATAATGTGAGCGCATTATGACTCTTTATAAGAAAAAAAAGAAAATCCAAATCATTTTAACTGTCATATTTCTTCATTTGCAGCCTGCAAACCCTTCTAAGGCACACTCGTGTTTCAGAGACCTCAAATTCATCCATTTTCTTCATCGAATCATTGCTATTTCTTCACCAGAATGTTGCCATGTCAACAGGTAGCTCAAAGGAGTAAGCTTTTATTATTATTTTTTTGTGAATTTATTGTTAAATAGGTAGATTTAATATGTTTTTGATGTTATTTTTTTAATTATTAGGAGTTGAAAATCCACATGATTCTCCTCCTCAAAATGCTTCTCCTCCTCATGAACAAGCACACCAAAAAAATCCTAACGAAAAACAACAACAACAAAGTCCTCCAATAATTCCTCAACATCCTCCTAGAACTCAACAAAATTTAATGGGGGAAATTGAAAACAAAAAAAAATGAGTTAATTTCAAGGTTGAACAATCCTATAAGTTAAAACTTAGAAAGAACAACGCTTGCAAATTCACTTCAAGCAATGTTAACACATGTAGATGCAATTAGCAAGCAATTAAGTGGTTGGGTGGATAAGAGGCGAGAGTGTAGAGATTTTTATGCAGATAAACTATCATACAAAGAAGTAAAAAATGAAAAAAATACAAAATATGACTTGTGTTCACTATTCACTAACCCACATACAAATCAAATTCTTGACCTTAATAGAAAAAGGTTTTCTATCCATTGGTGCAACCACCAAGGGATAAAGGATAATTTTTGGATGAGGTGGTGGATGGTTTTCTTGAGGAAACTCTACTGCAAGTTTTTCCTTGACAAAATCCCCAACTATTTTGATATGTAAGACTTTCAAGGGAGAGGTGGTAGGTTAGCACAGGATAGACCAAGTGCTTTTCTTCATCCTCAGTGGAAAGAAAGATGAGCACTCACTAGGTTGGCTTATGATCATGTTGCTATCCCTTTTGTCATGAAGGAGAGTGCTGAGGTGGACACTCTACAGTCTATTAGTTCTCTGACCTAGAGTATCATCCAGCATGCGAGTCTTGCAGTACATTGTCAACCAGGGGAGAGCTCAAGGGGTAGGGTTCCACCCCATTCTTATCAGGTTTAAGGGTCACCTTGTATATATGACCCCATAGATAGTCAGGAGGCTAGTGCATAGGATACATCTGCAATTGCCCAGTTGGCAATGGAAAATTTCATCTTGAATGACGCTTTCGACCTCAATACTTAGGTAAATATTAACATTTTCATTGAATTTAATTTATTAAATTTCATTTTTGAAATGCAAGATTAACTAATTTAGTTTAATGATTGTAATAAAATTTCAGGGTCATAGTGTTGATGTTGTTTTCACCAACACTCCACCTATTGTTTTATCTACTGTATCTACTACTGAGCTATGTAACTAGTAAACAATTATAAATATTACATGTGAATAGCATTGTTATATGAATGGTATTCTAATATCTAATTTTGGATGTTGAATAGGTTAATATTGGAGGTTTCATGGCAACACCTCCCAGTGGTAGTGGAGTTCAAACCTTCAATAGAATAAAGAGTTTAACTAATGAATTGTACTTAATAGATTTTTGTAGTTTATATTCATAGCATTGATTACATTGAATTGTACATCTTTCAAATTCAAATCATTAATTCACATTGCATAACTAATAACTAGATTTTGATAGATGACAATTTCAATTACAACATAGCTTTTTAGAAAGTCAACATAAGCAATGATGCAATTACTTCACATAGCATAACTAATAATTAGGAGTAGCTGCCAATTGCATTTTCTTTTCATGGCATTCCATGAGACCACATTTTATTGAGCCATTTTTTCAAATAGTTCATTGCCTTGTCTATGCTATGGATTCTTGGAAAAAATATATCAAAGCATAATAGTAAGCAATAGCATAGACAAGGCAATGAGTTGTTTGAAAAAATTCCTCAAAGAAATGTGGTCTCAAGGTGATGTCCATCACCATGAGACCCAATTTATTTGAGGCATTTTTTCAAACAGCTCACCACCTTGTCTATGCTATCACATTTTCCATACATGTCTACCAATGCATTTTATCAAACAATTCACTTCCTTGCTTCTATGGCTAAAAGCCTAAAATAGGTGCTTTCCAACAAACTATGGATGCTTGGAAAAAATCTATCAAAGCATAATAGTAAGTAATAGCATAGAAAAGGCAGTGATTTTTTTGGAAAAATGCCTCAAATAATTCCATCACCATGAGACCACATTTATTTGAGGCATTTTTTCAAACAAATCACTACCTTAAGAATAGAAACCAAGCCTTTAGATGAAATTCCCCTCCAAATCCTTTTCAAAGTCCTCATCCTCATCGTCAATTTTCCAATCCATGGAAGCTTCCACCTCTTATTCCACTTTCATATCCCACATCCTTAAAATCCACATTACCCTACTATTACCAAGCAAAGTCATCCCATGTCTCTCATAATAACTTCCTCCAAGGACTATTTGCAAAGGTGGTTGTTTCCCCATGTAGAAAAAAGGTGGCGCAATCTTCCCATATCATGCATCCACCTTCATCATCTCCACATCAAGATAAACACTAATACCATAAATATTAAATGAATCCCCTATCAATCCATCTATCCAAGTTGAAGAGTCTATAAAACCTTCTTCCCTCATGACACCATCCATACCAAATGAACTAATGTCCATCTCCTAATCCAAATCCTGCTAACATAGATTCCCCTCAATATAAAGATCAAGGAAACCATTCTCCTCCATCATATGATCCCATTCCATCTTATGATCACATTTCCAATCAAGAACAACATATCCCTTCCATCTCATCTAATGATATCTTTCCATCTCAAGAGCAAGATATCCCTTCATCCCACCTCTCACAATCCCCTCTCCCCCACTTCATCTAATGGCATCCTTCCATGTCTAGATGAAAGTACATCTTCCACTCCATTGTATGATCACTCTCAAAATGTGGTCTCAAAGTACACCTTCCACCCCATCTAATGATCCTCTTCTCCTCATGATCAAAACACCCATCCCTCTTCATCTCATTATCCCCCTCCATCTTATAACCAAGACCACACTATACCATCCACCCCATCCCAACATAATAGCATAGAGAAGGCAATGAAATGTTTGAAAAAATGCCTCAAAGAAATGCAGTCTCATGGTGATGGAATGCCATGAAAATAAATTTTTTCATGACATTCCATCACCATGAGACCGCATTTCTTTGAGGCATTTTTTCAAACAATTCACTACCTTCTCTATGCTACAACATTTAACAATTCACTGCATCACTGCTATGGATAAAAGCCTAAAATAGGTGCTTTCAAACAAGCTATGGATAGGGAAAATAGTAAGAATAATAGTAAGAAATATATATTTCAATAAGTACTCAAAATTTTGTTGACTGTCTCATACATTATAATCCATGACCTGCATCACTATTCTACTTTTCATGACTGAATAATCTGTTGTTTTATTATTAGATGATGGAAGTGAAATCACCTCCATATGTGGATAGGGTAATGGAGAAAGGTATCTCTTGTGCAATAGACATCTTGATGCCTCTCACAGGGGTATGAGGAAAATTAGTAAATTTCAAATTACATTCGTTGTTATATCTATCAATTAGTGAAAAATAAAATGATTATTTATTTGTAGTTTAATTTCTATTTGGATGGTTTCTATAGGACTTGGGCATTCCACAACATGAGCATCCAAATCTTTCGCATGATGAGAGAGATCCTCTAGTGGCAGTAAGTGATTAATTTGTTAAATATATCATTTTTTATAATGTAATTTCTATATATTAATGTCTTTACTTGTTATTGTAATAGACAAGGCTTGATTAGGAACTAAACCCTAGGAGGAGCAACCCTCGAGTTTAGGGTAAATGAGTGCCATGCACTTCACCATCCACCTGACTACCAAAGACCACCTGTTTGTTTCATTCACTTGGAGGGAAATGAATTTTGATTGGGGTCCTTTGTTGTATGCCTATATGGCATTTTTGGACATATTTTGTATTGCATATACTTGACATTGTATGCCTATGTAGAATTCTTGTAAGCCTATATAGCTATTTTGTATATATTTTATACTTATATTGACATATATTGATGTATTCCTACATGTCTATTTGGTTAATACAAATATTTTTATTGATGGTGTCCATATTTGTATTGTAAATCCACACTTCAATAGATATGAGTTATGTGTATTCAAGTGTATACTTTACAACTTACGTGTATACTTTGTGACTTACATGTATTCCAATGTATATACTTTATGACTTACTTATTACATGTGTATACCTTGTATTCATGTGTATACTTTGTATTCATGTGTATACTTTGTATTCATGTGCATACTTCATGGCTTATGTGTATTTGAGTACTTGTGCTTCACTTATTCACATGTATGCTTCACTTATTCAAGTGTATGCGTCACGTATTACATGTATGCTTCATGCTTCCAATGAATAATTCATGTGTTCCAGTGTATTCTTCATGATTCATGTGTATAGTTCATGTATTCATGTGTATGCTTCATGTTTCTTATGTATATTTCACGTATTACGTGTATTCACATGCATGCTTCATGCTTCCAATGTATAATTCATGTGTTCACATTTATTCTTCATGATTCATGTGTTTGCATGTATTCTAGATGATGTATACCCTTTTTCCTAGTGTTTGAGTGTCTTCATTGTAATATGAGATAATATGAATTCACAATCAAATCTGACTAACACCGCTTTCATGAAAAACACAGTCATAAAGAACTTACACTATGAGGACCAACAAGGCCAATGTTTCACAGTCATAAAAACTTTAATCATTGTCTTTCATTTTCTCATGGTCTTGAAATTTAGCATTTGGTTATCCCTAGCATTGCTCATTGTTGTCCTTCATGGTTTTCCTTGAATATTTATTAATTGATGCTAAACAAATTTATTAGTTGATGCTAAAAAACTTCAATATTTCCAAAAATGATTCACCAAGGATTTATCATTTACTTATGTGCTAATTCAATGTTCTACAATACTGAATCAATATATAAAAGGCTACAAAATTATATTTCCCACCACTATGGCTTCCATCTAGATCTTATATTCATTATGCAATTGTGTACATGCTCAAACACATGCCTACAATGCTTATAGGCTAGATTTCACACTCCTTTTATGTTACTGCTAACATGTGGCCCTTGAAATCCATAAGATAATGGTATAGTAAATGAGCACATTGATTCTTTAGGCTGTATATTAGTAAAGTCTAATGTTACTCTTGTTAGTAAGAATTATGCTTCTAATCAATTGAAAATATCATTCAATGCTTTCTTATGTGCTTCAATTAATGAATTAGTTGGATGAAATTAAGAAAGTAAATAACTCAAACACACATTGAAAGAGAGATTTACAAAAAAAAATATTGAAGTTGTGCTTCCTCATTTCCACTATCATCTTGCAATATTTACAAGTCATTTTGGGCTTTCAAATGCATTGGGGCCTTGTCAAGGACATCTAAAATCCTCTATTAAATTTCCTTCTTGTGGATTATGTGCTTATTCAATCTACTTCTCTCCTGCACTCATTTGTAGAGTCATCTTATATTCCTAATTTAAAACTGCAACTCACCAACCTCCATATTTGACTTCCAAGGATTGTACTCATGATTACACAAGAGAATCCAAATTATAGAAGATTCTAAATGCCCCCCACACAAATACTTGGAAGATAAATAAATTTAATTGCATGTTGGTCAATTAGTTCTACAATTTATCTCATTTAGAGTAACATCCACTGTAGCCAAACCCATCTAGGTAAGATTGTGTTTTGTTGTGTGAGTTCATCTAAATTCAAAACCTATTGAGGTAGTTAAGTACCAAATGGAAATTGTGACTCATGACTTCCTATAAGTGGTATGGAGCCAATAATGTATAGATCAACTCTCAACCTTCTTATACCAATTAATCAAACCCATCACTCATGACTATTCATGCAAGTGGTGTGAAGCCTGAGACACATGGATTAACCCTGAGCCTCATACATCAATTCCCATATTCCTCAATGTAGTGTTTTTTGTAGATTTTCACTTCTCTTCAACTATTTTGACACCCAAATTTTTTACCTCTTTCATGCAATCATATGATTTTGGTGTTGAAAACTCAAACTTGTTAACTGTCATGTGAATCTTTCTCTTTTCCTTTGTTTTGCATACCATCTTAAGGGATTTTTCTAGTTGAATGTAACTCGAAATGATTCGGTGTGTTTGGATGTGAAAGAGGACCATGCCTACCCATTCAGATGTGTTAGAATAGCCGATTTGGTTGCATAAGTTGCAAAATGAAAGTTACACCCCTTTGCAACTTTACACTACTTGCATTTGAAACTTTTTCCATCAACTGAAAGTTTGAAACCACAGGAAAATGCCTTTGATATATCAAAACCCCCTGAGAGTTTATTGTAGAGGGGTCCAACATGATCCCATATCCTTAGACAAAAACTTTCTAGGCATCATGATTTTCGAGTAACAGTTCGTCAAAGATTGCTTCACTTTTGCACTTACTTTGGACTCTTAAGGGATTTCATTGGTTGAACGCAAATCAGTTTGATTTATCATTTTTAGGTACAAAAGAGGACCATGCCTAGCCTAAACATACACATTTTGATGTGTTGGAATAGTCGATTTGGTCATATGAGTTGCAAAATGAAAGTTACACCCCTTTGCAACTTTACACTATTTGCATTTGACACTTTTTCCATCAACTAAAAAATTGACACCACAGGAAAAAGCCTATGAGATATCAAAAATTGAGAGAGGTTATTATAGAGGGCCCAACGTGATCCCGTAGACTTATACAAAAAATTTCTAGGCATCATGGCTTTTGAGTAATAACATGTCAAAGATTGTAACCCTTTTGCACTTTGGACTCTTAAGGGATTAAGCTGGTTGAACATAGTTTAGACTGATTTGAAATTTTTGGGTGTGAAAGAGGACCATTCCTAGCCTAAACATACCCATCCAAATGTGTTGGAACTTTCGGTTTGGTCACATGAGTTGTAGAACAAAAGTTACACCTTTTGCAACTGTACACTGCTTGCATTTGACACTTTTTCCATCACAGAGTGTGATTTGAAACATTGATGCAAAAATTCACAGTGTAATTCAAAACATTGATGCAAAAAATTAGACACAATCTAATCTAAAAATTTTAGCAATAGTTTGCACAGATTGTGGAAATCTACTATCACTAACTTTTTCTATCAACTAAAAAAGTCGACACCATTGGAAAACACCTCTGAGATATCAAAAAATGAGAGAGGTTATTGTAGAGGTTCCCAATGTGATCCCATAGCCTAAAAAAGAAAGATTCTAAGCATCATAATTTCCAAGTAACAACCTGTCAAATATTTCTAACCTTTTGCACTTTGGAATCTTAAGGGATTTTGCTGGTTGATTATAGGTTAGATCGATTTGGAATGTTTGGGTGTGAAAGAGGACCATGCCTAGGCTAAACATACCCATCTAGATGTTTTGGAATTGTTGGTTTAGTCACATGAGTTGCAGAATGAAATTTACACCCCTTTGCAACTTTACACAACTTGCATTTGACACTTTTTCCATCAACTAAAAAATTGACACCATAGGAAAAAACCTCTGAGGTATAAAAATCTGAGAGATTTTATTGTAGAGGGGCCCAACATGATCCTGTAGCCTCAGATGAAATTTTTCTAGGCATCACGATTTTTGAGTAACAACCCATCAAAGATTGTTGTCCTTTTGCACTTTAGAATCTTAAGGGATTTCACCGGTTGAACATAGCTCATACTGATTCGACATATTTGGTTGTGAAAGAGGACCATTACTAGCCTAAACATACCCATCTAGATGTGTTAGAACATTTGATTTGGTCACACGAGTTGCAGAATGAAAGTTACACCCCTTTGCAACTTTACACTACTTGCATTTGACACTTTTTCCATCAACTGAAAAATTGACACGAGAGGAAAACGACTCTGAGATATAAAAAACTGAGAGAGGTTATTGTAGAGGGGCCCAACTTGATTTTGTAGCCTTAGATGGAAAGTTTCTAAGCATCATGGTTTTTGAGTAATAGCTCGTTAAAGATTGCAACCCTTTTGCACTTTGGACCCTTAAGGGATTGAGTTGATTGAACATAGCTCAAACTGATTTGACTTGTTTGGGTGCAAAATAGGACCATGCCTAGCCTAAACATACCTATTTGGATGTGTTAGAATAGTCGGTTTGGTCATACAATTTGTAGAATGAAAGTTACACCCCTTTGCAACTTTACACTAAACTTTGTTGGAATTGTCAGTTTAGGCTTCAAACTAGGGCATAGGCTTAACTTTTGTTTCCACTAACTAAATTTTCCCAAAGTTTGGATTATTGATGTGTATAGGTGTATAGGATGATGTCCCAAGTTTCATGAATTTTCCACACATGCATGTTCCTTTTCAACAAATCCCTTGATTTCCTAGCTTTTACATGGAAATTTATCTATTTTTAGTGCAAATTCTTGTATTTCAAGAATTTTCAAGAGTAGGGACTATTTAGGCATGTTATAAATGTCTAAATACACCTTTCATATGAATTTAAAGACCTGACTAATCCATTTAGTAATTGTTGTTCCACAACAATCCTTAGAAAGAGGCCTAATTTGACTGTAAGTAAGTAGTTTTGGCCAATTATGTACAAATTAACCCCATATGATTTTAACACATCTAATAAGAATTATAAGGGTATCCAAATTAGGTTTTAGATCCCCATTATCAAGTATAAGATGAAAGTTATATAAAAAAATATCTTTGTGAAGGGCTACAAGCTCATAACCTATAGGGTGCCTAAGGACACTTGATATCACATGTGAACCTACATCAACCTTGAAAAAGTGATCAAGGGAAAGTATGATAAGGGTGATGTCTATGAAAATAATACTCATGTTCAATGATAAGACTTCTCAATCTTATTTTTGATGATTGATAACACCTGCAAGGGAAAAATATAATGATGGGGTTAGAGAACAAGAAAACACAGTGCTACAAATCAAGAAGATAGTCATGTTTTCAACCACCTACAAGTGAGGGAAACAAGATAATGTTGCATGAAACTATGAAAACTATCATAGTCACCAAGCAAGTTATATCAATCATGGGACAACAAGAAATTATCATGGAGGTAGATTGTATTATAAAAGGTAGTCATATCAACATATGTAATCATCCAAGGTGACGATATGCATCAATAAAGAATAGAAATGGAATGCCAATGCTAATGAAGAATGATAGTGCTTACCTAGAGTGACAATGACACATGCCAATGATACTTATGATTGTGATTATGAAAACAACTCACCATACCCAAATGCAAAAGAAACTATAATACATAGTCAAGGTGTACAAATAAAATTATGTGATGTGGTAACAACTTGATCACCATGAGACACTATACATAGTGAGCTCACTAGCTTGCCAATGCAGTAGCATTGATAAGGTAGTGAGTTTTTTGATAAAACACCTCTAAGAAATGGGGTCTCATGGTGATAATGGGTGATAATGTCCAATAATCATTTTTTCGATACCTCTTGTAGCATGGCCAAATTTACTTTATTTTCCCTCTTTGACTGATTTATATACCATATTTTTTCTTAAAATGTTCACTACCTTGTCAATGCAATAGAAATGACAAGGTAGTGAGCTTTTCAAATTGTTAATGCGGTAGACAAGGTAGTGAGCTATTTGATAAAATGCCTCAATTAATGGGCTCTCCTAGTGATGTACATCACCAAGATACCCCATTTCCTTGAGGCATTTTATCAAACAACTCACTAACTTGTCTATGCTTCTGCACTGACAATGTAGTGGGCTTGTCAATGCTCACTGATTGGATTAAACTGTGGAATGATATTAGACATAAATTTCTCTCGTGACTCTATCAAGTTGGTAATTTTTTTTGGGTTGATCCTTAAGAATTTTGTAGTAATTTCTCATCTTATTCCTATAATTTTCAATTCGGGAGTCATAAAATTGTGAAGAGTGTTGTGACAATCTGCCTAAGGGTTGAAACTAATGAACTAAATGGGGATGGATGCATCTCGAAGTTGAATTAAAACACACAAAATTTTAATCTAAAATTCAAATCAAAGCACACTTCAATCTGCAAATGAATAAAGTCATCTCTTTAATCACTACCTTCCTATTTCACTCCAACACATACACACTTTGGAATTCTCAATTAAACTCTTGAAATCAATATCCTAAAATTACACAATAAATTCCTAATCTTAAGCTTGGTTTGATTCTACTGTTTCTGCTTCCTAGCAGAACTTGTGATAGGAAGTGCACCAGGAACTGTGATAGGAATTGCAGTGACAAAAAATATGATAACAGAAAAAAAATGATGACAAAAAATAAAGGGTGTTTCTGAAATGATGTACTACCAATTAGCGAATTCCAATCTACATAAATCAAGTCTTAAGTTCTTAAATTCTCAACAAGCACATTAATGAATAATGGAATCCTTGAAATCCAATTAACTGTGACTATGAATGATTAAATCTGTGTACAACAAATCAAAATAAATGTAACTGTAAACAATTAAATTTGTGTACAAAAAGGAAATTAACTTCAAACCAATTCACACACACACAGTTACCACACTGCAAACTGAAAACCTGTCACCAATTGGCATAAAGAGTGGGCCCTTCCTCCTTTGTTGATTGATGATGAATATATTAGTGCGTTCCTAGCTTAAATCAGTTACACATATACATGAGAAATTTAGAATAAATTTTGAAGTAGCAAAATAATATTGTATTATCATATATCGAGTCTTTAAACCACACACACATATTTATATTGAATAGTCATTGCTAAAATTTATTATGGTTTTTTTGTGGATGATGGCCAATAAACCAGAGTATGTAATCAAAATAGATAATCAGCCAAAAACTATTTAACAACATTTTTCTTTATCAAAAACAAAAATGTAACAAGATAATCTCAGTGAAATGCCATCAACATTCATTCCAACAAGGCAATTTGTTTCTTCATTCAACCTCCTATCTTCCCCGTGCTTCTTAATAGTTGGAGCCACATCTCTAATTACCCCTACCAATTAATCACAAGATGATTAATAGTGGTTCAAATAATTAGCATTGTAGTAGTTTTAATTCTTTTCATAATTTATTAAATATACTTATTTTCCTCTAATTAAAGGTGATAGGAGATATGATTAGGGCAACATAATTAGAGGAAAAAGGAAAATAAGGAATGAGATAATGAGGCCTAAGTTTTTCCCATCATTTTCCCCCCAGCTGGAGATCTTGGATGTCCTCATGCAAGGAAAGAAAAAGACTACAAACCAAGAGAACCTGGTCAGCTTTTGAATAGTACTGGTAATTTCCCGAGCCCAATGTTGCCTCAAAGCCTCCATTTGCACCTCATGATCTTCAATGAGTATATACTGATCTTTAGAAATTTTTGCTTGTTCTAGCTGCACCTTTAACCCTTGAGTTTCTTCCACTGGTGTCTGGGAGATCGAATTAGCTTGTTCAAACTAATCTTAAAACTCTTTATTCTCCTTAACTTTTCTACTAGACTCTACAAATCCTTAGATTGTTTGAGGAGGATCTCATTTTATTCAAATTATTTCTTAGCTTCTACTTCAACCTCTACTTCAATCCCTTCTTCACCCTTCATGTTGGTCTCTATATTTCCTTGGTTGACAAACTCTCTACTACCATTTTGTCCAGGTTCTACATATTCAACCATCATTAAGTTTTCTACACCATATTGGTCAACAAGAGATAGAGGATTCTCTTGTTTACCTTTCTCTTCTACATAAGAAATGATAGGGTTGATGTCCACAAATATCTCATGTTCTTCACCTGGAGTCTCATCATCTTGAAGATCATCTAATTTTTCATAAATTTCCATGAAGCTTCCCACAATATTGAGTTGGTCTAATTCCACCCGTGTATCTGATATATTTACTTTTTTCCTGTCATTAGTACCCTTCCCCTCACTAGGTGTAGAGAATTTAAAGTGTTGCTATTTTGAAACAATACTTCTTGTCTCATTAAATGAGGGAACCATCTCTAGTCGAATAGGATCAGTTACTAGTTCAGAATTGGAGTTAAGACCACCATCAAGGGTTTTTGAGGATTTATTTCCTTTGTCTTTCATCTCCCAGATCTTCTATATTCTCTTCTAACTTTTTCATTTTTCTTAAAGATTGTGGTGAAGGCCTCCAAATCAGAATCAAGTTCTTTCTAGTCATCTAATTTGATAATGTCACTTACAACTTGGGCCAGTCCTCTCAACTTATCCATAGTCTTTTTGTCATTCTTATTTGTTGGCAACTCCTCTACAATAGTTGGGGTTTCTAGATTGTGTCTAGTGGAAAGTCAACTACTAGACCTACGTTTAGGACTAGAACTAGAAGTAATTGGGGTCTTTTTATTGACTTTCCTCTTCCTGTGTGAACGTGAAGTAGAGGGGGTTGCAAGAATACTTTCTTCAATGTGAGTGGGACTTGCAGGTTTTTCTTCCATCTCCAAAATCTCCTCTTCAACATGGTTTTCTTTTTCCTGTTCTGAATTTTCTTTTTCCTTATCAAGGTTTTCTACTTCCTGTTCCAAGTTTTCCTCCTCCTAACTAAGAAAGCTATCTCAATCACCATGAAGAGATAAAAAATTTATTTCCTGGATAATTAGTAACCTAATTAACCCATGATGAGCTAAGAAATGTTGCTTCCCACTTTGCACAACCTTACTCATGCATTGTAATGAATATAATAGAAAATAGGGGAAATTTACAAGCAAACCTTTCCAAAAATGCAAAATGGGACAAAAATGTTGTGCATTTACATATACACACCTCCCTTCGCAGGTAATATACTATATAATAAACCGGGAAACATCATTCGATGGATGAGGAAGTGAACACAACTTGGTCCCTTGCCAAATAACATACTCAATGGGTTCACCACGCTGCAAAAACTACCTTCTCAGGGGCTGCAAATCTGTCACCTTGGTAGAAATTTCAACAAAGTAATGTTACCCATACAATGGAAGTCCTGTGATATTCATAATTGTCTAAATTAGAATAGAGAACTGCAATCCCCTAATACTCACTTGATTCTTGTGGAACCCATGTGCAAAATACCTAGCTAGATTCTTGTCAAACCCATGTAACCTTTTAAAGTATACATCCCAATGCACTTTTCAGAATATTTTATAGGCCTCCCCTACAGCTTGGAGTTGTGTCATGGAGATAGGTTCATAGTGGTTTTAGCATTCGGCCATGGTTGTGCCAGGAAGTTGACACTGTAGAAAACCAAAAAACTGAAACCGCCAATGCAAAATGCTCAAACAGGGAGATGGAAACAGTAAAAATGTAAAGTGGATTAAGGGAAAAATGACAAGATATCATATGATATGTGGTAAATGATTAATGAACACAAGGGATTAAGCGTATGGGATTAATTGCACAATATGATTAGGGATAAAAAATGATAGGTAAACCAAGAAAAAAATACACCCTGTCCAAGCAATCATACCATAAATAGCTATAAATAATATGGAAATTTTACCCTCCCCCCACATAAAGGGTAGACCTGTCCATGGGACAAGTCACTAGTGGTTGCGAAAAATAAATATAACTAATAAATTAGAAAAGAACATAAAACTTACCACCTTACCAATTATTGAAGGAGATCAAGCCATGTAAGAAATATTTCATAGGAGGATGATGAATGACCAAGCATAAATGTAGGATCCCTGGAGAATGGGTAGCATGACTGGAAGAAGATATTGGTGTATGTGATTGGATGGAAAAAATGGAGCAAGAGAAGGATGATGTGGAAATGATAGAGTGAGGTGACAAGCGGTGGACAAAGAAAAATGGTATTGAAAAGAATGACAGAGAAAAGTCCAAGGGTGAATGGTACGAAAAATCCAAAAGTAGCAAAAAGAAAATCCAGAAAGGGAATAAATGAAATCAATGCTGTCTTGGATTTGAAATGACACGAGAAAAATAAAAGACAACCTGGCAATGTATGTGCATAAAAACTAGAAATACCAGCATAGAGGATAGAGACTGTTGTAGTAAAGAGTTTGAACACTGTACATGAATGACAAGAAAGTTCCTAACACATAGAAAAAAACATGAAAGGTGAAAACCAATGCATAAGATAACCATCCAAAAAGGAGAGCACCATGAGGCTACAAAAACATCCCAAAAAAGGATAGAGATGAAAGGGGTGCGAAAAAAATTGTGGTGGATGATTTTCCCAGCACCCTAGTGATAGGAGGACGAGATGGTGATGTTTTCTCTCTTTTTTTTTCTTTTTTCTCTCTTGATGATAGAGCATTAACAACCCGATTTTCACTCTATCACCACCTAGAGGCATCGAGAAACTGATTTTCACCCCTAAGATTATTAAATAATCAACACCCGTCGAAGGATAGTTTTAAAGTGTTAATTGGCCAACAATGCCCAAGGGTTTTCATTATTGGATCTTTTATTTCTTTTTTTTCTCTCTATCTTTTTTTTTAATTTATATATATATATATATATATATCTTTATTCAAAATAAGTGAGAGGAACAAGAGTCAGTTCCTCCATCATAGTACAAGCAAATGTTTCCTTTGAAAAGGGTCATTTGTAAAGCTTCAAACAATGCCCATTAACAAGAAGAGCCATATGCTCAAAATCCACAGTGCATAGTCTAAAAATACCATTATCGTACACAGTCTAAATTTCATAAGGACCAAGCCAACCAGTATGTAACTTCCCTTTGAAGTCCTGGAACTAGGAGTCATAAAGTAATGCCCAATCCCCAAGTTGGAATGTCTGTGACCAAATGAAGTGGTCATGCCATTGCACTTTTTGCTTCTACACCACTTATACATGAAGAAGAGCCTCCCGACACATTTCATCTAAATAATGGAGTTGAGCAAGTCTCTCTTCCTATGCTTAACTGAGACTCATCCCAAGTTGAAGAGTGGTGCAGAGATTCTTCACTTCGAATTCAATTGACAAGACAACCTTCTTTCCATAGATGATTTCATATGGTGTCAGTCTTGTGGTCGTCTTCCAAGTTGTGCGATAGGTCCAAACTGCTTCGTGAAGTCTCTCTACCTAGTCTTTCATGTGCATTGCTACTGTCTTTGTGAGAATATTCTCCAATTCTCAGTTGGTTACTTCCACTTGCCTATTGGCCTATAGATGATATGGAGAGGACTTTCGATGCTTGATTTCATATTCTTGTACCAATGTAGCAATCAAGTCAGAGGTGAATTGTGCTCCCTGGTTCGTGACAATTTCTCGAGGCACACCGTACCTGGTAAAAATCTTTGAATACAAGAAGTTAGCAACTTTAGTATCCCTAGCATGCTTTAAGGCTACTACCTCTACCCATTTAGTGACATAATTTGTACAAACCAAAATTTATATTCTTTATTCTAAGAAGGAGGATTAATGGGCCCTACAAAATCTAACCCCCATTTTTCAAATGGCTCTATGGATAACTAGGGGTGTAAAGGTATTTCATTAGAGTGGGTAGGCTGAACCATTCGTTGACATTTGTCAAAATGTTGAACAAACCTTTTACAATCCTTATGAATTGTTGGCCAATAGTACCCTATAGTTAAAACTTTATTAACGGTTCGTTGTGCTGCGAAATGGACTCCATAAGGCTCAAAGTGACAAGCATAGAGGACATCAAAAACATCCTCTTATGTGACCCAAAAACACATAATATTATCAATCCCAATACAAAAAAGTAAACCATTTATCCAACTGTACTTCCCACTAAGCCCTATGAGCTTTCGTCATTCTCGTAGGGAGAAGTGGGGTGGAAACTTGCAAGTAACAAGATAGTTAGCAATATCAACAAAACAAGGGCTCTTTACAAAAATAGAAAAAAGGTGTTCATCTGGAAAAGCATCATCCACAAGAACTAGTTCATCATCATGTTGTAGTCTAGATAGAAAATCAACCACTACATTCTCTCGTCTTGGTTTGTCGAGAATGGTAGTGCCAAATTCCTGCAAGAGAAGCAACCACCGGATCACACGTCTTGTAACAACTAGTTTTTTCATCAAAAATATAATAGCAAAGTGATTTGTATGCACAAAAGCTTTGTATCTAGTGATATAGTGGTGAAATTTATTTATTGCATAAACTATAGCCAATAATTCATTTTCAGTGACAGTATAATTTACCTCAATACTAGTAAAATTCTTACTGATATATTAGATAGAGTAAAAGAGAGTTTCTTCCTTTTATCTAAGAACGAATCCCATAGAATTATTTGATGCGTCGATATGTATATGGAATGGTAGTTCCCAATTGGGTCCTCGCAACACAGGTGTAGTTATATGTTTACCTTTGATTTCCTCAAAGACTTGCTAGCATTCGAGTGTCCATGAGAAATCCACATCTTTCCCTAGCAACACAACGAGGGGTGAGGCAATCTTGCTAAAATTTTGAATAAACCTCCTATAATAACCAACATGTCCTAGGAAACTATGTACATCCTTCAAAGAGGTGGGCACAAGCAAATTTTGAATGGTTTTTACCTTTTTAGGGTCCACTTCTATTCCTTTTTTAGAAATATAATGGCCCAAAACAATTCCTTCAGTCATTAAAATATGGCATTTTTCATGACTTAAAGAAATGTTACTTTAATACATCATTTAAGTACTTTTTCAAGATTTTCCTTAGCTTCATCATATGTGTCACCATAAACAGTAAAGTCATCCATATACACTAAATAGTCATGAATTAAATCAACAAAAATACTTAGAACAACTCACTGGAAAGTAGCAGGTGCATTACACAATCCGAAAGATAAGATATTATAGGAAAATGTGCCCCATGGGTAGGTAAAAGTAGTTTTGTCTTGGTCTTTCAGGGCAATACGGATTTGTTTATACCCACTAAATCCATCAAGAAGGGAAAATAACTTCTTTCCAGCTAGGGTGTCTAAAACTTGGTCAATGAAAGGAAGTGGGAAATGGTCTTTCTTAGTGGCCTTGTTAAGGGCCCTATAATCAACACATATTCACCATTTTCCATTTTTTTAGGAACTACTATAAGTGGGGACACCCATTGGATATTTGATATCAGATAAATAAATCCTACATTAAGCAACTTATGAAGTTATTCCTTAACTACTTCCCATAATATTGGGTTTAACCTTCTTTGGGGTTGTCACACAAGTCTACTCCCTTCTTCTATATAGATATGGTGTGTGCAGGTAGTGGGATGAATACCTCTCATGTCTTGGTAATCCCATGCAAAGGCTTCTTTATGTGCATGCAACACCTTAATCAAGTCTTTTAATTGGGAGGCATTCAAATTGGGATTGATGTTGAATGTTTTACTAGGTAGGATTTCAGTAACTTGGGATTGTACAAGGGTATCTACAACAAGTAGTTTTGAATTAGACAAAGATGGGTCAGAATTCCTAGATATCAAAACTGGACTATATATACAAGTATGTGGCAATAATTGATGCAAAGTAATAAAGTGATGAATAGACTACAAACTAATAACTAATGGAAAGTTTCCAAATGAGCAATTATCACTTATGCTCGTAGGAAAAATCATCGTCTATAAAACATTATCAACCAAATAATAAATTTGCAAGAAATGATTAATAATAGTGTCTTCTAAAATATCCTCAAATTCCCTAATTTGATCTATTGTCAAAATAGGTAAAGACTTCTCTAAATCACTATCGATCCATAAGGAATCCTCCATTTCCAACAATGGTTGTGCTGGAGGGTACAACATTAATTGCTTTGTTTGCTCCCTGTTTGAAATCACCATGTTTCTAGACCTAGAATTAATGAAAGCATTAGTAGCAACTAACCAAGGCTTTCCTAGAATTAAGGGGTATCCCCCAGCTTAATCTTTGGTTGTAAAATTATGAAATCTATTGGATACTCACAAGACTCAATAGAAATAATGATATCTTCAATCATACCTTCTAGTTTGATGAGGAAGCAATCAACCATTTGCAAGACCATTGGAGTAGGTCTAAGTCCTTGAAGGGCCAACCTCTCCTTAGTCTCGTTAGTCATTACATTTATAGTTGCTCCTAGATCCACAAGTGTATTTGGAATGATTACATTACCAATACATACCTTAATCATTGGACTTCTTGGATCTACATACTTAGGAACGAAGATTATCCCCAACATCAATTCTATGAGTTGTCCAATGACCTGGAATGTCTTGGGGTCCTACTTCTTCTATTGTTTCCTCCCATAAAGTTATTTGACTACTTTAGTGTACACCGAAACATCTTGAATAGCCTGCAACAAAGGAATTTTAATGTTAACATTACGTAATTCATTCATAAAATCAAAATTAGGTTGAGATGTTTCCTGCTATTTTGGCCACTCTTGCAACCTATCTGAAAATGGAGGCTTTGGTTGCTCTTCCTCTGGCTCAACTGAAGAATCTTTAACTTTTGTGATCATTGGCCCTTGGAGGTTCTTCCTTGACCTTAGGTGTACATCGCCAATCTCTAATGCATTGACAGGGTAAGTTGAGAATCCTACCACTTCATTATTATAGACCGATTGTTCCACCTTATTATTTGGATTTGGTTTTAGCTGTGGAGGCATTGGCATGACTTTTGGAGGTTGGGTTGAACTAGACGGTTGATTAGATGAAGGGATGAGTGACAAGAGTTGTTGGGATTGCTGATATGGATTTATTGTTGGAGGTGGTGGATATAGAGGGAATGAATGATATTGTGGGTAAGGTGATGGTGGTGCTCACCATGCTTGCCACAATTTTGGAGTAGACGAGTTTTGTTGTGACCATTGAGGGCAGTATAGAGGTTTTTTCCAACCTCCATATCATCCAGTTTGGTTTGGGAAAGAATTCTATTGAAAATGATATTGGGGTACGACATGATAATCGGTTGGGGGAATTGCTATTGGTTGCCAAGGTATTCATTGGGCCATGAAGTAAATGGGTTCATCTGTGTATTCTACCTACATCATCCCTACAGGAAGAGGTTTTAAAGTAGTGTCCCTACTTGCTTCCTCTAAAGAAGATATCTTTGTTTTATTATATGGAAACTCCTCACCACTATGCCTCTTTCGAAAAATAGGACAAAAGATAACTAAGGATTTTTGAGCCTCCTCTTGCTTCCTTCGTCTATACAAGGTGTCTATCTATTTACCCATATGATTTAAGAAATCGGTCTTGAGGTCTTCAAGTAGATTACGTTTCTCACACTTTTTGATACCTATTGTATTTCCCCAGAAAGAAAATTTACTTAAATAATTCCTCCCTAAACGTTGAGACCTCGAGTAATTCCTACAAATGTCACAAATATTGTCAAAGCTCAATTTAGAGACATTACCTTTACCTATTAAATTCAATGCATCCATAGTATCATCCCTTATTCCCCTAAGAAACAACATTTTAATGGTATCAGGAGTTAGCCTTGGTTGTTGTGATCATTGAAAGCTAAACATGAAGCATTTGAGGTAATCTTCCATGGACATATCTTATTTTTGTGTCATACAAAAGATCTTGTCCCAAACCTCTTTTGTTTTACAATACTCCTAGTATTTCATCAAAAGTACTTCCTTCATGTCATTCTATGTTCTAATGTTCATGAGGTTCATGAAATAACACAGAGTTGCATCCTTTAACCTGGGAGGGAACAATTTAAGCTAATGTGTATCACTTTGATAATCATATCTTTGGCACAACACATCAAACTCAAATAAGAACATATCAAGATCCTCAATAGAAAGGCCACAAAAAACAGGCAAGGAAAAATGAGGAATTTTTTTCATAGGGGCATCTTCTTTAGGATGTGAAATTGGAAACTCAAAGGTGAATGGATTATTGTTGGCCAATGCTATCTCATTGTTATTATTGTTGTTGTTGTTGTTGTTGTTGAGATTAGAAATGACTTGAGATGCCCAAGGAGTAAAAAAATTTTTGAACGGATTTTGGTTTCCTAAGGATGGCCCAACCTTAGACTTGCAAGATTCTTGAAATAACTTTGCGACCCTCTTTTTTGTAATTCTTTAGAAGACTCTAGATGGATACCAGAAGGGGTCTCAACAATGGTAGACACAATAATACACTTTTTGATATCTAGTTCAGGTAACTTTTTATCTGGTGATGTATGCACAACTAATGGTTGTAATTTGGTTTTCAAAATTTCATGTTGTGAGCTACCTCCCTTAACTAATGATTTTGATTTTTTTTCTAATTTTTTTGGTTGTGTACTACTCCCCCTATCCTTTTTAACAAATCTCCCTCTACTATCCCTACTATGATTCATGCACCTATATGACTTACAACAAAGAAAACTAAGGGTAGTTATCCAAACAAGGTTGATTGTCGCGTAGGCTTTCTCCTTAGAGAAATGTTCCTAACTTAGTTCACTAGGATAACACACCTTTAACAACATTCCCCGGAAATGACACCAAAATGATTGGATTAAATTGTGGATTGATATTGGAGATAAATCTCTCTCATGACTCTATCAAGTTGGTAAATGTGTTTGGGTTGATCCTTGGGAATTTTGTAGTAGTTTCCTCAGTTTAGTCCTTTAATTATCAATCCGAGAGTCATAAACTTGTGAAGGGTGTTGCGGAAATCTACATAAATCAAGTCTTCAATTCTTAAATTCTCAACAAGAACATTAATGAATAATGAAATCCTTGAAATCTAATTAACCATGACTACAAATGATTAAATTTGTGTACAACAAATCAAAGTAAATGTAACTACAAATGATTAAATCTGTGTATAGAAAGGAAATTAACTTCAAACCAATTCACACACACATAGTTACCACATTGCAAACTAAAAATGAGTCACCAATTGGCACAAAGAGTGGTCCCTTGCTCCTTTGCTGATTGATGATGAAGATATTAGTGCATTCCTAGCTTAACTCAATTATGCATATGCATGAGAAATTTAGAATAATTTTTGAAGCAGCAGAGCAATAATATATTATCATATATTCAGTCTTTAAACCACACACACATATTTATACCGAATATTCATTGCTAAAAGTTATTATGGTTTGTTTGTGGCCAATGGCCAACAAACCAAAGTCTGTAATCAAAATAGATAATCGGCCAAAAACTGTTTAACAACATTTGTCTTTATAAAAAACAATAACATAACAAGAAGATAATCTCTGTGAAATGCCATCAACATTCGTTCTAATGAGGAAACTTGTTTCTCCATTCAACATCCTATCGTCCCCATGCTTCTCAATAGCTGGAGCCACATCTCTAATTACCCCTACCAATTAATCACAAGATTATCAATAGTGCTTCCAATAATTAGCATTGTAGTAGTTTTAATTCTTTTCATAATTTATTAAATATACTTATTTTCCTCTAACAAAAGGTGACATAAGATATGATCAAGGAAACATAATTAAAGAAAAAGGAAAATAAAGAATGAAATAATGAGGCCTAAGTTTCTCCCATCACTCACTACCTTGTCTATGCTACTGCATTGACAACTTTGAACCAATATTCATATGTAAACTTCAAACCAAAACATATGTACAAACTTGGGACCAAAACATATGTAAACTTGAAATATAGAAACCAAAGGTCTAACTATCAATTAATCTTGATGTGCATACTCTAAATTTTAATAAAAATTAATGTGCATACTTATAAACTAATAAGAACCAATGTGCATACTTAAAAATTGTATAGGAGCGAATTTACACCCCTTACACAAATTCCCCTTTTGTACATCCTCACCTTAAAAAACCAAATCCGAAGTTGAAATTCCACATCAACAATTTCCCTTCCTTCTGCTTGGCATCTATTTGTTGTATCAGCAGAATAATATTTGTTAGGGATCCCCACATGGCGCGCTTACATCCTTGACAAATTCCTACATCTGAATTTGGTAGAGGCATTACACTTCCTATTGGGAATGATTTGTAACATCCCTCTTCGACCAACCAGCCCCAAAAATGGCATATGCTTTGCTCTTCTTCCTTGAAATTCATTCATTCTCATTCCATTTCATCTCTTCACAAGCTCTAGCAATTTCAGTCTCATTCTCAAGCACTTTCTAGCATTCTCTTCACTCTCAACAACACTTTAGCACTACATTACAACAACAAGAACACTCTGCCAACTCCATAAAGCAAGTGTGAAGCAAGCCATTGCAATGTGGGATTGAGGTTTCATGAAACCTCCCTTCATTACGGCCGAGGTTGTGATGATTGCTCAAGTCCTCTTTTCTCCTCCATTGGCTAGTGAGCTCTTGGTGGAGGTGGTAACATTTTTCTACTCTCCTTTGCGATTTGGTTGGTTAGCTCTTTACTATTTTATAGTGTTATTTGGATTCCTTCCTTCTTTACTTCTTTATCATACATTTCTCTAGCATTTCCATTTAGTTTTCCATGGAGGTGGAAACACCAAAATGGGGGTCTGACTGAAGTAGGCCCCTATACAGCCCCAACAAATTTCCCTTCTCTCTTGTGTGTAGGTGGTCATACTTTCAGAGCTAGCTAGTGAATTAGCGCCTTGCTGAGATCATTCTTGTTACTTTAGATTTCATCTATTTACTTTATCACCTACATTTATATCTATTGTACTTTATAATTCTATTTTTCTCATTTAGGAGTCACTATCTAGGCTGTCAACTTGTTTTATGGTGGTTCATATTGTATTTTTGGTCCTTTGGTTGTACGGATCCCAGGGCACCTGAGAGACGTCAGTGTGTTGCACTATCGTCCTAGAACCGCACTTTCATCCTTAGATAGAGAGCTACCTGAGGTACATTATTGAATCCAAAAATTAGCTCACTTAACCTAAATTTGGGTTTCGAGTTTGCAGAAGGACAATATAGTCCTCATCATTCTTGTCCCTTGCTTCAAAACACCCCTTTAGAGTGAGGTAAGTTAAGACAACCTTCTGCTCTTGTCTCTCCATGTCCTAGGGCCTTGACGTGGTTGGTCCCCTCTCTTACATTCTTGGTGAACTTGATGTGAACCAACGTCTGCTCATTCATTGGTGTTGAGGCTTTTCCCTTGTACCTTTTGATTGTTGTGCCCTTAAGTGTTGTGAAGGTTTATGAGCATCACAACCCAATCCACAACCTCCGGGTATATTGTTAGGAGAAGTTTACAACATCTTCCGATGGAGAGGATGAAGATCACTACTAGTTTCTCTACAGGCCCTTTTTCTGGATTTTCCATTGGTCTTGCTGCTTAGGAGCAGTTGTCAAGGGGAAAGGTAGGAATCTCCAATGAGATCGACCATGTCGCCACTCCCCCTGCATCTCCTACACTGTCATTGGTAGATGAGTATGAGGTCATTCACATTCCTTCTGAATATATTTCTACCATTAGTAAAGGACTCGAAGATGGCTAGGGCCACCAGGGTTATCAGCAAAATAAAGTATATAGTTGGAAAAGACCAAACAAGAATATAACTCTTGTCTAGTCTCTCTAGTCTAACTGAAGCATACGCTCCTCCAAATAATCCTAACATTATATAAGGGGCCACTTTCAAAGATCATGAGAGACAACTAGGAATGTCGATGCCTCCCACATCTATGTACATAGCTAATGCAGTCCCCTCGATCAACATCCCCTTTTCCTCCAAGAGATAGAAAACTATAAAAGTGAACAAAGTACCCTTAAGGTTTAGCTTCACCCCTCCTATCACCTTTAGTGGTGGAGGTTTTGGCGGGTTGAGTGGTGGAGGCTTTGGTAGTGGTGGTGGCTTTGGTGGCAGAAGTGGCACTAGTAGAGGTGGTTTCAGTGGAGGCCATGGTGGTGGCTTCAGAAGAGGAGGTGGCTTTGGCAGAGGCCCTGCTGGTGGTGGCAGCTCTAGAAATGGTTCTAGAGGTGGCTCCGATGGTGGTTCTGGAGGAGGTTCCTTTGACCCTATGTCTTCTAATGACCCTATTCTGAACACTCTTCTTCAAAATATGGGTAAGATGCAAAGTCAGCTAGCGAGTCTCTCCTAGGCCTCTGCCCAGCCTATCTTTCAACCCTTTTTCTGACATAGCCCATTATCAATAGAAATTTTAAACACTCCCTTCGTCCAACAACTAGAGATTCCCAAATTCAAAAAATATGGCAGCAAAAGGGATCCACAAAAACACGTGTCCACCTTTAATTCCCTATGTACATATTTCTTCCATCATGATGCATTGATGGCGAAGCTATTCCCCCAATCTCTTAAGGATACAGTGCTTGAATGGTACTGTTCATTACCTAATAATTCCATTTTCTCATTTGATCAACTTGTAAACCAATTCATACGACAGTTCCAAGCTAACATTGGACTGAAGATGACCTTTTGGGATCTCATCTAATGTAAACAAGGGGATAATGAAAAGATTACTAATTTTATAGCAGGATACCAAGCACTCTTTTCAAAAATCTCATATCCACTACCCGATTATGACGTGCAAAAGGTGTTCATAGGGAACTTGCAAAGATGTTGGTAGGAGAATTTTTCCCTTATGAAATACCCTTCTTTTGCACATTTGTGTGTTGCATTACGAGAGTATCAACAAATGGTAGTTCAGTTTGGGGGATCCTCCTCATGCTCCCGTTCAGAAGGAAAGTCCATTGTATCAATCTCTAGAAAAAGTAAGCTTGTTGTGAATGTAGTAGCCACTACGAATGATAATGGCCTCAGGTGCAATAGAAAGTTCACAAAGTTAGAAAAATCTTATTCTTCCATCTTGTAGAAGCTGCTAAAGGATAAGATCATAGCTTTGGAGAATCATAAGCCTCTTAAAGAACCTTTCCCGAGTTGGTAGAATCCACATACCTTCTGTTAGTACCATCGAGTTGACGAACATGATACCGAACACTATATGTGCCTGTGTCATGAGATACAGGACCACATCGAAGATGGTACTATTCGTCTTGATGGAAATAAACAAAATACAAAAAAATCAGTGGTGAAAGCGAACAATGAGTTGCAGATATACACAAACCCATTTTTGTCACACTCTACCAACATGATTATCAATCCCTCTGATTCTACCACTCAACCTGAGGCATATGTTAACATGGTCACAATTACTCCTACCACACAACCTGTGCCTAGCTCCTCAGATGTGACATCCACGTCGTTGTATTTACCCTTAAACAACAAACCTTCTCCCCTCTACATTCCCACTCACCTCAATGGAAACATTGTGACAAGGGTCTTAGTCGATCCTGTGATCTGAGTGAATGCCATTACAGAAGAGACGTTGTGGCTTAATTCATTACATAGAAAAGAGTATGAAGGAATGAAATCTACCATCTGCACACATGATGGTTTTTCTCTTAATCCATATGGCTCGATAAGTCTATCCATCGTAGTTGGACTTAGGGTTGTAGACATAGTTTTTGATGTTATTCTGGAGTCAGATTTATTCAAGATGAAGCTAGGAATACCTTGGCTACCTTCCATGAATGAAATCACCTCTGTCATTCATAAATGTTTGAAGTTCTCCCACGAAGGTGTTGTGCATGTAGTGCATGGCATTGGATACCAGTTGTTGGTGTCCCATGGAGGTTACTCATTGGATCATTTTGTCTCACCCCAATCAGTCTACTCCCTCCAAGAACAGACTTACTTTACAAGAACTATGTGAAGTACAAGACTGGGGGCAAGGGACAACTGAAATTGACCCTTCCGGTAGCACAATAGCCTATTACCTCCCCTTCTCAAAAAGGAAAAGATAAGCTTCCCTGTTCTTGGGATAACTCTCCTGCTTCTCTTTCTAGAGAAGAGTTATGGATGAATATGCCTGGCTTTTATTTGTTGAGTCGAATGATACCTGCTTGGTGTAAGCCTAAGATCAGGATATCAAATCTCCTTACCAAACTGTCTGGACCTTGGTACTACTTGTATGGCAAGGGAAAAGGTCACTATGGGGAATCCTCCACATCTCAGCCTCCGCGGCCTCCCATCGCTTCTGCTCCCAAGGCAGTAAATGAGAAGAGACCCGCTACCGAGGCCCTAAAGCCGACTCACCCTACTATTTCTCAACTTTCTCCTCTTGCTCCCATCCAGGAGTCTGTTCCTCCACTGGAAATAGCTGTGGAGGACACTCCCATTGCTAAGCAAGAGTCTTTCACTCCTTCACAACCTTTGGTCTCTAGCTCGAAGAGTCACAGAAACTGCCTTGCGCGTAAATGCAAGTGCTGACAAAAGGCTCTCGTGACTGAGCAGACCGCTTTGCAGAAGAAGGAAGAGGAGTCAACTACCCTTATCTTAGGGTCTTCTGACATGTGCTCCTCTCTCCTCCCCTCTACTTCCATTCAATCTAGTTCGGTCTCGCTTCCGACTTCTGCTATAAGTAAGAATACACCTGACCCCAAAAAGGTGTAGGTGTTTATTGCTCTTTTGGCGGAGCTTCCCTTGTTGATTTCCCTTCCTGGTGTCCCTCCTTTCCCAAAACCCTTAGATATGCCAAATACTTCAGTGTTATCTGACGTTCTTTTATCTTCCTCCTCTTCCTCTCCACCTCTTATCTCATCTATGGGGAGTTCACATCCCTTGATGAAGCAGAAGGTGGATAATGGTCCTTCCAGTAATGGAGAATGTAAGAGGAGCCCACCTACTCCAAAAAGTGGTCCTACACTAGCTTGTTCTTTCTTAGTAACAAAACTAGTCCCAACTTCCCATGAGTTCATCACCACTCCTATCACTCAATGAGCCTAGCAGTGAACCTCGAGCACAACCCTCTCCATTCGTTGAGGCACAACATGGCACTCCAACAAGGTGCATGTTTAACTCTCTATATGAAGTTTTGACCTTGTCAGTGATCTTCTTCCTTAGCCCTTGTTGTGGGAGGGTCAGAAGCTCCTCCCCTTAATATTTCACCACTATAGGCTCATCCTCCTTCCCCCTATGATGATCTAGAGTGGGAAGTGGATGACCTTGTAGTTGATGAGTGTTAGGGGGAGGCCTCTTCTTTATCTTTAAATTAGATGTGTGTGTTTTGTGATGTGTTCCTAGATGACCCTCGTCACCCTTGTTGGTGCTTGGATACATGAGTGGTTTTTGTGTCGTAAACCTTCTTCTATTTGTATCATCATTCTTCCATATTTTTTATTGACTTTCGGTAAATGGGGATGATTCAAAGTGTTGGGGGAATTTATGCTTCCCTTCCATATTGACCCAATTTTTTATGTTTAATTTGTCTTCTCATGCATTCTTCCAATGGTCTAATATAGTAGGGGGTTGATGATAGTTCATTTTATATACTATTATTATACTTATATATATTTATGAGTAGCTCTAACCCCAAAATATCAAATCACCCCTGTGCCCTTTGTTGGTGTTCATTTCTTTTTCACTTTTTTTCCTTATCTTTCTCTCTTCTTTTCTTGAGTTGTCCCTTTCATGTGTGACAGCGCCATTTCTATGACACTCTGATTTTTAGAAAATGTATTCATTTCCAATGAATCTTTTCTCGAGAATCTTTGCAAACTTTTTCAAAAAAATCACATTCTCAATTGAAACCCTAACAGAACGTGTTTCCTTCATCATGGGTTTGCAAATAAAGAACTTGAGAACTTTCCTTCGAGGAGGGAGAAACTTTGACCTTCCCCTCACAAGGGGGCATTTTCATCCTTTTGAATTCCTTGATGAAGTGAACATATTTTGAAAGGATTCATTGATGATGAATTGGTTTGAGAAAACATGTCTCTTTTTCACTTTCAAAAAACATGTCCCCTGAGTGGACCCCTCTTCATGCTGGGTTCCCGAGGGAACCCTTTGAAAGCTTTCCAATCTATCGATGGTTTGCGTGACTATCTATTTGCTTTCCTGCATGGCTGCTTTCAGATATGTTCTAACTATGGGTAAACATGTCACTTTGTAGGTGCACTTGTGAAGTCGCTTTCCGACTCTATGGAGTCCCCTTCTTTGGGTTTCCTCCATGTGGTAGATCTTGGGGGATACCTCCTTACAGGTTTGTAGGCCTATAAGGAACTTCTTCTCAGCTTGCTCCATGGAAGAGATATTGGGGGTTGCTCCCCTGTAGGTTTGCAGGCCTTTAGGGCAATTTTCTGGGGTTTTCTTCATGTGAGAGATATTGGAGGACACCTCCCCTGCAGGTCTACGATCCTGTAGGACACTTTTTTTGGGGTTTCCTTCATGTGAGAGATCTTGGAGGACACCTCCCTATAGGTTTGTGGGCCTATAGGGTTCTTTTTCTAGGGTTTCGTTCATGTGAGAGATCTTAGAGGACACCTCCCCTACAGGTCTGCGAGCTTGTAGGGCACATTTTCTAGGGTTTCCTTCATATGAGAGATCTTGGAGGACATCTTCCTTACAGGTCTATGGGCCTGTGAGGCAGTTACTTCTCAGGGCTTCCTTTATGTGAGATATCTTGGGGGTCGCCTCCTTGCAAGCCTACGACCCTATAAGACACTTTCATTCTACAACTTCATAGTTATGTGGGGCTATAAATTCATTTGCCTACCCTACACTTTTGAGCTCGCTAGATTTTGGTTTTCTTCCATGATGGTTCAAGTATAAATTTCTAACCCTATTCACTCTTTGATCTACTTTACTGAAGCACTCATCAATATTTGTGCTCTTTAAAGTGGGGGAAAAATGTATAGGAGTGAATTTGCACCCCTTACACAAATTCCCCTTTTGTACATCCTCACTTAGAAAACCAAATCTGAAGTCAAAATTCCACATCAACAAGCTACCTTCCTTTCACTTGGCATTTGTCTATTGTGTCAGTAGAAGAATATTTTTCAGGGATTCCTGCGTGGTGTGCAGATGTATGTGTGGCGTGCTTACATCCCTGACGGATTCCTACATCTGAAGTTGGTAGAAGCATTACACTTCCTATTGGGAATGATTTGTAACGTCCC
Organism: Sequoia sempervirens; assembly: GCA_007258455.2. Lineage (NCBI taxonomy): Eukaryota > Viridiplantae > Streptophyta > Pinopsida > Cupressales > Cupressaceae > Sequoia > Sequoia sempervirens. The sequence continues at coordinate 46,491,870 of VDFB02373365.1, forward strand.
CCTTCGACCAACCGACCTCAAAAATGATAGATTCTTCCCTCTTCTTCCTTCAAATTCATTCATTCTCATTCCATTTCATCTCTTCACAAGCTCTAGCAATTTTGGTCTCATTCTCAGGCACTTTCCAGCATTCTCTTCACTCTCAACATCACTTCAGAACTCCATTATAGTAGCAATAACACCTTGCAAACCCCATAAAGCAAGTGTGAAGTAAGCAATTGCATCATGGGCTTGAGGTTTTGTGAAACCTCCCTTCATCGTAGTCGAGGCTGTGGTGATTGTTCAAGTCCTCTTTCCTCTTCCATTGGCTAGTGAGCTCTTGTTGGAGGTGGTAACATTTCGCTCCTCTCATTTGCAATTTGGTTGAGTAGCTCTTTACGATTTTGTAGTGTTATTTTCGTTCCTTACTTCTTTAATTTTTTATCATATATTTCTGTATCGTTTCTATTTGGTTGTTCATGGAGGTGGAAACACCAAAATGAGGGTCTGACTGGGGCAGGCCCCTATACAGCCCCAACAAATTTCCCTTCTCTCTTGTGTGTAGGTGGACATACTTTCAGAGCTAGCTAGTGAATTGGAACCTTGGTGAGATCATCCTTGTTACTTTAGCTTTCATCTATTTACTTTATCACCTACATTTATATATCTCATACTTTATAATTCTTTTTTTCTCATTTAGGAGTCACTAGCTAGGTCGTCAGCTTGTTTTCTAGCGGTTCATATTGTATTTTCGATCCTCTTGTCATATGAATTCCAACGCAGTTGAAGATGCCAACGTGCCACACTATCGTCCTGGAACCATGCTTTCGTCCTTAGGTAGATAGCTACCTGAGATACAATATTGAATCTGATAACTGACTCACCTAGCCTAAATTTGGGTTTTGGGTCTGCAGTGTGATCGAAGGACAGTATAGTCCTCATCATTCTAATCCCTTGCTTCAAAACACCCCTTTAGAGTGAGGTAAGTTAGGGAAACCTTCCACTCTTGGTTGCCCATTACTTGGGGCCTTGACATGGTTGGTCCCCCTCTCTTACAAAAACTAATCCAACAAACCATTCGGGCATTCTCTACTCTTTATTGTGTCAATTATTGTCTCATGGTCAGACTCACACACCTTCCGCAAGGTCTTGTTCAAAGTTCTACCTCCATATTTGATCAAATGAACATTGGCTGCCATGAAAAGGTTCAATTAATGAAGAATCTCCTGATGTGTGTCAAAGTCTTAAAATAACCAAATATTAACACTCTTATGTGGGTACCTTCTAAGCCACATTCTAGTAACAACCACTGAGCCTATAGGGTATTCGATGTTTTCTCCATCTATAACTAGGGCCTCCAATTTCTTTTTGTCCTAAACACAATGACACATGTAATAATTTGTTCCCTCTTTATTGTATTCATCTGCAATAACTGCGTAAACATGCCCTACATTGATATGTGTAGAAAATTAGATGAAATTAGTCAACATTACAAATACACTACAAAGTAAGATAACAATAGAAATTTCAATAACTATGCAAGTAGATATATTACTTGGTTGAACTAGATGTGATATGTGGTCAAAGTCAATCAATGATTCCATCTGTGTTATTTCTAGTGTTGTTAGAGGTCGATATGTATGAAGTGAGCTAAGATAACTTAACCATCATTCGTCAACCCACTCCTTTGACTCACACTCATTCTAGGCTTGAATTGTACATGAAGAACAAAAGCATGCCATCTTCCATGTATGGATACTCCATGAACCTAAATTTGAGCTAAGGAAAGCATGTAGCTCACTTGATCCTGTCAGTGTACAAAAATCCTCATATGGTGTAATATTAGTATCATCTATCAACCATAAAAATATACAAATTGAAGACTTACCTTCATTACCTAGACCCATCAAATCATTACACCACTTGACGATTGATTTTGCATCGATCAACTTTGCATTGTCTTTATACTTTAACTCTTCTCATGATAATGCTCTTTTGATACATGCTCCTACACCATCATGCTCCCCCTTTCCATGCCTGACCTCACAAAAGTTCCACATATGTTAAACACCTATAATAACATGCATCCTACTTAACCAATAGAACATCCACGAGTTCCTAAACCATGATGCATAGTTATCTAACCATATTGTTGGATATAGGATGTCATTTAATTGCAATCCTAAACATTATTTATTTCATATATCTCCTAAGTCCTTGGAAAGTGTTCCCCAACACTAGGATTAGAAAGATTAATTTTGAATGAAATAATCATGTTAATTGACATTTGTAATTAATTCCAAATGATAGGAGCATGTGAGTGTGTCCAAGATGAGTTCCTAAATAATAGGAGCACATGGGGCACCCACATGGAAGGTGGAACTCACCTTGAGTTAAGTTAACTGTTTGGAGTAAAAGATAACACTTCTGAATGCATATAAAGATCCTAGGAGTTAGGGATTGATGTTTACATGCATGAAGTTCAATTTAGTTCAGTTCAAATCAATTTAGTTTAGTTTAGTTCAGTTAAGTTCAATTGAGAATCAGTTTAGTTTAGTTTAGTTCAGTTCAATTATGGTTCAATTATCTTCAGTTAGTTTTAGTTGAATGCTAGTTGACTTTAGTTAACTTCGATTGCATAACTAATGGCTTGAGTTGCATGATAGATAATAGGTAACTACTTTAAGTTAATAGGGGATGACCATTCTTGCATGAATGGTGGAGAGATATGTTTTAGTTAACAGAGAATGAATTGGACCCACCTTGGGTACCCAAGTTGGCTTCTTGGAGTTAACACTTTTTCATGATAAGATATTTCAGAAGGTTGAGTTAAGTGGGCCCATTCTTGGGCGCCAACTTTAAGGATAAGCTTTGAAGATATCTTCATAATAAAGGTTGAGTTATGACTTTAGTTTGGGATGCCAAAATGGATGAAGGAGTTGATTTGACATTATTCTTGATGGTAGAACTCTACTTGCAAGAGATAGGCATAGGTTTTTGGTGATAAGCTTTGAGCTTTGTAATTGTAACTCTTTGGAGTTTACAAGGTTGATTATTGCCTATATATCTCAAGCAAGTTGAAGAGAGTTATTATCAGTTTTATTACAGGTTATGAAGAAGATTTGGTGAAGGAAAGAGAAGCATTCTCAAGCAAGGATTGGAGTTATTGTAATCTACTTCAGAGTTTAAATAATACATTGATTCTTGGTGGAGTTTTTTCCCAAAAGGGTTTCTCTATGGTATATGTTGTGTATCTTCTAATATTTTGTCTAATTATTTTACAACCTTTTGTCTTCATTCTACAAATGATAAAATGAATTAAGCAGATAATCACCCACAAAGAATTTGTAACAAAGAATACATATTTAGATCAGCAATCATAAAGTTTTACAAAGTATTAAGCTACATAAACACCTCAATTTTCAACATTTGGTATTAGAGCTGAGGTTGGGTAGAGTATTGGGATGCCTTTCTCTTAAAATATTGGAGTTTATTTGGCTATAGTGGGAGCTTTTATAATTTTTGTTATTTGTTGATTTTGGAATATAAGTTTTGTTACAATTAATTCTCGTTTAGATATTGAAAGGTTCAATGGATCTAATTATGAGATGTGAAAATAAAAAAATGGAGGATCTCCTTGAAGAGAGAGATCAGTAGTTAGCTGTTGGTAATGAGACAAAGTCACCTACAATGATGTTAGATGAGGAGTGGACTAAGCTTGATAAGAAGGCAAGAGGGACCATAAGATTATGTCTTTCTAATGCTATTATCTTGAATGTTTTAGAATAAACTATTGCATATAAGTTGTGGAAGAGAATAGGTGATATTTATCAAACTAAAAGTTTTACTAATAAGTTGTATCTAAAAAGACAATTGTATTCTTTAAAGATGAAAGATGGTGATTGTGTTGCAAATCATTTGAATGCTTTTAATTTTATTTAAGTCGGTTAGAATTTGTAGATGTAAAGCTAGAAGATGAAGATAAATGCATTTTGTTACTTTTTTCTTTACCATAGTCTTGGGAAAATCTAATTGTTGCTACTAGTGGTAGTGATGTAGATCCTAAGATGGACAATATAATTCCTACTCTCCTATCAGAGGAGATGAGGAGGAAGTATAAAGAGGGAATCCAAGATGCCTTGTTTGTAAAAGGTAGGCCTGAGAAAAAGGAACCTAAGGGAGACAAGGAAGGAAAGGGTAATTTAGAAGGACAAAGTAAGGTAAAGTGTTGGAACTGTGGTAAACTGGGACATGTGAAGAAGGATTGTAAGAACAAGAAAAAAAGTTCTGATTCTTCTACAAAGGAATCCTCAGATGATAGTAATGATGCATTGGTTATTTCAACTAATATTGTTTGTGATAACTCTTTGCTTCATGTTTCAAAGTGATCTTCATGGAGATGATGGTATTCACAATGCCATGTGTGACTCGGTACACGGTTCAATGGGAGTTGTTGGCAGTGATGTGGATGCATCATTGGTAAGGTTATCTTCATGTGATTTGGGATATGGTTTTTTCTTGGTTTAGAGTGGTTGCTATTATGTCATGGTTTACTCTTGATTCTAGATTAGAGTATGGCATATTACATGTTCTCTTGAGACCAAGATGTATTTTATGGTGCATGTGATCTCCTAGGAGGAGATGGTTAGATCATGGATGTCATGTTTATGTTCAAGGTTGGAGCTTTGAAATTGATCTTGTGCAGTTCTCTTATGTATTGCGTACATTAACCATTTGCTTGATTACTTCATGATAGTGCTATGTTGCATTTGGAGTTTGGCATGGATTGGTTGGTTATAGGTCCTTATAAATACTTGGAGAAATAGGTGAGGCTTGATTTTTCTTATGGTAAGAGATATATGTTGGAATGGTTACTTGTAAGAAAAGCTATTTTCAACAGTAAAGATCAAGAAGCCTACACCTTGGTTAAACATGAGTTCAACACACACGACAGTTTCACATGCCTCCAAAGAGGCAGTTTGGATACAGAGACTTGGGAAAGGTATTGGTTTCAATTGCAAGTAAGTTGAACTTGAATGTGATAGTTGGAGTGCTATGTGTTTAGCCAAAAATCCTATGTATCATGCTCATACAAAGCATGGTGATGTTAAGTATCACTTTGTGCGAGAAATGGTTGAGAGTGGGAAGATATTAATTGAGAAAGTTGACACTTTCATTAATGTTGCAGATTATCTTATGAAACCAATTCCTACAAATAAGTTCTCTTGGTTTTAATCATTTTCTTGGAGCTTCATGATTATGCAGGTTTCATTTGAAGTTGGCATGGATTGATTAGTTGGTGCAGGAAGGCCATTGGCCTTGAGTCTTTGTACTTGATTTAAAATAATTATTCCTTGTTTAGAATAATTGCAATGTATAATGTCAAGTGGGAGAATGTTGGAAATAGGATGCCATTTAATTTCAATCCTAAACATTATTTATTTCATGTATCTCCTAAGTCCTTGGAAAGTGTTCCCCAACACTATATCATGTTAATTGACATTTGTAATTAATTCTAAATGATAGGAGCATGTGAGGGCATCCAAGATGAGTTCCTAAATAATAGGAGCACATGGGGCACCCACATGGAAGGTGGAACTCACCTTGAGTTGAGTTAACTATTTGGAGTAAAAGATAACACTTCTAAATGCATGTAAAGATCCTAGGAGTTAGGGATTGATGTTTACATGCATGAAGTTCAGTTCAATTCAGTTCAAATTAGTTCAGTTAAGTTTAGTTCAATTCAAAATTAGTTTAGTTTAGTTTAGTTCAGTTCAATTATGGTTTAGTTATCTTTAGTTAGTTTTAGTTGAATGCTATTTGACTTCAATTAACTTGGAATGCATGACTAATGACTTGAGTTGCATGAGAGATAATAGGTGACTACTTTTCAATTAATAGGGGATGACCATTCTTGCATGAATGGTGGAGATATATGTTTTAGTTAATAGAGAATGACTTGGACCCACCTTGGGTGCCCAATTTGACTTCTTGGAGTTAACACTTTTGCATGATAAGATATTTTAGAAGGCTGAGTTAAGTGGGCCCATTCTTGGGTGCCTATAAGCTTTGAAGATATCTTTGGAATAAAGGTTGAGTTATGACACCAGTTTGGGATGCCCAAATGGATGGAGTTGATTTGACATTGTTCTTCATGGTAGAACTCTACTTGCAAGAGATAGGCATAGGTTTTTGGTGATAAGCTTTGAGCTTTGTAATTGTAACTCTTTGGAGTTTACAAGGTTGATTATTGCCTATATATCTCAAGCAAGTTGAAGAGAGTTATATCAATTTTATTGCAGGTTGTGAATAAGATTTTGGTGAAGGAAAAATAAGCATTCTCAAGCAAGGATTGGAGTTATTGTAATCTACTTCAGAGATTAAATAATACATTGATTCTTGGTGGAGTTTTTTCCCAGAAGGGTTTCTCCATGGTATATGTTGTGTATCTTCTAATATTCTATCTAATTCTTCTACAACCTTATGTCTTCATTCTAAAAATGATAAAATGAATTAAGTAGATAATCACCCACAAAGAATCTGTAACAAAGAATACACATTTAGATCAACAATCATAAAGTTTTACAAAGTATTAAGCTACATAAACACCTTAATTTTCAACACATATTATATATTGGCTGTATGCTATGGCCCTCCTATCTAAATCACTGTAGAACAACTAAAAGTAACCTTGCACAAACTTTGTAGAATGTGTGTGAACATCACTAATGTAATAGTGGTACTCCCTCAATACCTTCCTGTTATCCTCTGTACTATCAACCGCATGAATGAATGCTATGTGCACAAATATAGAAACCTATGTGGAGTTATAATATTGTCATTCCACCTCATGTTGTGGTTGTAGAGTGTATTTCTCTGCAAATTTGATCATTGAAACAATGATATGAACTAGAAAGGTATCCTTTCATAACTTGAATTGCAAATCAACCCATCAAGCTCTATGGGTATGCCTTTCATACTCATACATGTACTGTCACAAAATGTAGACATAAACTGATACACTTGAATCTTTTGAATAACCAAATCACACCTTTTTTCTTGATTATCATCTTTTGTATTGTAAGCCATTGTTTTATACTTGTCGAACTCTACTAGTTCCTTTCCAACTGCATGTGTGCTTTCCATATGTTCATATATTGGCATACATTTCAAGCCACCACAATGTTGAAATATGTCATCAAAGCATAGTTTCCTGTAGAATAATTGGCCTTCTTCTCTTTCACATAAATTTTTTGATAAGAAGTCTCTTGAAGATGTTGGTGGGGCATGTATGCCACAATCCTACAAAATATTGTTAGAATGCAAATCTAAACATATAGAATGATAAATATCAAAATGGTTAGAAAATTCAATATGTAATCTACAACAACAAGTAGTGCATGTGTGATTTATCTTGAAATAAAAAGGTTTAAGTATTTCAAAATATCTTTGAAATTTTTAAATTTGAGGATAATCCTCTAGAAATTTATGAAAAAATTATGTTCAAGTCATATCCAAAAAATGCTTTGGATGTGGGTCACATTTTCGACTACTGATTCTCCTTCTTACCACATCCTTTTCATTCGAAGGCACCCTTCTATTATTGTTCCGATAGTCTTCAATTAGTGATCTCAATGCTTCAACAACTAGTTTATCTTTTCATGGGAGTCTCCTCGAGAATACCCATAATTCATTGGAATTGGTGTCCTGAATTCTTTGACACCTTTGAATGGATCTCGATAATTTTTTTCTATTAATTCTCAATTGTTGACTTGTCTTTCTAATGAGACGAGCTTTCCTCGTTTGATTACTTACTAAATTCAATGTAATGACACACCGTGTGACATTACTATCTTTTGAGTGTGATGTCTTACCCACACTCTCATATGCATCCATTAGATTCTTCACAATAGTTTTTTCACTTGAAGCATCCGATTTTCTCAACCCAAGAATTTTCATGATAGACCTATACTTTACACTTTGCATCATTTCAAAAAATAGTTGAAATCTTGCGGTATCATTTAAATTTTCAAAGAAAAATATCCAAATATTATGAGCATATCTTCTACAAGTGCATTGTGGAATCTTACCTTCCATTGGCTGCAAAATATTCTCATCAATATTAATAAAAACGTTTTGCTTTCTATGCAAAATTTTAGGTGGTGTTCTCAAAGGTAAATTCATCTCAACTTTAGGAATTCCATCAATATTTAAATGAGATGGGCTAGACGGAATACCTTCGATCAAGGATGGAATAGATGAAATACCTTGAGGTTGAGATGGGAATGATGGAATACCTCCTTCCTCAAATGTGAGTGATGAGGTAATCTCAACTTGAGATGCGGTAGATGGTGTCCCTCCATATTCACTTGTGGTAGAGGGTGTGTCTCTAACTATGGTATTCAAAGGTTTCACATTTGTTCTCTTTGTGCCACCAATTCCATTTCTCTTCTTGATGGTTGAGGTTCCTCTTCAATTGGCATATCTTCGACAATTGTTTCCAATTTCTTCTTCTCACAATGTTCCCTCATCCATGCTACTTTCTTTGAATTCTTATCTTCTATCTCTTCTTGTGTTGGTTTAATCCTTGATCATTTCCTTGGCATGATGGATAATTTTATCTATAGCATGATAAAAAGACAAATATTAGTTCCAAAAAAATGAATCCATACAAATAAATTAAATATATATATGTCATTCAACCCTCACTAGCTTGTCAAAGCTCACATGAATTTTTTGATGGAATGCCTTAAAGAAATGTGGTCTTGTGGAATTCAGATTGTAAGATAGGAAAAAAATGGAAGCATGGAGAAGGAATGTGAATTGTTTGAAAAAATGTTTTGGTAGACATTTATGCAAAATGTGGTAGCATAGACAAGCTAGTGAGCTCACTAGCTTGTCAATGCATTTGCACAATGTGGGTTGTTTGAAAAATGCCTCTTTTAAATTTGTCTCCGCAATGCCCTTTAAAAAAGGTAGTGATTTTTTTAAAATGCCTCATAGAAATGGGGTCTCATGGTGATGTGCATCAGCGTGATTTCTACTCGAGAATTTCAAATAGCTCACTACTACGCATTGACAAGCTAGTGAGCTCACTAGTTTGTCAAAGCTCATATGATTTTTTGATGGAATGTCTTAAAGAAATGTGGTCTCATGGCCTGCCATGATTGTAAGATAGGAAAAAAATGGAAGCATGGACAAGGCATGTGAATTTTTTGACAAAAATGTTTTGGTATACATGTATGCAAAATGTGGTAGCATAGACAAGTTAGTGAGCTCACTAGCATGTCAAAGCTCACATGAATTTTTTGATGGAATGCCTTAAAGAAATGTGGTCTTGTGACATGCCATGATGGCAAGATAGGAAAAAATGGAAGCATGGAAAAGACATGTGAGTTTTTTGACAAAAAATTTTTGGTAGACATGTATGCAAAATGTGGTAGCATAGACAAGCTAGTGGGTTGTTTGAAAAAATTGTGTCATAGAAACGGGGATCAAATAGTGATCATAAAACTAGGGTCTCAAGCTAGTGGGTTGTTTCAAATGCCTCCTAGAAATGGGGTCTCACGGTGATGTACATCATCATGAGACCCCATTTCTATGAGGCAAAACAACCCACTACTTTGTCAATTCTACCACATTGACAAGCTAGTGAGACAGTGAGCTCACTACCTTGTAATGTAGACCTTGGAATGCGGTATGACATCTATCAAAACATGAAATGTGGTCTCATGAAATTACATGATCATAAGATAAGCAAAAAATGGACTTTTTAAAAGACATTACAAACTTTTATGAAGATACAATTGGCTCGAGAGTATAAATCCAAATTGGACAAATTTTTTCTTGACATCCTACCTTTGGAACAAGGTATTCAGGCATCAATAAAATCATTGAAAGAAAGGGAGATTGTTGGAAAAAAAAAATTGGTATACATGTATGGGAATTTGGTATCATAGACAAGGCAAACAACTGTTTGAAAAAATGCCTCAAAAAATTGTGGTCTCATGGTGATGCACATCACCATGAGACCACATTTCTTTGAGGCATGTTTTCAAATAGTTGATTGCCTTGTCTATGATGTTTGATACAATTATTTGGTAGACATGCATAGGAAATTTGGTAGCATAGACAAGGAAATCAGTTGTTTGAAAAAAATCCTCAAAGAAATGTGGTCTCATGGTGATGTGCATCACCAAGAGACCACATTATTTTTAGGTATTTTTTCAAATAGTTGATTTCCTTGTCTATGCTATTTGATAAAATGCTTTGGTAAACATGCATGGAAAATTTAGTAGCATAGACAAGGAAATCGACTGTTTGAAAAAATGCCTCAAAGAAATGTGGCCTCATGGTGATGTGCATCACCATGAGACCACATTTGATCATAGAAATAGGGTCTCAAGCTAGTGGGTTGTTTGAAAAATGCCTCATAGAAATGGGGTCTCATGGTGATCATAGAAATGGGGTCTCACAGTGATGTACATCATCGTGAGACCCCATTTTTATGAGGCAAAACAACCCACTACCTTGTCAATTCTACCACATTGACAAGCTAGTGAGATAGTGAGCTCACTACCTTGTAATGGAGACTTTGGAATGGGGTATGACATCTATCAAAACATGAAATTTGGTCTCATGAAATTCCATGATCACAAGATAAGCACAAAATAGATTTTTTAAAAGACATTACAAACTTTCATGAAGATACAATTGGCTCAAGATTATAAATCCAAATTGCACAACTTTTGTCTTGACATCCTACCTTTGGAACAAGGTATCTAGGCATCAATCAAATCATTGAAAGAAAGGGAGATTGTTGGACAAAATGTTTTGGTAGACATGTATGGAAATTTGGTAGCATAGACGAGGCAATCAACTGTTTGAAAAAATGCCTCAAAAAATTGTGGTCTCATGGTGATGCACATCACCATGAGACCACATTTCTTTGAGGCATGTTTTCAAATAGTTGATTGCCATGTCTATGATGTTTGATACAATTCTTTGGTAGACATGCATGGAAAATTTGGTAGCATAGAAAAGGAAATCAGTTGTTTGAAAAAATTCCTCAAAGAAATGTGGTCTCATGGTGATGTGCATCACCAAGAGACCACATTATTTTGAGGCATTTTTTCAAACAGTTGATTGCCTTGTCTATGCTATATGATAAAATGCTTTGGTAAACATGCATGAAAAATTTAGTAACATAGACAAGGAAATCAACTATTTGAAAAAATACCTCAAAGAAATGTGGCCTCATGGTGATGTGTATCACCATGAGATCACATTTCTTTGATTCATTTTTTAAAATCACCATGAGACCACATTTCTTTGAGGTATTTTTTCAAATAGTTGATTGCCTTGTTTATGTTGTTGATAAAATGCTTTGGTAGACATGTATGGGAAATTTGGTAGCATAGACAAGGAAATCAGTTGGTTTGGTAGAACTGTTTGACAAAATGCCTCAATGAGATATGTCCTCATGGACTACAATGATTGCAGGATATGCACAAAATGGATTTTTTGAAAAGGCTTTAGAAAATTTCAAGCAAATGCAATTTCTAGGTTAAAACCAAATTCCACTACATTTCCAACATCCCCCATGCCTATACAAAAATGGGAGCTTTGGAAAGGGGTATGCACATCCATAGAAAAGGATTGAGAAATGATTTATTATATTACATACTTATAACTACTCTCATATATATGTGCATAGAAAATGTGGAAGCATACACAAGGTAGGTCAATTGGTTTAACAAAATGCCTCAAAGAGATATGGTTTAAAATATAATTGGAAAGTGTAAAGAATTGTGTAGTTTAAAATGTGACAAGAGGGGCTAAGGTTATAACAACAAATAAACAATGATGAACATTTAATATGCATAATAACAAAATCAAAGCATTGTATTAAACATGTATGATAAGGGATGATAAACAAACATAATAGAATTAAGGAAAATGTAAATAAAATGTGTAAATACTTCACATACGTAATAAACAAAGATTTGAATGGAGGAGTTCTACCCAATTATCTAGCCTTTGTTTCTTCTTGCATCAAACTCCTCAACAGTTTGAGTTTTTCACAAGCTTGTTTCCTTTTCAACGTTTAATTGTATATCACTCTTGAATAGAACTACTAACAACAATACAAATAACCAATGTATAATGTTAAGTTCCTATAATTAAATCACAATTAACATTGCAATACTACAAAAATTGAGACTTGAATTGATATATATCAAATTCGATGTGAAAAATCTGTTATTTCCTCCTTAGTTGGAAAACCATAAAAAGGTGGTGGAAATTTCATGCAAAGGTGGTAGAATGTGAAAAATTTGCATGCACACTTCCCAATAGCATCAAAAAGTTTCTTTTTTGTTGGAACACACACATAACTAGGAGAATAACAGAGCATGTGGGCCTAGATTATGGGTGTCGTGACTTTTTAACCATTTTTAGAGCAATCCAAAACATGCTCACATTATAACGGGCTCACGTTATAACACAAGCATGTTTTGGCTTGCTATACAAAATGACTATATCTCAACTTCTTCAAAACATGCTTACATTATGAAGAGGTTTATTTTCTAAAGGTTTCCTCTCTCTCTCTCCCCTTAGCTATCCATCCCTCCTTAGCCATCTAGGTCTCTCGCCTAACCCTAAACCATATCCCTAAACCCTCAACCCTGGACATTATGCCTTAAACCCTTACATCAACCCTTAAACCCTAAACCCTAATCTCTCTCTCTCCCTCTATCTCTCTCCCACTCCCTATCTCTCCCACACACACACACACACTCTCTCTCTAGTCTCTCCCTCCCACCCCCTCTCCCTCTCTCACTCCCTCTATCTCTCTCACATCCCTCTATCTCCCACTCCCTCTCTCCCTCTCTCTCAACTATCTCTCTCCCAACCCCCCGCTCTCTCTCTATCATTTAGGTCTCTCCCTCAAGCACCCTACCTACATAACTAGATAACTCTCTCTCCCTCTTTCTCTCTCTCTCTCTACCATCCCTCCCACCCTACTTATATAAGTCCTCACTCCAACCCCCTCTCTCCCACCCCCTCTCTCTCCTCCTCTCTCTCAGGTCTATCCCTTCCACCCCCCTCTCTCTCTCTAATCCCTCAACCCTAATCCCTTCACCCTCAACCCTATACCCTCAACCCTTTACCCTCAACCCAATACCCTAAACCCTCAACCCTATACCTACAATTCTCAACCCTCTACCATATACATTGGATCCTCATCTCTCATCTATCTTTCTCCTTCCCTCCTCTTCTCTCCTCTCTATCTCACTTCTCCCTCCATCTCTCCCTCCTACTCTACCCTAATCCCTCAACCCTATACCATCAACCCTTAAAACCCTAAACCCTTAAACCCTCAACCCTTAATCCCTAAACCCTTTAACCCTCTACCCTCTTAACCCAGTACCCTAAACCATCAACCCTCAACCTGTAATCCTGAAACCCTTAATCCCTCAACCCTTAAACCATAAACCCTCAAACTTTAATCCCTCAACCCTAATCCCTCAACCCTCAACCCTTAAACCATAAACCCTCAACCCTATACCCTTAGTTCTCAACCCTCTACCCTATGCATTTGATCCTCAACCCTCACCTATATTTCTCCTTCCCTCCTCTTCTCTCTTTATCACTATCTCACTTATCCCTCCATATCTCCCTCCCTCCATCCCCCCTATCTAGCCTAATCCTTAAACCCTAAACCATCAACCCTTAATCCCTCAACCCTAAACCCTCAACCCTCAACCCTCACCCCTTAAACCATCAACCGTCAACCCCTATAGCCTCTACCCTATACATTGGACCCTCAACCCTAATACCTCAAACCTATACACTCTACCCTCTACCCTCAACCCAATACCCTAACCCTTAACCCTATACCCTCAATTCTCAAACCTCTACCCTAATCTATCTTTCTCCTTCCCTCCTCTTCTCTCCTTCTCTCTATCTCAATTATCCCTCCATCTATCCCTCCCTCCATCCCTATCTACCCTAATCCCTCAAACCTATACCCTCAACCCTCAACCATTAATCCATCAACCATAGTCCCTCAACCCTTAAACCCTAAACCATCAATCCTATATCCTCAACCCTTAAACCCTTAAACCCTTAAACCCTAAACCATAAACCCTCAACCCTCAACCCTTAAACCCTCTACCCTCTACCCTAAAACTAATAACCTAATCTTCAACCCTAATCCATCAACCCTTAAATACTTAAACTCTCTACCCTCAACCCTTAATCCCTCAACCCTAATCCCTCAACCCTCAACCCTTAAACCCTAAACCCTCAACCCCTATACCCCAAACCGTAAACCCTCATCCCTAAACCTCTACCCTATACATTGGACCCTCAACCTTAATCCCTCAACCCTCTACCCTCAATCCAATACCCTAAAGCCTCAACCCTATAGTTCATCAACCTTATGCCCTCAATTCTCAACCCTCTACCCTATACATTGGATCCTCAACCCTCATATCTCTCTCTCCTTCCCTCCTATTCTCTCCTTCTCTCTATCTCACTTCTCCCTCCATCTCTCCCTCCCTCTCTACCCTAATCCCTCAACCCTATACCCTCAACTCTTAAACCTTTAAACCCTCAACCCTCAACCCTCAACCCTCAACCTAATACTCAAAACTCTCAACCCTAATCCCTCAAACCTAAGCAATCAACCCTTAAAACCTTAAACCATCTACCCTAAACCCTCAACCCTTAATCCCTCAACCTTAATCCATAAACCCTCAACCCTCAAACCCTAAACCCTCATCCCTTAATCCCTCAACCCTAAACCCTTGAACTCTAAACCCTCAATCCTTATAGCCTATACATTGGACCCTCAACCCTAATCCCTCAACCCTATACCCTCAACCCTCTACCCTCCACCCAATACCCTTAACCCTCAACCCTATACCCTCAATTCTCAACCCTCCACCCTATACATTGGATCATCAACCCTCATCTATCTTTCTCCTTCCATAATCTTCTCTCCTTCTCTATATCTCACTTATCCCTCCATATCTCCCTCCATCCATCCCTCCCTCTCTATCATAATCCCTCAACCCTATACCATCAACCCTTAAACCCTCAACCCTAAAACCTCAACCCTCAACCCTCAACCCTTAAACCCTCTACCCTCTACCATCTACCCAATACCATAAACCCTCAACCCTAATCCCTCAACCCTATACCTTCAAACCTTAAAATATATACCCTAAACCCTCAAGTTTTGACCCTTAACCCTTAATCCCTCAACCCTTAAACCCTCAACCCTCAACCCTTAATCCCTCAATCCTTAGTCCCTAAACACTCAACCCTTAATCCCTCAACCCTAATCCCACAACCCTTAAACCCTAATCCCTCAACCCTCAACCTTCAACCCCTAATCTGTCAACCCTTAAACCCTTAAATCCTCTATCACCTATTGAAAAAACAAGGACAAACAACTAAGAGGGGGGGTGAATCAGTTGTCACATAATATTTTAAACTTTTCAATCTTAACTTAATCTTAGATCTGATGAATGAATAATAAACCATAGACAATCAACACATCAAAAACATAGAGAACACCAATATTTTTACGTGGAAACCCTCTTAGGGGAAAAACCACAGTGGATGTTAGTCCATAATATTATACCCTATTAAAAGTATAAGAATGATGGGAATGCACATGCATTCAAGCACACTACCTAGAGCTCACTACTCAAGTACAAAAGAGGACTCACTATCCAAAGAAAGGTTTGGATTAAGACCATCCAAATTGTGAACTGAGAAAATAGCTTCTACACAAGCCTAATTACAGTTCAAGTTAAGCACATAAAATCTTCTTCACTCTTTGCTCAAACTTCTTCACACTTCACTCAATCTCCTTCACACTCTGCTCTGCAATCAAATGATATTCACACACCAAGAAATTTGAGCATACTACACACACTCTACACCAATGAAACAATCGCTCTTATATATCCACAACATGAGATTACGTCAACAACTTAGTCGACCAAAAATATAAAACACATTTTCAATGTCAGCTCAAATTTACAAATAAATTTGCAATGTGAATCCACCAAGGTCAGCCATAACATAGTGGAGACCCAAATTAATAACTCCAACACAAAAAGACTTCAAATAATTTCACCTCGAAGATCCACAACACGCTACCACCATCATGTCGACCAAGAACATGAAAAACTGAATATACGGAGAAAAATATTCGACCACGAGCACATCGATCAATGTGGACATACCAAAAAGATAGAGCATGATATAGAAGCATCTACGAGCACCAAGAAACAACAAAGAAGCATCTACAGAAATAGAAACACAAACTTCATTCTAGAACACTGACCTAACCCACAAAAATACTGTTAGAACATAGCAGTTCTCAATCACGAATAGATCTTCATGCAGACCTTTCAAACTTTTGAAGGATGGACTAGATACACTCAACAAAAAAACCTTTAATCCACAACAATTGATCTTCAACATATAGAACAAGACACCTTGATGACCTTCACAGTTCCATAGGGAACCAAAAACTCTTCTTTTAACAATTTTCTCAATATCCTCGACATATACAACCTTCAATATACCAAATTCTAATAGTGTTGACATCAATGACAACCACATATCAACAACACACCTACAACATCCAACAATCTCCCCCTTTGGAATTAATGGCAACACATGATGTGAAAAACACCATCAACCCAACTCTCAATCAACACTTACTCCTCCTTAGATTCTGACTCTTCTTCATTGACCTCTTTTGTATGAACTTCTCCCTACAAGACTTTTCACTCCAGGTAAGCAACAGTTTTAGTGTTGACAACAATGAAAACCACATATCAACAACACACCTATAACATCCAACAATCCCCCCTTTAGCATTGATGGCAACACATGATGTGAGAAACACCATCAACCCAACTCTCAATCAACACTTACTCCTCCTTAGATTCTGACTCTTCTTCCTTGACCTCTTCTATATGGACTTCTCACTACAAGAATTTTCACTCCAAGCAACAGTTTTTCACATTACTCTTCTCCCCCTTTGACATCAATGGAAAAGATAAGTATTATCTTTCCACATAGAAGCTCTAAGCCACATATCTGCACATTTGACTACTCCCCCTGAGTAGCATCCATGTAAACATCAATCCAGATCAGAATATGATCATGAAATGCATAGATTGATGCAAATTAATGCATCGTAGTTCATATTAGGAGGTGTAATCACCCCTAGCATCCCTCTGAGATACTCAAAAGTATCCTTTGACAATGGCTTAGTGAAAATATCTGCAACCTATTCTTTGGTAGGCACATACTCTAGTTTGACTTATTTCTCACCTACTTTTTTCCCTCAAGAAGTGAAACTTGATTGATATATGCTTGGTCTTAGAGTGTAGAACAAGATTCTTTGATATGTTTATTGCACTTGAGTTGTCACAATATATGGAAATAGGTTCATCATATACTACTCTGATATCTTTCAGCATCTGTTTCATCCACATCACTTGAGTACAGTTGTTTGCAACATCAATATACTATGCCTCAACAATAGATAGTGAAATGGAATTTTGCTTTTTACTCAACCAAGACACCAGCTTCTTCCCTAGGAAGAAGGCACCACCACTAGTACTCTTCCTATCATCTACATATCCTACCCAATCTACATCAGTATATACATTCAAAGTAAGATCATCATCCTTAGGATACCAAAGCCCAAAGACAATTTTTCCTTTTAGATACGTAAAAATTCTCTTAACAACAGTCACATGAGATTCTTTTGGATCAACCTGAAATCTAGCAACCATACACACAACATTCATAATGTCTAGTCTAGTATGAGTTAAGTAGAGCAATCCACCAATCATTAATATGTACCTTGTTTGATTTTCCTTAGGAGAATCATCATTCTGTGTTAATTTGCATCCAGTTACCATGGGAGTATCAACAATTTTTGAGTCTTCCATACCAAACTTCTTCAACAACTCTCTCACATATTTGGACTGAGATATGAATATCCCCTTATCTAACTGAGTAACTTGCAATCCCACAAATAATTTTCTCTCCAATCATACTCATCTCAAATTCATTCTTCATTTCATTAGCAAACTTCATCCATAAATTATCATCTCCTCCAAAAATAATGTCATCAACAAAGACCTCAATAATCAATTCTTTGTCAAGATCCAACTTGAAATATAATTTGTTGTTAGCAGTACCTTTATTGAATCCAAGCTTTAGTAAATATTTTTCTAGTCTAGCATACCAAGCTATGGGGGCTTGCTTGAGTCCATATAGAGATTTCTTTAATCGACAGACCATTTTTTCCTTGTCAGTCAGTTTAAATCCATCTGGTTGCTCAATGTAAATCTCTTCTTCTAGCTCACCATTCAAAAAAGTAGACTTTACACCCATTTGATAGACTTTATAGTTCTTATATGCAACATAAGCAAGAAATAACCTTACAACTTCAATTCTGGAAACAGGGGCAAAGGTTTCTTCAAAATCAATACCTTCCATTTGTGAATACCCTTTACATACCAATCTTGCTTTATTTCCGACCACTTCACCTTGCTCATTCAACTTATTCCTAAAGACCCATTTAGTGCTAATCACATTTTTGTCTTTAGGTCTAGGAACAAGTACCCATGTATTATTCTTTTCACTCTGCATTAATTCTTCCTTCATAGCTTCCATCAAGTGTTCATCATTGCAAGCTTCATTGAAATATTTAGGTTCAATATTGGACATCAGGCAATACTCTTCTGCAATCTTTCTTCTAGTTTGTACACCTCTATTTTTGTCTTCTATAATTTGATTTTCAGAGTGATTTAGCTTTACATACCTCAGAGTTTTAAGTTTCTCTAGAACTTCTGATTCTTATGTTCTTTCTTCTACACTTGTACTTGTCTCTGCTTCCTGACTACCTTTATTTACCAGAACAAAAGGAACATATGGAAAATATGGCACAATTTGAAGTTGATTTTGTGTCTAAGCATTCTTCCCTTTGCATTGTTTTCATCTGAATCGTATCCACAATATTTGGATGATTTAGAAGAATCTTCATCAACTTTAACATTTTCACTCTCAACCATTTTTTTGAATCTTCTATTATAGCACCAATAGGCCTCACTTCTAGTAGAGTATCCTAGAAAGATTCCTTCATCACTTCTTGAATCAAACTTTCCTATATCATCATCTCTCTTAATGTAGCATTTGGTTCCAAAGATCTTGAAGTATTTAACAGTAGGTTTATAACCAAACCATAATTCAAAAGGAGTCTTACCAGAATTACCATTTACATTTACCCAGTTCAAAATGTACACAACAGTGCTTACAACTTCACTCCAATAGATATGAGGCACATTTCCTTCAATCATCATTGTTAAAGCAGCATCCATAACTATTTTTTTCTTCCTCTCTACAACTCCATTTTGTTGAGGGGTTTGAGGAGCAAATAACTATCTTTTGATTCCATGCTCTTCACAGAAAGAATTAAACTCCTTGGAGGTGAACTCACCACCTCTGTTTGACCTTAAGCATTTTATTTTCAGACCTTTTTCATTCTTTGCCATAGCTTTGAAACTTTTGAACTTTTCTAATGATTCACATTTTTCTCTTAAGAAAGCAACCTATATCATCCTAGAGTAATCATCAATAATCGACATAAAAGTACCTTTCACCATGGAGACTTCTGACTCTGGAGGGACCACATAGATCCATATGTATCAAAGCCAGTAATCCATTTGAATTATGTTGTTTTCTCTGAAAAGAAACTCTAGTCTGTTTTCCCATCTGACACTCCTTGTAAATTGTGCTAGCAGGCTTTACTAGCTTAGGTAGATCTCTTACTGCTTGAGTGGAACTTATTTTGACTATGTTATCAAAATTCACATGACACAACCTTCTATTCCATAACCAACTTTCATCTACTTGAGCAATTAAACAACTTTCACTAGTAGCATTCAGGTGAAAAATGTTACGTTTTGTTTGTTTACCTGAAGCAATTACATTTCCAGAACTTCCAAGAATCCCGCATCTTCCATCTTTGAACTGAAGATCACACCCCTTTTCCACCATCTATCCAACACTTAATAGGTTATGCTTTAAGAATTCAACATAAAGAGCATCATCAGTGTTATGCTTACCACCAAGACAAATAGATCCTTTGTACGAATCACACAAGCATTGTTATCACCAAATCTCACAACCCCACCGTCATAATTCTCTAGACTTACAAATTTGCTTTTTTCACCAGTCATATGATGTGAGCATCCACTGTCAATGACCCACTCATCCTTTTCTTCAATTCAGACTGCAAGAGCTCTCTCAACTTTAGCAAATTCAGTAGCCTCGGGACTATTTTCCTTGATAGCAATGAAAACCCAATCATCTTCATTTCCATTCTCTTTATCAAACTCATCATTAGTCACTCCTTTAGAAAAATAACATTTATTTTGAAATTTAGGTTTGTAAGGCTTGGATCTAGGGACTCTTTCAGGACACCTTAATGCAAAATGACCTATTTTACTGCAAGAAAAAACATTTGATAGGAAAATTTCCTTTATACTTACCTTTTCCTCTACCTTCTTTCTTCTCAATCAGTGCTTCTAGCTCTTCTACTTCTCTTTCTTCATCTTCAAGTTGTTTCATTTCTTCCTCATACTTGAATGTCTTCCTAGAAATTTCTCCCGGATCACATCTTTGCTTGTTTCTTCCAGAAATAGTAGCCTTAAATACAGTTTTAGTCTTAGGAACAAAATCACCAAATTCGCTCAGCTCAAAGGTAGCAACTTTACCAATCAGTGTGTCCCTTGTCACATTGGTCAATGATCTGATTTCTTCAATAGCATGATCCTTTGCTTTGTAGGAGGGAGGCAATGATCTGAGAACCTCGGCCACAATTTCTTCCTCTTCCAGAATACCACCAGCACATCTAATACCTATCACTAGTTCATTTACTTTCTGCATAAAAGAAGAAATATTCTCATCTTCACCCATCTTCATATTTTCATACTTTCCTTTCAAACTATGTATCTTAGCCATCTTCACATGTACATCTCCTTCATACAAATTTTCTAGCTTATGCCACATCTCATGAGCTATCTTTAGACCTAACACATTTGTCATTTTTGAATCTGTTAGAACACTCAGCAAGGCTTCCATAGCCCAGACATTATTCTTAGCTTCTTTAATCTTATCAGTAGTGGAGGGACCAGTCACAGGAATAACATATCTTTTCTTTGTAATTTTGCAAAAGGGTTCACCAATACACTTCAAATGACACTCCATCTTATCTTTCCATAGTGAGTAGTTTGTTCCATCAAATCTAGGATTGTCCTTCTTATATTATGTCATCTCAGATCACCTCAAGCTT
This sequence comes from Sequoia sempervirens, assembly GCA_007258455.2. NCBI lineage: Eukaryota > Viridiplantae > Streptophyta > Pinopsida > Cupressales > Cupressaceae > Sequoia > Sequoia sempervirens. The sequence goes on from VDFB02373365.1 coordinate 46,513,252, forward strand.
TTAAACTTCTTCAGAGGAACCAACTTTGATACCAATTGTTGGAAAAACAAGGATAAACAACTGAGAGGGGTGGTGAATCAGTTGTCACAAAATATTTTAAACTTTTCAATCTTTACTTAACTTAATCTTAGATCTGATGAATGAATAATAAACCATAGAAAATCAACACATCAGAAACATAGAGAACACCAATATTTTTACGTGGAAACCTTGTTAGGGGAAAAACCACAGTGGATGTTAGTCCACAATATTATACCATGTTAAAAGTATAAGAATAATGGGAATGCACATGCATTCAGGCACACTTCCTAGAGCTCATAGCTCAAATACAAAAGAGGACTCACTGTCTAAAGAAAGGTTTGGATTAAGACCATCCAAATTGTGAACTAAGAAAATAGCTTCTACACAAGCCTGATTACAATTCTAGTTAAGCACATAAAACCTTCTTCACTCTTTGCTCAAACTTCTTCACACTTCGCTCAATCTCCTTCACACTCTGCTCTACAATCAAATGATATTCGTACATACACACATAGGAGCACACCGAGCACTCTGAGCATACTACACACACTCTACACCAATGAAACAATCGCTCTTATATATCTGCAACATGAGATTACATCAAAAACTTAGTCGACCAGAAATATAAAACACATTTGCAATGTCGGCCCAAATTTACAAATAAATTTTCAATATGAATCCACCAAGGTCAGCCACAACATAGTGGAGACCCAAATTAACAACTCCAACACAAAAAAACTTCAAATAATTTCACCTCGAAGATCCACAAAACGCTACCACCATCATGCCATACAAGAACATGAAAAACCAAATATACAGAGAAAAATCTTTGACCACGAGCACATCGATCAATGTGGATGTACCACAAAGATAGAGCATGATCTAGAAGCATCCATGAGCACCAAGAAATAACAGAGAAGCATCTATAGCAATAGAAACACACAAACTTCATTCTGGAACATTGACAAAACCCACAAAAATACTGTTAGAACACAACAGTTCTCAATCACAAACATATCTTCACGTGGACCTCTGAAACTTTCGAAGGATGGACTAGATACACTCAACAAAAAAAATTTAATCCACAACAACTGATCTTCAATGTACAAAACAAGACAGCTTCATGACCTTCATAGTTCCACAGAGAACCAAGAACTCTTCTTTTAACAATTTTCTCAATATCCTCGACATATACAACCTTCAATACACCAAATGTTAATAGTGTTGAGATCAATGACAACCACATATCAGCAACACACCTACAACATCCAACACCATCTACCCTATACCCTATACCTTAAACCCTTAACCCTCAATTCTCAACCCTCTACCCTATACATTGGATCCTCAACCATAATCCCTCAACCCTATACCCTAAAACCTATATACTCAACCCTATACCTTCAACCCTCAACCCTAATCCCTCAACTCTAAACCCTTAAAACCTCAACCTCATCCCTCAACTCTTAAACCCTCAACCCATCAACCCTTAAATGCTTAAACCCTCAGCCCTCAACCCTATACATTAAACCCTTTACCCTATACATTGGACCCTCAACCCCTATCCCTCTCTCTCTATATGTCTCACCTCTCTCTCCCTCCCTCCCTCTCTTCTACCCTCTCTAATTATCTCTATCTACCCTCTCCCTCTATCTACATACCTCTCACTTGATCAATCCCTACCACTCTCTCACTCCCTCTATCTCTCCCACCCCCTCTCCATCACTCCCACCCCCTCTCCATCACTCCCTCTCTCTCCCTCCCAACCCCCCTCTCTCAAGTTTCTCCCTCTAGTACCCTACCTAGGAAAATATCTTTCCCTCTCTATCCCTCCCACCCTACCTAGATAAGTCTCTCTCACTCCTATTGAAAAATGAGGTGTTTTCTTAGCTTAATACTCTGTAAAACTTTTTTTTTTCAAAATCAGCAATAGAAAAAATAATAAAAGCTCCCACTAAGCCCAAAAAACCTCCAATATTTTAAGAGAAATGCATCCCAATACTCTACCCAACCTTAGCTCTGATACCAAATGTTGAAAAAAGCCTATTTATCTCAAGCAAGTTGAATAGAGTTGAGAGAGTTTTTATTGCAGGTTGTGAAGAAGATTGGTAAAGACAGAAGAATCATTCTCAAGCAAGAATTGGAGCTATTGTAATTCAGAGATTGAATAATAGAATAATTATTGGTGGAGTTTTTTCCCGAAAGGGTTTCTCCACGATACATCTTGTGTGATCTTTCTAATATCCTGTCTAGTTCTTCTATCAACTTCTCTCTACATTCTACAACAGTAAAATGAATTAATCAAGATAATCACCCACAAAGAATATATGTAACAAAGAAAGATCTTACTTAGATCAGCAATATTAAAGTTTTACAGAGTATTAAGATAAGAAAACACTGCATTTTTCAACAACTCCAACCCCCTCTATCCCACTTCCTCTCTCTTAGGTCTCTCCCTCCCATACCCACTCCCTCTCTCAAGTCTCTCTCTCTCTCTCTCTCTCTCTCTCTCTCTCACTCCCTCTCTTTCCCACTCCCTTTCTCTCACACTCCCTCTCTCTCCCTATCTCTCAAGTCTCTCCCTCTCACCCCCCCTCACACTCTCAAGTCCCTCCCTCTGGAACCCTACCTACATAACTCTCTCTGTCTCTCTCCCTCTCTCTCTCTCCCCCCCTCTCTCTCCCGCACCCTTCTCCCTCTCTCTCCCTCCCTCTATCCCTCCCACCCTACCTAGCTAAGTCCCTCTCACTCCAAACCCTTCTCTCCCATTCCCTCTCTTAGGTTTCTCCCTTCCACCCCCTCTCCCTCTCATAGGTATCTCTCTCACTACCTCTCTACCTCTCTCTCTCTCTTAAAATTTTCCCTCCCTCTAAAGACATACATACATACATATAAGCAAACATACATACATACAGACATACATACATACTTACATACATACAAGCATACATACAATCTTACATACATACATACATACATATATAATATACATACATTGATACATACATACACTGATACATACATACATGCATATATACATACATGTGTACATACATAAATACAAGCATGCATGCTTACATACATACATGTCATACAAGCATACATATATACAAACATACAAATATATATGCATACATTTAATAGACTAGCATTTAACACAAATCAAGACATAACATGAGCAAATTATAACGCACTCGTGTTATATCTTGCTTAGAACTCTTGGGCACAAATGCAAAAAAAATCAGCACTATGAAATAATGTGAGCACGTTATTTCTTTCTTTGGGAATCCCCAAGCCTTAGGCTTGGTAATTTCTTTGGAATACCAACCCAAAGGCTTGGAGTGCCTTCCTAACATCCAAAGACGTGTTTTTGTAAATTCTACAATATTTCACATAATTGCGTTCATGCTAAGCATTAGCTTTGCACATGTTTCAAGGTCAAACAAATCAAACACCTAGGCAATGTTAGGCTCTCTTTTAGCTATCTAATGATGTATTTTTTTTCACATTTTGACAAAGTTAAGCCTTTGATCCTTAATTTCTTTTATTTGTGTGTCTATTTTTTGGGAAAGCCTAGTGTTTGATATTTTTTCTTTATAAATTAGTCATTCATCGAAATTTAAAATAAATTACATTTTTAGAAACTAGACTCCATTCTACACATTAAAAAATAAATAAATTTATTTTCAATTAGTTTTTAAAATTTATAGACGTAGCATGACCAAAATTTTGTTTTTTAGGAAGTGTCCACTTTGAAAATTAGTAAAAAAATCAAATATTCATTAAAAAATCATCAGAAAAATCGGGCATAAACTACATCTTGTTAGCTAATTTCTCACTAAAGCGATTTTAGAAATACCAAAAAAAAGTTAACCTTTTGAGGGAGCTACAAAAGCCGCTATGTTATTTTTTTTGACAAAAACATAACCAATTTATGTGGCTCCCTCTTTTGAACCCCTTAATCTCTACCATTTAAAAAATAATGATAATAGTTTAGAAAGTAGACTCAGAGCACTATGATCCTTGTTTTTGTTGCATCTAAAATTTTTGAGTGTAACTATCCTCAATTTCACATCCAGGGTCAATATTTCCTGATTTCAAAAACAAAGTGGCCACTTAAGACCCCCTTTTGGCCCCCATCATTTTGCACTTACCCAAGTAACATTATTCTACAATTGATCCATTCTAGAAGATCTATCAAGAGCTAGAAGAGTTCCCAATTCAAATGTTACGCTTTGTGATTTTTGGAGCACCTTGGAGGTGGCTCATTATTGATAAAATAATATTCATTGTATCATTTATTTATAGAAGTGTGATCCTTCCATGTTTGGGAAGTAGTCTCTACTCGGTTCTTTACGTTATGATCTTATTTAATTATTTATTTTTTGTAAATGAGGTATGTGAGCCTTTATATTTAGCACATGGTTGTGCTTTGACATAATTCATGATGTGGGTTATGATTCACCCATGTTTATGATGAAACCTTTAAAGGAAATCAATTATTGCTATCATTGATATTTTTTCACACCTCATCTTATGAGGGTGTTGGCATGTTTGTAAGGTTAAAATAGTGATACTATATATGTTTGGATTAAATTAATTAAGGTTGTATAACTATTATTATGAACGTTGATGGGTGAATCTATATATATTATTATAATGATGATTGTCCCATATTTACTTTTGATATGTGTTAATGTTGGTGTTGAACATGCACAACATTTTGTAGCTCTTTTCTCATATTGTGCTTGTAGTCTTTCCCTTGTGTTAAGGAGCTACTATTGAATTTTTCCTCATTCCTTGGGAATCATGTCCTTTAGGGGCTTCTCATGTGGCCAAGTTGGTTCCAACTATCCCTTTATTATTTTCCTCAAGTTGTTTTTCATTAGCATGCAAATCAAGGAAGTTATGCCTCATAGAGTGTGAAAGTTGAGTTTTCTCATTTCCTTGCCTTAGAGTTTCCTTTCTTTATTTTTCCTTGGTATGAATTGAGTGTGTGGTCAAAATTGGGACTTGGAGCTTAAAATGTTCTAGGTCTATGAGGAAGTCTAGACCCCACTGTTTAAAGAGTTTTGTATTGTTAGGCTATTAGCATAGAAGTAGACTTCAAACTTCAAACTATGTCTAGGTCCAAGTTTAAGTTTGACCCCTACTCTATGAAATTTCTTCGAGGGCCACATGAGTCGAGATGAACTTGGGACTTGGGAATAAGTCCCAAGTGTGTATGGATTCTCAATATCCACATGTTAAAAAGGGGTTTTCATGGTGGGTCACATAAACTAGGTCATATTAGGGACTCAAAACAGAATGTTCCAAGTCCTAGTTGAATTTTGACAACCGTGAGTTAATGAAGGTGCTTTGCATTGATTGCAATCACAAAGAGTAGAATGAACCAAGCAATTGGGAATAAGTCCTATAATTTGCATGTGAACTCAAGGCCCTCAAAGGTGTGTTTGGTGTTGTTATGAATGTAAGGAAGCTAAGCTAGTGAAACAAATTCCTGAACTAATCTTGAGAGGAGGGTTATATAATTTTTTTTAGATCTTTATCATAGTTACATAAAATAAACATAAATATCATGCATACTAAAACACAATGATTTACATGGGGAAAACCCTTTCAAGAGAAAAACCCCACATTCCAAAGCCACCTAATACATTATGAAAAAATCAACAAGATTACAATATACTTACAAAGAAAGCTTCTCACAAGAGTATCACCAACCCGAGATTCAGAGGCAACTCAATAGCTATCAGACTCTCACTTAATACAACAATGTAATACTTAGCTGGAATACATGTTAGAGTAAAAGGTATTTCCTAATTAGTTATTTATTTAATTATTAGGTCCCTTTTCATCTAATTAATTAAGCTTACTTAGGTCATGCTATTTTTATGTCTCATGTCATAGAATGATGAACCTGTAATCAAACACTCATCACAAAAAGAGAAAATAGCAAAGCTATGGAGGCCAAGAGCTATTGATCCAAAAAAACATGAGAATGATTATACAATAAAGAATCCTTATAAAAGGATAATTAACTTAGAAACTCTAGGTGAGGATAAAACAAGATCATGCCATGTGTCCTCTATTGCAAGTATGTGTAGTTGGTTTTGTCATTGATGTGAACAAGCTTTGGTGTTTTCATTGGTGTCAACTATATGGGAAGAAGATTATTGCAAGAGTGTGAGCAGTTGGTATTGAGTTGATGTTGTCTCTGATGATGCTTTGATTAGTATTATTATGTTGTAATTAGTAAGTTATTGGTGTCAACCTCTAGTGTTGCTTTGATAAGCTTCTATCTATCGATGTATGGTTGAGTTGCTATGTTGTAGTTGGCTTGGTGGTGATGAGGAAGTGCTGAAGATGTTGAGGATGTTTCTTTGGTGCTTGGTTTCCAAGTGCTTTTGAGAAAATCTGAATAAAAGGAGGAAATAGTGTGTTGTAGTGGTGTTTTGTGTTGTAGACTAGTGTTCTGGTTTGGCTCCACATTTCTTCTATGTTGATCAAAGGTGTTGCATCCAGAATTTGGTGTGTTGGATCATTGTGCAAAGGAAGTTGTGTTCACTAGTTTGTGAACTGTATATTGCAAAGGTGTCTAGGAGAAATGTTTTTGCTCCGCATTTCTCTGTAAAGTGGTTTCAAGTATTATGAATCTGGAAGGGTGTTGATAGTGTTTGTATCTTTCTTTAGTTGAAGTTGTTTAAGAGTTGGCACTTTGGAAGTCAGTTTCTTGAGTAGCAGTGTATGATAGAGTTGTTTGAGTATACTGGGTATGTACATTCTTCAAGTGAAAGTTGTTGCGAAGGAATTTGTTGGATTTTAGGATGTTTGTTGAATATTCTAGATTACATGTTCAAGTGTTATGTGGTGTCTGCGATTCATCTTTGAATTTGAGGAAGCGTGTACTTAAATGCTTAAGGGTCTTAACACAGGTTGGACTGACCTTGGGTGTTTACACTAATTACGAAGTTGCTTCAGTTTTTGTGGAAGCGTGGCGTGACATGTATGAGTGGATTTAGGTCTTAGCTAAGGTGTGTTGCAGTCCGCCTTCATTCCTTTCCACTATGTGAATTTTTTGGTGCCAACCTAATTTGAATTTGCATGGTTGAGGTGCATAGCCAACCTTGAAAAATGTGTTCAAGGTTGAAGATGGTATTAATATGAGTTGAGTTGTTAAGGGATGATGAGATAGAGGTGTGTGATGTGAATGATGCAAATTGTAGAGTTGTGAAGTACAAATTTGTGCAGTGCATTGTGAGCTTTCATGTGTTAGATCATTGGATGCAGTGAGTAGAAGGTGTCTACAATCTTTAGTAAGACTGTGTAGGTGTTGGTGATGTTGTGGTGGACTTTTCTATTGCATTGATATGGATTTCTCATTGTGACATTCTTCTTTATCTTCTTTTCAATTTTGACAGTGAGACTTTGGTAGTGAACCTTTCTTTCTTTTGGAAAGTGAGCCCTCCGACAATGAGCCCTATTGTATTTGGTGTTGATATTACTTTATATTGTAAGCTAATCCTCATTGTGGTTTTTCCCTTCTTAGATTTTCCACGTAAATTTGGTGTTTCATTATGTATGGTGTTGTCGTTATCTTCTTTCATGATAAATCATTCTAATAGATTAAGGGTAAATTGATTTGATGTGGATCTGAATGTTTGTGAGGGTTTTGAAGTTTTAAGGTACAACTGATTCACCCTCCTCTTAGTTGTCTTGTGCATTCAACATCCTCATCCTATGACATGAGACATAAAAGACACATGATTTTTTTTCTTTGTTTATTTGATATGTGCTTTCTTCCATTGTGCTTATAGTTTTGTTTTCTTGGGGTATGATGACAATTTTGTCCCTATTTTTTATTAGCTATTCTTAAATTAATTTTAACTCTAGCCATACAAATCCCTGTGTGTCTCTTCATCTATTGTTGATGTTTTGTATGTGAAATTTCCTTTCTTTTTTCCTATATCATTTGTTGGATAGTTTTAGCTATGCCAAGTTCTCTTTTACTAGCAACATCATGACCTTGGGGGAATATCATTTCATATATGTTTCTTGGAAACCACGTCCCCTTTGTTATCTTAAAATAAATTGTATACTTCTCACTTATGCAATTATTTTAGGAGGGGAAAATTTACACATTCACATGTGCAAACACTCATGCATATTGCCAACATACTCCCTAAGCATCAATAGCTCAAGTGACCCCAAGCATAAGGAATTACTTATATTTAGCTACCGTTATCAAGATTACCTAGCAACAAAGCACACTGCCCTATGTAATCATTGGTATCATATTGAAATATGAGCCACCTAGCAATAGAGTATGCTAGTGCATGTGACTCATATCAATCTCTTTATACTCTTTGTAGAGCACCTGACAACTAAGTATGCTATTAAATGCGAGTCATGAAGGTATTGCATGGTTCATAGCAACAAAGCATGCTAGACCTTAAATCATACCATATACTTTCCTAACAATGAAGTATGTTGGGATTATGTCCTATTTTCTAGCAACGTGCTAGAAAATGCTTATTCTTTTTTCATATCTTTGTGTCTATGTTTCTCTTGTTCCTTATGTGTATATAGTTTAATTTCATTTTTTTTGTATTGTGCAAGTTTTTGGTAACATGTTTGTGTTTCACTTTATGTTCTTTTAATGCATTTTCTTTGTAGGTTTTATATATCGACATTGCTTGTTTCGTAGGTATTTGTTTTTCTAACATGTGGTTTTGTCATTTTCAATCTTGGGGCATGCCTCCCTCACTTGAAGAATTACAACATATCCTTTTTAATATTATTGTTTATATATTTTTTTAAAGTATTTTAGCCTAGCTTATCACCTAGTGATATTAGCTCCACTAAAGTGGCCGAGCTTATCACCTAGTGACATTAGCTCCACTAAAGTGGGGCTAAAATGTAATTGATGAAAATTGCATATCCTACAATTTTCACACTATGTTTTGTACTTGCTTTAGTATCTATGTCCACTAGCATGTTTTTAGGTCCATTTAATCTTATCCTAACCTTTATTGCACCCTTGGTGTTTCTAAATGTTTGTCTTTTTTGTGTAGGTAAAAGTGTTTTTCATGTTAACCCAATGCCATATTGTTATTTTGAGTCATTTTTGCCTTGTTGTACTTGGATGACAACATGACACATTATTGTCCTCTAGATTTTAGCTATATAATGGTCATTTCTTTCTAAATTTGTCACCTTTCTAATCTAAGTGAGTATCACTATTGTTGGACGTGTTAGGAAAATCCCATTAACTAGTTCATTTTGCAAACCTCTTTGTCTTCTCTATCAACTCTATCTTTTGAAAGGCTCAAGCTATCAATCGCTCTATCTTGCGTTCTCTTTGTTTTTGAAGTGAATACAAAAATCTACATCATATTTTACGACACTATCAAGCACTTGAACATCACTTTCATGATTCCAACATTGTCTTCTATAAGCTCTTGTCATTATTAAGGCCATAACTTGTGATTACAGTGGTTGTCATCTCCATTCTTGATGGTGTAGGTGACATTGTTCAAGCTTTTTGTTTCATTCTTGTTATTACTATTATTATTGCAAGTTTTATTTGTGTTCAAAACAACAATGTTGGCACTTTGAGAGCTCCAATCACCTTTTTATTCTCACTCACACTCACTAGGTTGTTAATCCTTGTAGACATTCTTAGATTATTATCATATTGTTGTCTTTAAATTCTAGATACACAGGGTTTAAAAGCATGCACTATCCAATCCCATTCCTTGATTGGCTTCCCATGGAGATAAAAAAGACCAACCTAGGGGCTTGACTACCATGGTAGGCTCCTTTGTAATCACACACATTCTCTATGTCCCAATGCAGGTATTTGATGCGTCTCTAGTGCACAATGGTTTCATATTCTTCCTCTTTCTATTGCTATTTCGATGTTTTGCTTAAAATTGATAGTTTAGAGTGATTTCTAGTTTCCTATACACTTCTGGTATATTTGGTATTCTCTTGTTGTGTGTGCTTAGTGTTTTGCGTGTAAACACATACAAGTTTTCGCTAGATACTAAAGTTTTGCATTAACTATGGACGACAATGCATCTTCTAGATTACAACATGCCTTCTAGACAACAGCACGCCGCGATGGCATCCTGGCTAGTGAGCTACTTCAATTTATTGTCAGGTTCCTCATTCTCTTCTCTTTATAATTTTGATCTATTTTTCATTTGTATATTTCTGTAGTTGTAGTTTACACTTTTCTTCACCACTTGTCAAAAATCTAGATAATGCTATATAGTTAATCCTCTTTTTCAGTAAAACAACAAACTAGAAAACAAAACAAAAACATTTTGAATCTTAGTCCTGTCTAGCGTAAATAGGATTAGTTGAAAACCATAACCCACTTAAGTCCATTCAACTCCTTTTCCCATATTTACCGAAACATAACCATACTTGATACTCTGACAAATTTATAATGATGAATTTCATTCAATAGATGGAAAACCAATCAATGGTCTACTGCCTGCATTTCAGCTTAAGGAATCTGTTTCACAAGGATTAGCCAGTTGAAACTTGCATTGTAGATGTCAAATGCATCTGTAATTGATATTCTGCAAAGCAGACACTCTGTAACCTCTTCGGACAAAATAATAGCATTGATGTTTAGTGCAATCATAAAGATTGCGGGTGACCAAATAAAAATTACTCGCACAATTCTGTTGGATTGTTTATGTATAGTGTTCCATTTGGTCGGCTTCCTCATTCCTTTCTGTCGTATTAGATGTACATCTATATTAAGCATGGTTCATAAGTTTGCCAATTTGAAACAGATAAGCTCATCATGATTTCATTGCTCTCAGCATGACTGCTATCTCTCGGAAAGAAATTGTAAAATTTAAAGCTATACAACTGTATGATGACTGCTTGTTCTGATTGAAATTTAATGCTACCAATAATCTCCACAAGAACATGTTCCATCCTTGAAAAGGTGGAAACGGTTAGCATCCCTGACAATAATTTCTCTCCTTACAATCTTGGATATGAACTTAGTGGCCCTGTGGCAGTCACCACACACACGAAGATTCTTTGTGATGCGAATGGGGGTCCCAGAGCTTGTGCTGATAAGCCCAAAAGCAATAGCCAACTTCTCACTATGTATGCACAGCAAATGCTCCTTCATCTCCTCTTCCACATCATGTAACACAAAATTTGTGTCAGGAACATACCCAGCTGCCTTCATCTCCCCAGCCAAGTTCTCTAGAGCTGAGTAAATTTTCTCTGTTTGAGGATGTGATCTGTCTCCCACAAGGAATGTGTGAACCTTCTTATCGATCTCAATGAAGCTGCATCCTGGAGTCTTTTTCAATCCCTTGTCTCTCATTATTGTTCTCAACATGTTTACGTCAGCCCATCGACCAGCTGCTGCATAGATATTTGATAACAGGACATAATTTACAGCATTTTCAGGCTCGATCTCAAAAAGGTGTTTTGCTGCATATTCTGCAATGCCAACATCACAGTGAATTCTACAAGCACCAAGCAAAGCGACCCATACATCAGCAGTAGGTTCCAAGGGCATATTCTCAATAAGTTGTTTGGCTTCAAATAAATGCCCAGCACGACCAAGAAGATCAACCATGCACTCGTATTGTTCAATATTGGGAGTCATGCAATAATCTTGACTCATAGAATCAAAGACTTGTTGGCCTTTGTTCACCAGCCCTGAATGGCTGCAAGCATACAAAACACAAGTGAACGTTATATAGTCTGGCTTTATGCCTGTTTGACGCATTTGTAAAAACATAGCAAGGGCTTCCTCACCACGCCCATGCATCCCATACCCTGCAATCATTGCAGTCCATGAGATAACATCTCTGCTGGGCATTTTATCAAAGACCTGACGCGCAACCTCTATACTTCCACATTTGGCATACATTGCCACAACGGAATTTCCCACAGATAGATCTGACTCAAATTGTTTTTCAATAATATACTCATGGATGTCCTTGCCCTGTTGCAAAGCAGCTAAGTCAGCACAGGCACGGAGCACACTGGAAATTGTTGCCTGGTTTGGTTCCGTGTCTGCCAGTTCCATTTGATGAAAAAGTTCCAGAGCCTCATTGGCGTGTCCATTCTGTGCATACCCTGAAACCATGGCAGTCCATATGACCACATCTCTTTGACATATTTCATCAAAGACTTTCCTTGCAATGTCTAATTTCCCACATTTAGCGTACATGTCAATCAGAGAATTCTGCACGAAAACATCTGATTGAAGACTATATTTGATTATATAACCATGAATCTCCTTACCCTGCTGCAAGGCTGATAGGCTAGCACATGCCTGGAGGACACTTGGAACAGACACTTGGTTAGGAGCCATATCTGCCAATTTCATCTCGTGGACGAGTTTCAAAGCCTCATTAGAACTACCATTCCGGGCATACCCTGCAATCATTGCATTCCAGGAAACAACATTTCTGTTTGGCATTTTTCGAAACACTTGGCGAGCAATATCTAATCTTTTACACTTGGTATACATTGTAACAAGAGAGTTCCCCACATAGACACTTAAATCAAATTTACTTTTAACAATGTAAGCATGGATTTCCCTGCCCGGATGGTGAGCTGCTAATTCAGCACATGCATTGACAACACTCAAAATTGTTGCCCGGTCAGGTATTACACATTCTAGTTGCATATTCTGAAACAGAAATAGTGCTTCTACGGCTCGCCCATTCTGTGTGTACCCAGCAATCATTGCATTCCATGATGGAACATAATTTTTAGTAGTTTCAAACAATTCACGTGCAGCAGCTATATCCCCACAATTGGCATACATGTCTATAAGAGCAGTCACCACAAAAGGGCTCAACTCAAATTTATTTTGAATTATGTAGTAATGAACATTCTTGCCCTCTTGCAGGGCTGATAGTGTAGCACATGCCGAGAGCACAGTCACAATTGTTGCCTCGTCGGGCTTCATGTCTTCCTCCTGCATGTGATAAAAGAGTTTCAAGGCCTCATTGGCACACCCATTCTGTGCATACCCTGCAATCATAGCATTCCATGATACTACATTTCTTGTAGACATATTGTCGAACAATTGGCGGGCAACTTCAGTTTTTCCGCACTTAGCATACATGGCTACAAGAGTATTCCCCACAAAGATATCAGACTCAAGTCCTGCATTGATTACCTGATAATGAATTTCTTCGCCCTCCTCTAGCGCTGATAAGGATGCACACGCTTTGAGCAGAAAGGGAAAGGTGAGCTTGTCTGGCTGTATGCCCGTCTTTGTCATTTCACTATAGAGTATAAGGGCTTCTTCACAGGGCCCACTGCAGGCATACCCTCTGATCATCATGTTATATAAGAAAGCATTTCTTTGAGATATTTTGTCAAACACTTGACGTGCTTCAATCATTTTTCCGCAGATGGCATACATGGCAGAAAGTTTGATTCCCAGAAAACCGTGTTGGTATAGCCCAGTGATGATTAGGTGGGCATGAAGCTGAACCCCGTGGCGGACTATTCTGTTTTTGATGGAGGCCTGCAAGAGGGAAGCGTAGGTTTTGACATTAGGAATCATTTGTTCTGAAGAGAAATTTCTCTTGACTAGAAAAACGCTGATGGCCTCGGTATCAGCTGCAGCAGAGTTATCTAGAAAAGAATATAGAATATGTTATTCATTTTTGGTAAGAATGAGAGAAAGATGAACCAGCACGTAGAAAAACCATTATATGTCATGTAATGTAGTAGAAGACCAGACATATTTTGTTGACCATATAATCTCTAGCATCAACTGGCGTTATATCCTCGTTTAGTTTCCTGAATCATTATGTGTTAACGCATTTGGAACCAACTGTGCATTTATTAGAAGATGAACAAAATCATTATGTACCTGAAATTGGAATTATAACCTATCAGCAATGAATATAATACATTATACTACCATATGGTTGCGTAATTGTAATTGTACATTTGTATGTAGCTCAAATTCACACCATTAATAGATCCCATAACTGGAACATTTATAGGGATCAGCCCAGCTCAAACCATATTAGCTTACCCCACACTCGGTTTAAGGTAACCCATAACCTCGCCTAGGAGTTAGATGACAAAAGAAAAACAATTGTACTCCATTCAAATACTTACTCCTTTCCCTTCCTGCAAAGCTAAAAATGCTTTCCTTACAAGGCTTGGCTCGAATCCATTCAATAGGATGTATTTATTGTACGTGGGGAACTTTTGACTTCAATTTTTATTTTTTCTTTCAAAAGTATACAAGTTCAGACAATCTATTTGCCGTTATAGTTCTTTCACAAGTTTGTTTTTCATTTTTACTGAAATGGGTGTGCCAAAGTAGTCTTCCTCTCAATACTCGTGCTTGACTCTTTGATAACCAGCAGTTGGTAGCAATCCCACCTGTTCCTTTTTGTCGAGGATGCTTGTAATTTTAAAATGGATATACCCTTAAACTGTTCACTTCTGGCTTCTCCAGTTTCTATTGATCACCTTTAAGAATCAACAGCATTCCGTGCCAGCACCCAAGAGTACAGAATTTTAGATAGATTAAGAGAAGTAACATAGCAAGAGCAGTGCTTGATTATTTCTCATGTTATTCAGAGCCACCCAATTTAGCAGATCAATTAAGAACTCTTTGTTTTGCCTTACAACTTCAATTTATGGTGCAATTTCTATTTTATTTAGTTATTTGCAACAAAATTCCAGCATGGACCCCCTTCTTGGTGTGTTTTCATATTAGAATCCAGATTATTAAAGTTGAACATGATATTTAATGCATTAGCATCACCGCTAACTCTTTAGAAGCAATGTAATAAGAATTTTTTTAGGAACCGTGCATATGGAAGTGGACATTGCAATGAGCAATTATCCGTGTTACTCGAATAATCTAAGGCATATGTATTTTTATTCTGGCTAAGTCCCACCTCAGGAAGCCTCTGATCATTTTGAACCATGTTCAAAAAACTCAACCCATTTTGCATATGTTTGTCAGCTACTAAATCCCTCTATAAGTAGAAAGACTACAGGGTGATAAGTTCAAAACAATAATAGTTGACCAAATTTTCAATTTTAATGCATTTTTTCATTATGTTCTACTTGCGGCTTGATTATGCACATTTGGCATCATAAGTGGTCCAATTTCAGATCTACAGAACAAACAAGAAAGTATTTCACATATAGCTGCTTTCAAATTTGCGATGTCCTATTTTCTGGAATCATAGAAAAGGAGAAATCAAGGCACTCTTTCTTAACAAGAATGTATATAATGCCCTTTAATCAACTGATTTGCGTATTTCTTCTAGATTACCAAATAGTTCAATCATAGTCCCGGTAATACCATTGGTTTCAAATCTGTTTGATAAAGGGAAGCCGACTCCAAATACATCACCTTTACTGTTTGGGAAGTACTGATGTATAATCAAATTGAGAATTAGGATCTTCATGATCGAATGGATGGGCAATTTAAAAAAAAAAAGCTATTACTTTGGATTATTTCAGCGCATTGATATATGAATGTGCTTCCTGACCAACTTGTGGTGTCATCTTACAAAATTATTCACCTTCACCTAAATTAATACACTTCACCCCTGTATTATGAATTATTTCATCTCAAATCTTGATGCACCGCCCAGAGCTGCAATAAAATATGAGATTCAAAACTGGCTGTGATCTCGAGTCAGGTAGCATGTATAAGCTTCAAACCAAGCAAATCTATGTTTTGTTTGTTCTTGTATACCAGTAATCTCCAAAATAACCTGAGCCATTGAAGTGATGGAAGCAGTCTGAATCACTCACAATAATTTCTAGGATAACAATCTTGGAGACGAACTTAGTGGCAACGTGGCAGTTAGCATACAAATATTCTTTGGAATATGTATATGGGTGCCAGGACTTGTGTTGATAACAATGACAGGATTCTCCCTTTGGAGCTTATGTTCCTTGACCCTCCTCCTCCATGTTATGCAGAACAAAATTGGGGTCAAGTGCATACCCTGCCTCCTTCATTTGCCGATTCAAGGTCTCCAAAAGTGCATAGATTTTCTCATATTCAGGGTGTGATCTGTCTCCCACTAGAAATGAATGAACCTTGTTATTTACCTCAATCAAGCTGCATCCAGGTGTCTTTTTTAACCCCCTATCATTCATCATTGTTCTTATCCTTGCTGCGTCATTCCATCTACCAGCTGCAGCATACATGTTAGACAGTAAGATATAATTTCCAGCATCTTCAGGTTCAAGCTCAAAAAGGTGTTTAGCTGCACGTTCTCCTAGTTCAATGTTGCCATAAATTCTGCAAGCTGAAAGCAGTGCTCCCCATACACCAGCATTGGGTTCTAATGGCATGTTTGATACAAATATTTCTGCCTCATCAAGATGGCCAGCACGACCGAGAAGGTCAACCATACATGCATAGTGATCCACTCTCGGATTTATTCCATAATCTCTACTCATACACTCAAAGTTTCTCCAACCCTCATCAACAAGGCCTGCATGAGTGCATGCACTCAAAATATGTGTGAAGGTGACGTGATCTGGCTTTATCCCTGCATTTACCATTTGTGCAAAAAGAGCAAGAGCATCCTCCGCAAGCCCATGCCTTGAATATGCAGAAATCATAGCAGTCCATGCCACAACATTCTTGCAAGACATTTTTTGAAAAGTTTGAAGTGCAAAATCAACTCTTCCACATTTGGCATACATGTCAATAAGAGTTGTCTCCAAAATAGCATTTGAATCAAATCCGCATTTAATAATGTACGCATGAAAACAATTACCTTGTTGCAGTGATGCTAATCGAGCACAGGCAAGTATAACACTTATCATTGTTACTGCATGGGGTTTTATAGCTGAAAATTGCATTTCATGAAAGATGAACAAAGATTCGTCTGCTTGTCCATTCTGGGCATACCCAGCAATCATTATATTCCATGAAACGACATTCCTTTCGGACATATTTTCAAACAATTGCCTTCCAATATCTAGACATCTGCACTTCGCATACATGGCCATGAGGGAATTTACCACAGTTACATCTGACCCAAAACCGTTTTCGATAATGTAATCATGGATTTCCTTCCCCTCTCGGAGGACCGCTAAGTCCGCACATGCTCGGAGTATGCTCACAATGGTAACCTGGTTGGGCTTCAAATTTTCCAGTTGCATTTGATGGAATAGCTTCAACGCTTCGCCAGCACATCCATTCTGAGCATGTCCTGCAATCATTGAATTCCACGAAACCAAATTTCTCCTCTTCATCTTGTCAAAGACTTTGAAAGCTTCATCTATCATCCCACACTTAGAGTACAGAGCTATGAGAGAATTCCCCACAGAGACATCTACTAATTCAAACCTATTCTTGATGATCAAATTATGGATGCCCTTGCCCTCTCCCAGAGCTTCTAGACTGGCACATGCCTGCAGAGCACTGACAGTGGACACAGAATCAGGCTTCACATCACTAATTCTCATTTGATGAAACAGTGTCAAAGCCTCAGAGGCAAAGCCATTTTGCGCATACGCTGCAATCGTTGTATTCCATGATATTACATCTCTCTCAGGCATGTTATCAAACAACTGGCGAGCAATCTCCACACACCCACACTTAGAATACATAAAAATGAGTGCATTCCTCACAAATAAGTCAAACTCAAAACCATTTCTGATTATGTGATCATGAATCTCCTTGCCCTCTTCCAAATCAGAGAGCAAAGCACACGCCTTGAGCACAAAGTTAAAGGTAAAATTGTCTGCATGTACGCCTGCATCTTGCATTTGGTAGTATAATCTAAGAGCTTCCTTACAGATCCCATTACAGGTATAGCCTCTGATCATGGTGTTCCATAAAAAGACATTTGCTACAGACATTTTGTCAAACAGTTGGCGTGCTTCTGCCATGTTGCCACAGACTGCATACATTGCAGCAAGCTTGGATTCCAGAAAGACATGCTGATGCAGTCCAGTGATTAATAAATGAGAATGCACTATCTTACCTTGAGATAGCGACTTGTTTTTGAAAGAATCCACCAAGAGGGAAGCGTAGTATTTAATAATCCGATTCACGTCATCTATAGATGTATCGTTTTTGGGTTGTGAAGAATCCCAGTTGTGTGATGGTTTCAGAGAAGCAATGACATGAAGAAACGAGCGTATGATTTTTCTCTGAGTATTTAATTCATAATAGATTTTATATGGCCAGCACGATTCGAGTGGGGATTTCATAACCATGGGAATGAAGCAGGAAGATTAACCATATGATGTCGTTGGTTATTATGAATGAACAAACATGATTTCAATATGGATCCAATTTGAAATAATCCAAGCCTCTGTCGAGTAAGACGACGAACTCAAGGGTGGAGTCATCTAAAATTTCAGAGCCGTGTGGTTCAGAAAACTTGTTTATTTATCTATATATTGAACAAAACAAAGCAAAGAATAAAAGCTACCGATAAGTAAAATAACTAAAAAAATAAATAAATAGTTTGAGAATTTAAGAAACTGAGAATTATATAATTTGTTTCAAATTTAATATTGTATTCTAATATCATAATGAACTTTTTTTTTTGTTATGCTAGGATTTCAATATGGGTTTTGTTGGTGTCTTTGTCAAGTTACATTACGGTTCTAATCTTTTGTTACTCTACAATTGATGTTGAATTTGAAAATTTGACAACACATAGTAATGACTCTCTTGCTCAAGTGTATCGAGAAGTTTGTTCCTGAGGTGCCTCATTAGGTATTCCCATTGAACTACCTTCAAATTTGGTTCTTCTCATTTGTAGAGTTTGATAGTGGCTTGAAAAGTATACTTTGATAGGATATTTTGTAGGGAGGGTCCCCCTTGAAAGCATGCTCAAAGAATGGGTGACCAAGGCTTGGATCTTGCATAGGATTTGCCTTGATGTTGTGTAGAACTTAACTAAGGGATTTTTTTTCTTTTTCATTTTCTTAATGCTAGCCACTTAGAGGCTATTCTCAAGCATGAGCCTTCATATGTTCATTACTCTGTGTATGTCCATTCATCCTTGCTTGTTTTCACACCATGGATTAGAGACTTCATCATTTTTGATGAAAAAATCTCTGTGTCCCTCTTTGGGTGGAGTTTCCTAGGTTTCCTTTTCTATACTAGAATCTCCTGATCAAGATAGCCTCCTCTTTAAGCAGTGTCATTTGTGTCAAACTAAAAAAAATCTTTTCATGTTGACCCTTGAAGAGGGCCTACGATGAAATTGACCCCTCAAAAGATCTAAAGGAGTTGGTAGATATCTAGTTTGGTCAAATGAGACACACCTAGTATGTGGTATATTTGAACCTACCTAACACTTTCTATCATTGTTAGTCTACTAAGCACAAGATTCGAGAATTCCCTCTAGTCACTCTTTATACCAAACTTGCATCTTGACCAATACTAATATCCCTCTTGCAAAAAATAAGGGTGGTCAAATATAGTTAGTTGCAAAGCTATGAATAATAATGGTGAAGATTCATCTAAGCCTTTGGTTGGCACTAGTAGCTAGCAATTAAAAACTTAAAGTGGTTTGGTTTCAAAGCCTTAAGACGCAGAGAGGTTTGTCATTCATTCCCATGAGGAGATTTTCGAGGAGGCAACCAAGTTGAAATTCACCAAAGCATTGCTAGTGGCATCAATTCCATCTTCTCAAGTGGAGACCATTGTTTTCTCATCTTGAATTCCTTTGGTGGTCTAGTAAAGGTCTTGTAGCCTATCTAGGAATTTAGAAGAAAGTGAATTAGGCTAGAGAAATAATGACCTACCTAGTCTTTCATTGAAATCATTTGTTT
Organism: Sequoia sempervirens; assembly: GCA_007258455.2. NCBI lineage: Eukaryota > Viridiplantae > Streptophyta > Pinopsida > Cupressales > Cupressaceae > Sequoia > Sequoia sempervirens. The sequence continues at coordinate 46,533,079 of VDFB02373365.1, forward strand.
CAATTCAAAGGATTTTTTTTGTAGAATAATTATTCAACTCTCAATGATTTGGATAGTGAGGATATGACCTTCAATAGATCTATTTATGAATTTTATATATTGGAATGTTTTAGGTTTGGTAAACCTTCCAAGGAAGTATTCTATGTGTGAAACTCAATGAAAAATCTAGATCTTAACATTCTTTGTTTAAAGAAGTTAAGGTTTTTGATTTTTTGCATTTTTTTGCTTGTTGTGTTATTTGGCTTACCAATCATTTCCTTTGTAGAAATCATGAAACAAGCCATGGTGGCTTTATCATATTTCCCTCTCCTATGTGGCTTCAACACTTAGTTGATTAGAGAGGTGACCCACCAATTGAACATTGTGAGATGGGTGTGTGCAAGATCATCATGGAAAAAACAGGCCCTTAAGTGGCAAAAAATTCAGAAAAATCAGAGTTAGGCAACTTGATGTAAAAATTTGAATAAGTTATCTATATTATTTCAAAAATGTGTAAGAATAGAATCTGTAGAAAATTGAATATAGTTTTTAAACTACTAGGTATGTTTTAAAAAAAAAATTCTATTTGGTGAAAATTTGAAATTTCAATGCAATGGTACTTAAATTTCAGAGAAAAAATAAGTAGGTGTCTATCTAAGGGTGATCCCACAATAGTGGTTTACAATTTTGGCCAAACTGGACACTAATATATATATTTTTTAACACAATCTCCACATTCGGGCACCTATAGTGATTAAACCATAAGGAATTTGAAGATGATGCAAACTAGAGTGTTGTCATATTTTGTCTATAGATTCTAAAAAAAATTTTCAATTTTTTGGAATCGATTGCACTTTTTCCATCTCCTACAAAAGCTGGTTTTTTTTAGAAAACAACATTTTTAAAAAGTGACGCACAACGTGTAATGCATAATTTTTTTTCCATGAAGGATAAAATTCTAATTCTTTCAAATTTAGATTTGTAACTCCTATATCTAGTGCTTCCAATTTGGTTAGATAGTTTCTTTATTGAATATTTTTCTTTAATCAAGTTTCAAAGTCAATCAAATGACAATTCGTGACATAGCGACTCGTGATAACGATAACTTTTATCAGATAAATAAATTCTTCTTTTTTTGTTGGATCAAGGACTTCAATATCTAGTGCACTCATATTTTTAATTTTTTTTTTATAATCTTCTATTTTTCCACTTGTGCAAAACAAAGAGTTTTGTTTTCGATGAAAAACCTATATTTAAGAAAACTTAAAAAACAGATAGACAACAAAACCAAAACATACTAAAATTATATTCATTGGATAGCTCGTTCTGAAGGCTACTCGATTCCAAGTTTGGTTTCTAAATATTCCCCCATTTTCATCCTCAACCGGAGCTTGAAAGCGTAAAATTTTAGGTTTTTTGTGTGAACAAATTAAAAAATTAGGGAAAAAGGGGGTTCGCTAGAACTAGGGGGTTCTAGAGAGGTTCTAGAGAACCCCCAAGGGTTCTAGTGAACCAGGGTTCATTCGAACCCCCACTAATATGCTTTTTTCCTTTGTTTTTTGGGCAGGAAATGTGGGCCCAATAGTTAATGGGTTCGCTCGAACCATAGTTCGGTCGAACCCCTTTATGGTTTGGTTGAACATGTAGGTTCATGCGAACCCCTAAAACCAATTTTTTTGCCATGGGGTCATTTTTTATCAATTTTCCTTCCTCCATCAAATTGTAAACCACTATTATGGCTTCACCCCTAACCATCCTAACCACAATAAAATGATAATATTTTAGATATAAGTAGAGGACTCATGCCCCCATGTGATGCATATTTTTTTGTAATTTTTTTCCAAGTAAATAATTAATTATGAATTTTTTATTACAACTTTTAAAAAAATATAAAAAATCATATGTCTGACCACCTTAATTTGGTCAAAACTTTGTGAAATTCATTTTTTATTTTTTTAATCCTATACTATGCGAAGCATAGAATGTGACACATATTTTGGATTCAAAAAATGTGATACCGCTTGGAGATATAGATGTTTTTCAATCACCTCACCAATCGTGACTTTAGTCATAATTTGAATAGAAAATGAATAATAATTACTTATTAAATTCAAAGTAAAGCATAATTTATATCGGTGGAAATCTGAGAATCTCCTTTAAAAACCCTTTTTGTTTCATCAATTTTGGGTAAAAAAATAGGGGTGATCCCACAATAGTGGTTTACAATTTTTGGCCAAACTAGACACTGAAATAATTTTTTTAACTAAATCTTCACTTTCGGGCACCTATAGCAGCTAAACCTTGAGGAATTTGAAGATGATGCAAACTAGAGTTTCGTGAAATTTTTTCTGTATATTCTAAATATATTTTTTTTAAAAAAAATGGAATCCGATTGCACTTCTTTTTCCATCTCCCTCAAGAACTAGTTTTTTCATAAAACAACATTTTTAAAAAGTGATGCTCACCATATAACACATAAATTTTTTTCTTAAAGGATATAGTTCTAATTCTTTAAAATTTAGATTTGTAACTCTGATATCTAGTGCTTCCACTTGGTTAGATAGTTTTTTATTGAACATTTTTTCTTTAATCAAGTTTCAAAGTCAAACCAATTATAATTCAAACATAGTGTGACCGTATAACGTGTAAGTGTTTTTCTATCTATCAAAATTTATTTCTTATTTTTTTATTGGATCAAGGACTTCAATATCTAGTGCACTCATATTTTTCAATTTTTTTTTTTATAATCTGCTATTTTTCCATATGTGCAAAACAAAAAGCTTTATTTTTGGTGAAAAACCTATATTCACAAGAAATAAAAACTAAATATAATAATTAGATTAAATTTAATTAAAATTATACTTTTTTGGAAGCTTAAAATAAGGACTACATAGTTACAAAAAATAAATTTTAAATGAATTCATTTGATCCCCCAAAAAGTAAATCAAAAGTGGTTTTTATCAGCATTTTGATAGGTGTAAAGGAGACTCCGTTATAGGTATAGTTTAAAACTAGCAGGGTTCTATCCAAGGGGGCTTGGTCTAAGGTGGTTTGATCAAACCCTCTTCAATTGGAATCCTTTAAATGGATCTTTTCAAGGATTAAATCATTATTTTTTCTAAAAATATGTGATTTTAGCAAAAATCAGGATCTCCCAGAAAGTGTAAACCACTATTGTGGCAACACCCATAGTCGTCAACCACATATCCATCATATTGCCATTTTTTTGCCCATCATGATCCTGCACATACCCAAATATTTTCAACATTAATAATAATTCCTTTCGAGTTATTAATATTTATGCCTCAAACGATGTTGTTAAGTGATCTACCCTTTAGAGTTGGAATGTGAGATGTTGGAAAAGTGAATCCTTAGGCGATTGATAGAGAATTTGATGGTGCCCCACTTGGAGAAAGCCCAAGCGTCCAACGTTTGAACTTCCTATTCTACGCACGATGCCTAGGTTTGTTGGTATGGTAAGGGGAAGGCTCCCTATGGGGAGTACTCTATGTATCGGCCTTTGCGGTCTCCTACTGCTCTTGTTCCCAAGGCAGTGAATGGGAAGAGGCTTGTCGCCAAGGCATTAGAGCTAACTTCCCCTGCTATTGCTCCAATCTCTGCTCCATCTCTCCCTCTTGCTCCTATCCAAGAGTCTCTCCCTCCACCGAAAATGACTGTGATGGACACTCTGATGGCCGAGTAAGAGCTTTCTGTTCCATCTCAGCTTTCGACCTCTAGCTCTTGGAGTCACAGGAATCGCCTTGCATGTGAGCACAAGCATCGGTGGAAGGCTCTAGCCGTTGAGAAGGTCACTTTGCAAAGGAAGGAAGGGGAGTTGACCACCCCTATTTTAGAGCTTTCTATTATGTCCTCCTCTCCTATCCCCTCTGCTTCAGTTCAGTCAGCCTTGGTGCTTCTTTTGGCTCCTGTTGCGAGTGTAAATGCTCCTAACCCTAAAAAGGTGTAGGTGTTTATTGCTCCATTGATTGAGCCACCTCTACTAATGTCCCTCCCAAACTTTCTAATGTTCTCAAAGCTCGTGGACATACCAAACACCTCAATGGTTTCCAACGCGGTTTTCTCCTCCTCTTCCGTGCCTTCTACCTCATCCGTGGGGATCTCGCATCCTTTGATGAAGCAAAAGATGGAAGATGGCCCTGCTAGCAATGGGGGGGTCAAAGAGGAGTCCACCCTCTTCAAAGGATGGTTCTACATTAGCATGTGTCATCCTTGTGACAGAGGAAGTTTCGGTGTCCCCGGAGTTTGTCATTACTCCCAAGTCCCTTGGTGAGCCTAGTATTGAATCTTAGGCACTGCCTCCCTCACCTATTGAGTTAATGCATTGCACTTTTGTGAAGTGCATGTTTAATTCTTTGGATGAGGTCCCGACCCTTTCAACGATCTTCATGAAGTCATTGACCTTTTCCCCCCATGAATTGAACGGAGGAGACCCAAAAGAGTCTCCTTCCTTGGCTCTTATTGTGGGAGGGTTAGAGAATTCCCCCCTTGATATTCCACCTTTACAGGCTCATTCGCCTTCCTCGTATAATGATCTAAATTGGGATGCCAATGACCTCTTGTCGATGAGTGTTAGGGGATGCCTCTTCTTTATCTATAGTGTAGATTGTGTGTGTGTTTATGTTCCCCCGTGCTTGCATTGTGAGTTCCTAGATGACCCTTGTCACCCTTGTAGGTGCTTGGATACATGAGTGTTTTTGTGTCATAATTTGTGGCATCATTCTTCCTCTGTTATGTGTATTGATTTTTGACAATTGGGGACAATGAAAAGTGTTGGGGGCATTTAGGCTTACCTTCCATGTTGACCCATTTTTTTTTCTTCTTCTTGTGCATGAATTCATATGGTTGTTATAGTAGGGAGTTGATGATAATTCATTGATATACTATACATATATATTTATGAGTAGCTCTAACCCAAAATATCAGATCGCCCTTGTGCCCTTTGTTCGTGATCTTATTGTTTCCTTTACATTGTTGTTCTCTTATCTTTTTTGTTTGCTTTGTGATGTTGTGGTGCTCATATTTTTTTCTTTTGCACATGTGTGACAACATCACCACGATGACATTTCACTATGTCCCACAAGCCACAACATCACTTTTTCATTCTTACTTTTCTCTCATTACGATGCCATGTGCCTTATGTTCGGAATGCATCATCCTAAGGGGAGGCTAT